>OZ025823.1:229178-829178 GCA_964019425.1 Flectonema sp. DT1601 | reverse complement strand
TGATTTAGTAGGTGACTCCTCCTCGTATTCAACGAGGTCAATAACTGTCATCGTCAGTAATGCTGTTGTTGGTGTTGTAATATTGGCGGATTTGTTAATAGAGATGGTAGTGGTTGGGTTGATTGTTTCTTTTGTCGTCGTCAATTGAACAGAACTAACAGTAAGAGTCTGATCTTTAATTTGTACATCAGAATTACTATCTGACAACGATAACGTCGTTGAAAGAGATGTCGACGATGAGATTGATTCTGAACTTGATTTTGATAACAATGTTACAGTTTCAGTTTCTATGTCACGCGCATAACAAACATACGTGTGACCACCTCCACATGCTGCTGCTGGATGAACAGAATTGTAATGACCGACTAGTGGTGACATTAAGTTTAATAGTTGAACGCCATCATTTACATTTAAATAACAAATATCAGCCTTGAAATCGTGTGATATCGACAAGCAGATACCTCCAATTCCTTGAGTATTTTCACATAAGACTTTGCAATCATCAAATGATGTTTGTGTTTTCTCATAATGATCAAAAGGAATCATAGTAAGTTGAGAACAGCACAATCCATCACCAGCTTTATGCCACGATCCCCTCACTGATAGACTGCTTAATATTAGTAACGTGATGCTCATTGGGTTCGCTGTTCCCCTCTCTCTCTTTTTTTTTTTTTTTTTTTTCCTCCTTCTATTTTTTTTCTTTTTTATAAATACTCTAGTGAGACGACATGTGAAGAGTTTTTTGTTTTAAAAAAAAAAACAAAAAAATTAAAATTTTTTTTATTTTTTTTTTTTTTTTCCTGAGTTAAAATGAATAAAGTAAAACTGAAAAAAAAAAAAAAAAAAAAATATGACAGAAGATTTAACTTCACAATAGAACACTATTTCAGATGCCATGTATTACAAGTTAAACTCACGGGGAGCTGTAAAGAAATGAATGTCACCAAAAACTGTTTAATGAAATTGAAAGCCGTAGAATAGCAGTTGGGTTAGTGCTGGTTATCACCATCTCTAAGTTTTTCTTTTTTTAAAAAAAAAAGAATAAATAAAAAAGCTCTAATAACGAACTCTCTCCATCTACAACATGAAGAAAGTAATTTTTCTTTTTTTTTGAGGTTATTTGCTTTTAGTGAGAACGGCATTCACCCATCCATCCATTCGAAACTCAGAGCAAGCGAACATGTAGTGATTGTGGATTAGGTTCCACTCTTCTATTTCATCGAGCATTTCTGTTTTATTAGCGTGTTGGATTTCATCGTTGGAGAGAGTGTTCCAGATTGTGTTCATTGACTTTGCAATACTTTGCGTAAAACCAATTCTCTTATAACGATCTTGTTGTGAAATCAGTGACGGATATTTATGAATCGAAAAAAGAGAACATCCTCTGGCGTTTAAATTTTTTATCATCATCGTTCCGAATTTGTCGTCTGGATTTATTTGTTCATAAGTGATAAACCCAACAGGACCACTGAATAATTCTAATACTGTTTTGATGACATGATCACCTTCATCAGGAGGTAAGTAAATAAGAACACATTCAGATAATACCAAAACTGGTTTGTCGGGGATGATCGCTGCTTGAAGTTGAGTTCCCAACTCAGGATCACGAAGGTCAACACCAATAGTTTTATAACGATTTGTTATCAAAGGTTCGAAAACATCTCGTGATTGAGAAATGTTTTTATTCTTTTCATTGATCACTTTCGGGAAATCAACATCTACCCATCTAACGCATCCGGTGATCTGTTTCTTGTCTGCCATTCTAAAGTACGAACTATCAAAACCAGCTCCAAGAGACACTATTTGGTATTCTTTAAATTTCGATTCAAAAATTCGAATCGCTTTTTCAACAAATTTAACTCTCGCGTAGTATCCTCTTCTCATTAGAGGACTTCCCCCTGAGGCGTCTGGTAGTCGAGCAATCTTTTGAGCGAATTCATCCTCAAAATACCCACAACGAATGGCATGTAGTTTCTGTTCAGTAGCAGAATGGTTAGTCAGCATGACTTCTCTTTCATTGAAGGTGGGTATGGATGGGGGATCCATTTTTTTTTTGTGTGTTGAGACTTTTTTTTTTTTTTTTTCTGTGAAAAGATAAACAATAAGTAAAAATAAAAAAAAAAAAACAGAATTGGGAGTGCTCTAGACTCTGGATGTGCCTGTTGAAATAATTTGAATAAAATAACAAACTCAACCCAGTAGTCTGAAGGCTATCTCTCACAATGAAGATAATTACAAAGCAAGAAGAAAGAAAAAAACACGTCCACTAACTTATGATCTGATTGAGAACGTCGTAAAGTTAAAATGATGGCCACAAAAAGGCTTTTATACTTTTCTTTTTTTTTTTTTTCTTTTTTTCGTTAAAACCCATCCTTCAGTAGAACATTACAGTTCTCACAACGTACTTCACGTTCACAAATACGTGTTCATAGTACAAAACCTTTAAAAAAAGGAAAAACAAGAGACTGACGATAAAACTTCAACAGCGTCAATCCTCAGCCTAAGAAGTTTGCTGAGGTATGCCAGCAGTACGTCTTTTGTGTATAAAAACAAAACAAAAATAGTTGTTTTGCTTTACAAAGGCACCAGTAGCCTTAAGAAAGTATTGTCATCACAAAAACAGTTTTGTGGTTTTTTTAGTATATTACAACTTTCGACGTTTCTTAGTATCATAAAAGTGAGGACTTTTACCGATGTGAGCACCGCGTTCTCGTTGATCACATTCGCGAGCGAAGTGACCGTTTGTACCACACCAACCACATACTCCAGCTGGGATGTCATCGTTGTGAAATCCAATAAAAAGATCATTTCCCCGATTAGCCTTCATTCCTTCTTTAGCTTTATCTCCCATCACTCCGTATTGAGTTGTGTGAGAGGCGTATTTCGGGTCAGCGAATTCAACCCATCCAAAACCAGCAAATTTTAAACCTTCCTTAGCGACAGCCCAAGTAATCCCATTTTTAATGATATTGTTCGATGCGTCTGCTCCGATCATTTTCTTTAGAGCCGCGTCATCGAAATCATCAGAGCAGTTTGAAATCTTCACAGTTCGGCAGTTGGTGTAGTCCTCCTCCTCCTCTTCTTCTTCTTCTTCAATATCATTACGGGGATACGTTCCCATTTTTTGTATGTGTGTTTGTTGTTGTTATTCTGCAAGAGAAAAAAACATAATAACACCTTCGCGTGAGACTACAAACAGATCCAACATGATGATAATTAGACTGACATACTTCTGTTCCTGAATAAATAAGTAGAATTACCGATCTGTTGTCTATCAGTTTGTTACTAGTCGCTACTCTATGAAACTCTAAGTCGGTACAGAATAATATAAAAAGTGGAAAAAGAAAAGAAGAAGAAGAAGAAGAAAACAAACATAACTTATTATTCTAAATTTTATAGACATTCCAGCGAATGAATACATGTGTGTGACAGATGAGACAGTATTTTGGTCTGTAATAGATTTCAGTCATCAAGGGTGACGAAGTTATAAAATAGTATTCTACATCATTAAGTATTTCATAGTACGAGGTGGGGACAGCTGCGCTGGTGACGTTGCTCCAGACACCTGACTGCCCTGTCCAGGGGAGTGCATTTGGGTTCCATAATTTGTGTTTACCTTCGGCGGCACTCCACGAGGCGTGTACGTCCTAGCAGCTGAGGTACTGCGATAATCACTTGATAGTAGCGGGTTTGAAAATTTTCCCTTCTGAACAACACTTCTCATATTTCGAGAATTCATCTCTCTGTGAGAGAGTGAAGGCTGCTGCGGCAGGTTCTTCTTCGCAGAATGTTGCTGCACCGCGGTTTGAACTTCCGCCCCCTTTGAAGGAGTCGGTCGAACATCTGAATGAGGTCGAGTTAGTTTTTTAGGAATACCAGAACCTCCTGAGAGGACTCTCCCTGCTCTTTGTTCTTGGAGTGTTTTAAGGGGACCAATGACAGGGGGTGGTACGCAATTTAAAGAGTTTTTACTTCCGCCTTCACTCCTGTACAAAGAAGGCGATGATTGGGAAGGAGACGGTGATGCTCTACGTCTACCACTTGACGTTGTTTGTTTTTCATTTCTGATAATTGATTTTCTATCATTTCTATTATTCCCAGGAAGGATTTCATCACGAGGTATTAACACCCCCGGAATGACACCACTCGGGGCTAGTGCTGTCTCGAGTTCCAGTTGTCGTTCTGTTGGTTCGTTTTGAAGAGCAGCCTCGTGTCTCTGTTTCATTAAAGAAATGATTTCACTCTTCATCCGAAGTTGTATTTGAGTAAAGTCTAATATCATTTTTTGTTTTATTTTTGAACGACGAATCTCTTCCTTAGACATCGCTTCTTGTCTGACACATGCTTCATATTTTATTAGTTGTCTTTCTTCTAATCGACGTGAGAGTTCGAATATCCTCTTCGCCCCTTCAGAAGCGGCACTCCACTGATCAGCATCAGCTTTCATGAGTGATATTTGTTCCATCGATTTTTTTAATTTTTGTCGTAGATTTTGAATATGATCAGCAGCTGAGACGTTGTATCTTTTCTTTCTTTCGATATCTCCCTGGAGTCTAGTAGCAATAGAAATCGGAATCGTAGCTACCTCTGATTGAGTGCTCATGAGGGTAATAGAAGGCGATAAAAGAGACGATGAAACACCCGAAGTACCCGACCTCGGACCAATTAACCCAGCAGGTCCTATTATGTCAGTCTTCCGTAGCCATACTGTTGTAGGTTTTGGTGTTCCTGTTGGTGTTTTTTGAATCGACGCATTGGTGGTGTCGATAGTGTTTTCTACGGTACACTCACCAACCATTGAGTGTAAAACAGTACCACATAACTCCCAATATAGTTTGAAAACAGTACTGTGAAGTTCATATCGTGATAAAGCTGTTGATGTTGTTATGATTATCGACTCAGCATCTGAATCTGTCCAATTTAAAAGTGCCGTTCTTCCATCGGGATCCCACATAACAGATTCTATGTCTGATAGAAGGACGTATGTTGCTAGTTCACAAAGAGGTATTTCATCCTTTTGTTTCTCAGGTATTAATAACAAAGCATCTTTACAAAGTATGAAATCAACTTGAATTGATTGAGTACCCGGTACTGTACTTGATGTTGTAACAATGTGACTCCACCATACTTCAGTTTGACTGTAGAATGCCAGGAGATCTGGATGTTTTCCGGCATAGTCGAGGGAATCGAACTGGGCGGATTTTTGAACGATAATCTCATCGGAAGTTTGTACACACATATCATGGTATGATGATAATTGATAGGCAACTCTTGCTTCTTTTAATTTAGGATTAAATCCTCCGCACATTAGTTTTAAACTTTCCATAAAAGTTGATCGATCGGCAGACTCGTTGAACTCAATTCGAACGATTTCCTCTTTCCGCTCATCAGTATTTACGTATCGAATAGCGATGTCTGGACTTGTTTCACTTGTCGAATGCCTAATTATGTTACTCAGAATAATCTCATCGTCGTCACCCAAATCTATTTTACCATTTCTAATAATCGAGCATACTTGTTGATCTTTGTGTCGTTGTTTCCAAAATACCGATGCTCTCAATGTTGTAATCACTTCCGGTTTTGAATCAGACATCGTGAAAGAAATCCTGTTGTGAATAATATTAAACTCAGATCTAGTCAATTAACAACTAAAAAACTACAGTTGAGGTACAATCAAACAACACAAACAAAAAAAAAAAAAAAAAAAAAGGAAGGAAGGAAGGAAATCTAAAAAAAAAAACCTACTTCACCATTTCATACAACACTCTTCAGATCATGAGAAACACAAAAGGTTATTACACAGTTTATGTTCTTTTTGTGATGTTGTGAGCAGGGTACCTACTTTTACAACACTACCCAAACTGAG
The DNA here is from genome assembly GCA_964019425.1 of Flectonema sp. DT1601. Taxonomy (NCBI): domain Eukaryota; phylum Euglenozoa; class Diplonemea; order Diplonemida; family Diplonemidae; genus Flectonema; species Flectonema sp. DT1601. The sequence continues at coordinate 823,312 of OZ025823.1, read as the reverse complement.
ATTTTTGTAAATAGAACGACAGACATCATCAATGTCACAGAGTGCGCATAAAATTTGAAAAATAAATAAATAAATAAATAAAAACTACAAAGGGAAGGACAACTCACTCCACTATCTATTCCTTTTCGTAGTTTTAGTAAAAATAAGTAACAAAGAAATGAACCAAAAAAATAATAACAGAAAAAAACCACCTTCAACTGCGATTGTTCACGAAAAAAAAAACCGCAAAAATTGATAAGAGAATAAAAAGTGAGGTAGAGTTCGATGTGTCTACCCACCACACACACACACACGCACATGCTAGTGTTTATATTGAATTGTGAGGCAGCTTAGGGAAACTTTAGCTGAGCAAAGAATCCCGCGCCGAAATAAAATACACCAGCGGCATTAGTTTAGAACAGCAGCTTGCTACTGTCAATCGAACTAATAATTACCAACAAACAGAAAAACAATAAAAAGATAAAATACTACTAAGGGTTTAAATAAACAAAACTGATCAAAAATACAAAAAAAAGAAAAGAAAAAAAAAAAGGGGAAAAGGAAAAAATATGCGACCACCACCACCACTGTCCTCCAAAAAGGAAGCAAGCAAGTAAAACATCACAACAGAGATATGCATTGCTTAATTCCCATTAAATTATACAAAAAGGTTATCAAAACAGATATCGAATAAGTCAATCAGTCTGTTAGTTTGAACAATCCAACACTCCGAGTTATCAGAAGTATGTGAATTGATTATTCCGCCCTCCAATTGAAGGGGATTCAATTATGTGATTAGAAGACCTGTCTATTTCATCAGGAGAAGGATAAACGTGAATTATACTTCTCTTTGAATGTCGTTGATTTGGATGATTACCTTCTGAAGGATGAAGCAACTGAGGAGGTGGATATAAACTCTCAGAATCTTTTATAAAAGCTCGAGAAGGTGAAATACTTCTAGGACGTCTCAATGGCTGTCTTTCAGTAACTTGGTATGGAGTCATCACCGAATACGCAGCAGAGCCACCCGGAGCCATTAAACTCCGCTTCCAGCGAATAGGTCCTTCATTAGGACCATAAAATTCAACGAATTGCTCAACTGTGTAAGCTAACCCATCAGTGTCAACTCTCCGTTCAATTGATGGATCGAATGGTTTCGGTATCGAAGTTTTATTATAAAATATTGAAGGATTCCTTGCTGGTGAAGGCTGACCTGTCGACACTACACTTTTTTGTCTTAAGATTGACTTCAGTGGTGCTGTGGTGACTTTTTCTTTTTTTGATGTTTTTGAACCAGGTGGTAGCGGAGCATCAGCTTCAGCATCTCTCAGAATTGAAGAATAGTCCTCTAGAGCTTTGGTATGAGAATCATTTCTTGAGAAATTAAATTTTGATGAAAAAGTATTATTCAACCATGTGATTACTTCTTTCTTTTCATCTTCATCAGCCAAGGCTATTTCCCAACTCCTTGAAGGAATTCGATGTTGGAGTCGTATCCCGAGTGGACCATATCTGTAATCAATACTTCCTTCCCTTCTAAATGGGAGGGCTTCCCTAACTTCGATCATAAATTCTCTTATTGCTGTAATTTCTCTTAACGGAAATTTCCAATTCCCATTTGTTTTTATAAATCCTTTCCTCTTCTCGTCGTATTTTTCAAGGAAGATTACGTCATTCATAACTCTCATTCTTCTATTTTGTTTCCATTTATTTTTTTGTTTAAAATAGATATAAGGATACCCAGGATAGTCTATGATTCCCGTCGTTCCCATTTTGTGGTAATCAACTGAAACAGAATAATAATATTTAATGCAACTGTACATCAGAGAAAAGAGAAACAGAACAACAATAGCGCTGCACTCTATCAATCGTTTTATTTTATTATGTTGAACTGTGATGGATAGGTGAATAGTATTTATAATCGCTATTCGCTGTTGCAGTCGTCCATAACTTTCATTCTTGTTGTTTCCATTTATTTTTTTGTTTAAAATAGATATAAGGATACCCAGGATAGTCTATGATTCCCGTCGTTCCCATTTTGTGGTAATCAACTGAAACAGAAGAATAATATTAATTTCAACTGTACATCAGAGCAACAGCGTTGAACATCATTAATCATTCTATTTCATTATGTTGAGCTGTGATGGATAAGGTGAACAGTATTAATCATCACTACGTTAGCAGTCACCAAGTTGGCTGTTTGTTAAATTAAACACTACAAGAAGAGACAATAAACAAATGAAAAAACTAAGTTTTTTTTTTTTTTTTTTTTTTTGTTTTTTAAAAAATAAAAAACCGAACGGAGAAGAACATGTAGTGCAAAAGTAACGAATTTTTTTTTTTTTTTTAGAAAAAAAAACAGCAAAGGCCTATTTTTTTTTTTTTTTTGGCGAGCAGGTTAGCCGAGAAAAAAATAAATTTCAGAGACATCCAAATAACGGCCCATTTGACAAGTTTCGACAACAACGACCCGTCCGAAGACTATGAATCATTAAAATAATAACTTCATCTCGACCAAAAACAGATGTTCCCATCTTCAAGACAGCACACAGCTGTTCCACAGCTTACCAAGAACTACCTTTCACTGATACTACTGTCCACATTGTAAACTTAGAGAGAGCGACAAGGTTTTAACTTAAGATAAATAATTAAAGAACTCTCTTAAATAATAATTTCACCAGCGAAGTGTTGATCACATTGTTGATAGGACCTTATCCTGTTGCCTGCTGAGCCTCTGCAAAACACGGGTCCAATTTTGTAAATTTGGAGACCAAAAATCAGAATCAGTATGCACGAGATTCGACAACAATAACGACTCATGATCCTGAGGCCAGCTAGAACTAGTATCAGCAATAATACTTGGGCTGTCATCTAATGAGAACAGAAGAGGAATGAAATTACGAAGTGTTTTTTGAACCCTTGGAACTACCCTATCAGACTCTAGAGAATACCTGTGCACATCAGTGAGACTGACCACTGTGTAATTTGTGTATTTGATACCCATCGCTTCAAGGCATTCTTGAGCAAATGCCGACGACGCTGACGTCACAAAAGTAACGTAGTAATACATGCACATCAGATTTAAGAATTGACCGCAGCCATCAGCTGCGTAAATCTGACCTCCACCAGCAAGGTTCAGTACCGAGGGTGATTTTTTTGTTTTTTTTGGAATTTTTGATTTGAAAATGCAACGAGGATCATCTACATCACTACAGTCATACTTCTCATCATCAGCGACATAGACTAGTAAATTACCTTCCAATTGAACGATGATATCTTTCTTACCTGATTGCCTATCTCCTCTACTTTCTGATATCTTTTCTAAAGTAGTAATATACCCAACAGCTTTAGGCTCTTCATCAATCCCATCAGTCGCTATCGGTATCACAATTAAGACGTAAGCGCTATTCGACGATATCGGTGCCAGGATTACCCTATTCAGGTTCGCCAACATATTGATAATCTTACCCCCAACGAATGCCGTTGGAGTGATCGATACGTGATGTTCACCTGGCTTGTGCATATTATTAACAACCGTATTAAGACATTGTGATCTTGGTACACACCATCCTTTTAGTGATGTTGGTAATTCAGAAGATGATTGATCAGGAGGAGGTTGTAGAAACGTTGCTTTGAATAATCCACAATACGATTCATCATGATCAGATAACGTGAAATCCCATGAAGTTGTTAAGTAAGAAGAAGGTCCCCAAGAAATAGATTTCATATCCGCAGGCACATCATCTCTTTCAACCGCACGAGAGATAGCAGCCTCATTCAAAGTCGACTGCAATATAAAAGGACATTCCCAATGAGTGCTGTCAGCGTTGCTCATTTCTTCATCAAATGTCAGATCCACTTCCGTATCCTGGTCGGATATTTCATCAGTTTTGTGTCGCTTTAATCTTTTTTTCGAATCACAGGATTCATCAGAGTCGGAAGCAATTGGGCGGTCGGGCAGTTTTCTCTTTTCTTTTTGAAACAGGTCCTGTTCAGGAAGGTACTTACAGGCCATTAATAATTCGACAAGACTTTGCGCCATTTCCTTCCTCACTCTATTTTGAATGCCAAAGTTACGAACAACCGGAGGTCGTATAACAAGTTCTGGTTCCTTTATAAGTTGTAATGATGGCTCTCTGGTCACTGGATCACTGCTAACGGATGGTTGCCTCGCTTCGGAGCTGATCGCACGTTCTTCTCTGTCGTTAACAGTCACTTCCTGTTCGTCTTTGACATTGCGTAGCTTTTCTTCCTTTTCTTCTTCTCTGCGGAAGGTTTCCTCTCTTTCGAGTGCAGCCTTTCTTTCACATTCCTCCCTTTCTCTTTCCCGAGCTGCTTCTTTTTCTCTTTCCCGTACTTCCCTTTCCCTTTCCCGCGCGGCTTCCCTTTCCCTTTCACGAGCTGCTTCCCTTTCTCTTCCACGAGCTGCTTCCCGTTCTTGTTCCAAGCGGAGTGCTTCCTTCTTGCGGGCTGCCTGTTCCCTGCGTTGGGATTCCTCCCTTTCACGAGCAGCTTCCTTTTCTTTTTCCAGTCGGAGGGCTTCTGCTTTTCGAGCAGCTTGTTCCTCCTGGTGACGTTGTCTTTGTTGATCTTCTTGAATTCTAGTTGACATTAGTTGTCGATTGTGTGATTCTTGTTTCTGGTGGGCTTGCTCTTTACGGCGGAATTCCTCTTTTCGTTGCTGTCTTTCGTGAGACTCTTGGATTCTAGCGGCTTCGTTGGCGCGTTCTTGTTTTCGCGTTGCCTCCCGTGAGTGCTCGAGCTGTTGCATTTCCTGGTGATCTCGTTCTCGTTGTTGTGCTGAAGCTTCTGCCTTTTCGTTCTCTCGTCGTCGTTCTTCTTGTTCTCGACCCTCACGTTCTCTTCGCTTTCTAGCTGCTTCCCTTTCCTTGGCGATGCGGTCGTCTTTGTCCCACTTTCGCTTATTCCTAGCGTTCCTAGCAGACTTCGATTTGGGTGGCTGTGGACCTTCTTGCTGAGTATTTGCAACACCTCTCTGTTTGTTAGAATTATAGGCAGGGTTGTCCCTTTGGAGAGGACCTTCTCTTTGATCAACATCTTGTTGTTTTGTAAATATCTTCTGCCTCGATTTATTATTTCCCCACTCTTGTTGATCGTCTTTTCTTCTTTGACTTTGACCGCTATTTGCGGTATTTTGCCTGGCGTTGTTATTGTTGCCGTTGTTATTGCTGTTGCCATTATTTCCTCTTTTTGGAGATGCAGCATTCAAGCTCATCACTTCCCTCGATATTTTATTCGTGACTGATGGTTGCAATCTTTTCCCCATCTTGTGATCTGACGGGTTCTGTTGAAAAAAGGATAATAATAAATTATTGAAACACAAGTGATTTGAGGCGGGCAATTACACCTTGCTTTAGGACCGACTGACCCGTGTCCAACTGCTGTTGACACGGAAACCTTCTCCACTTCGGCCTTCAATGTTCTCCATTGAATATTCGCTACTACAACCAAGATCTGCACTCATCCACGCTCCAGAAAGGCTCACGCCAATTCCTTCGCGGCATGGATCACGCACTCCTACTCAAGGCCGGCTTTTGAATACCGGACGTCGTAGATTTCATTATCTCGTGTCATGTTCTTAATTCCAATTTCTTTTAAAATAATAAATAAAAATAATAACCATCATCGTAAGCTACACTGTCAGTAATTACTGTTCTTCCCAACGTTAAGATTTCATCTTATTGTTGACTTTTTCGGAAAACAATTATAATTAACAAGACTGATCACACAGCGTAGATGCTGTTAATCACGATACGACTCATCACGCGACAAGAGAGGGGGATCGAGTGAGGGGATAGCGAGGAGTAATAAAAATTTTAAAAAAAAGAAAAAGGAAAAAAAAAAAAAAAAAAAAAGGAATATAAAAGATAAGATTAAAAAAAATAATCATTTGCTGATATGTTGAATGGGCTGGCGTACATTGAATTTGAGGCTAGGCGGGGAGGGGAGGGGAGGGGGAGTGTAGTTCAAAGGAACACAATACTACTATACACTACCTCCATATATTCCTGTCAGTCGATATGTCATTTGATGACAAGCAGTTGATAGAGTTCACAATTAGTCAGTCACTCTAACTACAAAACAGAAGAATACAATAAGACGGGTAGTTTTCCTTTTTTTTTTTTTTTTTTTTTTTTTTTTTTCGCCTTCCGGAATAAAAATTTTTTTTTAAAAAAAAAAAAAGGAGGGGAAAACAGGGATTTCAAATTAAATCAATTGTACAGGATAGAAAAATACAACGAAAATAAAGGGGAGCAGGAGAACAAAATAATCAACGAGGCAAAGCAGACAATCCAGGCATTGGCTTGGAGAAAAAAAAAAAAAAAAGAAGAAGAAAAAAATAAATTCAATTCATAGCACCCAGTTAAAAGGCTAGTGATTACCGTGGTCACTGCGGGTTCAACAAGCTGATGTCCGCCCAATATAGTTTTCAACAAGGGTTTTGTGTAAATTTGATTTTTTTTTTTTTTTTTTTTCTTCCTCCTTTTGAAGAGAAACTTACATTCGGAAAAGTGAGATGGGGAGGATAAATTGATAGGGAGGGGAAAAAGTCAAACTCACAGCCGACTCCTCACTGGCAGAAAGAGAAAAAGACTTAATCGAAGGGGAAAAAAAAACGTTTTTATCACTCGATGTGACCCGTTTTAATAAAACAAGTAAGCAGCTCTCCCGCTTGACGCAGAAAACGCAACCAATTAATTTATCAATTTTCCTCTTTTTTTTTTTTTTTCTCCCTTTTTGCCGCTCCAATATCAGCTGTTGGTTTTGACATTGTAATCGCCCATAACTTGAGCTAACCCTGGGATCGAGGGCTGATACCACCACCTCCCTCCTCCTCCCTTCTGATTGAGAATCCTTACGGGAGAGTTGGTCGGGAAAAGTGGTTGAGAAACGACAGGTAAAACCGCAGACCCCTTCGGAAGAATAAACAAAAGTGGAAGGGGATGAAGCTGGGAAAGACCAGGCAAACAACACGACTAACTAACAAATTGATTTCTTTTTTTTTTTTTCCTTTTCTATCTCTCTCTCTCTCTCTCTCTGTCTCTGTCTTAGGTAATATGGCACAATTCAGGAGGAAAATCGTAACTCTCTTTTTTTTTTTTTTTTTTTCCTTCTCTCTCTTTTTTCTTTCTTTTGTTCTATAATTATGACCCCTCCTCCCCAATGATGAAGTTAGAATATAAATTTATAAGATAGCACCGAAGTTAGTAATTAACGAATACTCTATTCTTGAAGCAGAGCGATAATAATTTAATTTTTTTTTTTTTTTTTTGTACCTACAAACCCATTGTTCGGTAGAAAGAGAATTGTGGCAGCGTAACTACCTATTCCTTTATTAGGATTTTCTACTGGTTGCGCACAAACAAAATAAAAGTGTGAGTGAGTAAGTAAAAAGTGAAGTTTGCCGATTCTTTTTTTTTTTTTTGCTAAATACAAATCACTAATTACATCATAATAACATAAAAAACGATTTAATATCCCGGCCAGGGCTAGAGTGAACCACAATAATGTTTAAAAAGCAGGGAGGGCAACAATCTACATGTGCTTACATTACTTTTAATACAAAGCTTATTACATTGCGTGCACTGTAAGCTGCTCTACTTCCTATCGTATAGAGTGAGAATATTTCTCCACGCTAATTAAACAACACTAAGATAGAAACAAAAACAAAAGAGGAGATTGGGGAAGAGAGGGAAGGGAAGCATTTCTGTTGAGTGACAACCGAAAACAACCTAACTATAGGTAAGCCTCATTTATGGGAGTATCAGCTTTCATCCGTATCCCCCATCGCCGATATCCTTCTTTTACCAAAAAAAAAGGAAGAAGTGAGAAATAGAAAAATTCAAACAAATATATCCAACAAATATCCTATTATATTATACAGGTGAAGTGGGAAGTGAGAAAAGTGATCGGAAAACTAAATCAGCAAAAAAAAAAAAAAAAAAAAAAAAAATGGGGGAAAAAGGAGAGACACTAACGACTCAAAAGCTGGTATAAATAACAGCAGTCATAACAAATAAATAAAATAATCAAATCAACCAATCACACAGAATTGAATAACCTGCATCAATATAAGACAAAATCAACTGAGATTGTGTTCTTAAAGCTTTGAGAAGAACGACCAGCTCTCAGCTATCCACCTTGCCCAGAGATTTGAACCAACCAGTTGGGGAAAAACAGAAGAAAAAAAAAAACTTGATGGAAGGGGAGAGAGATGGGGGGAGATAAATAAATAAAATATCATTTCTATCCTACAACAATAATTACAATTCATTTGATGCGGTTACTCAGTGTGGCATTTCAATCTGATGGTTTTTTACCACCGGTATCTCTTCTTTGAATAAAATAGACTGCAAGACGTACCTCAACTAAAGATGTTAAAGTAAAAACCGTCTTCATCTTTTCTGAAAGCGAAGGGGGGGGGTTACATGAACCCTTATATAATTGTTCAAGAGGAGGATAAAAGGAGAAAGAAAAAAAAAGAAAAAAGAAGAAAAAAAAAACAGTGTTTTGTGAACTGCACAAGAACAGTCTCACGCTTCTTTTTTTTTTCTTTTTTTTTTTTTTTCTCCCCTCCTCCCCTCTTGTTGATTTGTTCGGAAAAATCATTTTTTGAAGTCTCTCTCCTTTTTGAAAAAAAAAAAAAAAGGGGGTGAAAAAAAAAAAAATATATTATACATTGTTAGTAGCAAGTTTGATTGAAGATAGCAAAACAATAATTGTTTTCATTGGCTCACCTGCTGACATACAACACAGAAATTCGAAAACAGGGAAGTCAACGCTACACTCCGAACTTGAAACTAGTCGTAAATTCAATTAAAACCTTATTAAGTATTCACCAGAACTACCTTTATATTTATCCTCACTCACTTGTATTTTATTTTTGATGTGATTTCTTTCTCTAAAACCCAATATAAGCCTTAACGGTAAGAATATTAATATCATGAAGGAGTCACTGTGAGTCCTCTTGTTGGTGGAGTTGGTCCACACCAATGCCAAGTCGGGTCGTCAGGAGGCAATCTCGCAAGAAGCTGTCTAAGAGAATGATCGTATGACTCAGCAGTGTGATCTGTGATCATACTCTTCGTTAGATTAATGTTCTGAATAACCGAAAGATTATTTTCACGTTGAAGCAATGCCGCAGAATGAACACCAGTTGCATTATAATAAACATAAACAACAGAACCAGGTACAGACAATTCTGTATCACAACAACCTGAAGACTGAGATGTAGGAGACGGCTTAACGCTTTGAGCATCCCTCATAATACTTTTTAATATTGATCTTGTTTTAATAGGACCTCCACCGCAAAGAGAATTCGATACTTTACTTATCAAAGATGCCAATGAGACTAACGCTGATACTGAAACTCTTGGACCCATATCACTGTGATGAACTACTGATGTTACGTATGATCGACAAAGATAACTAGATTCTTTATCCAAACATGGTGGTGGTGCGATGCAACAAGCTTTTACATTTTTAATTCCACATTCTTCTTTCAACAATATCGCTGACAACGCCGCGATAGATGCATTTTGACTATGACCCACTAGAACTACTTGATAATTATGACACACAAACAAATCAATCAACGAACCTCTAACCTCTGATACTAATTGTTGAGCACACGTCGCAACCTGTTTATGACATACTCGAGTACTATCATTCAGGAGATAAGGAGCATTTGGTTGGTGTAATTGACTCAGCAAAGACTCTATTAAGATAAAGGGATCCTCTTGACCTATCAAAGAAACGACAACAACTTGATGAGAAGCACTGTATGCCATGTAATAAGAAACTCCAAGTTCCGTATTCACACCTGCAATGCAATGGGAGAGGAGACTGAACCCTCTGAGGTTTAATTTTCGACGAAGTTTAAGTGTTTTGGTAGTTGACATTTCAATGAATTCTGAATAGAATTCAGCTTCCTGAATTAATCTCCTTGAAGGAACAGCAGTAAGTTTATCATTAGACAAGACACTACCAGCGTCACATTGATCTGCTTTATTTTGTAGCTCCTCTTCAATAAATGTCGCAGCTGCTTCAACATCAGAAATCGAAGGAACTTTTTCCTTACGTTCTTCCAACTGATAGCGAACTGAAGAGTGAATACATTTTGTTATTCTCCGAATATGTATATCAGCTGAATTCTTTCTTCTACTATGAAGCCAGAACGCAATACCACCACCCAGACATATAACAAGCGTGGCCAGTAGAACATCACTCCCACAAGTTGTTATATTATCAATAAAAGGAATATATTGACTATTTAGTATCGTTATCGTGTCTCTGTTTGATTCCATTGCGTTCTCAGAAATATCATTTTCACTCTGACGGCTACCAACTGGATACTCATCTGGTGTGTAAACTTCATCATAAGCCATTCTTTGTTCTCTTTCAGCATGCGGCTCTCTCCCCATTTTTTCTTTATCAAGAAAGCGAGGAATGGAAGTCAGAAAAAAACGGAAGGGGAAAGGGGGGGAGCTGCTTCCTGTAAAAAATAACTTACTTCTAACGACACAAAAACTTTGCTACTCAACTAACTACTTCTACAATTAATACTTCACATTCAACAAAGAGACAATTTAAATCCTTATTCGGATGTGTTTGTTGTGAGTATTTCTGTAGGAGGAGTAAAACAACAATAAACTAAATAATCAAAACTAAGACACCTCCCCTTACAAAAATCAAAGCAATGAATGAAACGCACCCATCGTTTTCCTAATCTCCTTAAAGCAGACATATATAGGAAGTCACCCAAGGTCAAAGGAAACGATTAAAGAAGGAAATGAAAAGATCACTTTTTTTTTTTTTTCCTGGTGCTTTGCGTTGCATAAAATCAAAATAAAAAACAAAAGAAAGGCGAGAGAGGAAAAGCAAACAACTTCCCTCCTCATATCCCAAACACCGTCTCCTGACAGTTTCGGGTACGGGGAGAGAGAGCAGTTTTCTCAAATTTAGAATTAAAAGAGAGGGAACATGAACAAGACGAAAGAAATTAAGACTTGCAAAAAAAAAAAAAGAATAGGGCAGGCAGCCACGAATTTCCAGCACTCTGCAAGAAAATTTGCGGGTCTTGAGCTCCAATGAAGGAAGGAACGATGATGATGTGTGTTGGTTGGTTAGTTATTAAGAAATAAAACAAACACAAAAAAATATATTAAAAAAGAAAATGGGCAAGGAGCATCTCCGTGTGGTTCCAGAAGCAGCAGACTACACCTTCCGGTTGGAAAGAGTTTCTTATTCTTCATGGGCCGGAGACCCTCCCCTTTTCCCTCTTTTTTTTTTCAAAAAAAAAACAGGCAGGCAGACAATGAAACAATTACTAAAATCTTAGAAATTATTCTATGTCTCTCTCTCACTCCCTCTGTGTGTGTGTGAAGTGCGTGTGTGTCTGTGTTGTCTGAAATGACCATTCATCTCCACAGCTGTGAACGGTGGTTGCGGTCAAAAAAACAAGCAAACAAACAATAATAAAATAAATAAGGAGCATCGAAGCACTCCTTAAAGACGGATTATATTAAAAAAAGAACAAGAACAAGAACATTAAATATATATAAAAAAAAAAAACGAGGAAGTATTATTTTTCTCTTACTTCTGGGCAGGGTCAAGGTACCAACATGGCTTGGTGAACTTCAACTTGTCCTTTGGAATGCGCATGAGGTCGATCCATTCCTGCGATACGGCCGCCTTGTCGGTCTTGTCACATTCAATTCTTGCCACGTAGTTCGATAGATCGACACCGCTGATGGAAGGCTCAGCGGCGATCTTCGACAAACAAACCTCCGAGAGCACGTGATCAGCGAACCCGCAACGCCCATCCCTCTCAGAAGTTGCCGACCTCGAAACAGCTGACTTCTTCGCAACCCTCTTCTCCTTCTTCTTGGCAGCCTGCGGCTCAGCCTTTCTCGTCGCCGTCGTCGCCGTCGTCGAAGTCGTCGAAGTCGTCGAAGTCGTCGAAGTCGGGCAGTTCACAGTCGGCGCGTTGCTGACAGGACTCGCCCAGCTCCACGAACCAACAAGTGGGTTTCCGAGGATCCCGGCAACGTTGTCGTCTCCGTACTTGAAGTCATTCTCTCCATTGCTGCCCGGCATTCCGACAGGGTGGTGCATGTCTCTGATAGTCCAAGGGTTTGAAAACCACTCCATCGTAGACGTTCCGTCGTGGGTCATTGGCAACACGCTGTCCAACTGCAAAATCGATTCCTGGCTGGTGCTGCGTCCAGCAACCGCGTAGTGAATGCTGCTCAGGTCAGCCTTCGCCACGGTGTCGTAACCGTGGTAGTTCTGCCACAGAGCGTACAGCCTGTCTACGTTGGTGTGGTGTACCATGAAAAGAGGGTCCTCCGGGGAGTAGAAAGTCCCCATCTGTCCTCCGACCGCAACGTGCGGAGCTCCGTGCGGCGCCGACTCGAACGTCGGTCTGAAGCTCGCGAAGTCCGGGAAGTCCTTAATCATCGCAGCCATCGCAGCCTGTCCAGTGAACCCCCAGCTGAATCCGAACGTTCTGCGAAGGCATCCGTCCAGGGAATCAAGCCATCCGTTTCCACCATCGAACGCGGCAACTCCCTCAGTCATGCAGTTGTTGGAGTCCCTTCCGTTCGGAGATCCGAAAGTCGTTGGCGAGAACACAACGCTCTGCGACTCGCTTCCGGCATCCTTGTCCCAGTCCCAGTACGGAACGGTGATGCATGCGTAAACTCCTCCCAGAGATCTCAACATGTTCTCCCATCCAAGGATGTAGTATCTGTGCCATGCGAGGAACGCACTAGTCTGGTGAGCGTAGTTTCCGGCCTCAAGATGCATGCGGACCATTCGGTCGAAGTCATCCTTGCGGGTGCTGTGGAACGTCGACACCGCGCTGATGTAAAGGTCCCTCTCAGCACACGACAGAAGAGACCACGCCTGCCTCACTCGGGGAGTCTCGCAAGTGGTTGGTGGGGTCGGTGGAGTCGGTGGAGTTGGAGGTGTTGGTGGAGTCGGTGGAGTTGGCGGTGCGGCACCCGAACACGTCCAGCTGAGTTCAAAACCAGTTCTGGTGACAATAAAGTCAGTGGTAAGTCTCAAGAAAATACCATCCTGTTCAACAATAGTATCAGGTGGGACACTAGTTCCAGTGTGACCCGAAAGGACTGCAGTCGATCCGACAACACCTCCGCTCACCGGGAACGCGTTCACGAAATCGTATCCGCTCTCGACGTCGAATGAAGTCCACTGAAGCACCGCGCGTTTTGCTGGACACTCGAAGTAGAAACACGCGTTCTCATTGTTTGAGTAACGTCCGGCACCGGCTGGGTAGTCTACGATGCCGTCCGTTGTGTACGTCGCCGTCGAAGTGCAGGCCGATGGGAACTCGAATGACCGAGTTGGTGGAGTTGGTGGTGGTGGAGTTGGTCGTGGTGGCGGTGGCGGTGGCCTGGCAGTGCAGGTCCACGTCGCAGAGAAACCAGTCCCCTGAATGATGACATCGGAAAAGAGTTCGATGAACACACCGTCTCCCCCGACGGCATCGTGAGTAACAGGGACGGTCAGGTCAGCAGAACGGAACAATTGCGCTCCGACTCCGTTGTTCTCAACCGTCGACATCGTAACGAAGTCGTAGCCCGGTTCGGTATTAAATCGAGTCCACGTCATCGAAACGTCTCCTCCAGCGCACACGATGTGCCAGCAGCGGACCACATTTGCCCTGTATCCATTCAAAGAAACAATACCGAAATCACCACCCTGAGTTATTAGGCTAGCACTTTCGCAGTTACTTGGGAACACGAAGGATCCTTCGGCAGTCGGCAGCACTGCTGCTGCGGCCAGCCCGAACAGGGCAGCGGTCTTCATCATTGTTATTTTTTTTTTTTTTTTTTTTTTTTGATAAAACTGACGGGCGCAAGGAAAATTAAATCTACTTCAAGAGAAGAGAAGAGTATACACACAATCCAAAAAATAAACAATACACATTTGAAGAAACAACCTTGTGGTTTGCGTATTCCCCCTCCCCATACCATCATCCCCTCCCTCTCAAAGGATACAACCGACGGGTCGTTATTACGTTTTCTTGCATGAGAAGACAGTCGAACTAGTCCCAATCGCTTTCGTGGGATGTGCTGAAGAGTTCAAATCCTTATTCGGATGTGTTTGTTGTGAGTATTTCTGTAGGAGGAGTAAAACAACAATAAACTAAATAATCAAAACTAAGACACCTCCCCTTACAAAAATCAAAGCAATGAATGAAACGCACCCATCGTTTTCCTAATCTCCTTAAAGCAGACATATATAGGAAGTCACCCAAGGTCAAAGGAAACGATTAAAGAAGGAAATGAAAAGATCACTTTTTTTTTTTTTTCCTGGTGCTTTGCGTTGCATAAAATCAAAATAAAAAACAAAAGAAAGGCGAGAGAGGAAAAGCAAACAACTTCCCTCCTCATATCCCAAACACCGTCTCCTGACAGTTTCGGGTACGGGGAGAGAGAGCAGTTTTCTCAAATTTAGAATTAAAAGAGAGGGAACATGAACAAGACGAAAGAAATTAAGACTTGCAAAAAAAAAAAAAGAATAGGGCAGGCAGCCACGAATTTCCAGCACTCTGCAAGAAAATTTGCGGGTCTTGAGCTCCAATGAAGGAAGGAACGATGATGATGTGTGTTGGTTGGTTAGTTATTAAGAAATAAAACAAACACAAAAAAATATATTAAAAAAGAAAATGGGCAAGGAGCATCTCCGTGTGGTTCCAGAAGCAGCAGACTACACCTTCCGGTTGGAAAGAGTTTCTTATTCTTCATGGGCCGGAGACCCTCCCCTTTTCCCTCTTTTTTTTTTCAAAAAAAAAACAGGCAGGCAGACAATGAAACAATTACTAAAATCTTAGAAATTATTCTATGTCTCTCTCTCACTCCCTCTGTGTGTGTGTGAAGTGCGTGTGTGTCTGTGTTGTCTGAAATGACCATTCATCTCCACAGCTGTGAACGGTGGTTGCGGTCAAAAAAACAAGCAAACAAACAATAATAAAATAAATAAGGAGCATCGAAGCACTCCTTAAAGACGGATTATATTAAAAAAAGAACAAGAACAAGAACATTAAATATATATAAAAAAAAAAAACGAGGAAGTATTATTTTTCTCTTACTTCTGGGCAGGGTCAAGGTACCAACATGGCTTGGTGAACTTCAACTTGTCCTTTGGAATGCGCATGAGGTCGATCCATTCCTGCGATACGGCCGCCTTGTCGGTCTTGTCACATTCAATTCTTGCCACGTAGTTCGATAGATCGACACCGCTGATGGAAGGCTCAGCGGCGATCTTCGACAAACAAACCTCCGAGAGCACGTGATCAGCGAACCCGCAACGCCCATCCCTCTCAGAAGTTGCCGACCTCGAAACAGCTGACTTCTTCGCAACCCTCTTCTCCTTCTTCTTGGCAGCCTGCGGCTCAGCCTTTCTCGTCGCCGTCGTCGCCGTCGTCGAAGTCGTCGAAGTCGTCGAAGTCGTCGAAGTCGGGCAGTTCACAGTCGGCGCGTTGCTGACAGGACTCGCCCAGCTCCACGAACCAACAAGTGGGTTTCCGAGGATCCCGGCAACGTTGTCGTCTCCGTACTTGAAGTCATTCTCTCCATTGCTGCCCGGCATTCCGACAGGGTGGTGCATGTCTCTGATAGTCCAAGGGTTTGAAAACCACTCCATCGTAGACGTTCCGTCGTGGGTCATTGGCAACACGCTGTCCAACTGCAAAATCGATTCCTGGCTGGTGCTGCGTCCAGCAACCGCGTAGTGAATGCTGCTCAGGTCAGCCTTCGCCACGGTGTCGTAACCGTGGTAGTTCTGCCACAGAGCGTACAGCCTGTCTACGTTGGTGTGGTGTACCATGAAAAGAGGGTCCTCCGGGGAGTAGAAAGTCCCCATCTGTCCTCCGACCGCAACGTGCGGAGCTCCGTGCGGCGCCGACTCGAACGTCGGTCTGAAGCTCGCGAAGTCCGGGAAGTCCTTAATCATCGCAGCCATCGCAGCCTGTCCAGTGAACCCCCAGCTGAATCCGAACGTTCTGCGAAGGCATCCGTCCAGGGAATCAAGCCATCCGTTTCCACCATCGAACGCGGCAACTCCCTCAGTCATGCAGTTGTTGGAGTCCCTTCCGTTCGGAGATCCGAAAGTCGTTGGCGAGAACACAACGCTCTGCGACTCGCTTCCGGCATCCTTGTCCCAGTCCCAGTACGGAACGGTGATGCATGCGTAAACTCCTCCCAGAGATCTCAACATGTTCTCCCATCCAAGGATGTAGTATCTGTGCCATGCGAGGAACGCACTAGTCTGGTGAGCGTAGTTTCCGGCCTCAAGATGCATGCGGACCATTCGGTCGAAGTCATCCTTGCGGGTGCTGTGGAACGTCGACACCGCGCTGATGTAAAGGTCCCTCTCAGCACACGACAGAAGAGACCACGCCTGCCTCACTCGGGGAGTCTCGCAAGTGGTTGGTGGGGTCGGTGGAGTCGGTGGAGTTGGAGGTGTTGGTGGAGTCGGTGGAGTTGGCGGTGCGGCACCCGAACACGTCCAGCTGAGTTCAAAACCAGTTCTGGTGACAATAAAGTCAGTGGTAAGTCTCAAGAAAATACCATCCTGTTCAACAATAGTATCAGGTGGGACACTAGTTCCAGTGTGACCCGAAAGGACTGCAGTCGATCCGACAACACCTCCGCTC
Source organism: Flectonema sp. DT1601 (assembly GCA_964019425.1). Taxonomy (NCBI): domain Eukaryota; phylum Euglenozoa; class Diplonemea; order Diplonemida; family Diplonemidae; genus Flectonema; species Flectonema sp. DT1601. The sequence goes on along the minus strand of OZ025823.1, from coordinate 806,625 downwards.
ACCGGGAACGCGTTCACGAAATCGTATCCGCTCTCGACGTCGAATGAAGTCCACTGAAGCACCGCGCGTTTTGCTGGACACTCGAAGTAGAAACACGCGTTCTCATTGTTTGAGTAACGTCCGGCACCGGCTGGGTAGTCTACGATGCCGTCCGTTGTGTACGTCGCCGTCGAAGTGCAGGCCGATGGGAACTCGAATGACCGAGTTGGTGGAGTTGGTGGTGGTGGAGTTGGTCGTGGTGGCGGTGGCGGTGGCCTGGCAGTGCAGGTCCACGTCGCAGAGAAACCAGTCCCCTGAATGATGACATCGGAAAAGAGTTCGATGAACACACCGTCTCCCCCGACGGCATCGTGAGTAACAGGGACGGTCAGGTCAGCAGAACGGAACAATTGCGCTCCGACTCCGTTGTTCTCAACCGTCGACATCGTAACGAAGTCGTAGCCCGGTTCGGTATTAAATCGAGTCCACGTCATCGAAACGTCTCCTCCAGCGCACACGATGTGCCAGCAGCGGACCACATTTGCCCTGTATCCATTCAAAGAAACAATACCGAAATCACCACCCTGAGTTATTAGGCTAGCACTTTCGCAGTTACTTGGGAACACGAAGGATCCTTCGGCAGTCGGCAGCACTGCTGCTGCGGCCAGCCCGAACAGGGCAGCGGTCTTCATCATTGTTATTTTTTTTTTTTTTTTTTTTTTTTGATAAAACTGACGGGCGCAAGGAAAATTAAATCTACTTCAAGAGAAGAGAAGAGTATACACACAATCCAAAAAATAAACAATACACATTTGAAGAAACAACCTTGTGGTTTGCGTATTCCCCCTCCCCATACCATCATCCCCTCCCTCTCAAAGGATACAACCGACGGGTCGTTATTACGTTTTCTTGCATGAGAAGACAGTCGAACTAGTCCCAATCGCTTTCGTGGGATGTGCTGAAGAGTTCAAATCCTTATTCGGATGTGTTTGTTGTGAGTATTTCTGTAGGAGGAGTAAAACAACAATAAACTAAATAATCAAAACTAAGACACCTCCCCTTACAAAAATCAAAGCAATGAATGAAACGCACCCATCGTTTTCCTAATCTCCTTAAAGCAGACATATATAGGAAGTCACCCAAGGTCAAAGGAAACGATTAAAGAAGGAAATGAAAAGATCACTTTTTTTTTTTTTTCCTGGTGCTTTGCGTTGCATAAAATCAAAATAAAAAACAAAAGAAAGGCGAGAGAGGAAAAGCAAACAACTTCCCTCCTCATATCCCAAACACCGTCTCCTGACAGTTTCGGGTACGGGGAGAGAGAGCAGTTTTCTCAAATTTAGAATTAAAAGAGAGGGAACATGAACAAGACGAAAGAAATTAAGACTTGCAAAAAAAAAAAAAGAATAGGGCAGGCAGCCACGAATTTCCAGCACTCTGCAAGAAAATTTGCGGGTCTTGAGCTCCAATGAAGGAAGGAACGATGATGATGTGTGTTGGTTGGTTAGTTATTAAGAAATAAAACAAACACAAAAAAATATATTAAAAAAGAAAATGGGCAAGGAGCATCTCCGTGTGGTTCCAGAAGCAGCAGACTACACCTTCCGGTTGGAAAGAGTTTCTTATTCTTCATGGGCCGGAGACCCTCCCCTTTTCCCTCTTTTTTTTTTCAAAAAAAAAACAGGCAGGCAGACAATGAAACAATTACTAAAATCTTAGAAATTATTCTATGTCTCTCTCTCACTCCCTCTGTGTGTGTGTGAAGTGCGTGTGTGTCTGTGTTGTCTGAAATGACCATTCATCTCCACAGCTGTGAACGGTGGTTGCGGTCAAAAAAACAAGCAAACAAACAATAATAAAATAAATAAGGAGCATCGAAGCACTCCTTAAAGACGGATTATATTAAAAAAAGAACAAGAACAAGAACATTAAATATATATAAAAAAAAAAAACGAGGAAGTATTATTTTTCTCTTACTTCTGGGCAGGGTCAAGGTACCAACATGGCTTGGTGAACTTCAACTTGTCCTTTGGAATGCGCATGAGGTCGATCCATTCCTGCGATACGGCCGCCTTGTCGGTCTTGTCACATTCAATTCTTGCCACGTAGTTCGATAGATCGACACCGCTGATGGAAGGCTCAGCGGCGATCTTCGACAAACAAACCTCCGAGAGCACGTGATCAGCGAACCCGCAACGCCCATCCCTCTCAGAAGTTGCCGACCTCGAAACAGCTGACTTCCTCGCAACCCTCTTCTCCTTCTTCTTGGCAGCCTGCGGCTCAGCCTTTCTCGTCGCCGTCGTCGCCGTCGTCGAAGTCGTCGAAGTCGTCGAAGTCGGGCAGTTCACAGTCGGCGCGTTGCTGACAGGACTCGCCCAGCTCCACGAACCAACAAGTGGGTTTCCGAGGATCCCGGCAACGTTGTCGTCTCCGTACTTGAAGTCATTCTCTCCATTGCTGCCCGGCATTCCGACAGGGTGGTGCATGTCTCTGATAGTCCAAGGGTTTGAAAACCACTCCATCGTAGACGTTCCGTCGTGGGTCATTGGCAACACGCTGTCCAACTGCAAAATCGATTCCTGGCTGGTGCTGCGTCCAGCAACCGCGTAGTGAATGCTGCTCAGGTCAGCCTTCGCCACGGTGTCGTAACCGTGGTAGTTCTGCCACAGAGCGTACAGCCTGTCTACGTTGGTGTGGTGTACCATGAAAAGAGGGTCCTCCGGGGAGTAGAAAGTCCCCATCTGTCCTCCGACCGCAACGTGCGGAGCTCCGTGCGGCGCCGACTCGAACGTCGGTCTGAAGCTCGCGAAGTCCGGGAAGTCCTTAATCATCGCAGCCATCGCAGCCTGTCCAGTGAACCCCCAGCTGAATCCGAACGTTCTGCGAAGGCATCCGTCCAGGGAATCAAGCCATCCGTTTCCACCATCGAACGCGGCAACTCCCTCAGTCATGCAGTTGTTGGAGTCCCTTCCGTTCGGAGATCCGAAAGTCGTTGGCGAGAACACAACGCTCTGCGACTCGCTTCCGGCATCCTTGTCCCAGTCCCAGTACGGAACGGTGATGCATGCGTAAACTCCTCCCAGAGATCTCAACATGTTCTCCCATCCAAGGATGTAGTATCTGTGCCATGCGAGGAACGCACTAGTCTGGTGAGCGTAGTTTCCGGCCTCAAGATGCATGCGGACCATTCGGTCGAAGTCATCCTTGCGGGTGCTGTGGAACGTCGACACCGCGCTGATGTAAAGGTCCCTCTCAGCACACGACAGAAGAGACCACGCCTGCCTCACTCGGGGAGTCTCGCAAGTGGTTGGTGGGGTCGGTGGAGTCGGTGGAGTTGGAGGTGTTGGTGGAGTCGGTGGAGTTGGCGGTGCGGCACCCGAACACGTCCAGCTGAGTTCAAAACCAGTTCTGGTGACAATAAAGTCAGTGGTAAGTCTCAAGAAAATACCATCCTGTTCAACAATAGTATCAGGTGGGACACTAGTTCCAGTGTGACCCGAAAGGACTGCAGTCGATCCGACAACACCTCCGCTCACCGGGAACGCGTTCACGAAATCGTATCCGCTCTCGACGTCGAATGAAGTCCACTGAAGCACCGCGCGTTTTGCTGGACACTCGAAGTAGAAACACGCGTTCTCATTGTTTGAGTAACGTCCGGCACCGGCTGGGTAGTCTACGATGCCGTCCGTTGTGTACGTCGCCGTCGAAGTGCAGGCCGATGGGAACTCGAATGACCGAGTTGGTGGAGTTGGTGGTGGTGGAGTTGGTCGTGGTGGCGGTGGCGGTGGCCTGGCAGTGCAGGTCCACGTCGCAGAGAAACCAGTCCCCTGAATGATGACATCGGAAAAGAGTTCGATGAACACACCGTCTCCCCCGACGGCATCGTGAGTAACAGGGACGGTCAGGTCAGCAGAACGGAACAATTGCGCTCCGACTCCGTTGTTCTCAACCGTCGACATCGTAACGAAGTCGTAGCCCGGTTCGGTATTAAATCGAGTCCACGTCATCGAAACGTCTCCTCCAGCGCACACGATGTGCCAGCAGCGGACCACATTTGCCCTGTATCCATTCAAAGAAACAATACCGAAATCACCACCCTGAGTTATTAGGCTAGCACTTTCGCAGTTACTTGGGAACACGAAGGATCCTTCGGCAGTCGGCAGCACTGCTGCTGCGGCCAGCCCGAACAGGGCAGCGGTCTTCATCATTGTTATTTTTTTTTTTTTTTTTTTTTTTTGATAAAACTGACGGGCGCAAGGAAAATTAAATCTACTTCAAGAGAAGAGAAGAGTATACACACAATCCAAAAAATAAACAATACACATTTGAAGAAACAACCTTGTGGTTTGCGTATTCCCCCTCCCCATACCATCATCCCCTCCCTCTCAAAGGATACAACCGACGGGTCGTTATTACGTTTTCTTGCATGAGAAGACAGTCGAACTAGTCCCAATCGCTTTCGTGGGATGTGCTGAAGAGTTCAAATCCTTATTCGGATGTGTTTGTTGTGAGTATTTCTGTAGGAGGAGTAAAACAACAATAAACTAAATAATCAAAACTAAGACACCTCCCCTTACAAAAATCAAAGCAATGAATGAAACGCACCCATCGTTTTCCTAATCTCCTTAAAGCAGACATATATAGGAAGTCACCCAAGGTCAAAGGAAACGATTAAAGAAGGAAATGAAAAGATCACTTTTTTTTTTTTTTCCTGGTGCTTTGCGTTGCATAAAATCAAAATAAAAAACAAAAGAAAGGCGAGAGAGGAAAAGCAAACAACTTCCCTCCTCATATCCCAAACACCGTCTCCTGACAGTTTCGGGTACGGGGAGAGAGAGCAGTTTTCTCAAATTTAGAATTAAAAGAGAGGGAACATGAACAAGACGAAAGAAATTAAGACTTGCAAAAAAAAAAAAAGAATAGGGCAGGCAGCCACGAATTTCCAGCACTCTGCAAGAAAATTTGCGGGTCTTGAGCTCCAATGAAGGAAGGAACGATGATGATGTGTGTTGGTTGGTTAGTTATTAAGAAATAAAACAAACACAAAAAAATATATTAAAAAAGAAAATGGGCAAGGAGCATCTCCGTGTGGTTCCAGAAGCAGCAGACTACACCTTCCGGTTGGAAAGAGTTTCTTATTCTTCATGGGCCGGAGACCCTCCCCTTTTCCCTCTTTTTTTTTTCAAAAAAAAAACAGGCAGGCAGACAATGAAACAATTACTAAAATCTTAGAAATTATTCTATGTCTCTCTCTCACTCCCTCTGTGTGTGTGTGAAGTGCGTGTGTGTCTGTGTTGTCTGAAATGACCATTCATCTCCACAGCTGTGAACGGTGGTTGCGGTCAAAAAAACAAGCAAACAAACAATAATAAAATAAATAAGGAGCATCGAAGCACTCCTTAAAGACGGATTATATTAAAAAAAGAACAAGAACAAGAACATTAAATATATATAAAAAAAAAAAACGAGGAAGTATTATTTTTCTCTTACTTCTGGGCAGGGTCAAGGTACCAACATGGCTTGGTGAACTTCAACTTGTCCTTTGGAATGCGCATGAGGTCGATCCATTCCTGCGATACGGCCGCCTTGTCGGTCTTGTCACATTCAATTCTTGCCACGTAGTTCGATAGATCGACACCGCTGATGGAAGGCTCAGCGGCGATCTTCGACAAACAAACCTCCGAGAGCACGTGATCAGCGAACCCGCAACGCCCATCCCTCTCAGAAGTTGCCGACCTCGAAACAGCTGACTTCCTCGCAACCCTCTTCTCCTTCTTCTTGGCAGCCTGCGGCTCAGCCTTTCTCGTCGCCGTCGTCGCCGTCGTCGAAGTCGTCGAAGTCGTCGAAGTCGGGCAGTTCACAGTCGGCGCGTTGCTGACAGGACTCGCCCAGCTCCACGAACCAACAAGTGGGTTTCCGAGGATCCCGGCAACGTTGTCGTCTCCGTACTTGAAGTCATTCTCTCCATTGCTGCCCGGCATTCCGACAGGGTGGTGCATGTCTCTGATAGTCCAAGGGTTTGAAAACCACTCCATCGTAGACGTTCCGTCGTGGGTCATTGGCAACACGCTGTCCAACTGCAAAATCGATTCCTGGCTGGTGCTGCGTCCAGCAACCGCGTAGTGAATGCTGCTCAGGTCAGCCTTCGCCACGGTGTCGTAACCGTGGTAGTTCTGCCACAGAGCGTACAGCCTGTCTACGTTGGTGTGGTGTACCATGAAAAGAGGGTCCTCCGGGGAGTAGAAAGTCCCCATCTGTCCTCCGACCGCAACGTGCGGAGCTCCGTGCGGCGCCGACTCGAACGTCGGTCTGAAGCTCGCGAAGTCCGGGAAGTCCTTAATCATCGCAGCCATCGCAGCCTGTCCAGTGAACCCCCAGCTGAATCCGAACGTTCTGCGAAGGCATCCGTCCAGGGAATCAAGCCATCCGTTTCCACCATCGAACGCGGCAACTCCCTCAGTCATGCAGTTGTTGGAGTCCCTTCCGTTCGGAGATCCGAAAGTCGTTGGCGAGAACACAACGCTCTGCGACTCGCTTCCGGCATCCTTGTCCCAGTCCCAGTACGGAACGGTGATGCATGCGTAAACTCCTCCCAGAGATCTCAACATGTTCTCCCATCCAAGGATGTAGTATCTGTGCCATGCGAGGAACGCACTAGTCTGGTGAGCGTAGTTTCCGGCCTCAAGATGCATGCGGACCATTCGGTCGAAGTCATCCTTGCGGGTGCTGTGGAACGTCGACACCGCGCTGATGTAAAGGTCCCTCTCAGCACACGACAGAAGAGACCACGCCTGCCTCACTCGGGGAGTCTCGCAAGTGGTTGGTGGGGTCGGTGGAGTCGGTGGAGTTGGAGGTGTTGGTGGAGTCGGTGGAGTTGGCGGTGCGGCACCCGAACACGTCCAGCTGAGTTCAAAACCAGTTCTGGTGACAATAAAGTCAGTGGTAAGTCTCAAGAAAATACCATCCTGTTCAACAATAGTATCAGGTGGGACACTAGTTCCAGTGTGACCCGAAAGGACTGCAGTCGATCCGACAACACCTCCGCTCACCGGGAACGCGTTCACGAAATCGTATCCGCTCTCGACGTCGAATGAAGTCCACTGAAGCACCGCGCGTTTTGCTGGACACTCGAAGTAGAAACACGCGTTCTCATTGTTTGAGTAACGTCCGGCACCGGCTGGGTAGTCTACGATGCCGTCCGTTGTGTACGTCGCCGTCGAAGTGCAGGCCGATGGGAACTCGAATGACCGAGTTGGTGGAGTTGGTGGTGGTGGAGTTGGTCGTGGTGGCGGTGGCGGTGGCCTGGCAGTGCAGGTCCACGTCGCAGAGAAACCAGTCCCCTGAATGATGACATCGGAAAAGAGTTCGATGAACACACCGTCTCCCCCGACGGCATCGTGAGTAACAGGGACGGTCAGGTCAGCAGAACGGAACAATTGCGCTCCGACTCCGTTGTTCTCAACCGTCGACATCGTAACGAAGTCGTAGCCCGGTTCGGTATTAAATCGAGTCCACGTCATCGAAACGTCTCCTCCAGCGCACACGATGTGCCAGCAGCGGACCACATTTGCCCTGTATCCATTCAAAGAAACAATACCGAAATCACCACCCTGAGTTATTAGGCTAGCACTTTCGCAGTTACTTGGGAACACGAAGGATCCTTCGGCAGTCGGCAGCACTGCTGCTGCGGCCAGCCCGAACAGGGCAGCGGTCTTCATCATTGTTATTTTTTTTTTTTTTTTTTTTTTTGATAAAACTGACGGGCGCAAGGAAAATTAAATCTACTTCAAGAGAAGAGAAGAGTATACACACAATCCAAAAAATAAACAATACACATTTGAAGAAACAACCTTGTGGTTTGCGTATTCCCCCTCCCCATACCATCATCCCCTCCCTCTCAAAAGGATACAACCGACGGGTCGTTATTACGTTTTCTTGCATGAGAAGACAGTCGAACTACCCAAGTACCGCCATTTATTTGTTAGCGACTGTAAGAAGAGAAGCAAAAATTAAATTGAGTTTACTTTTCCATTGGCTGCTTAGCAGAACAAAAACAAAAAAATCATTTTGCAATTTACTTCACAAATTCGAACCTTTTATAGAACAAAAAAAAAAAAAATGAAATCTGCGTATCTATCCTCTCTGGCCAGATGAAGATGTTGGAAACTTTCGTTGCTTTTTTGAAGATTTGTTGTTTTTTTTTTGTTTTTTTTTTGTAAATCGGGTAAACAACAAGAACCCATACTAAAGACACAGCTAGTGGTAAAAGAATCAGAAAAACAGTTACTTCTCCCAAATGAAATCATCGCTTATAATTCTCAAAGTAAGGTTATCTAAATGAAAACTTTACTGAAGTAGAAAAGTAGTCCTCAAAAAGTAGTTTCAAAGTAAAAATTGAAACTGTTCCTACGGTGTCATCAAGTGGTCTTTCCCCACTGCGTGTTTCATAGTATACATAGAAGCGGTACTGCAAAAGGCTCTGGTGTCGTCTGTTTTTTATTGATTAAAATGATATCTACAACTAGATTGATAAAAGTATTTAAAACATACTGTGTCGAAGCATATTCCCAGCGTCACAGTTGAGAGGTGAATCTTCTGCTGGATGTGAAAGGAGAGAACGGATAGCCTGACTCACGGCACTGAGTGTCCAGGCTGGAGACCAACAACTCTTTAAAATATCTAAACAAATCTCACCTGTACTCCACTGAACGTTTGGATGGAATATTTGAGTTACGAAACTTGCCTGGACAGGTACCATTGGATAGTCTGCAGGAACGTCAATTTCAATTTCAAAAACACCATCAGCGTAAGGTGTTTCTTCTGGTCCTTTCATGTAACCTGTCCACTTTCTAGGATTAGATCCAGGAACAAGTCTGATGGCTCCATTATCAAATAATCCATTACATCTTTGACAAGATTTCATTTCTTTATTTAATCGACTTAGACTGGTCATGTTTTGTTTTGTTTTGGTTTTGTGTGTTCTTCTACGTGAATAAAATTATTTAAACAAAAAGACGTCTCACCACTAATGAGATTCCTTCTGTCCCTACCTACTCTCTGGTGAAACAGCAGTCAAGGGAACGGACTTGAAACTGTCAGCGAGGAAGAGTCCTATCGTCGCATTACTTATCCAATGATGAGGAGGTTTATATTTCAGATTCAAATCTAAATCATTCCAATCTGTAGTAATGAAGTTATTTACTTTATCTGAAAATGATATTCTTGTTTTTCAACCGAGACGAGGGAAGATAAACAAAATAGAAAGACAGAAAGGGGGAAGACAATAAACAAATATAAGACAAAACGATTGGTTTTTTTTTTTTTTTTTTTTTTTTTTTTTGTTAATCATCATCTTAATGTTAAGATAAACAAAACAGGTTAAGTACAATTTTTACCACTGCAACTGCTACTACAAAAAAGGTTAAAAAAAAAAGTTTTTTTTTCCTCCACCAGCTGTTGCCCCGCTACTACATTTTATGAGCGGGTTCGTTGGAGAATTATTTTATTATTTTATTTAATTTATTTTTTTCGCTCTTCAAAAAAAGAGGGAAAGGGAACGGTAGCAACATAACGGAAATACAATACGACTACAACTACAAGGATCACGTTAAGGAAGGGAGGAGGAGGAAAAAAGTTCATTTTTTCTTAAATAATAAAAAAAGTTCAACGAAACTAACAAGAGCTAAAACAAACATTTTTTTTTGTTTTGTTTTTTTTTTTGTTTTTTTTTTCTACCCAATTTGTTGTTTGTGCAACTAGAAATCGAAAGACACTATCTCACTTTTCTGTTCTCCTTTTTTTTTTTTTTTTTTTTTTTTTTTTTAATTTGAACATTTTAAAATAAATTAAACGAACAAAATAAGAAATAAAAAAAGGTATTCCGATAACTTCTTAAGTGTGCACCTTTAACACTCGTCGGTAGACGTACCTCAATATTAGTTATAATTATGTTTATGTAATAGCTGGAGAAATGCTTCTTTTTTTTCAAATTCTCTATTTATTTTTTTTTGTGTTCAGTTTTTTTTTTCCTTTTTCTGCAATAAAAAAAATGACTTTTGTTAAAAATTCTGGAAAAAAAAAAAAAAAAAAAAAAGCAATAATAATAACTAACTTTTTTTTTTAAATTAATTTTATTTTTTTTCCCTGCACCACAGGATCTCCCTTTTTCCCCAATACAGTAAAGCACGGAGAGATGGAGAGAAAAAGAAGGAGAACAAAGCCATTTTATTTATTTATTAATTTATTTATTTACGAAGCCTAGGAAGCCAAAAGCCAGGAAAAAGCTCAACAGGGGTAACAGTTATATACTGCTACCAGCAACCGTGAGACTCTCACAGACGATAAGAGACGTAGAATAATCTGGAACAAATGACTACCTAAACCCACCGCCCGCGCGAGCAGACAGTGTAAGAGACGGCTGATAACGCCAATTTTCGTCAAAGAGAGGGATTTAAAGCGTCTCATGCACGAAAACCATAATCCAGTCAAATATAAGAACTAGGATGTGCAGCAAGTTGGTTCAGTGAGAAAGTGACAAACCGAAATTTATCATTTTGATAAGTACAAATGAATAGAACTTCTTTATCACAAAACAAAATTATGAGTCAACATTTGTTGATGTGTACCAAAGGGGATGACAAGAGATGGTAATGGGGACGAAAAAAAACGACCATGAAATAAAACTTGACTAGACTCCCTTCTCGGGATTCGTAAAGCGAAAGGGAGAAGTGTCTGAGTTTTATGCTGATTTACTTACTCTAAATCTATGAATTCATCCATGAAGGTTGGACACTACAACTATTCTTAAAAAAAAATAAAAGAGTGGCACGCTCTACTCCACTCCAAAAAGATATAATAATAAAAAAATAAAAAAATCGAAAAAGACTAAACACAAAAAGTGTTAGAATGTAAGAAAAGACACCTTTCTTTCTTTTTTTTTTTCTTCTTTCTTTCTTTCAGAAAGGGAGGAATAGACAAAAACAAAAAGTCCACACCAATTGAAGCAGATTAATAAAAAAAAGGGAAAAAGAAATACCGCCAGAAGCGAATTACTTTCACACACAAGTCACAAGACAGAATGCACCATAAAGGCGGCTATCGAGGGTGTACAATACACTGCGTATAAACATAAGAATAAACAACACGCATCAGACTTCTTTTGGTCACTTTTAATTACAATATAAATAATACAAATAATAAACAATTTTTTTTTTTTTTTTTTTTTTTTTGTGGGAGAATTAAAAAAACAAAATAGTAAAAAAGATGTACAAGCAAAAAAAAAAAAAAAAAAAAAAAAAAAAAATAGGAACCTTGATTTTATTCAACACAATCTCAAGACCTCAAAAGGTCAACACATCAGCTCTGTACATAATCCAATCTAATGTCGCATCTTTACCTAGTCAACCTTAAAGAAACAGATTCGAGGGGAAAAAAAGCAAAGTAGAGGTTAGTACAAGAGTTCTTTTTTTTTTTTTTTCTTTTTTTCACTCCAAAAAAAAGAAAAAGAATGGTGTCAAAAAATAAGAGAATACAAAACAATTTAAAGAGAGGGAGAAGGTTCAATAAATTCATTCTTGTGGTGAAGTTATAAAAGTTAAGAAAGAAAATAACAGTAGACAGTCGCACAGCATGATACTACTGAGTACCGAAAGTGCATCTCTCGATCCCGAGGCGGCATCGTTTGCAACACGGTTAACGATTATGTCCCCAACGAAATGAGAGAGGCATTGAAAATATAAAGTCGCAATTTTTTTTTTCTTTTTTTTTCTTTCAGAAATAATTCTATCGAAGAAAAAGTTAGAAAATAAAAACACAACTTAGTGAAGGCACAGAACAAGTCGAAAGAGAGACTCTCGTGAGACGATTCTCGTAAGAGTCTGTTCCCCACTTCCATTTATAACTATCTCATGTCCCACCACAATTGGTTCCTATCCTTCCATTACCATTGACAATAGAGGAGGAACGTAGTCAGCACCGTCAGGATCATGTCTACGAAGTGGTGATTGTGGACAGATTTCTTCATCAACGCACTTGTTGCTGGAGATGGCTGCAGAATCCCATCGCTTTAACCCACCCTCAGATCCGTAGTATTCAACGAAGGCTCCTTTCCAGTAGGCCTGGCCATCAGCTGTGTCGATACGAAGCTCTTCAATTCTTACAGGACATGGCAACCATTTAGTACCATCCCAACACTGCCAAACACCCCAATGGATGTGGTGGGGATGTCTTTTCTTCGCTGTCTGACTTGCAGACACTAATGCGATATTCCTATCAGGACCATCAGCAACATCAACAAGAGCCCAAAGACCAGATCTCGTGCAGTACAAACTCTTTTCAGAGCTGGTCCACACTGGCTGTCCATTTAATTTACGCTCCCCATCCCATTTATATGTTCCTTGAATATCCGGTTGTTCTGGACACACTACTTCAAACATGTAGGGAGTGAAGTTGCTGTATTCCTTAACAGTGTCTTCTTTATTTTTTAATAAAGGTTTAGTCAAAGAGTCACTAAAGAATGCGTATGTTGAACTACTTGGTGGTTGTGTTGCCGATCTCGGTTTTGTTATGACTTTCTTGATTGCGGATGTTGGTGTTGGTGGGGGTGTTGTTGACTTTGGAATAAATCGAAGGATTTCAATTGGAAAACATCCTCCCTTCGACTTAATAAGTTCAGCAGTGTGAAGGAACGTCTCGATATCAATCATTTTATTACCAGCCATTGACGTTACGATTGTTTGTTTTGCTTTGAGTCCACTGCAATCAGCAGCTCCTCCCGGGATCACTTCCATCACCATGACACCAGTTGCATTAGCAGAGTCCCATTCGTACCGAAACCCAGCTCCTTGTCCTTTGTTTACTACCAAATTCAGTTTTTCATGAATCCATCTGCCGTCTTCATTGTTAGTACCGCGAGTCCTCATAGGAGAAGTACCCAGTATTTTATTAAGCATTGCAATTTGAGTATATTGGGTTGCTGTTATGAATGTATTAATTAAGTGGTTCAGTAGACAAACTGACTTCTCTCTTTCCTACTTTGTTAATTATTTCTTTCTTTTTTTTTTTTTTTCTCGGAGTGACTGAGAAGTAGAAAAGGTAAACAACTTCTCAAGAAAAGAAGAGTTAATATTAATTACTACACAAGTAAAGAAACTTTTTTTTTTCTTTTTTTTTTTTCCCCTAAAGAGAAAATAATAAAAAAATAGCTGCAACTGTACAGCGTAGTAGTGTAATTGAGCTGCCCTCATTTGAAGTAGACATTTTAAAAAAGTATCCAGAATAGTATCCGTCTGGTAAAAAACTACCAATAGCTCGGGACAATGAAGGGTCGCTTAGCGTTCTACGTCCTTTTTCAAGACAATGCCGCGCCTTTTAAAGGAGACTGTGTGATATTTGTGGGTATAACAACTTGTGTTTTTCCCACACACAACAATATAATACAAGGGCATGTAAATAATAAAAATAAAAAAATAAAATAAAAACTAAAAGTAAAGAATAATATTCACAAGAAAGACCTGTAAAGGTAACTTCTCGCTCACAGATTAAACAGATAAAATAAATAAATAAAAAAAGATTTTGCACATCTAATTTGACAAGAAGGAAAAAATATACAAAATCACAACAGTGATTTCAACCGTTAATTATATATTACTATCACCCAGTACTCTTTCTTCTTCGGAATGTAGTAGGCGCATGAATTTGCGATTCTTGTTCCTTCCAGTGAGCGAAATTCGCATCCAAGTTATCAATGCATACTTTTAGTGGAGGATATGTATCGCATAAAAGAGTGTATAGAGGTCTCACGACGTATTCTATGAATCCTTTTTGACATCTCGCAACATCTGCATCTGCACCACAGAAAGGTGAGACAGGAAGATCCAACTCTTCTTCTTTCTTTCCCTGTTCGCGGAATTCTTTCATAACTCTGGCAGTCCAGCTGAGATAAACTTCTTTTTCTTTTACTGGATTACTGATGTCAGCAGCGTGTAAAATAGATTTCAACATAATACTCCTATCCTCTTGAAGTGTTAAGATATCACCACATTCTTCTGAGAGAAGTTGTAATCTTGCTTTGAGTGCTCCGACGTTACTGAAGTGAACTTTCATGTCAGTTCCTAAGATCTGGTTGATCATTGATTCACGAATAACACGTTGCTCTTGATCTGATAGTTTATCAAGTACTGAATAGGATTCAATCCGAAGTAGTTGAAAAGTATGAAACAAATGATGATTTTCAAGAACTGATTGATCATTAAAAGACAAAGCTATATCAGACCTCGTGTTCACAAGAAAAGCATTACTGACACCCTGTTATTGTTGTGTTTTTTTTTTTTTTTTTTCATAACAACGAACACACCAACGACTACTAATAAATATACATACCGGATGGTCGTAATCGTGAATCGCTGCAGCCAATAAGATGGCAATACAATCTATGTCAGTTAGTTTTTGTATGATACCCGATGCATTTAAAAGCCAGTGAACTGTCTGAACAACATCAGCAGCATGAATAGCATTATGATAAGGATTATCGCGGTGGTATCCCGACTGTACTTTGTGAAGGAATTGTATGAATCTCGTTACCAGTTCAGGTGTTCCAAAATATTTTGGGAAGAATCGGTATTTTGAAAAAACGTTCATACAAACATGAACAAAAACACCGCCGTTGTCTTCACATAAATTGTTCGCATCAAATATTGAAAATGACAACGAATCGAGGTTTGGAATTTCTATTCCAAGAGCGCGAGACGATTCTTCACCAAATCTGACTGCCATAGGGTTGTTCGTTACAGTGTGTTTTCTGACTGTTCGGTAAGAACCAGTCGATGTTCGTCTTCTGTGCATCATGTCTGAGTCGGTTGAGCCTGTTGACATCCTCCTCGATTCTGGTCCCTCATCACCTGCATCCTCACCCTCGAAGTTTAATCCTGTTGGTGCGTAAGTGTTACTTAAGAATCTAGCGACATCATCATCAAGACCTCCACCAACATATTCATATTGATAAATATTAGGAGTAGACATTAATAGATCCAATGCTTTCCCAAGAGTCTTACAATGTTCTTTAGATACCTGCGGCATGTTCTCAGCGTCTCTCTTTGACTGTTTTAACATCATCACCAGATTATCATAAGGACTTGCGAATGTCGGACCAGTTGTCTTTATCGATGACTGAAGTCCTATTTGATAAAGAGTTGTTGTCTTTGAATCTGCAGCAATGAGACAGTTAGTAACTCCGTTATACGACGCTAAAGAGGAAATCGGAGGCATGTAAAAGGCAGCATCATCTCCATCCTCAAGAGAGACCGTGTGGTACATGGAAGATACTTGTGCAGTGTAGTTTACTGAAGTGTCATTCCAAACTAATTGCAGCTTAACAATTCTCCTATTTCCAGTATCCGACACATATAATAAAAGATTCTCTTGATCACCGACGATCGTAGTCGGATGCCGCAACCGAGATTCGTGACCAGTTCCATCAGCACGACCAGGCTCACCAGGACAACCAGCACATACAGCTGGTGAACCTCTTGAATCGTTACTTAAATCTGCATAATATAAACAATGGTCCTCACTGTCAGTCACAAATAACCAAGCTGGAGCTACATGTGCGAGTCCCATTAAACCAAATGTGTGAGAATCCATGTTCGCAAGGCATTCTGAATTCCAATTAATAGAATGTAATTTACCAGCTAGGAATTGTTCAATCGAAGGGGACAATACAGCTGTTGCGGTATCGTATATTCGAACTTCGTTAATTATTTCAAATATTTTATTACGACGTTCTTCATTGCAAGGTCTAAAACCATGTTTACCATTCAGCATACAAAGCCTTCCTTCCCATGTTACTGGGTCAATTGAAATTATTGTTCTGTTTGTCAAGTCAGTGACAAATAGTTTATTTCTCATTGCATGGATGACACCTAAGTATTGAATAGGAGGTTGGCAATTATACGGCGACATTCTTATAGTGTGAGTAGTTACTTCACCAGTTAGTGAAACCTTTCTAATGACATCAGTGTCGGTGATCCATAAGAAGTTATTCCAGTAGCACATTCCCAACGGCATTTCAAAGACGGAATTTACACCAATTCCGTCTTCACGACCCCACCTGATGTATGGATTTCCAGCTAATATTTTTGGTGGTGGTAGGTCTCCCACTGCAGACAGCGGCTGATGAAACTTATCAACAGCGTGAACCAACTTGACCTGAGCTCCGAATTTTAAATGCGCGAAAATCGTATGATCGCCAACAAGAATATCAACGCCCTGCTGCTCCAGGCAAACAGTTGCAACTGCTGAACCATTACAAATAAATGATATCGTCCGATGATGAAAATTAATAATAATCGCTATCTCATTAACCGTACTATGGTGAGATAGATAACTTGACAACGGAGGGTTTGGTGTAAAAGCGTGTTCCTTACCTCTGATGTCGACCCAGTGAACTTTATGATCAAATCTATATCCGGGACTAATACAAGCAACAAATGGAGGTATTGCTCCAATCCTGCAGTTGTGAAAACTCTCAACACCAACTTTCGAAACAATGCCGAGAGTAGTATTGTGTATATCAGTGCATTCAACTGTCCAGCAGTGAATTCCTTCAGAAAAACTTTTATGTCCGAGAACCGATCCTTGAATTGACTGATGCACAGGAACAGCTGTAGAATCCTCCTGTGTTAATCTTGTTGATTTAGATGTGTGAGTACTGCAGTTATCCCAAGTTAGGAATGAAGCCTTACCTGATTCTGCTTTTAGTAATTGAGCATTCTCAGGAAGGTCTTGATCTCGTGTTCTAGTTGATCGTAGTTTGAATTGTTCATCAACTGCAGTTGGTTGTTCTAAATGAGCTGACTCTATCGTACCATTGTGAATGTAGTAAAGCATTCCTTCCACGCATACAACACACGAAAGTTGACAGAAGTCGGGTTTTCTTACACTGCGATTGGTGCATCTAGGTTCGACAAAATCCGATGCTTCTTGAATTTCTTCTTCAGTAGGAGAACTGTCAGAATATAAAACAATAGCAGTATCTAATGTCAAATGACTTCTTCTAGCTGCTTCAGCATTGGGTTCTTCAACTTCGAAAGACTCCATGTGGTCGAGAGTATCAGAAACATCATCAACTTCAGTACTGTCAACCTGACTAGGATAACGAGCAAAAGAAGTAGGTGGTGATCTGCATACACTTTCACCCCTCATCCCCATCCCACCAGAGGGGTGGCAAATCAGTTTCTGAGGCAGCAACCCAAAGCTGTTTTTCGCATTCAATGCTCCCAAATGCCGTCGAGGATGCGATTTGTCGCCTTTTTTGTAAGGTTTCGTCGGGGTCATCAGCTGAACAGATGAAAGCATACCGTCAGCCCCAAGCATTGTTTCAGGTTGTTCTTAAAATGGTTCTTTGCATTATCCTTAAGCTTCCAATTACTGTGAGGGGGTGATATGTTTAACAATAAAACAGTGTGACCACATGTCAGCCCGATAGCTTCTTGCTTGAATAACGACAGGCACTATTGTTCACTCCAACTAACCGTTACCTGAAAGTAGCTGACAATGAAAAGCCCGAAAGTTACATGATTTGAGTACATCACCTGTTAAAAGAGTCATTTTAAGTAATTATCCACCGCCTTGAATGTGGTCTGTCAGAGTTATCTGATGAAGACATGAAGTGGTTTAATTAACCAATTAGTAACAATGTAAAGTTTGTTTTCTTCTTCTTTTGCTAGATCAATACTGTCGTAGGTTTTATTAAGTCCTTTTGTGGATTCGAGTGACTATCAAGTTCCCGGAGGTGCTGGTGGAAGCTCATCGCTTCCCTCATCAAGCATTTTTGTCCAGTCGTATTCGTTCCACGATTTCCGGAATTGGATCCTCGCTTCGTGTCCAAGCAGCCGGTTTCGCTCATCAGCTGACAGCCGACCATTCATACCGACCCCCAGAAGTCCACCACAAATATCAACTGTGAGATATCTAAACTTCGAATGCTGAGTGTGAATAATATGAGCATACCCACCATCTAAATTAAAAGACACTGAATAATATGACATGTTAGGAGGGATACATGAACGAAGATGCTTTCCTTGAGTGTTAATTACCCGCTTGTGGGTTTGCGCGAATTCATCTTCTATCTCATCAAGTGCCTTGAAGAAGTACAGCTCCGTGGAGTTAAATACGTCATTCGGTACCGGAATACATTCAATAAAGACTTGTCTGTTCTCGTTTAGGTTCATTACGCATTCTGAAAATATCATCCCGCAGTCGGAATTTGATGCCTTCTGGATAAGACACTTTTGAAAATTTCTAATCTCAGCAGCTTCATGATCATCGAACTCTAACGAAGACGTCCTTGGCTCTATTGTAGTTAAATAACATTGATCATCAGTAACAGCTGTGAATACTGGAAGCATTAATAATGTTTTGTCTCCCATACTTATCAAATTGTCCTTTGAAAAATTTTCCGACCCGTAGCATATAGCCTCTGCTGCACCTCCTACCTTCCGATGGGCACTCTTGTCTTGGTTGTGCTGCTTGGCCGCATTTGAAAGAATTTCATCTCTTCTCTCGGCCATCATTTGCTTCATGAGATCTCCTTCAGGAAGGTCGTCTTTGGAAGATTTTTGTTTCTTAAGCCTGCTTTTGTCTCGGTTTTGTTGCTGTTGTTTTCCCTTTGCCAGAAGTGATTCGAACTCACCGATAGTTGAGTCTCGAAGATGATCAGGAACGTATGTGTTGTTGTAATACCCTTTCTCGTCTATGAGGTACTTTACTGGGGTTGATTGAGGTGCTACTGGTGCAGTAGAACCAGTCATTACTATATCATCAGTCAGATCGTTTGAAGTAAATTTCGATGATAACGATCCTGGTTGGCCACCCTGTGCTTTCTGTCGTAGTTTAGATTGTCTGTTGTCACCTAGTGCTTCTTCTATTTTATTACAACGACGATTCTGAGATTCCTCGTCCCTCATCAGTAAGCTCATAAACTCATCTTCACCACAGCTCTTACTACTGGATGATGACGTTGACATTCTCCTTTTCTTCTTCTTCTTCTCTTTCTTATGTTTCTTTTTCTCCTTTTTATCGACTTTTTCTTTTTTTTCTCTTTTTTCCTTTTTGTTCTTGATGATGCTCACCGAGCCAAACATTTTTTTTTTTTTTTCCTGGAGATAATAAAGACTAATAAATAAAAACAAAACTCAAAGGGTCCATCACTGGTAAAAACTGGTACTGCGATTCTTTACAAAAATTCCAGTACCTGCCTGACCAATCCTCGCTAATAGAAATGATATTCAAAAAAAAAAAAAAAAAAAATGCGCATCGATTCACCGTACCTACTGTTTCCTCTTGAACTCATACACCTGAACTGACAGACTGATGGATCGACCCCAAGACCTTTACATTTGATGTAGATTCTTCTGCTTTGAAAAGAGGGGTTATGTTTAGCACAGTTTCATTATTCCTTAAGATATGCAGTTGCAACTCATCAGCTCTCATATCAATGCATCCACCGATGCAAATTTACAGCACTTTCGACCACCTTCACAGTTGTATTCATAACAACACCATCAGAGCAACTTTCAAATGATATTACCTAATTCAAACTGGGGGAAAAGGGTGAATAAACAAAGAAACAATTGCATCGCAATCAACTGTGGCAAACCTTCAGGAGGGAATTATTGTAGTGGAAAGGGGGGCTACAAAAGAAAGAAAACGAAGGGAACTCTTTTTTTTCTCTTCACTGAGCAACTAGATCTTTAAAATAAGAAAATGCGTGTTTTGGTTCAAATAGGGGGAGAAGAAGGTGGGGATTTATTTTTACATTTACATCATCTTAACGACTGCTGCACTAAACTCCTAAGTTGAACTGTTAATAAACTGTGACTGAATGCGCAGTTACATTCAGACATTAAGAAATTAATGTCTATTCTTCCTATAAAAGACAATCATGGAAGAAAAAGAAAAAAGGAGCAAAAAGGGAAAGGCTACAGAGATTACCAGGAGGGGAAATGGCAACTGTAAATGCAATAAGCTGGTACTACTGAAGTTAGCTATCAGAACAGTACTTCTGGGACTTGGCTTTTTTCATGTTTGGGGCTTACATGAAAGATTGGTGGGTTTGTTGGGGCAAATAGGAAGGATTAAAGTGAATTTGTTTACACAGTGCAATGATGTTCCGGTATGTGTTGCGTTTCTGTTATTTGTTGCGTTTCTGTTATTTGTTTGTTTCAACTCAATTGGTTCATCTCAGGTTTTAGAAGTCTTCGTCCTGTTCGATGGGAAGGGCCTGAATCAAAAGTTCACTGCCCCTATTCCGCTCCCAACTTCCTCAACTCAGTATATTGTCAGCTTTGGCATCGAACCTGTTAATGGTTTAATCATTGAATTTAACAGCTACTCTTCAACAGGTTATTTTTAATCATTTATTTAATTATTTTTTTCGTCCTTGTTTTTTCTAATGTCCAAAACTTAAACTTTTTTTCTTTTAAAACAGTGTTGTATTTTTTTTTTAATTATTTACTTAATTATTTATTTTTTTTTTTTTTTTTTAAACAGGTACTTTACATAAGCAGAGGCTCGAACAGCTTTGGTGAAGCAAGTGAACGAGTTCGATTGCTGGGTAATGTATTCTGTTTACTTCTATCCCTTTTTTTTTTTTTTTTTTTTTTTTTTTTCAACCAGGACAGCAGGGGGAAAGTTTGTTTCGTACCCCCCGGGTGCTTAGCGTCACCCTCCATGCGATGCTTGCGCAGGGAGAGCCAAGGGTCGAGAACCCTTGAGATTACCTTTGTTTCTTTTTGTGACTGGATTGCAGTGGCGCAACCCATCACCCCACCTGTTGGTATCTTTTTATTTTTTTTATTTAAAGAAAAAAGCAGGCTAAGTCGCCTGAGCTGGCATCGCCAGAATATTTAACTTCACATGGCAATGTCAGCTCGTGAAGGGATCCAGTTGGATCAAAGGTTTTCTCCCCCCACTCTATTTATCGTCATTGGTGCGCACCTTCGAACAGGAAGGCCAACATTGACGGAATTTTTTACTTCTCTTCCCAAGGTTGAACCTACCGTAGTACACATCCCAGCAGACTATTTCCCCTGTTGATAGAAAGGGGAATTTGGCCCTTCTGTCATTAGAAGCCCTTTTCTTTATAACCCAGAGTCACGATATAGTCACCAGGATGGATTAGATGTATCTTCTCAATACACCTGACATGTCTCTTATCTCCAATGTGAGAATCTATTTCAATAATTCCTCTCATTGTTGTTCGCTTCTCAGCTTCGGACTTTATGAGCGCCAGAAGGAAGTTACGATGATGTTGAAGGTCCCAGGGATCCACCCATTACGTCTGTCAACATCACAGATACATGTGGTGAATACTGAAGATGCCGGGCAGGCAAGCTTCTTTCAGGGATTGTTGCCTATGAGACGGTAGTTGCACACATTCATACAGCGCCGAAACTGCTGAAACTCAACCCCAGGTAGAGAACAGTACTGTGTGTATGAGATAGTGTCTTTTAGAGGGGAGTTATTATCGACTAGTTGATACGAGGTCATCATGTTTTCAACAGCAACAGTAACCGCCTCTCTCCCTTTTCTTGATACATGGAGGAGTTTTATACTATGGTACCACTCGAGGTTACTAGTTCATCTTGAACCTGATTTTTCATGTCAGGTGTGGCAACTGATCTTCAATTTTATGTTGTTTGTTAGCTGCTGGTGTATCTTGATCATGTGTTGATACTTGCTTATTTGTTATCTTTCACTACAATCACTCTTGCCTATATCTTTTCTTTTTATTCTCTATCTGTTCTGGTCTGTTACTTCATTTGTCTTGTTTAACTTCAGTTATATCCATTTTACTTTTTATTGTTTCCCATCTACTTTTTATTTTCTTAGTTCTGGTCAGAAACTCCTGGGCAGCAAGAAGGAAAGCAGTTTAGTACTTCTGGGTGTTTGGCAACACCCCCCATAGTGAGCAAGTACAACAGGTAGCATTGGTAGTCTGTTGATCCTGAGTGATCCCAGCTACAGTTTTGTTTTTCTTTCTTTTTTTTAGAAGAAGATCAGGACATCCAAGCACTGCTGGATAGTTGCTGAATGCAGGGCCTGCCTGTGGCATTATAATAACAGGCTAAGTCATTTGTATTTCATAGTTTACCTTTGATTTTATAACTTCACATAGGTACTATGAACGATGAGAGATCCAGTGGGATCACTCAGGGTCTAGTAGAGACCACCAATGTTGTGCGTTGATAGGCAAGGTGACCAACCTTGACATTCTTTCTTTTCTCTCCTGTTGTGACAAACACAAAATACACACACAGCTTACAGTGTGTTCTTTGTGTATGTTTTCTTCAGGTGTGAGTAGTTTTTTTGTTCTTGCTCTTCAGGGAGGGCCTTAGCCAAAAGCTAACAGTCCAAATCTCACCTGGTAAATTCAACTTCACCAAGTCCATCGCCACCGATGCCTCCCTCGCTCTCAGTGCTTCCGCCGTCGCCACTACCACCGATGTTGAGATCCTCCTTGCCATCTCCCGGTGTGGCACCAACTTCTTCAGGGTCCCTACTGCTTCCCGTCCCATCCCTCTGTACACTTCCAGCGTGATTGTTGAGAAATTAATCCCGTGTTTTGTGCACTGCTCCGTGTACTTGTTCCCTTTCAGGGACTCTGCTTCTCTCGCACCGCTCCCAGCTGTCTCACTTCTAACAATGAGCTCCTTGCCTGGGACCTGTATGCCCCGCACAGGATCTTCGCCACCAGCTGCCTCCATGTTTCCCCCACCGTGACTGGCTGGTGCTCCCCTGGCTTCCCTTCTTTCTCCAGTGCTGTCAGGTTCGCCCCCGCCAGCAGTGGCGCCCTCCCCACCTCTGTGAATGAGGCTACCAGCCCTGGCACCTCACCCTGCTCCACCATGTCCTTCAGGTGTTGTGGCGTGAGGCCCTCCACTTGACCCCCTGTGGAAGGAGCGTAGGCATGCTAGCAGCTCCACCTCTGCTATCTGCACCTCCTGCCCTGCCGTGGCCGATGGGGGTCCGCTCGCCCTCGAGTGTAGGGTGCGCATCTGCTCCAGCACCTTCTTGGTTTGTTCTGCTGGTGGTGGCGCGTCTAGGGCTGAGATTGCCTGTGACAGGCAACCCTCCCTTGCTAGTGACGTGGCCCTGTTGTTCCTTCCTTCTTGCCCCGACTCTTTCACTGCTGGCCTTCCCGTCGCCTTGTGGGGGGCTGCCGCTTTCCACAGTCGGAGTTGAATTTCCAGGTGAGATTTGGACTGTTAGCTTTTGGCTAAGGCCCTCCCTGAAGAGCAAGAACAAGAAAACTACTCACACCTGAAGAAAACATACACAAAGAACACACTGTAAGCTGTGCGTGTATTTTGTGTTTGTCACAACAGGAGAGAAAAGAAAAAATGTCAAGGTTGATCACCTTGCCTATCAACGCACAACATTGGTGGTCTCTACTAGACCCTGAGTGATCCCACTGGATCTCTCATCGTTCATAGTACCCTGTGTGAAGTTATAAAATCAAAGGTAAACTATGAACTACAAATGACTTAGCCTGTTATTATAATGCCACAGGCAGGCCCTGCATTCAGCAACTATCCAGCAGTGCTTGGATGTCCTGATCTTCTTCTAAAAAAAAGAAAGAAAAACAAAACTGTAGCTGGGATCACTCAGGATCAACAGACTACCAATGCTACCTGTTGTACTTGCTCACTATGGGGGGTGTTGCCAAACACCCAGAAGTACTAAACTGCTTTCCTTCTTGCTGCCCAGGAGTTTCTGACCAGAACTAATAGAAAATAAAAAGTAGATGGGAAACAATAAAAAGTAAAATGGATATAACTGAAGTTAAACAAGACAAATGAAGTAACAGACCAGAACAGAAAGAGAATTGTAATAGAAGATTACAAATAAAAAAATGCAAGTATCAACACATTATCAAGATACACCAGCAGCTAACAAACAACATAAAATTGAAGATCAGTTGCCAGAGTATTTCAACCATGGTAGAATACTCGCCCCTCTGGCAGGGATTATCCCAGACTTGTCCTTTAATTTAGTTGGACACCATGGCTTACAACCCTTCCAGAGGGAAGCACCATTATGACTTCTATTTTTTTTCTTCAAGAAAATCATAAGGTGGTAACAAAGAAAAATGCTAAGAGGAACCCCCTATTAACACCTAAGACATCTAAACTGCAGCCCAGCTTATGCCCAATGCACTAACAGGTCATTCCCTCACACTCAGATCAAAAAATCAAAGTTCAGAGTGCATCTTAGCGTGAATGAGAGAATTTCCTCCCGCTTTTTTTGAACAAAAGGGATAGGAGAAGGGATAGAAAACGAACATAACAATAAGATTCTAAGTGAGAAACACTTAGCAGAAACACTTAGCAGCTTTTAAGGAGCTGAAAAGCAAAAAAAAAATCTAAGTGAGAAACACTTAGTAGAAACAATTTGTAGCTAATTAAGCTGAAAATAAAAAAATAAAAAATTTCTAAGTGAGAAATACTTAGCAACTTTTAGAACAAATATTTCAGTAAATAACCTGTAATGATTAAACCATTACAAGTTTGAAAATTAATAAAAAAGAATACAAAAAAAAATAAAAAAAAAAGAATAAACAATGTTATCATTGTTTTTTTTTTTATCGTTCAACTTTGTTGACTAATTTCTATTTTCCGTTTTTTTTTTTTTCTTTTTAAAAAATAAATAAAAAGAATTTAAAAAAAAAAAAAAAGAATAAACAATGTTATCATTGTTTTTTTATCGATCGTTCAAAACAAGATCAGCTCAGCTTGATCGTTATTTATTTATTTATTTATTTTTTTTTTTTTTTGTTGGTCCTAGTCAAGACCTTAAACTGACTAATCGGTCTTAACTTTAACTAAGTGAATGAACCCTTTCCGTTTTCCTTTTCCCTTTATCACTCTCTATCTGGTCTGTTATGTCTTAAATCTCATTTAATTTTATCATTCATTTTAATTTTCACTGTTTCCCATCTACATTTTATTTTCAAATAGTTCCGGTCTGTCTTTAATTTTAAATAAAACTGATCATGTTAACTCAATATTTTTTCTTATGTGCAAGAGATACCAACACGCAAGAGATACCAACGCACATACGAGATACCAGCACTTCCGAGATACCGACACAAAAGAGATACCAAGACACTTAAGATACCAGCAAGGACAGTGAGAGGTAGAATGAACTCTCCTCCTTGTGTCCGATCCTGATTATTTTTTGTTGAATTGGTAGTGTTACCTCAGTTTGCTACTCTCGTATCTGTGTTGTGTTAACTCATGTAAGTGATCTTAACTCCTGTTAAATAAAAAAAAAATTTCAAAAAAAAAGAAATTAAAAAAGAAGAATTTTCAAATGAAGTTATATCAACCCCTGCCACCCATTATGATCAATTCCGCTTGTTTTTTTTTTTTTTTCTTCTTTCTTTTCTTCAAATATAAAAAAAAAATTAAAAAATATAAAAGATGAAACAATGTTATCATTGTTTTTTTTATCGATCGACTATGTCGATTACTTCCAGTTTTCCGTCCTGGTCAAGACGCTAAACTGATTGTTTTTTTTTTTTTTTAAAAAATTAATAAAAAGAATATAAAAAAAAAAAAAAAAAGAATAAACAATGTTATCATTGTTTTTTTTATTGTTCGACTTTGTTGACTAATTTCTATTTTCCGTTTTTTTTTCTTTAAAAAATAAATAAAAAGAATTTAAAATAAAAAAAAAGAATAAACAATGTTATCATTGTTTTTTTATCGATCGACTATGTCGATCACTTTCTATTTTCCGTCCTGGTCAAGACGCTAAACTGATTGTTTTTTTTTTCAAAATTAATAAAAAAGAATATAAAAAAAAAAAAAAAAAAAGAATAAACAATGTTATCATTGTTTTTTTTTTATCGTTCGACTTTGTCGACTAATTTCTATTTTCCGTTTCTTTTCTTTAAAGAATAAATAAAAAGAATTTAAAATAAAAAAAAAGAATAAACAATGTTATCATTGTTTTTTTATCGATCGACTATGTCGATCACTTTCTATTTTCCGTCCTGGTCAAGACGCTAAACTGATTGTTTTTTTTTTTCAAAATTAATAAAAAAGAATATAAAAAAAATAAAAAAAAAAGGAAAAACAATGTTATCATTGTTTTTTCTTATCGTTCGACTTTGTCGACTAATTTCTATTTTCCGTTTCTTTTCTTTAAAGAATAAATAAAAAGAATTTAAAATAAAAAAAAAGAATAAACAATGTTATCATTGTTTTTTTTATCGATCGACTATGTCGATCACTTTCTATTTTCCGTCCTGGTCAAGACGCTAAACTGATTGTTTTTTTTTCAAAATTAATAAAAAAGAATATAAAAAAATACAAAAAAAAGTATAAACAATGTTATCATTGTTTTTTTATCGTTCGACTTTGTCGACTAATTTCTATTTTCCGTTTTTTTTTTTTTCTTTAAAAAATAAATAAAAAGAATTTAAAATAAAAAAAAGAATAAACAATGTTATCATTGTTTTTTTATCGATCGACTATGTCGATCACTTTCTATTTTCCGTCCTGGTCAAGACGCTAAACTGATTGTTTTTTTTTCAAAATTAATAAAAAAGAATATTAAAAAAAATACAAAAAAAAAAGAATAAACAATGTTATCATTGTTTTTTTTATCGTTCGACTTTGTTGACTAATTTCTATTTTCCGTTTTTTTTTTCTTTAAAAAATAAATAAAAAGAATTTAAAAAAAAAAAAAAAAAAAAAAAAAGAATAAACAATGTTATCATTGTTTTTTTATCGATCGACTATGTCGATCACTTTCTATTTTCCGTCCTGGTCAAGACGCTAAACTGATTGTTTTTTTTCTTCAAAATTAATAAAAAAGAATATAAAAAAATACAAAAAAAAGAATAAACAATGTTATCATTGTTTTTTTTATCGATCGACTATGTCGATTACTTTCTATTTTCCGTCCTGGTCAAGACGCTAAACTGATTGTTTTTTTTTCAAAATAAAAAAAAATATTAAAAAAAAAAAATAAAAAAAAAGAATAAACAATGTTATCATTGTTTTTTTTTATCTTTCGACTTTGTTGACTAATTTCTATTTTCCGTTTTTTTTTCTTTAAAAAATAAATAAAAAGAATTTAAAAAAAAAAAAAGAATAAACAATGTTATCATTGTTTTTTTTATCGATCGACTATGTCGATTACTTTCTATTTTCCGTCCTGGTCAAGACGCTAAACTGATTGTTTTTTTTTCAAAATTAATAAAAAAGAATATAAAAAAATACAAAAAAAAGAATAAACAATGTTATCATTGTTTTTTTTTATCGTTCGACTTTGTCGACTAATTTCTATTTTCCGTTTTTTTTCTTTAAAAAATAAATAAAAAGAATTTAAAATAAGAAAAAAAAAAAAGAATAAACAATGTTATCATTGTTTTTTTTATCGATCGACTATGTCGATTACTTTCTATTTTCCGTCCTGGTCAAGACGCTAAACTGATTGTTTTTTTTTCAAAATTAATAAAAAAGAATATAAAAAAAATAAAAAAAAAAAGAATAAACAATGTTATCATTGTTTTTTTTTATCGTTCGACTTTGTTGACTAATTTCTATTTTCCATTTTTTTTCTTTTAAAAATAAATAAAAAGAATTAAAATAAAAAAAAAAAAAAAGAATAAACAATGTTATCATTGTTTTTTTTATCGATCGACTATGTCGATTACTTTCTATTTTCCGTCCTGGTCAGGACGCTAAACTGATTGTTTTTTTTTTTTTCTTTAAAAATAAATAAAAAGAATAAAAAAAAAAAAAAAAGGAATAAACAATGTTATCATTGTTTTTTTTTTATCGATCGACTATGTCGATTACTTACTATTTTCCGTCCTGGTCAAGACGCTAAACTGATTGTTTTTTCTTTAAAATAATTAAAAAGATTTAAAAAAAAAAAAAAAAAAAAAAAAAAAAATGAATAAACAATGTTATCATTGTTTTTTTTTCTATCGATCAACTATGTCGATTAATTTCTATTTTCCGTCCTGATCGAGAGTTTTCATTTTCTCTTTCCTTTTCTGGTCTTTTTTTTTTCTTTTTTTTCCTTTTTCATACAACGTTTTTTATTTATATATATATATATATATTTTTTTTTTTTTTTCATGTTTGATTATTTCCTCTTCATTTTTTTTTTTCTTTTCTTTTCTTTCTTTTTTTTTTTTTTTTTTCTCTGCCTCTCTCTTAATTCTGTTCGTTTCTTTGAAACGAAAATTCATTTGAATATTATTCCTTGGTCAGCAACCATCATTGTCGCCCTTTGGGCCTGTTAAAAAAAATAAAAATAAAAAGAAAGTTTACATCGGGAATAGGGCAGGAGCCAAAAGCTCCCAGTCCGTTACTTCCCACTTTATCGAAATTCTAAAAAAAAAAAATAAAAAAAAGAATAAACAATGTTATCATTGTTTTTTTTATCGTTCGACTTTGTTGACTAATTTCTATTTTCCGTTTTTTTTTTCTTTAAAAAATAAATAAAAAGAATTTAAAAAAAAAAAAAAAAAAAAAAAAAAGAATAAACAATGTTATCATTGTTTTTTTATCGATCGACTATGTCGATCACTTTCTATTTTCCGTCCTGGTCAAGACGCTAAACTGATTGTTTTTTTTCTTCAAAATTAATAAAAAAGAATATAAAAAAATACAAAAAAAAGAATAAACAATGTTATCATTGTTTTTTTTATCGTTCGACTTTGTCGACTAATTTCTATTTTCCGTTTTTATTCTTTAAAAAATAAATAAAAAGAATTTAAAAAAAAAAAAAAAAGAATAAACAATGTTATCATTGTTTTTTTTTATCGATCGACTATGTCGATTACTTTCTATTTTCCGTCCTGGTCAAGACGCTAAACTGATTGTTTTTTTTTCAAAATTAATAAAAAAGAATATAAAAAAAAAAAAAAAAAAAGAATAAACAATGTTATCATTGTTTTTTTTATCGTTCGACTTTGTCGACTAATTTCTATTTTCCGTTTTTATTCTTTAAAAAATAAATAAAAAGAATTTAAAAAAAAAAAAAAAAAGAATAAACAATGTTATCATTGTTTTTTTTTATCGATCGACTATGTCGATTACTTTCTATTTTCCGTCCTGGTCAAGACGCTAAACTGATTGTTTTTTTTTTCAAAATTAATAAAAAAGAATATAAAAAAAATAAAAAAAAAAAAGAATAAACAATGTTATCATTGTTTTTTTTTATCGTTCGACTTTGTTGACTAATTTCTATTTTCCATTTTTTTTCTTTTTAAAAAATAAATAAAAAGAATTAAAATAAAAAAAAAAAAAAAGAATAAACAATGTTATCATTGTTTTTTTTATCGATCGACTATGTCGATTACTTTCTATTTTCCGTCCTGGTCAGGACGCTAAACTGATTGTTTTTTCTTTAAAAATAAATAAAAAGAATAAAAAAAAAAAAAAAGGAATAAACAATGTTATCATTGTTTTTTTTTTTATCGATCGACTATGTCGATTACTTACTATTTTCCGTCCTGGTCAAGACGCTAAACTGATTGTTTTTTCTTTAAAATAATTAAAAAGATTTAAAAAAAAAAAAAAAAAAAAAAAAATGAATAAACAATGTTATCATTGTTTTTTTTTCTATCGATCAACTATGTCGATTAATTTCTATTTTCCGTCCTGATCGAGACGCTAAACTGATTGTTTCCTTTTTTTAAATAATAAATAAGAAAAAAAAAAAAAAAAAAAAAAAAAAGAGCATCTCCCTGCTATCCCTCATATCCCCACAATAATATTATACCTTTTCATTTTCTCTTTCCTTTTCTGGTCTTTTTTTTTTCTTTTTTTTCCTTTTTCATACAACGTTTTTTATTTATATATATCAGTCATTCCTTTTTTTTGCGAACAAAAAACACCTTTTTCTCACCGCCTGAGCAAGGTTACACGATATGTTACTTTTGCTCGATTTTTTATTTTTTGGAATCGGGGAGGGTGCGATCTGTAAAATTAGGCATAGGGATATACTTTTAAACATGGTAAGTGCTGCTAAAAAGAGATAAACGTCTCTTTGCAAAATTTCCTTGGTACTACTCAATGATAAATATTAATCCCAGACCTGGAATGGAAAGATCGAGAAAATCTGAGTAAAAAACACCCCTAATTTTTTTTTTTTTACTATTTTTTCCCCCTTCTCCCGCACTCAAGAGATATGCACCTTTTTACTAACAAATCAACCCTAGTAGCAATTATGTAAGGAAAATGTTGCATCTGTGGTGGTGATAATGATCATTAAGTATCAAAGTAGGTCCAAAAAGACAGGTAGTAACAATCTGCCTCACCGGCACATGCTTAGTACTCTTTAATATATTTTTGCTCGATTATTTTTTCTCTGGATCCCGCTGGGCCAGCAGTGTAAAATTAGACCCTTCGATTAATTTTTAGTTTTGGTACTTGTCCACGGCTGAGCTGATTTAGTAAACCACAAAATCTCTTTTCTCAATTCGGGAGACAAGTATGTGATGCCAACCTCCCGATTTCGGACGGAAATGAACCCAACGATGCAGCGCATTAAAATGCCGCTTCGATCGAAATTTTTACAATTTTTTTTTGAAATTTTTTTTCAGTGTCCAGAATTTGTTCGCAAAAAAAAGGAATGACTGATATATATTTTTTTTTTTTTTTTTTTTCATGTTTGATTATTTCCTCTTCATTTTTTTTTTTTCTTTTCTTTTCTTTCTTTTTTTTTTTTTTTTTCCTCTGCCTCTCTCTTAATTCTGTTCGTTTCTTTGAAACGAAAATTCATTTGAATATTATTCCTTGGTCAGCAACCATCATTGTCGCCGGCCTGTTAAAAAAAAATAAAAATAAAAAGAAAGTTTACATCGGGAATAGGGCAGGAGCCAAAAGCTCCCAGTCCGTTACTTCCCACTTTATCGAAATTCTAAAAAAAAAAAATAAAAAAAAGAATAAACAATGTTATCATTGTTTTTTTTAGCGTTCGACTTTGTTGACTAATTTCTATTTTCCGTTTTTTTTTTCTTTAAAAAATAAATAAAAAGAATTTAAAAAAAAAAAAAAAAAAAAAAAAAGAATAAACAATGTTATCATTGTTTTTTTTATCGATCGACTATGTCGATTACTTTCTATTTTCCGTCCTGGTCAAGACGCTAAACTGATTGTTTTTTTTTCAAAATAAAAAAAAATATTAAAAAAAAAAAATAACAATGATAACATTGTTTATTCTTTTTTTTTTTTTTTTTTTTAAATTCTTTTTATTTATTTTTTAAGAAAAAAAAACGGAAAATAGAAATTAGTCGACAAAGTCGAACGATAAAAAAACAATGATAACATTGTTTATTCTTTTTTTTATTTTTTTTTTTTTATATTCTTTTTTATTAATTTTGGAAAAAAAAAAAAAAACAATCAGTTTAGCGTCTTGACCAGGACGGAAAATAGAAAGTAATCGACATAGTCGATCGATAAAAATACAATGATGACATTGTTTAATCTTTTATAATTTTTTATTTTTTTTTTGTTTTAAAAAAAAAAAAAAAAAAAAAAAAAAAAAAAAAAAAAAAAAAAAAAATAAAAAAAGAATAAACAATGTTATCATTGTTTTTTTATCGATCGACTATGTCGATTACTTTCTATTTTCCGTCCTGGTCAAGACGCTAAACTGATTGTTTTTTTTTTTTTTTTTTTTCAAAATTAATAAAAAAGAATATAAAAAAAAAAAATAAAAAAAAGAATAAACAATGTTATCATTGTTTTTTTATCGTTCGACTTTGTCGACTAAATTCTATTTTCCGTTTTTTTTCTTAAAAAATAAATAAAAAGAATTTAAAAAAAAAAAAAAAAAAAAAGAATAAACAATGCTATCATTGTTTTTTTATCGATCGACTATGTCGATTACTTTCTATTTTCCGTCCTGGTCAAGACGCTAAACTGATTGTTTTTTTTTTTTTTTTTTTCAAAATTAATAAAAAAGAATATAAAAAAAAAAATAAAAAAAAGAATAAACAATGTTATCATTGTTTTTTTATCGTTCGACTTTGTCGACTAAATTCTATTTTCCGTTTTTTTCTCTTAAAAAATAAATAAAAAGAATTTAAAAAAAAAAAAAAAAAAAAAAGAATAAACAATGTTATCATTGTTTTTTTATCGATCGACTTTGTCGACTAATTTCTATTTTCCGTCCTGGTCAGGACGCTAAACTGATTGTTTTTTTTTTTTCAAAATTAATAAAAAAGATTATAAAAAAAAAAAATAAAAAAAAAGAATAAACAATGTTATCATTGTTTTTTTATCGTTCGACTTTGTCGACTAATTTCTATTTTCCGTTTTTTTTTCTTAAAAAATAAATAAAAAGAATTTAAAAAAAAAAAAAAAAAAAAGAATAAACAATGTTATCATTGTTTTTTTATCGATCGACTATGTCGATTACTTTCTATTTTCCGTCCTGGTCAAGACGCTAAACTGATTGTTTTTTTTTTTTTTTTTTTTCAAAATTAATAAAAAAGAATATAAAAAAAAAAAATAAAAAAAAGAATAAACAATGTTATCATTGTTTTTTTATCGATCGACTATGTCGATTACTTTCTATTTTCCGTCCTGGTCAAGACGCTAAACTGATTGTTTTTTTTTTTTTTTTTTTCAAAATTAATAAAAAAGAATATAAAAAAAAAAAATAAAAAAAAGAATAAACAATGTTATCATTGTTTTTTTATCGTTCGACTTTGTCGACTAAATTCTATTTTCCGTTTTTTTCTCTTAAAAAATAAATAAAAAGAATTTAAAAAAAAAAAAAAAAAAAAAAGAATAAACAATGTTATCATTGTTTTTTTATCGATCGACTTTGTCGACTAATTTCTATTTTCCGTCCTGGTCAGGACGCTAAACTGATTGTTTTTTTTTTTTCAAAATTAATAAAAAAGATTATAAAAAAAAAAAATAAAAAAAAAGAATAAACAATGTTATCATTGTTTTTTTATCGTTCGACTTTGTCGACTAATTTCTATTTTCCGTTTTTTTCTCTTAAAAAATAAATAAAAAGAATTTAAAAAAAAAAAAAAAAAAAAAGAATAAACAATGTTATCATTGTTTTTTTATCGATCGACTATGTCGATTACTTTCTATTTTCCGTCCTGGTCAAGACGCTAAACTGATTGTTTTTTTTTTTTCAAAATTAATAAAAAAGATTATAAAAAAAAAAAATAAAAAAAAGAATAAACAATGTTATCATTGTTTTTTTATCGTTCGACTTTGTCGACTAATTTCTATTTTCCGTTTTTTTCTAAAAAATAAATAAAAAGAATTTAAAAAAAAAAAAAAAAAAAAAAGAATAAACAATGTTATCATTGTTTTTTTATCGATCGACTTTGTCGACTAATTTCTATTTTCCGTCCCGGTCAAGACGCTAAACTGATTGCTTTTTCTAAATAAATAAAAAGAATAAAAAAAAAAAAAAAAAAAAAAAAAGATTAAACAATGTTATCATTGTTTTTTTTTTATCGATCGACTATGTCGATTACTTTCTATTTTTCGTCCTGGTCAGGACGCTAAACTGATTGTTTTTTCTTTAAAAATAAATAAAAAGAATAAAAAAAAAAAGAAAAAAGGAATAAACAATGTTATCATTGTTTTTATTTTATCGATCGACTATGTCGATTAATTTCTATTTTCCGTCCCGATCGAGACGCTAAACTGATTGTTTCCTTTTTTTAAATAATAAATAAAAAAAAAAAAAAAAAAAAAAAAAAGAGCATCTCCCTGCTATCCTCATATCCCCACAATAATATTATACCTTTTCATTTTCTCTTTCCTTTTCTGGTCTTTTTTTTTTTTTTTTTTTTTTTTTTTTTTTTTTCCTTTTTCATACAACGTTTTTTTATTTATATTTTATTTTTTTTTTTTATTTTTTTCATGTTTGATTATTTCCTCTTCATATTTTTTTTTCTTTTCTTTTCTTTTTTTTTTTTTTTTTTTTTTCTTTGCCTCTCTCTTAATTCTGTTTGTTTCTTTGAAACGAAAATTCATTTGAATATTATTCCTTGGTCAGCAACAGTCATTGTCGCCCTCTGGGCCTGTTAAAAAAAAAAAAAAAATAAAAAGAAAGTTTACATCGGGAATAGGGCAGGAGCCAAAAGCTCCCAGTCCGTTACTTCCCACTCTATCGAATTCAAGAAGGATTTAAAAAAAAAAAAAAAAAAAAAAAAAAAAAGAATAAACAATGTTATCATTGTTTTTTTATCGATCGACTATGTCGATCACTTTCTATTTTTCGTCCTGGTCAAGACGCTAAACTGATTGTTTTTTCTTTAAAAATAATAAAAAGGATTTAAAAAAAAAAAAAAAAAAAAAAAAAAAAAAGAATAAACAATGTTATCATTGTTTTTTTTTATCGATCGACTATGTCGATCACTTTCTATTTTCCGTCCTGGTCAAGACGCTAAACTGATTGTTGTTTTTCAAAATTAATAAAAATGAATATAAAAAAAAAATAAAAAAAAAAGAATAAACAATGTTATCATTGTTTTTTTTTTTTATTGTTCGACTTTGTTGACTAATTTCTATTTTCCGTTTTTTTTTTTCTTTTTAAAAAATAAATAAAAAGAATTTAAAAAAAAAAAAAAAAAAAAAAAGAATAAACAATGTTATCATTGTTTTTTTTTCATCGATCGACTATGTCGATTACTTTCTATTTTCCGTCCTGGTCAAGACGCTAAACTGATTGTTTTTTTTTCAAAATTAATAAAAAAGAATATAAAAAAAAAAACAAAAACAAAAAGAATAAACAATGTTATCATTGTTTTTTTTTTATCGTTCGACTTTGTCGACTAATTTTTATTTTCCGTTTTTTTTTCTTTAAAAATAAATAAAAAGAATTTAAAAAAAAAAAAAAAAAAAAAAAAAAGAATAAACAATGTTATCATTGTTTTTTTATCGATCGACTATGTCGATCACTTTCTATTTTCCGTCCTGGTCAAGACGCTAAACTGATTGTTTTTTCTTTAAAATAATAAAAAGGATTAAAAAAAAAAAAAAAAAAAAAAAAAAAAGAATAAACAATGTTATCATTGTTTTTTATCGATCGACTATGTCGATCACTTTCTATTTTCCGTCCTGGTCAAGACGCTAAACTGATTGTTTTTTCTTTAAAAAATAATTAAAAGGTTAAAAAAAAAAAAAAAAAAAGATTAATCAATGTTATCATTGTTTTTTTATCGATCGACTATGTCGATCACTTTCAATTTTCCGTCCTGGTCAGGACGCTAAACTGATTGTTTTTTCTTTAAAAATAAATGAAAAGAACAAAAAAAAAAAAAATAAAAAAAAAGGAATAAACAATGTTATCATTGTTTTTTTTTTATCGATCGACTATGTCGATTACTTTCTATTTTCCGTCCTGGTCAAGACGCTAAACTGATTGTTTTTTCTTTAAAATAATTAAAAGGATTTAAAAAAAAAAAAAAAAAAAAAAAAAAAAAAGAATAAACAATGTTATCATTGTTTTTTTTCTATCGATCAACTATGTCGATTAATTTCTATTTTCCGTCCTGATCGAGACGCTAAACTGATTGTTTCCTTTTTTTAAATAATAAATAAAAAAAAAAAAAAAAAAAGAAAAGAGCATCTCCCTGCTATCCTCATATCCCCACAATAATATTATACCTTTTCATTTTCTCTTTCCTTTTCTGGTCTTTTTTTTTCTTTTTTTCCTTTTTCATACAACGTTTTTTATTTATATTTTTTTTTTTTTTTTTTTCATGTTTGATTATTTCCTCTTCATATTTTTTTTTTTCTATTCTTTCTTTTTTTTTTTTTTTTTTTTCTTTGCCTCTCTCTCAATTCTGTTCGTTTCTTTGAAACGAAAATTCATTTGAATATTATTCCTTGGTCAGCAACCATCATTGTCGCCCTTTGGGCCTGTTAAAAAAAAAAATAAAAATAAAAAGAAAGTTTACATCGGGAATAGGGCAGGAGCCAAAAGCTCCCAGTCCGTTACTTCCCACTTATCGAAATTCATTGTTTTTTTTATCGTTCGACTTTGTTGACTAATTTCTATTTTCCGTTTTTTTTTTCTTTAAAAAATAAATAAAAAGAATTTAAAAAAAAAAAAAAAAAAAAAAAAAAGAATAAACAATGTTATCATTGTTTTTTTATCGATCGACTATGTCGATCACTTTCTATTTTCCGTCCTGGTCAAGACGCTAAACTGATTGTTTTTTTTCTTCAAAATTAATAAAAAAGAATATAAAAAAATACAAAAAAAAGAATAAACAATGTTATCATTGTTTTTTTTATCGTTCGACTTTGTCGACTAATTTCTATTTTCCGTTTTTATTCTTTAAAAAATAAATAAAAAGAATTTAAAAAAAAAAAAAAAAGAATAAACAATGTTATCATTGTTTTTTTTTATCGATCGACTATGTCGATTACTTTCTATTTTCCGTCCTGGTCAAGACGCTAAACTGATTGTTTTTTTTTCAAAATTAATAAAAAAGAATATAAAAAAAAAAAAAAAAAAAGAATAAACAATGTTATCATTGTTTTTTTTATCGTTCGACTTTGTCGACTAATTTCTATTTTCCGTTTTTATTCTTTAAAAAATAAATAAAAAGAATTTAAAAAAAAAAAAAAAAAGAATAAACAATGTTATCATTGTTTTTTTTTATCGATCGACTATGTCGATTACTTTCTATTTTCCGTCCTGGTCAAGACGCTAAACTGATTGTTTTTTTTTTCAAAATTAATAAAAAAGAATATAAAAAAAATAAAAAAAAAAAAGAATAAACAATGTTATCATTGTTTTTTTTTATCGTTCGACTTTGTTGACTAATTTCTATTTTCCATTTTTTTTCTTTTTAAAAAATAAATAAAAAGAATTAAAATAAAAAAAAAAAAAAAGAATAAACAATGTTATCATTGTTTTTTTTATCGATCGACTATGTCGATTACTTTCTATTTTCCGTCCTGGTCAGGACGCTAAACTGATTGTTTTTTCTTTAAAAATAAATAAAAAGAATAAAAAAAAAAAAAAAGGAATAAACAATGTTATCATTGTTTTTTTTTTTATCGATCGACTATGTCGATTACTTACTATTTTCCGTCCTGGTCAAGACGCTAAACTGATTGTTTTTTCTTTAAAATAATTAAAAAGATTTAAAAAAAAAAAAAAAAAAAAAAAAAATGAATAAACAATGTTATCATTGTTTTTTTTTCTATCGATCAACTATGTCGATTAATTTCTATTTTCCGTCCTGATCGAGACGCTAAACTGATTGTTTCCTTTTTTTAAATAATAAATAAGAAAAAAAAAAAAAAAAAAAAAAAAAAGAGCATCTCCCTGCTATCCCTCATATCCCCACAATAATATTATACCTTTTCATTTTCTCTTTCCTTTTCTGGTCTTTTTTTTTTCTTTTTTTTCCTTTTTCATACAACGTTTTTTATTTATATATATATATTTTTTTTTTTTTTTTTTTTCATGTTTGATTATTTCCTCTTCATTTTTTTTTTTTCTTTTCTTTTCTTTCTTTTTTTTTTTTTTTTTCCTCTGCCTCTCTCTTAATTCTGTTCGTTTCTTTGAAACGAAAATTCATTTGAATATTATTCCTTGGTCAGCAACCATCATTGTCGCCCTTTGGGCCTGTTAAAAAAAAGAGATTTTCGCTATTGGGGGGTCCAATAATTCCATTTTCGCTATTCAGTAAAAGAATTTTTTTTTTTTTCGCTGTTCACTGAATATGATAATTTTTTTTCGCTATTCACTGAAAGTGATAATTTTTTTTCTCTATTCAGTAACAAAAAAAAAAAAATTTTCGCTGTTCATGAAAAAAAAAAAAAAAAAAAATTCAAAAAAAAAAAAAAAAAAAAAAATTGACACTTTTTTTGCCACCAAAATATCCTTGAACATTTTCATACAAATCTGTGAATAAATGAATTGGTAACGGGTTGGTTAGTATTATGAACTTGATTGATTACTGTAACCTAATTTTCACTTTCGGTTTCTGTTTCTGATTCGCTTTCTACTTTTATTTTCTTTCTTGCCTTCAAGGCCGGCTTCTTCGATTTCTTTGGCGATGCCTTCTTCGCAGCTGATTGCTTAGCTGCTGCCTTCTTAGCCGCAGGTTTCGGATGGTTTGCCTCCGAGAGGGGCTCTTTGCAGGTAGTGGAGTAGTGTCCAAACCCCTGACAACGCGTACATTGTCTGCCTCCCTCTCCCTGAGACTTTATTCTCTTCTTTGGGGCACCAATTCCTCTCTGCGTTAATGGTGGGAGGAGATCTGTTTTCAACCTCTCAATGAGGTAAACCCCAACTGGGCGGATCGGGGTGGCATACGCATTCCTGAGTGCACCATGTGTAAACTCCCTACTGACAGTGGACAGAGGGTTTATTTTTAGTGTCCTGTTTTTTGTTTTAAGGCTACATTCAAAATCATATACTGGGGAAGGTTGCAGCATACCTCAAAAAAGCACATGCGTGGACACAGGGGACGCCTGTCTGTTCAGGCACCAAACAGGCGCACGTCACAATTTTTTCATTCGCGATGACCTTCACCAGGCGGGTACTTTCTCCCTTAATTACTGAAGCTGTGGGGATTACAATACAATATTAGTTTGAATGTTTTTGCAAGAGAGAGTTATAGGAATACCTTCATATACCTCCCCTAACTTACTCAGTCAGTTTTGGCATCAAACTTGTAATGGTTTAATCATTACAGGTTATTTACTGAAATATTTGTTCTAAAAGTTGCTAAGTATTTCTCACTTAGAAATTTTTTATTTTTTTATTTTCAGCTTAATTAGCTACAAACTGTTTCTACTAAGTGTTTCTCACTTAGATTTTTTTTTTGCTTTTCAGCTCCTTAAAAGCTGCTAAGTATTTCTGCTAAGTGTTTCTCACTTAGAATTTTATTTTTATGTTCGTTTTCTATCCCTTCTCCTATCCCTTTTGTTCAAAATAAGCGGGAGGAAATTCTCTCATTCACGCTAAGATGCACTCTGAACTTTGATTTTTTGATCTGAGTGTGAGGGAATGACCTGTTAGTGCATTGGGCATAGGCTGGGCTGCAGTTTAGATGTCTTAGGTGTTAATAGGGGGTTCCTCTTAGCATTTTTCTTTGTTCCCACCTTATGATTTTCTTGAAGAAAAAAAATAGAAGTCATAATGGTGCTTCCCTCTGGAAGGGTTGTAAGCCATGGTGTCCAACTAAATTAAAGGACAAGTCTGGGATAATCCCTGCCAGAGGGGCGAGTATTCTACCATGGTTGAAATACTCTGGCAACTGATCTTCAATTTTATGTTGTTTGTTAGCTGCTGGTGTATCCTGATCATGTGTTGATACTTGCATTTTTTTATTTGTAATCTTCTATTACAATTCTCTTTCTGTTCTGGTCTGTTACTTCATTTGTCTTGTTTAACTTCAGTTATATCCATTTTACTTTTTATTGTTTCCCATCTACTTTTTTTTTTCTATTAGTTCTGGTCAGAAACTCCTGGGCAGCAGGAAGGAAAGTAGTTAAGTACTTCTGGGTGTTTGGCATCACCCCCCATAGTGAGCAAGTACAACAGGTAGCATTGGTAGTCTGTTGATCCTGAGTGATCCCAGCTACAGTTTTGTTTTTCTTTCTTTTTTTTAGAAGAAGATCAGGACATCCTAGCACTGCTGGATAGTTGCTGAATGCAGGGCCTGCCTGTGGCATTATAATAACAGGCTAAGTCATTTGTAGTTCATAGTTTACCTTTGATTTTATAACTTCACATAGGTACTATGAACGATGAGAGATCCAGTGGGATCACTCAGGGTCTAGTAGAGACCACCAATGTTGTGCGTTGATAGGCAAGGTGACCAACCTTGACATTCTTTCTTTTCTCTCCTGTTGTGACAAACACAAAATACACACACAGCTTACAGTGTGTTCTTTGTGTATGTTTTCTTCAGGTGTGAGTAGTTTTTTTGTTCTTGCTCTTCAGGGAGGGCCTTAGCCAAAAGCTAACAGTCCAAATCTCACCTGGAAATTCAACTCTACAGGTATTACATCGTAACGTGAGGCTTCGGCGTTAAGCGCCTCCACCTTGTCCTGCACGTGCTGTAGTACTCCGTCGTCGTTGCCTGTATCTTCCATGTGCCGTTCATAGAACCAACGAGAAAGCTGGCCTAGTAACCCGTTTAACAGGCCGAGGATGCTTTTCGCCCTTATCTTTGATAAGGAGGCGTTAAAGCTCTCCGCCAGGTTGGACGTTGTATGTCCATAATTCCGTGCTCTTATCTGGCACGTTGCCCATGATGTTGGGTCTTTCCCCTTCAGGTACTCCTGAAATTCAGGATCGAGGGTGTCGAACACTTCCTCGTACCTCTCTTCCGATGACGTCATTCGAAGTTTCTTAAACTTCGACACGGCTTCCTTACTTTTGAAGGCAACCTTTATGTTGCGTTCCATGTGGGCTGAACACTTCAACCCCTTGGCCTGTGGGAACGACTTTTTCATCGCTGTGTCGAGGCCTTTCTGCTGGTCTGACATCAGTGCATACCCGTTGAAAAAATCTTCACCAAGCGTGCTGCGACACTTGTCAAAAAACCATCCCCAGGTTTTTTTGCTCTCGTTTCCTGTGATGGCAAAGGCAACTGGGAACTCTCGCCCAGAAGCATCCATGCCCAACAACGTTAGAAAATTCCCGACGTAGTACCCTTTCAGGGAGCACCCATCGGTCACCCCAAAACCTTGGGGACAATGTTTTGCCCCGTCAATGCAGGGACCAAAGGCGAGGAACAAATGACAAAATCGTCCGTCCTTGTCCGCAATGTGCCACTTAGTCCCAGGGTTTGCCACCTCCGCTGCGCGGCACCACGACTCTAAGAATTTGTACCCGTCGTGGGGATCCCCGTTGATCTCCCTATCCGCCTTCTGCAGCGCGCGATAGGCGGTGTCCTTCTTTATCACGACCCCCTTCTCCTTCATGTCTGCGATTAAACACGCCGCGGTGTATTTCTCTCCTAGAGACCTATGTTTAGTGTTGTGGCAAAAACTAATAGTAACCAACCAGAATACAATTATGAGGCAGGCAGGCATACCTACACTTTTCAGCAGCAAGGTATGAGACAGTATTCTTCATACCGTAGGAGCTGCTTTCTCCAACAGCACACGTGCTGTCGTGCCGAAGAACCACACGCGTTATGTGGTAGCAACCTTCGTCTGTTGCTGTGGCACATACTTTCCACCCACATGCGTTTGTGCACGTGAATGTCACCCTTTTCCCCACTACGTGGCTTGTCTTAAACCCCCTTCCCGAAGAACAAGAAGCGAGGGTTACCCTCGCACGAAGTGCGTCAAAGGATTGAAAGGTTCCCTCAATACTAGGTCTTGTGTCAGCCAAAGCTGAGGCAGGCTGAGTTTCAGTGGCAGCAGGTTGAGTTTCAACTATGTTTCCGGGCATCTTAGAGATTGAGAATAAGAGTTTGTAGTAAAAGAGTAAAAGCCTAGAGAGAAAGAAAAACGTTTATGATTAGGAACTTGTACGTTTTACTGAACGAAGCATCGTAGGCGACCAGTTTCCTTCGAGAATCCGCAGATGGTGCAGGGCTAAACCGAGATGAGGAAGATAACACCCGCACACGGATGTTGAGATAACGTTTGTATGATGTTCATCTGGCTTGACGAGATTAGCAAAGACAAGTACTCACGGAAAGGTTGGGTTGTTCGTCAGGTCCTGATAGTGTTCTCAGCCTCTGAAAAATTTACTGAGTGCATGCAAAGAACGGTATGTGTGCAGGGCTGGGTCACCTTACAGAGAACTGTTGTCCTCTTACACGTCATTCCAACCGAATTTCAAAGTCAAGACACCTGCGAGTTACAGACAGCCTGGTCGCAAGCGACACTCCTGTTTCTGACCGGGTTATCAGGGTATCTAACTCATGCAAGCATGAGAGCTTTTTTAAGGCTACTTTGAATTATCAAGAGCGCAGTACTGCCCGAAGGGTTCCCGCGTGTCAAGATGCATTTGCATGTACTGAGCAGAAGTTCCAGAAAGATTACTTTTATCATTTCCCAAGTCATCACATCCTTGACCGTTTGTGTTATTGGCTTTCAATCCATCCATTATCATAAATCCACAGATGAGTGTGCTGAATAGAAAGTAAAACGGCACAAAGCTCTTGTCCAAGTGACAAAAAAAATTGTTCAAGGTACCAGCATGTTCCCAGCAAAGAAGAAAAAAAAAAAAAAAAAAAAAAAAAAAGAAAGGGAAAAAAAAAATTTTTTTTTGGCAGTGGAAAAAGTTGTAACTTGTAGTGAACAGCGAAAAAAAAATTTCAACTTCTAGTGAATAGCGAAAAAAAATTTGTAACTTGTAGTGAATAGCGAAAAAAAATTTGTAACTTGTAGTGAACAGCGAAAAAAAAAAATTTCTTTTACTGAACGGCGAAAAAAAATTATCACTTCTAGTGAACAGCGAAAAAAAAGTTACTGCTTTTAGTGAATAGCGAAAATG
Source organism: Flectonema sp. DT1601 (assembly GCA_964019425.1). Classification (NCBI taxonomy): domain Eukaryota; phylum Euglenozoa; class Diplonemea; order Diplonemida; family Diplonemidae; genus Flectonema; species Flectonema sp. DT1601. The sequence goes on along the minus strand of OZ025823.1, from coordinate 764,148 downwards.
ACATTATCAGGCACCCCAATAGCGAAAATCTCTAAAAAAAAATAAAAATAAAAAGAAAGTTTACATCGGGAATAGGGCAGGAGCCAAAAGCTCCCAGTCCGTTACTTCCCACTTTATCGAAATTCTAAAAAAAAAAAATAAAAAAAAGAATAAACAATGTTATCATTGTTTTTTTTAGCGTTCGACTTTGTTGACTAATTTCTATTTTCCGTTTTTTTTTTCTTTAAAAAATAAATAAAAAGAATTTAAAAAAAAAAAAAAAAAAAAAGAATAAACAATGTTATCATTGTTTTTTTTATCGATCGACTATGTCGATTACTTTCTATTTTCCGTCCTGGTCAAGACGCTAAACTGATTGTTTTTTTTTCAAAATTAATAAAAAAGAATATAAAAAAAATAAAAAAAAAAAGAATAAACAATGTTATCATGGTGTCCAACTAAATTAAAGGACAAGTCTGGGATAATCCCTGCCAGAGGGGCGAGTATTCTACCATGGTTGAAATACTCTGGCAACTGATCTTCAATTTTATGTTGTTTGTTAGCTGCTGGTGTATCTTGATTATGTGTTGATACTTGCATTTTTTTATTTGTAATCTTCTATTACAATCCTCTTTCTGTTCTGGTCTGTTACTTCATTTGTCTTGTTTAACTTCAGTTATATCCATTTTACTTTTTATTGTTTCCCATCTACTTTTTATTTTCTATTAGTTCTGGTCAGAAACCCCTGGGCAGCAAGAAGGAAAGTAGTTTAGTACTTCTGGGTGTTTGGCATCACCCCCCATAGTGAGCAAGTACAACAGGTAGCATTGGTAGTCTGTTGATCCTGAGTGATCCCAGCTACAGTTTTGTTTTTCTTTCTTTTTTTTAGAAGAAGATCAGGACATCCAAGCACTGCTGGATAGTTGCTGAATGCAGGGCCTGCCTGTGGCATTATAATAACAGGCTAAGTCATTTGTAGTTCATAGTTTACCTTTGATTTTATAACTTCACACAGGGTACTATGAACGATGAGAGATCCAGTGGGATCACTCAGGGTCTAGTAGAGACCACCAATGTTGTGCGTTGATAGGCAAGGTGACCAACCTTGACATTCTTTCTTTTCTCTCCTGTTGTGACAAACACAAAATACACACACAGCTTACAGTGTGTTCTTTGTGTATGTTTTCTTCAGGTGTGAGTAGTTTTTTTGTTCTTGCTCTTCAGGGAGGGCCTTAGCCAAAAGCTAACAGTCCAAATCTCACCTGGAAATTCAACTCAGTCCTTGTCAGTTTTGGCATCAAACTTGTAATGGTTTAATCATTACAGGTTATTTACTGAAATATTTGTTCTAAAAGTTGCTAAGTATTTCTCACTTAGAAATTTTTTATTTTTTTATTTTCAGCTTAATTAGCTACAAATTGTTTCTACTAAGTGTTTCTCACTTAGATTTTTTTTTTGCTTTTCAGCTCCTTAAAAGCTGCTAAGTGTTTCTGCTAAGTGTTTCTCACTTAGAATTTTATTTTTATGTTCGTTTTCTATCCCTTCTCCTATCCCTTTTGTTCAAAATAAGCGGGAGGAAATTCTCTCATTCACGCTAAGATGCACTCTGAACTTTGATTTTTTGATCTGAGTGTGAGGGAATGACCTGTTAGTGCATTGGGCATAGGCTGGGCTGCAGTTTAGATGTCTTAGGTGTTAATAGGGGGTTCCTCTTAGCATTTTTTCTTTGTTCCCACCTTATGATTTTCTTGAAGAAAAAAAATAGAAGTCATAATGGTGCTTCCCTCTGGAAGGGTTGTAAGCCATGGTGTCCAACTAAATTAAAGGACAAGTCTGGGATAATCCCTGCCAGAGGGGCGAGTATTCTACCATGGTTGAAATACTCTGGCAACTGATCTTCAATTTTATGTTGTTTGTTAGCTGCTGGTGTATCTTGATTATGTGTTGATACTTGCATTTTTTTATTTGTAATCTTCTATTACAATCCTCTTTCTGTTCTGGTCTGTTACTTCATTTGTCTTGTTTAACTTCAGTTATATCCATTTTACTTTTTATTGTTTCCCATCTACTTTTTATTTTCTATTAGTTCTGGTCAGAAACCCCTGGGCAGCAAGAAGGAAAGTAGTTTAGTACTTCTGGGTGTTTGGCATCACCCCCCATAGTGAGCAAGTACAACAGGTAGCATTGGTAGTCTGTTGATCCTGAGTGATCCCAGCTACAGTTTTGTTTTTCTTTCTTTTTTTTAGAAGAAGATCAGGACATCCAAGCACTGCTGGATAGTTGCTGAATGCAGGGCCTGCCTGTGGCATTATAATAACAGGCTAAGTCATTTGTAGTTCATAGTTTACCTTTGATTTTATAACTTCACACAGGGTACTATGAACGATGAGAGATCCAGTGGGATCACTCAGGGTCTAGTAGAGACCACCAATGTTGTGCGTTGATAGGCAAGGTGACCAACCTTGACATTCTTTCTTTTCTCTCCTGTTGTGACAAACACAAAATACACACACAGCTTACAGTGTGTTCTTTGTGTATGTTTTCTTCAGGTGTGAGTAGTTTTTTTGTTCTTGCTCTTCAGGGAGGGCCTTAGCCAAAAGCTAACAGTCCAAATCTCACCTGGAAATTCAACTCAGTCCTTGTCAGTTTTGGCATCAAACTTGTAATGGTTTAATCATTACAGGTTATTTACTGAAATATTTGTTCTAAAAGTTGCTAAGTATTTCTCACTTAGAAATTTTTTTATTTTTTTATTTTCAGCTTAATTAGCTACAAATTGTTTCTACTAAGTGTTTCTCACTTAGATTTTTTTTTTGCTTTTCAGCTCCTTAAAAGCTGCTAAGTGTTTCTGCTAAGTGTTTCTCACTTAGAATTTTATTTTTATGTTCGTTTTCTATCCCTTCTCCTATCCCTTTTGTTCAAAATAAGCGGGAGGAAATTCTCTCATTCACGCTAAGATGCACTCTGAACTTTGATTTTTTGATCTGAGTGTGAGGGAATGACCTGTTAGTGCATTGGGCATAGGCTGGGCTGCAGTTTAGATGTCTTAGGTGTTAATAGGGGGTTCCTCTTAGCATTTTTTCTTTGTTCCCACCTTATGATTTTCTTGAAGAAAAAAAATAGAAGTCATAATGGTGCTTCCCTCTGGAAGGGTTGTAAGCCATGGTGTCCAACTAAATTAAAGGACAAGTCTGGGATAATCCCTGCCAGAGGGGCGAGTATTCTACCATGGTTGAAATACTCTGGCAACTGATCTTCAATTTTATGTTGTTTGTTAGCTGCTGGTGTATCTTGATTATGTGTTGATACTTGCATTTTTTTATTTGTAATCTTCTATTACAATCCTCTTTCTGTTCTGGTCTGTTACTTCATTTGTCTTGTTTAACTTCAGTTATATCCATTTTACTTTTTATTGTTTCCCATCTACTTTTTATTTTCTATTAGTTCTGGTCAGAAACCCCTGGGCAGCAAGAAGGAAAGTAGTTTAGTACTTCTGGGTGTTTGGCATCACCCCCCATAGTGAGCAAGTACAACAGGTAGCATTGGTAGTCTGTTGATCCTGAGTGATCCCAGCTACAGTTTTGTTTTTCTTTCTTTTTTTTAGAAGAAGATCAGGACATCCAAGCACTGCTGGATAGTTGCTGAATGCAGGGCCTGCCTGTGGCATTATAATAACAGGCTAAGTCATTTGTAGTTCATAGTTTACCTTTGATTTTATAACTTCACACAGGGTACTATGAACGATGAGAGATCCAGTGGGATCACTCAGGGTCTAGTAGAGACCACCAATGTTGTGCGTTGATAGGCAAGGTGACCAACCTTGACATTCTTTCTTTTCTCTCCTGTTGTGACAAACACAAAATACACACACAGCTTACAGTGTGTTCTTTGTGTATGTTTTCTTCAGGTGTGAGTAGTTTTTTTGTTCTTGCTCTTCAGGGAGGGCCTTAGCCAAAAGCTAACAGTCCAAATCTCACCTGGAAATTCAACTCAGTCCTTGTCAGTTTTGGCATCAAACTTGTAATGGTTTAATCATTACAGGTTATTTACTGAAATATTTGTTCTAAAAGTTGCTAAGTATTTCTCACTTAGAAATTTTTTTTTTATTTTTTTATTTTCAGCTTAATTAGCTACAAATTGTTTCTACTAAGTGTTTCTCACTTAGATTTTTTTTTTGCTTTTCAGCTCCTTAAAAGCTGCTAAGTGTTTCTGCTAAGTGTTTCTCACTTAGAATTTTATTTTTATGTTCGTTTTCTATCCCTTCTCCTATCCCTTTTGTTCAAAATAAGCGGGAGGAAATTCTCTCATTCACGCTAAGATGCACTCTGAACTTTGATTTTTTGATCTGAGTGTGAGGGAATGACCTGTTAGTGCATTGGGCATAGGCTGGGCTGCAGTTTAGATGTCTTAGGTGTTAATAGGGGGTTCCTCTTAGCATTTTTTCTTTGTTCCCACCTTATGATTTTCTTGAAGAAAAAAAATAGAAGTCATAATGGTGCTTCCCTCTGGAAGGGTTGTAAGCCATGGTGTCCAACTAAATTAAAGGACAAGTCTGGGATAATCCCTGCCAGAGGGGCGAGTATTCTACCATGGTTGAAATACTCTGGCAACTGATCTTCAATTTTATGTTGTTTGTTAGCTGCTGGTGTATCTTGATTATGTGTTGATACTTGCATTTTTTTATTTGTAATCTTCTATTACAATCCTCTTTCTGTTCTGGTCTGTTACTTCATTTGTCTTGTTTAACTTCAGTGAGTTAAGTTACCAGGTGAGATTTGGACTGTTAGCTTTTGGCTAAGGCCCTCCCTGAAGAGCAAGAACAAAAAAACTACTCACACCTGAAGAAAACATACACAAAGAACACACTGTAAGCTGTGTGTGTATTTTGTGTTTGTCACAACAGGAGAGAAAAGAAAGAATGTCAAGGTTGGTCACCTTGCCTATCAACGCACAACATTGGTGGTCTCTACTAGACCCTGAGTGATCCCACTGGATCTCTCATCGTTCATAGTACCCTGTGTGAAGTTATAAAATCAAAGGTAAACTATGAACTACAAATGACTTAGCCTGTTATTATAATGCCACAGGCAGGCCCTGCATTCAGCAACTATCCAGCAGTGCTAGGATGTCCTGATCTTCTTCTAAAAAAAAGAAAGAAAAACAAAACTGTAGCTGGGATCACTCAGGATCAACAGACTACCAATGCTACCTGTTGTACTTGCTCACTATGGGGGGTGATGCCAAACACCCAGAAGTACTAAACTGCTTTCCTTCTTGCTGCCCAGGAGTTTCTTACCAGAACTAATAGAAAATAAAAAGTAGATGGGAAACAATAAAAAGTAAAATGGATATAACTGAAGTTAAACAAGACAAATGAAGTAACAGACCAGAACAGAAAGAGAATTGTAATAGAAGATTACAAATAAAAAAATGCAAGTATCAACACATGATCAGGATACACCAGCAGCTAACAAACAACATAAAATTGAAGATCAGTTGCCAGAGTATTTCAACCATGGTAGAATACTCGCCCCTCTGGCAGGGATTATCCCAGACTTGTCCTTTAATTTAGTTGGACACCATGGCTTACAACCCTTCCAGAGGGAAGCACCATTATGACTTCTATTTTTTTTCTTCAAGAAAATCATAAGGTGGGAACAAAGAAAAATGCTAAGAGGAACCCCTTATTAACACCTAAGACATCTAAACTGCAGCCCAGCCTATGCCCAATGCACTAACAGGTCATTCCCTCACACTCAGATCAAAAAATCAAAGTTCAGAGTGCATCTTAGCGTGAATGAGAGAATTTCCTCCCGCTTTTTTTGAACAAAAGGGATAGGAGAAGGGATAGAAAACGAACATAACAATAAGATTCTAAGTGAGAAACACTTAGCAGAAATACTTAGCAGCTTTTAAGGAGCTGAAAAGCACAAAAAAAATCTAAGTGAGAAACACTTAGTAGTAACACTTTGTAGCTAATTGAGCTGAAAATAAAAAAATAAAAAAATTTCTAAGTGAGAGATACTTAGCAACTTTTAGAACAAATATTTCAGTAAATAACCTGTTGAAATGGTAGTTAATGTAACCATTACAGGTTTGATGCCAAAACTGACAAAGAATGAGTTAAGTTACCAGGTGAGATTTGGACTGTTAGCTTTTGGCTAAGGCCCTCCCTGAAGAGCAAGAACAAAAAAACTACTCACACCTGAAGAAAACATACACAAAGAACACACTGTAAGCTGTGTGTGTATTTTGTGTTTGTCACAACAGGAGAGAAAAGAAAGAATGTCAAGGTTGGTCACCTTGCCTATCAACGCACAACATTGGTGGTCTCTACTAGACCCTGAGTGATCCCACTGGATCTCTCATCGTTCATAGTACCCTGTGTGAAGTTATAAAATCAAAGGTAAACTATGAACTACAAATGACTTAGCCTGTTATTATAATGCCACAGGCAGGCCCTGCATTCAGCAACTATCCAGCAGTGCTAGGATGTCCTGATCTTCTTCTAAAAAAAAGAAAGAAAAACAAAACTGTAGCTGGGATCACTCAGGATCAACAGACTACCAATGCTACCTGTTGTACTTGCTCACTATGGGGGGTGATGCCAAACACCCAGAAGTACTAAACTGCTTTCCTTCTTGCTGCCCAGGAGTTTCTTACCAGAACTAATAGAAAATAAAAAGTAGATGGGAAACAATAAAAAGTAAAATGGATATAACTGAAGTTAAACAAGACAAATGAAGTAACAGACCAGAACAGAAAGAGAATTGTAATAGAAGATTACAAATAAAAAAATGCAAGTATCAACACATGATCAGGATACACCAGCAGCTAACAAACAACATAAAATTGAAGATCAGTTGCCAGAGTATTTCAACCATGGTAGAATACTCGCCCCTCTGGCAGGGATTATCCCAGACTTGTCCTTTAATTTAGTTGGACACCATGGCTTACAACCCTTCCAGAGGGAAGCACCATTATGACTTCTATTTTTTTTCTTCAAGAAAATCATAAGGTGGGAACAAAGAAAAATGCTAAGAGGAACCCCTTATTAACACCTAAGACATCTAAACTGCAGCCCAGCCTATGCCCAATGCACTAACAGGTCATTCCCTCACACTCAGATCAAAAAATCAAAGTTCAGAGTGCATCTTAGCGTGAATGAGAGAATTTCCTCCCGCTTTTTTTGAACAAAAGGGATAGGAGAAGGGATAGAAAACGAACATAACAATAAGATTCTAAGTGAGAAACACTTAGCAGAAATACTTAGCAGCTTTTAAGGAGCTGAAAAGCACAAAAAAAATCTAAGTATATCTAAAAAAATCTAAGTATAACTATATCCATTTTACTTTTTATTGTTTCCCATCTACTTTTTATTTTCTATTAGTTCTGGTCAGAAACCCCTGGGCAGCAAGAAGGAAAGTAGTTTAGTACTTCTGGGTGTTTGGCATCACCCCCCATAGTGAGCAAGTACAACAGGTAGCATTGGTAGTCTGTTGATCCTGAGTGATCCCAGCTACAGTTTTGTTTTTCTTTCTTTTTTTTAGAAGAAGATCAGGACATCCAAGCACTGCTGGATAGTTGCTGAATGCAGGGCCTGCCTGTGGCATTATAATAACAGGCTAAGTCATTTGTAGTTCATAGTTTACCTTTGATTTTATAACTTCACACAGGGTACTATGAACGATGAGAGATCCAGTGGGATCACTCAGGGTCTAGTAGAGACCACCAATGTTGTGCGTTGATAGGCAAGGTGACCAACCTTGACATTCTTTCTTTTCTCTCCTGTTGTGACAAACACAAAATACACACACAGCTTACAGTGTGTTCTTTGTGTATGTTTTCTTCAGGTGTGAGTAGTTTTTTTGTTCTTGCTCTTCAGGGAGGGCCTTAGCCAAAAGCTAACAGTCCAAATCTCACCTGGAAATTCAACTCAGTCCTTGTCAGTTTTGGCATCAAACTTGTAATGGTTTAATCATTACAGGTTATTTACTGAAATATTTGTTCTAAAAGTTGCTAAGTATTTCTCACTTAGAAATTTTTTATTTTTTTATTTTCAGCTTAATTAGCTACAAATTGTTTCTACTAAGTGTTTCTCACTTAGATTTTTTTTTTGCTTTTCAGCTCCTTAAAAGCTGCTAAGTGTTTCTGCTAAGTGTTTCTCACTTAGAATTTTATTTTTATGTTCGTTTTCTATCCCTTCTCCTATCCCTTTTGTTCAAAATAAGCGGGAGGAAATTCTCTCATTCACGCTAAGATGCACTCTGAACTTTGATTTTTTGATCTGAGTGTGAGGGAATGACCTGTTAGTGCATTGGGCATAGGCTGGGCTGCAGTTTAGATGTCTTAGGTGTTAATAGGGGGTTCCTCTTAGCATTTTTTCTTTGTTCCCACCTTATGATTTTCTTGAAGAAAAAAAATAGAAGTCATAATGGTGCTTCCCTCTGGAAGGGTTGTAAGCCATGGTGTCCAACTAAATTAAAGGACAAGTCTGGGATAATCCCTGCCAGAGGGGCGAGTATTCTACCATGGTTGAAATACTCTGGCAACTGATCTTCAATTTTATGTTGTTTGTTAGCTGCTGGTGTATCTTGATTATGTGTTGATACTTGCATTTTTTTATTTGTAATCTTCTATTACAATCCTCTTTCTGTTCTGGTCTGTTACTTCATTTGTCTTGTTTAACTTCAGTTATATCCATTTTACTTTTTATTGTTTCCCATCTACTTTTTATTTTCTATTAGTTCTGGTCAGAAACCCCTGGGCAGCAAGAAGGAAAGTAGTTTAGTACTTCTGGGTGTTTGGCATCACCCCCCATAGTGAGCAAGTACAACAGGTAGCATTGGTAGTCTGTTGATCCTGAGTGATCCCAGCTACAGTTTTGTTTTTCTTTCTTTTTTTTAGAAGAAGATCAGGACATCCAAGCACTGCTGGATAGTTGCTGAATGCAGGGCCTGCCTGTGGCATTATAATAACAGGCTAAGTCATTTGTAGTTCATAGTTTACCTTTGATTTTATAACTTCACACAGGGTACTATGAACGATGAGAGATCCAGTGGGATCACTCAGGGTCTAGTAGAGACCACCAATGTTGTGCGTTGATAGGCAAGGTGACCAACCTTGACATTCTTTCTTTTCTCTCCTGTTGTGACAAACACAAAATACACACACAGCTTACAGTGTGTTCTTTGTGTATGTTTTCTTCAGGTGTGAGTAGTTTTTTTGTTCTTGCTCTTCAGGGAGGGCCTTAGCCAAAAGCTAACAGTCCAAATCTCACCTGGAAATTCAACTCAGTCCTTGTCAGTTTTGGCATCAAACTTGTAATGGTTTAATCATTACAGGTTATTTACTGAAATATTTGTTCTAAAAGTTGCTAAGTATTTCTCACTTAGAAATTTTTTTTTTATTTTTTTATTTTCAGCTTAATTAGCTACAAATTGTTTCTACTAAGTGTTTCTCACTTAGATTTTTTTTTTGCTTTTCAGCTCCTTAAAAGCTGCTAAGTGTTTCTGCTAAGTGTTTCTCACTTAGAATTTTATTTTTATGTTCGTTTTCTATCCCTTCTCCTATCCCTTTTGTTCAAAATAAGCGGGAGGAAATTCTCTCATTCACGCTAAGATGCACTCTGAACTTTGATTTTTTGATCTGAGTGTGAGGGAATGACCTGTTAGTGCATTGGGCATAGGCTGGGCTGCAGTTTAGATGTCTTAGGTGTTAATAGGGGGTTCCTCTTAGCATTTTTTCTTTGTTCCCACCTTATGATTTTCTTGAAGAAAAAAAATAGAAGTCATAATGGTGCTTCCCTCTGGAAGGGTTGTAAGCCATGGTGTCCAACTAAATTAAAGGACAAGTCTGGGATAATCCCTGCCAGAGGGGCGAGTATTCTACCATGGTTGAAATACTCTGGCAACTGATCTTCAATTTTATGTTGTTTGTTAGCTGCTGGTGTATCTTGATTATGTGTTGATACTTGCATTTTTTTATTTGTAATCTTCTATTACAATCCTCTTTCTGTTCTGGTCTGTTACTTCATTTGTCTTGTTTAACTTCAGTGAGTTAAGTTACCAGGTGAGATTTGGACTGTTAGCTTTTGGCTAAGGCCCTCCCTGAAGAGCAAGAACAAAAAAACTACTCACACCTGAAGAAAACATACACAAAGAACACACTGTAAGCTGTGTGTGTATTTTGTGTTTGTCACAACAGGAGAGAAAAGAAAGAATGTCAAGGTTGGTCACCTTGCCTATCAACGCACAACATTGGTGGTCTCTACTAGACCCTGAGTGATCCCACTGGATCTCTCATCGTTCATAGTACCCTGTGTGAAGTTATAAAATCAAAGGTAAACTATGAACTACAAATGACTTAGCCTGTTATTATAATGCCACAGGCAGGCCCTGCATTCAGCAACTATCCAGCAGTGCTAGGATGTCCTGATCTTCTTCTAAAAAAAAGAAAGAAAAACAAAACTGTAGCTGGGATCACTCAGGATCAACAGACTACCAATGCTACCTGTTGTACTTGCTCACTATGGGGGGTGATGCCAAACACCCAGAAGTACTAAACTGCTTTCCTTCTTGCTGCCCAGGAGTTTCTTACCAGAACTAATAGAAAATAAAAAGTAGATGGGAAACAATAAAAAGTAAAATGGATATAACTGAAGTTAAACAAGACAAATGAAGTAACAGACCAGAACAGAAAGAGAATTGTAATAGAAGATTACAAATAAAAAAATGCAAGTATCAACACATGATCAGGATACACCAGCAGCTAACAAACAACATAAAATTGAAGATCAGTTGCCAGAGTATTTCAACCATGGTAGAATACTCGCCCCTCTGGCAGGGATTATCCCAGACTTGTCCTTTAATTTAGTTGGACACCATGGCTTACAACCCTTCCAGAGGGAAGCACCATTATGACTTCTATTTTTTTTCTTCAAGAAAATCATAAGGTGGGAACAAAGAAAAATGCTAAGAGGAACCCCTTATTAACACCTAAGACATCTAAACTGCAGCCCAGCCTATGCCCAATGCACTAACAGGTCATTCCCTCACACTCAGATCAAAAAATCAAAGTTCAGAGTGCATCTTAGCGTGAATGAGAGAATTTCCTCCCGCTTTTTTTGAACAAAAGGGATAGGAGAAGGGATAGAAAACGAACATAACAATAAGATTCTAAGTGAGAAACACTTAGCAGAAATACTTAGCAGCTTTTAAGGAGCTGAAAAGCACAAAAAAAATCTAAGTGAGAAACACTTAGTAGTAACACTTTGTAGCTAATTGAGCTGAAAATAAAAAAATAAAAAAATTTCTAAGTGAGAGATACTTAGCAACTTTTAGAACAAATATTTCAGTAAATAACCTGTTGAAATGGTAGTTAATTTAACCATTACAGGTTTGATGCCAAAACTGACAAAGAATGAGTTAAGTTACCAGGTGAGATTTGGACTGTTAGCTTTTGGCTAAGGCCCTCCCTGAAGAGCAAGAACAAAAAAACTACTCACACCTGAAGAAAACATACACAAAGAACACACTGTAAGCTGTGTGTGTATTTTGTGTTTGTCACAACAGGAGAGAAAAGAAAGAATGTCAAGGTTGGTCACCTTGCCTATCAACGCACAACATTGGTGGTCTCTACTAGACCCTGAGTGATCCCACTGGATCTCTCATCGTTCATAGTACCCTGTGTGAAGTTATAAAATCAAAGGTAAACTATGAACTACAAATGACTTAGCCTGTTATTATAATGCCACAGGCAGGCCCTGCATTCAGCAACTATCCAGCAGTGCTAGGATGTCCTGATCTTCTTCTAAAAAAAAGAAAGAAAAACAAAACTGTAGCTGGGATCACTCAGGATCAACAGACTACCAATGCTACCTGTTGTACTTGCTCACTATGGGGGGTGATGCCAAACACCCAGAAGTACTAAACTGCTTTCCTTCTTGCTGCCCAGGAGTTTCTTACCAGAACTAATAGAAAATAAAAAGTAGATGGGAAACAATAAAAAGTAAAATGGATATAACTGAAGTTAAACAAGACAAATGAAGTAACAGACCAGAACAGAAAGAGAATTGTAATAGAAGATTACAAATAAAAAAATGCAAGTATCAACACATGATCAGGATACACCAGCAGCTAACAAACAACATAAAATTGAAGATCAGTTGCCAGAGTATTTCAACCATGGTAGAATACTCGCCCCTCTGGCAGGGATTATCCCAGACTTGTCCTTTAATTTAGTTGGACACCATGGCTTACAACCCTTCCAGAGGGAAGCACCATTATGACTTCTATTTTTTTTCTTCAAGAAAATCATAAGGTGGGAACAAAGAAAAATGCTAAGAGGAACCCCTTATTAACACCTAAGACATCTAAACTGCAGCCCAGCCTATGCCCAATGCACTAACAGGTCATTCCCTCACACTCAGATCAAAAAATCAAAGTTCAGAGTGCATCTTAGCGTGAATGAGAGAATTTCCTCCCGCTTTTTTTGAACAAAAGGGATAGGAGAAGGGATAGAAAACGAACATAACAATAAGATTCTAAGTGAGAAACACTTAGCAGAAATACTTAGCAGCTTTTAAGGAGCTGAAAAGCACAAAAAAAATCTAAGTGAGAAACACTTAGTAGTAACACTTTGTAGCTAATTGAGCTGAAAATAAAAAAATAAAAAAATTTCTAAGTGAGAGATACTTAGCAACTTTTAGAACAAATATTTCAGTAAATAACCTGTTGAAATGGTAGTTAATGTAACCATTACAGGTTTGATGCCAAAACTGACAAAGAATGAGTTAAGTTACCAGGTGAGATTTGGACTGTTAGCTTTTGGCTAAGGCCCTCCCTGAAGAGCAAGAACAAAAAAACTACTCACACCTGAAGAAAACATACACAAAGAACACACTGTAAGCTGTGTGTGTATTTTGTGTTTGTCACAACAGGAGAGAAAAGAAAGAATGTCAAGGTTGGTCACCTTGCCTATCAACGCACAACATTGGTGGTCTCTACTAGACCCTGAGTGATCCCACTGGATCTCTCATCGTTCATAGTACCCTGTGTGAAGTTATAAAATCAAAGGTAAACTATGAACTACAAATGACTTAGCCTGTTATTATAATGCCACAGGCAGGCCCTGCATTCAGCAACTATCCAGCAGTGCTAGGATGTCCTGATCTTCTTCTAAAAAAAAGAAAGAAAAACAAAACTGTAGCTGGGATCACTCAGGATCAACAGACTACCAATGCTACCTGTTGTACTTGCTCACTATGGGGGGTGATGCCAAACACCCAGAAGTACTAAACTGCTTTCCTTCTTGCTGCCCAGGAGTTTCTTACCAGAACTAATAGAAAATAAAAAGTAGATGGGAAACAATAAAAAGTAAAATGGATATAACTGAAGTTAAACAAGACAAATGAAGTAACAGACCAGAACAGAAAGAGAATTGTAATAGAAGATTACAAATAAAAAAATGCAAGTATCAACACATGATCAGGATACACCAGCAGCTAACAAACAACATAAAATTGAAGATCAGTTGCCAGAGTATTTCAACCATGGTAGAATACTCGCCCCTCTGGCAGGGATTATCCCAGACTTGTCCTTTAATTTAGTTGGACACCATGGCTTACAACCCTTCCAGAGGGAAGCACCATTATGACTTCTATTTTTTTTCTTCAAGAAAATCATAAGGTGGGAACAAAGAAAAATGCTAAGAGGAACCCCTTATTAACACCTAAGACATCTAAACTGCAGCCCAGCCTATGCCCAATGCACTAACAGGTCATTCCCTCACACTCAGATCAAAAAATCAAAGTTCAGAGTGCATCTTAGCGTGAATGAGAGAATTTCCTCCCGCTTTTTTTGAACAAAAGGGATAGGAGAAGGGATAGAAAACGAACATAACAATAAGATTCTAAGTGAGAAACACTTAGCAGAAATACTTAGCAGCTTTTAAGGAGCTGAAAAGCACAAAAAAAATCTAAGTATATCTAAAAAAATCTAAGTATAACTATATCCATTTTACTTTTTATTGTTTCCCATCTACTTTTTATTTTCTATTAGTTCTGGTCAGAAACCCCTGGGCAGCAAGAAGGAAAGTAGTTTAGTACTTCTGGGTGTTTGGCATCACCCCCCATAGTGAGCAAGTACAACAGGTAGCATTGGTAGTCTGTTGATCCTGAGTGATCCCAGCTACAGTTTTGTTTTTCTTTCTTTTTTTTAGAAGAAGATCAGGACATCCAAGCACTGCTGGATAGTTGCTGAATGCAGGGCCTGCCTGTGGCATTATAATAACAGGCTAAGTCATTTGTAGTTCATAGTTTACCTTTGATTTTATAACTTCACACAGGGTACTATGAACGATGAGAGATCCAGTGGGATCACTCAGGGTCTAGTAGAGACCACCAATGTTGTGCGTTGATAGGCAAGGTGACCAACCTTGACATTCTTTCTTTTCTCTCCTGTTGTGACAAACACAAAATACACACACAGCTTACAGTGTGTTCTTTGTGTATGTTTTCTTCAGGTGTGAGTAGTTTTTTTGTTCTTGCTCTTCAGGGAGGGCCTTAGCCAAAAGCTAACAGTCCAAATCTCACCTGGAAATTCAACTCAGTCCTTGTCAGTTTTGGCATCAAACTTGTAATGGTTTAATCATTACAGGTTATTTACTGAAATATTTGTTCTAAAAGTTGCTAAGTATTTCTCACTTAGAAATTTTTTATTTTTTTATTTTCAGCTTAATTAGCTACAAATTGTTTCTACTAAGTGTTTCTCACTTAGATTTTTTTTTTGCTTTTCAGCTCCTTAAAAGCTGCTAAGTGTTTCTGCTAAGTGTTTCTCACTTAGAATTTTATTTTTATGTTCGTTTTCTATCCCTTCTCCTATCCCTTTTGTTCAAAATAAGCGGGAGGAAATTCTCTCATTCACGCTAAGATGCACTCTGAACTTTGATTTTTTGATCTGAGTGTGAGGGAATGACCTGTTAGTGCATTGGGCATAGGCTGGGCTGCAGTTTAGATGTCTTAGGTGTTAATAGGGGGTTCCTCTTAGCATTTTTTCTTTGTTCCCACCTTATGATTTTCTTGAAGAAAAAAAATAGAAGTCATAATGGTGCTTCCCTCTGGAAGGGTTGTAAGCCATGGTGTCCAACTAAATTAAAGGACAAGTCTGGGATAATCCCTGCCAGAGGGGCGAGTATTCTACCATGGTTGAAATACTCTGGCAACTGATCTTCAATTTTATGTTGTTTGTTAGCTGCTGGTGTATCTTGATTATGTGTTGATACTTGCATTTTTTTATTTGTAATCTTCTATTACAATCCTCTTTCTGTTCTGGTCTGTTACTTCATTTGTCTTGTTTAACTTCAGTTATATCCATTTTACTTTTTATTGTTTCCCATCTACTTTTTATTTTCTATTAGTTCTGGTCAGAAACCCCTGGGCAGCAAGAAGGAAAGTAGTTTAGTACTTCTGGGTGTTTGGCATCACCCCCCATAGTGAGCAAGTACAACAGGTAGCATTGGTAGTCTGTTGATCCTGAGTGATCCCAGCTACAGTTTTGTTTTTCTTTCTTTTTTTTAGAAGAAGATCAGGACATCCAAGCACTGCTGGATAGTTGCTGAATGCAGGGCCTGCCTGTGGCATTATAATAACAGGCTAAGTCATTTGTAGTTCATAGTTTACCTTTGATTTTATAACTTCACACAGGGTACTATGAACGATGAGAGATCCAGTGGGATCACTCAGGGTCTAGTAGAGACCACCAATGTTGTGCGTTGATAGGCAAGGTGACCAACCTTGACATTCTTTCTTTTCTCTCCTGTTGTGACAAACACAAAATACACACACAGCTTACAGTGTGTTCTTTGTGTATGTTTTCTTCAGGTGTGAGTAGTTTTTTTGTTCTTGCTCTTCAGGGAGGGCCTTAGCCAAAAGCTAACAGTCCAAATCTCACCTGGAAATTCAACTCAGTCCTTGTCAGTTTTGGCATCAAACTTGTAATGGTTTAATCATTACAGGTTATTTACTGAAATATTTGTTCTAAAAGTTGCTAAGTATTTCTCACTTAGAAATTTTTTTTTTATTTTTTTATTTTCAGCTTAATTAGCTACAAATTGTTTCTACTAAGTGTTTCTCACTTAGATTTTTTTTTTGCTTTTCAGCTCCTTAAAAGCTGCTAAGTGTTTCTGCTAAGTGTTTCTCACTTAGAATTTTATTTTTATGTTCGTTTTCTATCCCTTCTCCTATCCCTTTTGTTCAAAATAAGCGGGAGGAAATTCTCTCATTCACGCTAAGATGCACTCTGAACTTTGATTTTTTGATCTGAGTGTGAGGGAATGACCTGTTAGTGCATTGGGCATAGGCTGGGCTGCAGTTTAGATGTCTTAGGTGTTAATAGGGGGTTCCTCTTAGCATTTTTTCTTTGTTCCCACCTTATGATTTTCTTGAAGAAAAAAAATAGAAGTCATAATGGTGCTTCCCTCTGGAAGGGTTGTAAGCCATGGTGTCCAACTAAATTAAAGGACAAGTCTGGGATAATCCCTGCCAGAGGGGCGAGTATTCTACCATGGTTGAAATACTCTGGCAACTGATCTTCAATTTTATGTTGTTTGTTAGCTGCTGGTGTATCTTGATTATGTGTTGATACTTGCATTTTTTTATTTGTAATCTTCTATTACAATCCTCTTTCTGTTCTGGTCTGTTACTTCATTTGTCTTGTTTAACTTCAGTTATATCCATTTTACTTTTTATTGTTTCCCATCTACTTTTTATTTTCTATTAGTTCTGGTCAGAAACCCCTGGGCAGCAAGAAGGAAAGTAGTTTAGTACTTCTGGGTGTTTGGCATCACCCCCCATAGTGAGCAAGTACAACAGGTAGCATTGGTAGTCTGTTGATCCTGAGTGATCCCAGCTACAGTTTTGTTTTTCTTTCTTTTTTTTAGAAGAAGATCAGGACATCCAAGCACTGCTGGATAGTTGCTGAATGCAG
The DNA here is from genome assembly GCA_964019425.1 of Flectonema sp. DT1601. Taxonomy (NCBI): domain Eukaryota; phylum Euglenozoa; class Diplonemea; order Diplonemida; family Diplonemidae; genus Flectonema; species Flectonema sp. DT1601. Next base: position 747,184 of record OZ025823.1, on the reverse strand, counting down.
GGCCTGCCTGTGGCATTATAATAACAGGCTAAGTCATTTGTAGTTCATAGTTTACCTTTGATTTTATAACTTCACACAGGGTACTATGAACGATGAGAGATCCAGTGGGATCACTCAGGGTCTAGTAGAGACCACCAATGTTGTGCGTTGATAGGCAAGGTGACCAACCTTGACATTCTTTCTTTTCTCTCCTGTTGTGACAAACACAAAATACACACACAGCTTACAGTGTGTTCTTTGTGTATGTTTTCTTCAGGTGTGAGTAGTTTTTTTGTTCTTGCTCTTCAGGGAGGGCCTTAGCCAAAAGCTAACAGTCCAAATCTCACCTGGAAATTCAACTCAGTCCTTGTCAGTTTTGGCATCAAACTTGTAATGGTTTAATCATTACAGGTTATTTACTGAAATATTTGTTCTAAAAGTTGCTAAGTATTTCTCACTTAGAAATTTTTTTTTTATTTTTTTATTTTCAGCTTAATTAGCTACAAATTGTTTCTACTAAGTGTTTCTCACTTAGATTTTTTTTTTGCTTTTCAGCTCCTTAAAAGCTGCTAAGTGTTTCTGCTAAGTGTTTCTCACTTAGAATTTTATTTTTATGTTCGTTTTCTATCCCTTCTCCTATCCCTTTTGTTCAAAATAAGCGGGAGGAAATTCTCTCATTCACGCTAAGATGCACTCTGAACTTTGATTTTTTGATCTGAGTGTGAGGGAATGACCTGTTAGTGCATTGGGCATAGGCTGGGCTGCAGTTTAGATGTCTTAGGTGTTAATAGGGGGTTCCTCTTAGCATTTTTTCTTTGTTCCCACCTTATGATTTTCTTGAAGAAAAAAAATAGAAGTCATAATGGTGCTTCCCTCTGGAAGGGTTGTAAGCCATGGTGTCCAACTAAATTAAAGGACAAGTCTGGGATAATCCCTGCCAGAGGGGCGAGTATTCTACCATGGTTGAAATACTCTGGCAACTGATCTTCAATTTTATGTTGTTTGTTAGCTGCTGGTGTATCTTGATTATGTGTTGATACTTGCATTTTTTTATTTGTAATCTTCTATTACAATCCTCTTTCTGTTCTGGTCTGTTACTTCATTTGTCTTGTTTAACTTCAGTTATATCCATTTTACTTTTTATTGTTTCCCATCTACTTTTTATTTTCTATTAGTTCTGGTCAGAAACCCCTGGGCAGCAAGAAGGAAAGTAGTTTAGTACTTCTGGGTGTTTGGCATCACCCCCCATAGTGAGCAAGTACAACAGGTAGCATTGGTAGTCTGTTGATCCTGAGTGATCCCAGCTACAGTTTTGTTTTTCTTTCTTTTTTTTAGAAGAAGATCAGGACATCCAAGCACTGCTGGATAGTTGCTGAATGCAGGGCCTGCCTGTGGCATTATAATAACAGGCTAAGTCATTTGTAGTTCATAGTTTACCTTTGATTTTATAACTTCACACAGGGTACTATGAACGATGAGAGATCCAGTGGGATCACTCAGGGTCTAGTAGAGACCACCAATGTTGTGCGTTGATAGGCAAGGTGACCAACCTTGACATTCTTTCTTTTCTCTCCTGTTGTGACAAACACAAAATACACACACAGCTTACAGTGTGTTCTTTGTGTATGTTTTCTTCAGGTGTGAGTAGTTTTTTTGTTCTTGCTCTTCAGGGAGGGCCTTAGCCAAAAGCTAACAGTCCAAATCTCACCTGGAAATTCAACTCAGTCCTTGTCAGTTTTGGCATCAAACTTGTAATGGTTTAATCATTACAGGTTATTTACTGAAATATTTGTTCTAAAAGTTGCTAAGTATTTCTCACTTAGAAATTTTTTTATTTTTTTATTTTCAGCTTAATTAGCTACAAATTGTTTCTACTAAGTGTTTCTCACTTAGATTTTTTTTTTGCTTTTCAGCTCCTTAAAAGCTGCTAAGTGTTTCTGCTAAGTGTTTCTCACTTAGAATTTTATTTTTATGTTCGTTTTCTATCCCTTCTCCTATCCCTTTTGTTCAAAATAAGCGGGAGGAAATTCTCTCATTCACGCTAAGATGCACTCTGAACTTTGATTTTTTGATCTGAGTGTGAGGGAATGACCTGTTAGTGCATTGGGCATAGGCTGGGCTGCAGTTTAGATGTCTTAGGTGTTAATAGGGGGTTCCTCTTAGCATTTTTTCTTTGTTCCCACCTTATGATTTTCTTGAAGAAAAAAAATAGAAGTCATAATGGTGCTTCCCTCTGGAAGGGTTGTAAGCCATGGTGTCCAACTAAATTAAAGGACAAGTCTGGGATAATCCCTGCCAGAGGGGCGAGTATTCTACCATGGTTGAAATACTCTGGCAACTGATCTTCAATTTTATGTTGTTTGTTAGCTGCTGGTGTATCTTGATTATGTGTTGATACTTGCATTTTTTTATTTGTAATCTTCTATTACAATCCTCTTTCTGTTCTGGTCTGTTACTTCATTTGTCTTGTTTAACTTCAGTTATATCCATTTTACTTTTTATTGTTTCCCATCTACTTTTTATTTTCTATTAGTTCTGGTCAGAAACCCCTGGGCAGCAAGAAGGAAAGTAGTTTAGTACTTCTGGGTGTTTGGCATCACCCCCCATAGTGAGCAAGTACAACAGGTAGCATTGGTAGTCTGTTGATCCTGAGTGATCCCAGCTACAGTTTTGTTTTTCTTTCTTTTTTTTAGAAGAAGATCAGGACATCCAAGCACTGCTGGATAGTTGCTGAATGCAGGGCCTGCCTGTGGCATTATAATAACAGGCTAAGTCATTTGTAGTTCATAGTTTACCTTTGATTTTATAACTTCACACAGGGTACTATGAACGATGAGAGATCCAGTGGGATCACTCAGGGTCTAGTAGAGACCACCAATGTTGTGCGTTGATAGGCAAGGTGACCAACCTTGACATTCTTTCTTTTCTCTCCTGTTGTGACAAACACAAAATACACACACAGCTTACAGTGTGTTCTTTGTGTATGTTTTCTTCAGGTGTGAGTAGTTTTTTTGTTCTTGCTCTTCAGGGAGGGCCTTAGCCAAAAGCTAACAGTCCAAATCTCACCTGGAAATTCAACTCAGTCCTTGTCAGTTTTGGCATCAAACTTGTAATGGTTTAATCATTACAGGTTATTTACTGAAATATTTGTTCTAAAAGTTGCTAAGTATTTCTCACTTAGAAATTTTTTTTTTATTTTTTTATTTTCAGCTTAATTAGCTACAAATTGTTTCTACTAAGTGTTTCTCACTTAGATTTTTTTTTTGCTTTTCAGCTCCTTAAAAGCTGCTAAGTGTTTCTGCTAAGTGTTTCTCACTTAGAATTTTATTTTTATGTTCGTTTTCTATCCCTTCTCCTATCCCTTTTGTTCAAAATAAGCGGGAGGAAATTCTCTCATTCACGCTAAGATGCACTCTGAACTTTGATTTTTTGATCTGAGTGTGAGGGAATGACCTGTTAGTGCATTGGGCATAGGCTGGGCTGCAGTTTAGATGTCTTAGGTGTTAATAGGGGGTTCCTCTTAGCATTTTTTCTTTGTTCCCACCTTATGATTTTCTTGAAGAAAAAAAATAGAAGTCATAATGGTGCTTCCCTCTGGAAGGGTTGTAAGCCATGGTGTCCAACTAAATTAAAGGACAAGTCTGGGATAATCCCTGCCAGAGGGGCGAGTATTCTACCATGGTTGAAATACTCTGGCAACTGATCTTCAATTTTATGTTGTTTGTTAGCTGCTGGTGTATCTTGATTATGTGTTGATACTTGCATTTTTTTATTTGTAATCTTCTATTACAATCCTCTTTCTGTTCTGGTCTGTTACTTCATTTGTCTTGTTTAACTTCAGTGAGTTAAGTTACCAGGTGAGATTTGGACTGTTAGCTTTTGGCTAAGGCCCTCCCTGAAGAGCAAGAACAAAAAAACTACTCACACCTGAAGAAAACATACACAAAGAACACACTGTAAGCTGTGTGTGTATTTTGTGTTTGTCACAACAGGAGAGAAAAGAAAGAATGTCAAGGTTGGTCACCTTGCCTATCAACGCACAACATTGGTGGTCTCTACTAGACCCTGAGTGATCCCACTGGATCTCTCATCGTTCATAGTACCCTGTGTGAAGTTATAAAATCAAAGGTAAACTATGAACTACAAATGACTTAGCCTGTTATTATAATGCCACAGGCAGGCCCTGCATTCAGCAACTATCCAGCAGTGCTAGGATGTCCTGATCTTCTTCTAAAAAAAAGAAAGAAAAACAAAACTGTAGCTGGGATCACTCAGGATCAACAGACTACCAATGCTACCTGTTGTACTTGCTCACTATGGGGGGTGATGCCAAACACCCAGAAGTACTAAACTGCTTTCCTTCTTGCTGCCCAGGAGTTTCTTACCAGAACTAATAGAAAATAAAAAGTAGATGGGAAACAATAAAAAGTAAAATGGATATAACTGAAGTTAAACAAGACAAATGAAGTAACAGACCAGAACAGAAAGAGAATTGTAATAGAAGATTACAAATAAAAAAATGCAAGTATCAACACATGATCAGGATACACCAGCAGCTAACAAACAACATAAAATTGAAGATCAGTTGCCAGAGTATTTCAACCATGGTAGAATACTCGCCCCTCTGGCAGGGATTATCCCAGACTTGTCCTTTAATTTAGTTGGACACCATGGCTTACAACCCTTCCAGAGGGAAGCACCATTATGACTTCTATTTTTTTTCTTCAAGAAAATCATAAGGTGGGAACAAAGAAAAATGCTAAGAGGAACCCCTTATTAACACCTAAGACATCTAAACTGCAGCCCAGCCTATGCCCAATGCACTAACAGGTCATTCCCTCACACTCAGATCAAAAAATCAAAGTTCAGAGTGCATCTTAGCGTGAATGAGAGAATTTCCTCCCGCTTTTTTTGAACAAAAGGGATAGGAGAAGGGATAGAAAACGAACATAACAATAAGATTCTAAGTGAGAAACACTTAGCAGAAATACTTAGCAGCTTTTAAGGAGCTGAAAAGCACAAAAAAAATCTAAGTGAGAAACACTTAGTAGTAACACTTTGTAGCTAATTGAGCTGAAAATAAAAAAATAAAAAAATTTCTAAGTGAGAGATACTTAGCAACTTTTAGAACAAATATTTCGGAATTTAGAAAAGAAAAATTTATTCAAAAAATTACAAGATAAATTTCGTCAAAATCCGTTTACTGCCATAAAAGAAGAACTCCAAAAAGAAGATCCTCAACCCCCCTCCCTTGATATTCCAGAGGAAAAAATAATTGAACATTTTAAAAACAACTATTGTGACAATGAAAAAAAAAAAACTGATTTCACCCATCCCTCTTTTTTACCTAAGTCTGACTACAAGACAATGGATGATATCCAGTTCCCGAGCTTCGAACAGTTTGGTATTCTCTTATCAAAGAAAAAAAACAAATGTGCCCCTGGTCCCAATTGCATACCTTATGTTGTATGGAAAAAGGTCCCAACTTTTATGGAAGCACTTTACAAGGTATTAAAGAGAATTTTCGAACTCAAGGCCTATCCGGATAGTTGGGGCTTAGCATTTGTAACAATGCTCCCAAAGCCCAACTCCGATGGGAAAGACATCTCGAAAACGAGACCGATAGCTGTGGGCAACTGCGACGGGAAAATTTTTAATACGGTTATTCAGGAAGCCGTCGCAAACCACACTCTTTCTAAATTTAATTTTCAAAAAGGCTTTAGGAAAGGTGTCTCTGGATGTATCGAACATGCCACGATCACCTCAGAGATTTTTAAAGAAGTGAAAGCTCTCCGGAAAAACCTAACAATTGTCTGGGTGGATTTGGCAGATGCTTTCGGCTCAGTCAAACATCAATTAATTTTCTTTGCTTTAAAATATTTCGGAATTCACGAAAGAATAATCGGTTTCTATAAAAGGTATTATTCCTCCATGCGCGTCCAAATCAGAGTTGGAGAAGGCCTGACGCCCACTATCCCTTTTGAAGTTGGTGTCTTTCAAGGCTGCGTTTCCTCCCCAACCCTTTTTAATTTGGTATTCCAACTACTGCTCTTTTCCTTAGCAGTTCATCAACAGGAAGCCTACGAGTTTAACAATAAATCCCTCCAACTATTAGTTGCAGCTTTTGCTGATGATTTACAACTTACCACGTCATCAAAGGCGGGGGCAAAATTGCTAATCAAGTCGCTCGAACAGTTTCTTTCCTGGTCTCGTGGTATGAAAGCGAAACCCCAGAAATGCATTGCCCACAGCTTTGTACAAGGGAAACCAGCTAACCCGGACCTGAAGATTAACAATGTTCCGATTACGAATCTCCAGGAAGCTGGAGAGTTCAAATACCTCGGGCGTTGGTTTGAGCCGAACGCCAAAGAACAGAAATTGCGAGAGCGCCTGACCACTTTTACCAGGAATTTTTTAAAAAAAGTCGACGCCATGCCACTATATGGGTCTCAGAAGGCTTGGTCTGTCCAACACTTGTTATTGTCAAGGTTAACATGGAGTTTAATGATCCATGACTTATCTCTCCCTTTTGCCAAAAAAATGGACAAAATTATTAAACCTTTTTTGAAGAAATGGTGGGGATTTGTCCGCTCTGCGAACACAGTCATCCTTTTTACCGGTTCAAAGAACACTGTTGGTCTCAGACACAAAAGAGTTGAGACGCTATATAAACAAGCGCAATCAATTAAACTAGACATCCTCAGATCCTCACAGGACTCTGACATGCACGGTGTCTACAATGTTATTATGGAGAAATCGTCCAACTGGTCGAAAAAGTTTTCAGCTTCTGCTGAGTGGGAGCGCCTTATTAAGTTTTTTTCTTACCGTTCTCTTGCGAAGCAATCAGCTGGTCTTGGTCACCGATTGCGCGATCTACGTACTACTCGCCCCGATCTCCTTAAGCGTTTTGAAGTGGAAGCCACAGATGAACTACTGAACTCTTTGAATAAATTACAAGTCCAAGGTCAGTGGAAGGAGTGGTCTAAATGTATGATAAACGATTTCACCTGGAATAAGGTACTTAGGGAGGGAAATCCTGCCTATATCTCATTTCAACTGAAAGCGGTTACAAACACCCTCCCCTCACAAGATAATTTAAAGAGGTGGAACATCACCAATGTGGACCAAAATTGTGTTTTGTGTGGCAAAGTGAATCCTACCCTCAGGCATGTCTTAACAGGCTGTCCTGTCTCTTTAACACAAGGGAGGTTCACGTGGCGTCACGACAGCGTTCTAAAACGCATTGTTATCTTCTTGGAAGAGTTGATAATAAAAGCCAACAAAAGAAAAGAAAACCTCCCGCCTCCCTCTCAAACTTTTTTAAAAACAGGGGAAAATAAACCCCTAGAAAGAATTTCTAAAGAGACAGGCGAACTTTCACTAGCGAATGATTGGGTCATCCTCGACGATGTCGGTGATAACCGCCTAATTGTTCCTCTTGAAGTGTGCCATGTCTCGTCCTCTCTAAGACCAGACATTTTTATTTATTCTTTTTTTGCGAAAAGAGCACTGATTCTGGAGCTGACGTGTCCAAATGAAGATCGTTTCGAAACCTCTCATGTCTTAAAGGAAAAGAAATACCTAAAGCTAAGAGACTCGATCATCGCTAATGGCTTCGACTGTAACATTTTTACTATTGAAGTTGGCGTACGAGGAAACATCTGCATGGACCAGCTGAACATCTGGACACGTCACATCGGTTCACCTTTAGCACCAACAAAAGCTTTATTTTGTGAATGCACCAGAATCGCCAGACAGTGCTCATATGTTCTGTTCCAGACGAGGAACCTCCCCACGTGGCATTCAAGACCACTAATGCGCAGCATTAAAGAAGAACCTGCCACTGCAAGTTTTATAAAAGATGGTAAAGAAATCTTCCCTGTGGAAGAAGTCAAAATCCACAAAGTAACAAAACTGAAAACGATCGAAAAGCTCACCATTGAAAGATCGTGGCTTGAGAAATGTTTTATCTGGCAAACTTGTTACGCATCGGCTCTTTCTATTCTACTTATTGCCAATGGTTCTTCCTCCCCGGCCCCTTCTGTTTTGTTAGATGAGGATGAGCTCACTGGACTCTCCTTGTCATTCTCTTCTATTTCTTCCATCTCTTTCCAGACTCCCCCACCTGAACTCATGTCAACGGGATCGCAAACACTTCCTGCTGATTTCGCTATAGTGATAAGAACTCAATCTGACATGGGTTCTCAAACCCCCTTGTACAAAAAAAAAGAAGGAAAATTAAGGCTGAAACTTTCCTTGAAATGCCAGATTTTAGAAAACGAATTAGAGCAAATGAAAGAACGAATTTTTTATGTTCTATTTTTATTTTACTTTAATGCGATGTCAGCCTCCCTCGAGAAAGACAAGCAGTTACTAAATGGATTACCTGTTGAGATCAAAGCTACCAACCAGGATCCATCCTCACTTCCTCCTGCGCCCCCTGTTTTAATTATTGAAAAAGATAGAAAAGAATATGAACTTCTGGAAGGAGTAATTCAACGGTTAACAGCAGAACGCGATGAATCGAAGACTTCTCTTTCTGCACTAGTTCGACAATATGACTTAGTGGAAGATTACAGGAAACGTGAGCTCGCAAATCTGACTCAGAGAGCAGACCTATCGGAAATGGCGCTCTTTAATTACCATCAAAGGTTTGTTCTTCTGTCGAACGAATTGGAGACCAAATGTAATGAGGAAAGAGAAAGTAAAATAAGACTTTTCTATACTCAACAGGAGGTCGAGAGTTTGCGTGCCGCGCGTCCCCGTATGACCCACTTTAGTCAACAAGTTTCCCCCCGAACCCCCGTTCTGTATGAATCTGTTGCTATGATGAAGATAGCAAAGAACTACCTCTCGCTCTTTACAACTACGAGTAGTCTTTTTACTCCTCTTATTAAACCCCTTATCCCTACCCTTAATTATATCACCCCTCTTTGTCCTCTAGCCTCAATTCCTCCGACAATGCCGCAGAGTGAAGCTCTCGACCGCACGCCGACCAAGATTTTACGACAAGAGAGTCACGTTATCTCCGTTAAAGAGAATACACCTATTGCGAGACAATGGTCCGAGGGTAGGATTGACTTACTCGAGAACTACTGTCGAGCAGTAGATGACTCTCTCGAAACAAACGAGAAAGCGGCAGAGCTCTCAGAACAACTTCTGGATGCCCAACTTCGCCTCTCGGAGCTGAATCACCAACGGTGTACAACTCACGCAGAGCAGCTTGAGCAATCCATGATGTTAACGGGACTGGCGAGCGATTTAAATGCTCAACTCGCCTTGGCACGGTCTCAAATTGCGGCCCTGAAGTTCCAATTAGCTTCATGGGCAGAAGGTTTGAGTCCGCCAGACACAGAAGAACATGAGGAAAATGAAACTCCGCCGAGAAAGTCTGAGCGTTCAACTCTGAAAAAACGAACCCCTCCATCAAGATATCGTTACAATCGAAGGAGATGTTCTGCTGATGACGTTCACGGTGACTCCACCCCCTTGTAATTCTCTTTTTCCTTACTTTCACATCACTTTGTTTAGTTAGTTTTTTAGCTTATTTATTATTTATTGTTCGTTTTTGTTTGTATTATTTTATCGATATGTTTATGTCCGTCAGATCATAACGTTAATCAGGTTAATTGTTAATTGTTAATTATAAATGGTCTAAACCCCAATCCAAGTTCCCAAGGCTTGGCATAGATTTGAGTGACGCCTTACTGGCCTCCTCATCCTCTATGAGTGGTGAGGGGGCCAGCAATGGTTTTTTTTTTTTTTTTTTTTCTCTTATTTCTTTTTTTCTTTTTCTTTTACTCTAATATGAAATATTTTTGAACAAAATGTGATTATTAATTTAAAAAAAAAAAAAAAAAATAATAATGTAAATGAATAATAAAAAAAAAAAAAAAAAAAACATGCCTTGGGAATACAATCAAAGCCCCAATTAATCGGTCCTTTCTTTTTCCTTCTTGTCAAGTGATCGCTCCACTCGTCGATCACCAAAACCGATTGTATTTATATCTGTTCTTTTCTCAACGATCGGCTATACCGACCATTTTTTTTTTATAAATAATTGTTTTCTTCTTCTCGACGATCAGATCCAATTGATCGACCTTTTTTTTTTTTTTTTTTCCTTTATTCCTTCCATCCCTCCCGCTCCCCTAATTTTAAATAAAAACAAGATCAGCTCAGCTTGATCGTTAATCTTTTTTTCTTTTTTTAATTTAAACTGATTGTATTTATATCTGTTTATTTTTCTCGACGATCGGCTATACCGATCAACCTTTAAAATAATTTCTTCTTCTCGACGATCAGATCCAATTGATCAACCTTTTCTTTTTTTTTCCTCTATTCCTTCCATCCCTCCCGCTCCCCTATTTGTAATAAAAACAAGATCAGCTCAGCTTGATCGTTAATCTTTTTTTCTTTTTTTAATTTAAACTGATTGTATTTATATCTGTTTATTTTTCTCAACGATCGGCTATACCGATCAACCTTTAAAAAAATTTCCTCTTCTCGACGATCAGATCCAATTGATCAACCTTTTCTTTTTTTTTTCCTCTATTCCTTCCATCCCTCCCGCTCCCCTATTTGTAATAAAAACAAGATCAGCTCAGCTTGATCGTTAAATTTTTTTTTCTTTCTTTTTTGTTGGTCCTAGTCAAGACCTTAAACTGACTAACCGGTCTTAATTTTAAATAAGTGTTAACCTAGTTTCTCTTTTCCTTTTCAATTTCCTTTTAATACTCTCTATCTGGTCTGTTATGTCATATTTCTCATTTAATTTTATCATCCATTTTACTTTTCACTGTTTCCCATCTACATTTTATTTTCAAATAGTTACGGTCTGTTAAAAAAAAAAAAAAAGTTTAAATAAGTTAAATTGAACATGTTAACTCAATTCCTCAATTCTTCCGTCATGGTCATGACATTCTTTTTCGTTTCTCTAATGCACAAGAGATACCATCACTCATGAGATACCAACGCACATACGAGATACCAGCACTCCAGAGATACCGACACGCTAGAGATACCAAGTCACTTGAGATACCTCCTTGTAAATTAATTCCCGGTATTTCAAATTTGAATTGATAGTGTCAACTCTGCTTGCTGCTCTTGTTAATGTGTTGTCTCCTGAAAGTGATCTTAACTCCTGTAAAAAGAAAAAAAAAAAGAAATCAAAAAAGAAGAATTTTCAAACGAAGTTATAACAACCCCTACCACCCATTATGATCAATTCCGCTTGTTTTTTTTTTTTTTTTTTAAAACAAAAAAAAAAATAAAAAATTATAAAAGATTAAACAATGTTATCATTGTATTTTTATCGATCGACTATGTCGATTACTTTCTATTTTCCGTCCTGGTCAAGACGCTAAACTGATTGTTTTTTTTTTTTTTTCAAAATTAATAAAAAAGAATATAAAAAAAAAAATAAAAAAAAGAATAAACAATGTTATCATTGTTTTTTTATCGTTCGACTTTGTCGACTAATTTCTATTCTCCGTTTTTTTCTTAAAAAATAAATAAAAAGAATTTAAAAAAAAAAAAAAAAAAAAAAAGAATAAACAATGTTATCATTGTTTTTTTATCGATCGACTATGTCGATTACTTTCTATTTTCCGTTTTTTTCTTTAAAAATAAATAAAAAGAATAAAAAAAAAAAAAAAAGGAATAAACAATGTTATCATTGTTTTTATTTTATCGATCGACTATGTCGATTACTTTCTATTTTCCGTCCTGGTCAAGACGCTAAACTGATTGTTTTTTCTTTAAAAAATAAAAAGAAGGATTTAAAAAAAAGAAGAAAAAAAAAAAAAAGAATAAACAATGTTATCATTGTTTTTTTATCGATCGACTATGTCGATCACTTTCTATTTTTCGTCCTGGTCAAGACGCTAAACTGATTGTTTTTTCTTTAAAAATAATAAAAAGGATTTAAAAAAAAAAAAAAAAAAAAAAAGAATAAACAATGTTATCATTGTTTTTTTATCGATCGACTATGTCGATCACTTTCTATTTTCCGTCCTGGTCAAGACGCAAAACTGATTGTTTTTTTTTCAAAATTAATAAAAAAGAATACAAAAAAAAATAAAAAAAAAAAGAATAAACAATGTTATCATTGTTTTTTTTTTTATCGTTCGACGTTGTTGACTAATTTCTATTTTCCGTTTTTTTTTTTTCTTTTTAAAAAATAAATAAAAAGATTTAAAAAAAAAAAAAAAAAGAATAAACAATGTTATCATTGTTTTTTTTATCGATCGACTATGTCGATTACTTTCTATTTTCCGTCCTGGTCAAGACGCTAAACTGATTGTTTTTTCTTTAAAAAAAAAAAAAGGATTTAAAAAAAAAAAAAAAAAAAAAAAAAAAAAAGAATAAACAATGTTATCATTGTTTTTTTTTTATCGATCGACTATGTCGATCACTTTCTATTTTCCGTCCTGGTCAAGACGCTAAACTGATTGTTTTTTTTTTCAAAATTAATAAAAAAGAATATAAAAAAAAAAATAAAAAAAAAAGAATAAACAATGTTATCATTGTTTTTTTTTTTATCGTTCGACTTTGTTGACTAATTTCTATTTTCCGTTTTTTTTCTTTTTAAAATAAAAAGAATTTAAAAAAAAAAAAAAAAAAGAGTAAACAATGTTATCATTGTTTTTTTTATCGATCGACTATGTCGATTACTTTCTATTTTCCGTCCTGGTCAAGACGCTAAACTGATTGTTTTTTTTTCAAAATTAATAAAAAAGAATATAAAAAAAAACAAAAAAAAAAAGAATAAACAATGTTATCATTGTTTTTTTTTATCGTTCGACTTTGTCGACTAATTTTTATTTTCCGTTTTTTTTCTTTAAAAATAAATAAAAAGAATTTAAAAAAAAAAAAAAAAAAAGAATAAACAATGTTATCATTGTTTTTTTATCGATCGACTATGTCGATCACTTTCTATTTTCCGTCCTGGTCAAGACGCTAAACTGATTGTTTTTTCTTTAAAATAATAAAAAGGATTAAAAAAAAAAAAAAAAAAAAAAAAAGAATAAACAATGTTATCATTGTTTTTTATCGATCGACTATGTCGATCACTTTCTATTTTCCGTCCTGGTCAAGACGCTAAACTGATTGTTTTTTCTTTAAAAAATAATTAAAAGGTTTAAAAAAAAAAAAAAAAAAAAAAAAAAGAATAAACAATGTTATCATTGTTTTTTTATCGATCGACTATGTCGATCACTTTCAATTTTCCGTCCTGGTCAGGACGCTAAACTGATTGTTTTTTCTTTAAAAATAAATAAAAAGAATAAAAAAAAAGAAAAAAAAAAGGAATAAACAATGTTATCATTGTTTTTTTTTTATCGATCGACTATGTCGATTACTTTCTATTTTCCGTCCTGGTCAGGACGCTAAACTGATTGTTTTTTCTTTAAAAATAAATAAAAAGAATAAAAAAAAAAGAAAAAAAAAAGGAATAAACAATGTTATCATTGTTTTTTATCGATCGACTATGTCGATCACTTTCTATTTTCCGTCCTGGTCAAGACGCTAAACTGATTGTTTTTTCTTTAAAATAATTAAAAGGATTTAAAAAAAAAAAAAAAAAAAAAAAAAAGAATAAACAATGTTATCATTGTCTTTTTTCTATCGATCGACTATGTGGATCACTTTCAATTTTCCGTCCTGGTCAGGACGCTAAACTGATTGTTTTTTCTTTAAAAATAAATAAAAAGAATAAAAAAAAAAAAAAAAAAAAGGAATAAACAATGTTATCATTGTTTTTTTTCTATCGATCGACTATGTCGATTAATTTCTATTTTCCGTCCTGATCGAGACGCTAAACTGATTGTTTCCTTTTTTTAAATAATAAATAAAAAAAAAAAAAAAAAAAAAAAAAAAAAAAAGAGCATCTCCCTGCTATCCTCATATCCCCACAATAATATTATACCTTTTCATTTTCTCTTTCCTTTTCTGGTCTTTTTTTTTTCTTTTTTTCCTTTTTCATACAACGTTTTTTATTTATATTTTATTTTTTTTTTTTTTTTTCATGTTTGATTATTTCCTCTTCATATTTTTTTTCTATTCTTTCTTTTTTTTTTTTTTTTTTTTTTTCTCTACCTCTCTCTTAATTCTGTTCGTTTCTTTGAAACGAAAATTCATTTGAATATTATTCCTTGGTCAGCAACCATCATTGTCGCCCTTTGGGCCTGTTAAAAAAAAAAAAAAAATAAAAAGAAAGTTTACGTCGGGAATAGGGCAGGAGCCAAAAGCTCCCAGTCCGTTACTTCCCACTTATCGAAATTCGTAAATAACCTGTTGAAATGGTAGTTAATGTAACCATTACAGGTTTGATGCCAAAACTGACAAAGAATGAGTTAAGTTACCAGGTGAGATTTGGACTGTTAGCTTTTGGCTAAGGCCCTCCCTGAAGAGCAAGAACAAAAAAACTACTCACACCTGAAGAAAACATACACAAAGAACACACTGTAAGCTGTGTGTGTATTTTGTGTTTGTCACAACAGGAGAGAAAAGAAAGAATGTCAAGGTTGGTCACCTTGCCTATCAACGCACAACATTGGTGGTCTCTACTAGACCCTGAGTGATCCCACTGGATCTCTCATCGTTCATAGTACCCTGTGTGAAGTTATAAAATCAAAGGTAAACTATGAACTACAAATGACTTAGCCTGTTATTATAATGCCACAGGCAGGCCCTGCATTCAGCAACTATCCAGCAGTGCTAGGATGTCCTGATCTTCTTCTAAAAAAAAGAAAGAAAAACAAAACTGTAGCTGGGATCACTCAGGATCAACAGACTACCAATGCTACCTGTTGTACTTGCTCACTATGGGGGGTGATGCCAAACACCCAGAAGTACTAAACTGCTTTCCTTCTTGCTGCCCAGGAGTTTCTTACCAGAACTAATAGAAAATAAAAAGTAGATGGGAAACAATAAAAAGTAAAATGGATATAACTGAAGTTAAACAAGACAAATGAAGTAACAGACCAGAACAGAAAGAGAATTGTAATAGAAGATTACAAATAAAAAAATGCAAGTATCAACACATGATCAGGATACACCAGCAGCTAACAAACAACATAAAATTGAAGATCAGTTGCCAGAGTATTTCAACCATGGTAGAATACTCGCCCCTCTGGCAGGGATTATCCCAGACTTGTCCTTTAATTTAGTTGGACACCATGGCTTACAACCCTTCCAGAGGGAAGCACCATTATGACTTCTATTTTTTTTCTTCAAGAAAATCATAAGGTGGGAACAAAGAAAAATGCTAAGAGGAACCCCTTATTAACACCTAAGACATCTAAACTGCAGCCCAGCCTATGCCCAATGCACTAACAGGTCATTCCCTCACACTCAGATCAAAAAATCAAAGTTCAGAGTGCATCTTAGCGTGAATGAGAGAATTTCCTCCCGCTTTTTTTGAACAAAAGGGATAGGAGAAGGGATAGAAAACGAACATAACAATAAGATTCTAAGTGAGAAACACTTAGCAGAAATACTTAGCAGCTTTTAAGGAGCTGAAAAGCACAAAAAAAATCTAAGTATATCTAAAAAAATCTAAGTATAACTATATCCATTTTACTTTTTATTGTTTCCCATCTACTTTTTATTTTCTATTAGTTCTGGTCAGAAACCCCTGGGCAGCAAGAAGGAAAGTAGTTTAGTACTTCTGGGTGTTTGGCATCACCCCCCATAGTGAGCAAGTACAACAGGTAGCATTGGTAGTCTGTTGATCCTGAGTGATCCCAGCTACAGTTTTGTTTTTCTTTCTTTTTTTTAGAAGAAGATCAGGACATCCAAGCACTGCTGGATAGTTGCTGAATGCAGGGCCTGCCTGTGGCATTATAATAACAGGCTAAGTCATTTGTAGTTCATAGTTTACCTTTGATTTTATAACTTCACACAGGGTACTATGAACGATGAGAGATCCAGTGGGATCACTCAGGGTCTAGTAGAGACCACCAATGTTGTGCGTTGATAGGCAAGGTGACCAACCTTGACATTCTTTCTTTTCTCTCCTGTTGTGACAAACACAAAATACACACACAGCTTACAGTGTGTTCTTTGTGTATGTTTTCTTCAGGTGTGAGTAGTTTTTTTGTTCTTGCTCTTCAGGGAGGGCCTTAGCCAAAAGCTAACAGTCCAAATCTCACCTGGAAATTCAACTCAGTCCTTGTCAGTTTTGGCATCAAACTTGTAATGGTTTAATCATTACAGGTTATTTACTGAAATATTTGTTCTAAAAGTTGCTAAGTATTTCTCACTTAGAAATTTTTTATTTTTTTATTTTCAGCTTAATTAGCTACAAATTGTTTCTACTAAGTGTTTCTCACTTAGATTTTTTTTTTGCTTTTCAGCTCCTTAAAAGCTGCTAAGTGTTTCTGCTAAGTGTTTCTCACTTAGAATTTTATTTTTATGTTCGTTTTCTATCCCTTCTCCTATCCCTTTTGTTCAAAATAAGCGGGAGGAAATTCTCTCATTCACGCTAAGATGCACTCTGAACTTTGATTTTTTGATCTGAGTGTGAGGGAATGACCTGTTAGTGCATTGGGCATAGGCTGGGCTGCAGTTTAGATGTCTTAGGTGTTAATAGGGGGTTCCTCTTAGCATTTTTTCTTTGTTCCCACCTTATGATTTTCTTGAAGAAAAAAAATAGAAGTCATAATGGTGCTTCCCTCTGGAAGGGTTGTAAGCCATGGTGTCCAACTAAATTAAAGGACAAGTCTGGGATAATCCCTGCCAGAGGGGCGAGTATTCTACCATGGTTGAAATACTCTGGCAACTGATCTTCAATTTTATGTTGTTTGTTAGCTGCTGGTGTATCTTGATTATGTGTTGATACTTGCATTTTTTTATTTGTAATCTTCTATTACAATCCTCTTTCTGTTCTGGTCTGTTACTTCATTTGTCTTGTTTAACTTCAGTTATATCCATTTTACTTTTTATTGTTTCCCATCTACTTTTTATTTTCTATTAGTTCTGGTCAGAAACCCCTGGGCAGCAAGAAGGAAAGTAGTTTAGTACTTCTGGGTGTTTGGCATCACCCCCCATAGTGAGCAAGTACAACAGGTAGCATTGGTAGTCTGTTGATCCTGAGTGATCCCAGCTACAGTTTTGTTTTTCTTTCTTTTTTTTAGAAGAAGATCAGGACATCCAAGCACTGCTGGATAGTTGCTGAATGCAGGGCCTGCCTGTGGCATTATAATAACAGGCTAAGTCATTTGTAGTTCATAGTTTACCTTTGATTTTATAACTTCACACAGGGTACTATGAACGATGAGAGATCCAGTGGGATCACTCAGGGTCTAGTAGAGACCACCAATGTTGTGCGTTGATAGGCAAGGTGACCAACCTTGACATTCTTTCTTTTCTCTCCTGTTGTGACAAACACAAAATACACACACAGCTTACAGTGTGTTCTTTGTGTATGTTTTCTTCAGGTGTGAGTAGTTTTTTTGTTCTTGCTCTTCAGGGAGGGCCTTAGCCAAAAGCTAACAGTCCAAATCTCACCTGGAAATTCAACTCAGTCCTTGTCAGTTTTGGCATCAAACTTGTAATGGTTTAATCATTACAGGTTATTTACTGAAATATTTGTTCTAAAAGTTGCTAAGTATTTCTCACTTAGAAATTTTTTTTTTATTTTTTTATTTTCAGCTTAATTAGCTACAAATTGTTTCTACTAAGTGTTTCTCACTTAGATTTTTTTTTTGCTTTTCAGCTCCTTAAAAGCTGCTAAGTGTTTCTGCTAAGTGTTTCTCACTTAGAATTTTATTTTTATGTTCGTTTTCTATCCCTTCTCCTATCCCTTTTGTTCAAAATAAGCGGGAGGAAATTCTCTCATTCACGCTAAGATGCACTCTGAACTTTGATTTTTTGATCTGAGTGTGAGGGAATGACCTGTTAGTGCATTGGGCATAGGCTGGGCTGCAGTTTAGATGTCTTAGGTGTTAATAGGGGGTTCCTCTTAGCATTTTTTCTTTGTTCCCACCTTATGATTTTCTTGAAGAAAAAAAATAGAAGTCATAATGGTGCTTCCCTCTGGAAGGGTTGTAAGCCATGGTGTCCAACTAAATTAAAGGACAAGTCTGGGATAATCCCTGCCAGAGGGGCGAGTATTCTACCATGGTTGAAATACTCTGGCAACTGATCTTCAATTTTATGTTGTTTGTTAGCTGCTGGTGTATCTTGATTATGTGTTGATACTTGCATTTTTTTATTTGTAATCTTCTATTACAATCCTCTTTCTGTTCTGGTCTGTTACTTCATTTGTCTTGTTTAACTTCAGTTATATCCATTTTACTTTTTATTGTTTCCCATCTACTTTTTATTTTCTATTAGTTCTGGTCAGAAACCCCTGGGCAGCAAGAAGGAAAGTAGTTTAGTACTTCTGGGTGTTTGGCATCACCCCCCATAGTGAGCAAGTACAACAGGTAGCATTGGTAGTCTGTTGATCCTGAGTGATCCCAGCTACAGTTTTGTTTTTCTTTCTTTTTTTTAGAAGAAGATCAGGACATCCAAGCACTGCTGGATAGTTGCTGAATGCAGGGCCTGCCTGTGGCATTATAATAACAGGCTAAGTCATTTGTAGTTCATAGTTTACCTTTGATTTTATAACTTCACACAGGGTACTATGAACGATGAGAGATCCAGTGGGATCACTCAGGGTCTAGTAGAGACCACCAATGTTGTGCGTTGATAGGCAAGGTGACCAACCTTGACATTCTTTCTTTTCTCTCCTGTTGTGACAAACACAAAATACACACACAGCTTACAGTGTGTTCTTTGTGTATGTTTTCTTCAGGTGTGAGTAGTTTTTTTGTTCTTGCTCTTCAGGGAGGGCCTTAGCCAAAAGCTAACAGTCCAAATCTCACCTGGAAATTCAACTCAGTCCTTGTCAGTTTTGGCATCAAACTTGTAATGGTTTAATCATTACAGGTTATTTACTGAAATATTTGTTCTAAAAGTTGCTAAGTATTTCTCACTTAGAAATTTTTTTTTTATTTTTTTATTTTCAGCTTAATTAGCTACAAATTGTTTCTACTAAGTGTTTCTCACTTAGATTTTTTTTTTGCTTTTCAGCTCCTTAAAAGCTGCTAAGTGTTTCTGCTAAGTGTTTCTCACTTAGAATTTTATTTTTATGTTCGTTTTCTATCCCTTCTCCTATCCCTTTTGTTCAAAATAAGCGGGAGGAAATTCTCTCATTCACGCTAAGATGCACTCTGAACTTTGATTTTTTGATCTGAGTGTGAGGGAATGACCTGTTAGTGCATTGGGCATAGGCTGGGCTGCAGTTTAGATGTCTTAGGTGTTAATAGGGGGTTCCTCTTAGCATTTTTTCTTTGTTCCCACCTTATGATTTTCTTGAAGAAAAAAAATAGAAGTCATAATGGTGCTTCCCTCTGGAAGGGTTGTAAGCCATGGTGTCCAACTAAATTAAAGGACAAGTCTGGGATAATCCCTGCCAGAGGGGCGAGTATTCTACCATGGTTGAAATACTCTGGCAACTGATCTTCAATTTTATGTTGTTTGTTAGCTGCTGGTGTATCTTGATTATGTGTTGATACTTGCATTTTTTTATTTGTAATCTTCTATTACAATCCTCTTTCTGTTCTGGTCTGTTACTTCATTTGTCTTGTTTAACTTCAGTTATATCCATTTTACTTTTTATTGTTTCCCATCTACTTTTTATTTTCTATTAGTTCTGGTCAGAAACCCCTGGGCAGCAAGAAGGAAAGTAGTTTAGTACTTCTGGGTGTTTGGCATCACCCCCCATAGTGAGCAAGTACAACAGGTAGCATTGGTAGTCTGTTGATCCTGAGTGATCCCAGCTACAGTTTTGTTTTTCTTTCTTTTTTTTAGAAGAAGATCAGGACATCCAAGCACTGCTGGATAGTTGCTGAATGCAGGGCCTGCCTGTGGCATTATAATAACAGGCTAAGTCATTTGTAGTTCATAGTTTACCTTTGATTTTATAACTTCACACAGGGTACTATGAACGATGAGAGATCCAGTGGGATCACTCAGGGTCTAGTAGAGACCACCAATGTTGTGCGTTGATAGGCAAGGTGACCAACCTTGACATTCTTTCTTTTCTCTCCTGTTGTGACAAACACAAAATACACACACAGCTTACAGTGTGTTCTTTGTGTATGTTTTCTTCAGGTGTGAGTAGTTTTTTTGTTCTTGCTCTTCAGGGAGGGCCTTAGCCAAAAGCTAACAGTCCAAATCTCACCTGGAAATTCAACTCAGTCCTTGTCAGTTTTGGCATCAAACTTGTAATGGTTTAATCATTACAGGTTATTTACTGAAATATTTGTTCTAAAAGTTGCTAAGTATTTCTCACTTAGAAATTTTTTTATTTTTTTATTTTCAGCTTAATTAGCTACAAATTGTTTCTACTAAGTGTTTCTCACTTAGATTTTTTTTTTGCTTTTCAGCTCCTTAAAAGCTGCTAAGTGTTTCTGCTAAGTGTTTCTCACTTAGAATTTTATTTTTATGTTCGTTTTCTATCCCTTCTCCTATCCCTTTTGTTCAAAATAAGCGGGAGGAAATTCTCTCATTCACGCTAAGATGCACTCTGAACTTTGATTTTTTGATCTGAGTGTGAGGGAATGACCTGTTAGTGCATTGGGCATAGGCTGGGCTGCAGTTTAGATGTCTTAGGTGTTAATAGGGGGTTCCTCTTAGCATTTTTTCTTTGTTCCCACCTTATGATTTTCTTGAAGAAAAAAAATAGAAGTCATAATGGTGCTTCCCTCTGGAAGGGTTGTAAGCCATGGTGTCCAACTAAATTAAAGGACAAGTCTGGGATAATCCCTGCCAGAGGGGCGAGTATTCTACCATGGTTGAAATACTCTGGCAACTGATCTTCAATTTTATGTTGTTTGTTAGCTGCTGGTGTATCTTGATTATGTGTTGATACTTGCATTTTTTTATTTGTAATCTTCTATTACAATCCTCTTTCTGTTCTGGTCTGTTACTTCATTTGTCTTGTTTAACTTCAGTTATATCCATTTTACTTTTTATTGTTTCCCATCTACTTTTTATTTTCTATTAGTTCTGGTCAGAAACCCCTGGGCAGCAAGAAGGAAAGTAGTTTAGTACTTCTGGGTGTTTGGCATCACCCCCCATAGTGAGCAAGTACAACAGGTAGCATTGGTAGTCTGTTGATCCTGAGTGATCCCAGCTACAGTTTTGTTTTTCTTTCTTTTTTTTAGAAGAAGATCAGGACATCCAAGCACTGCTGGATAGTTGCTGAATGCAGGGCCTGCCTGTGGCATTATAATAACAGGCTAAGTCATTTGTAGTTCATAGTTTACCTTTGATTTTATAACTTCACACAGGGTACTATGAACGATGAGAGATCCAGTGGGATCACTCAGGGTCTAGTAGAGACCACCAATGTTGTGCGTTGATAGGCAAGGTGACCAACCTTGACATTCTTTCTTTTCTCTCCTGTTGTGACAAACACAAAATACACACACAGCTTACAGTGTGTTCTTTGTGTATGTTTTCTTCAGGTGTGAGTAGTTTTTTTGTTCTTGCTCTTCAGGGAGGGCCTTAGCCAAAAGCTAACAGTCCAAATCTCACCTGGAAATTCAACTCAGTCCTTGTCAGTTTTGGCATCAAACTTGTAATGGTTTAATCATTACAGGTTATTTACTGAAATATTTGTTCTAAAAGTTGCTAAGTATTTCTCACTTAGAAATTTTTTTTTTATTTTTTTATTTTCAGCTTAATTAGCTACAAATTGTTTCTACTAAGTGTTTCTCACTTAGATTTTTTTTTTGCTTTTCAGCTCCTTAAAAGCTGCTAAGTGTTTCTGCTAAGTGTTTCTCACTTAGAATTTTATTTTTATGTTCGTTTTCTATCCCTTCTCCTATCCCTTTTGTTCAAAATAAGCGGGAGGAAATTCTCTCATTCACGCTAAGATGCACTCTGAACTTTGATTTTTTGATCTGAGTGTGAGGGAATGACCTGTTAGTGCATTGGGCATAGGCTGGGCTGCAGTTTAGATGTCTTAGGTGTTAATAGGGGGTTCCTCTTAGCATTTTTTCTTTGTTCCCACCTTATGATTTTCTTGAAGAAAAAAAATAGAAGTCATAATGGTGCTTCCCTCTGGAAGGGTTGTAAGCCATGGTGTCCAACTAAATTAAAGGACAAGTCTGGGATAATCCCTGCCAGAGGGGCGAGTATTCTACCATGGTTGAAATACTCTGGCAACTGATCTTCAATTTTATGTTGTTTGTTAGCTGCTGGTGTATCTTGATTATGTGTTGATACTTGCATTTTTTTATTTGTAATCTTCTATTACAATCCTCTTTCTGTTCTGGTCTGTTACTTCATTTGTCTTGTTTAACTTCAGTGAGTTAAGTTACCAGGTGAGATTTGGACTGTTAGCTTTTGGCTAAGGCCCTCCCTGAAGAGCAAGAACAAAAAAACTACTCACACCTGAAGAAAACATACACAAAGAACACACTGTAAGCTGTGTGTGTATTTTGTGTTTGTCACAACAGGAGAGAAAAGAAAGAATGTCAAGGTTGGTCACCTTGCCTATCAACGCACAACATTGGTGGTCTCTACTAGACCCTGAGTGATCCCACTGGATCTCTCATCGTTCATAGTACCCTGTGTGAAGTTATAAAATCAAAGGTAAACTATGAACTACAAATGACTTAGCCTGTTATTATAATGCCACAGGCAGGCCCTGCATTCAGCAACTATCCAGCAGTGCTAGGATGTCCTGATCTTCTTCTAAAAAAAAGAAAGAAAAACAAAACTGTAGCTGGGATCACTCAGGATCAACAGACTACCAATGCTACCTGTTGTACTTGCTCACTATGGGGGGTGATGCCAAACACCCAGAAGTACTAAACTGCTTTCCTTCTTGCTGCCCAGGAGTTTCTTACCAGAACTAATAGAAAATAAAAAGTAGATGGGAAACAATAAAAAGTAAAATGGATATAACTGAAGTTAAACAAGACAAATGAAGTAACAGACCAGAACAGAAAGAGAATTGTAATAGAAGATTACAAATAAAAAAATGCAAGTATCAACACATGATCAGGATACACCAGCAGCTAACAAACAACATAAAATTGAAGATCAGTTGCCAGAGTATTTCAACCATGGTAGAATACTCGCCCCTCTGGCAGGGATTATCCCAGACTTGTCCTTTAATTTAGTTGGACACCATGGCTTACAACCCTTCCAGAGGGAAGCACCATTATGACTTCTATTTTTTTTCTTCAAGAAAATCATAAGGTGGGAACAAAGAAAAATGCTAAGAGGAACCCCTTATTAACACCTAAGACATCTAAACTGCAGCCCAGCCTATGCCCAATGCACTAACAGGTCATTCCCTCACACTCAGATCAAAAAATCAAAGTTCAGAGTGCATCTTAGCGTGAATGAGAGAATTTCCTCCCGCTTTTTTTGAACAAAAGGGATAGGAGAAGGGATAGAAAACGAACATAACAATAAGATTCTAAGTGAGAAACACTTAGCAGAAATACTTAGCAGCTTTTAAGGAGCTGAAAAGCACAAAAAAAATCTAAGTGAGAAACACTTAGTAGTAACACTTTGTAGCTAATTGAGCTGAAAATAAAAAAATAAAAAAATTTCTAAGTGAGAGATACTTAGCAACTTTTAGAACAAATATTTCAGTAAATAACCTGTTGAAATGGTAGTTAATGTAACCATTACAGGTTTGATGCCAAAACTGACAAAGAATGAGTTAAGTTACCAGGTGAGATTTGGACTGTTAGCTTTTGGCTAAGGCCCTCCCTGAAGAGCAAGAACAAAAAAACTACTCACACCTGAAGAAAACATACACAAAGAACACACTGTAAGCTGTGTGTGTATTTTGTGTTTGTCACAACAGGAGAGAAAAGAAAGAATGTCAAGGTTGGTCACCTTGCCTATCAACGCACAACATTGGTGGTCTCTACTAGACCCTGAGTGATCCCACTGGATCTCTCATCGTTCATAGTACCCTGTGTGAAGTTATAAAATCAAAGGTAAACTATGAACTACAAATGACTTAGCCTGTTATTATAATGCCACAGGCAGGCCCTGCATTCAGCAACTATCCAGCAGTGCTAGGATGTCCTGATCTTCTTCTAAAAAAAAGAAAGAAAAACAAAACTGTAGCTGGGATCACTCAGGATCAACAGACTACCAATGCTACCTGTTGTACTTGCTCACTATGGGGGGTGATGCCAAACACCCAGAAGTACTAAACTGCTTTCCTTCTTGCTGCCCAGGAGTTTCTTACCAGAACTAATAGAAAATAAAAAGTAGATGGGAAACAATAAAAAGTAAAATGGATATAACTGAAGTTAAACAAGACAAATGAAGTAACAGACCAGAACAGAAAGAGAATTGTAATAGAAGATTACAAATAAAAAAATGCAAGTATCAACACATGATCAGGATACACCAGCAGCTAACAAACAACATAAAATTGAAGATCAGTTGCCAGAGTATTTCAACCATGGTAGAATACTCGCCCCTCTGGCAGGGATTATCCCAGACTTGTCCTTTAATTTAGTTGGACACCATGGCTTACAACCCTTCCAGAGGGAAGCACCATTATGACTTCTATTTTTTTTCTTCAAGAAAATCATAAGGTGGGAACAAAGAAAAATGCTAAGAGGAACCCCTTATTAACACCTAAGACATCTAAACTGCAGCCCAGCCTATGCCCAATGCACTAACAGGTCATTCCCTCACACTCAGATCAAAAAATCAAAGTTCAGAGTGCATCTTAGCGTGAATGAGAGAATTTCCTCCCGCTTTTTTTGAACAAAAGGGATAGGAGAAGGGATAGAAAACGAACATAACAATAAGATTCTAAGTGAGAAACACTTAGCAGAAATACTTAGCAGCTTTTAAGGAGCTGAAAAGCACAAAAAAAATCTAAGTATATCTAAAAAAATCTAAGTATAACTATATCCATTTTACTTTTTATTGTTTCCCATCTACTTTTTATTTTCTATTAGTTCTGGTCAGAAACCCCTGGGCAGCAAGAAGGAAAGTAGTTTAGTACTTCTGGGTGTTTGGCATCACCCCCCATAGTGAGCAAGTACAACAGGTAGCATTGGTAGTCTGTTGATCCTGAGTGATCCCAGCTACAGTTTTGTTTTTCTTTCTTTTTTTTAGAAGAAGATCAGGACATCCAAGCACTGCTGGATAGTTGCTGAATGCAGGGCCTGCCTGTGGCATTATAATAACAGGCTAAGTCATTTGTAGTTCATAGTTTACCTTTGATTTTATAACTTCACACAGGGTACTATGAACGATGAGAGATCCAGTGGGATCACTCAGGGTCTAGTAGAGACCACCAATGTTGTGCGTTGATAGGCAAGGTGACCAACCTTGACATTCTTTCTTTTCTCTCCTGTTGTGACAAACACAAAATACACACACAGCTTACAGTGTGTTCTTTGTGTATGTTTTCTTCAGGTGTGAGTAGTTTTTTTGTTCTTGCTCTTCAGGGAGGGCCTTAGCCAAAAGCTAACAGTCCAAATCTCACCTGGAAATTCAACTCAGTCCTTGTCAGTTTTGGCATCAAACTTGTAATGGTTTAATCATTACAGGTTATTTACTGAAATATTTGTTCTAAAAGTTGCTAAGTATTTCTCACTTAGAAATTTTTTATTTTTTTATTTTCAGCTTAATTAGCTACAAATTGTTTCTACTAAGTGTTTCTCACTTAGATTTTTTTTTTGCTTTTCAGCTCCTTAAAAGCTGCTAAGTGTTTCTGCTAAGTGTTTCTCACTTAGAATTTTATTTTTATGTTCGTTTTCTATCCCTTCTCCTATCCCTTTTGTTCAAAATAAGCGGGAGGAAATTCTCTCATTCACGCTAAGATGCACTCTGAACTTTGATTTTTTGATCTGAGTGTGAGGGAATGACCTGTTAGTGCATTGGGCATAGGCTGGGCTGCAGTTTAGATGTCTTAGGTGTTAATAGGGGGTTCCTCTTAGCATTTTTTCTTTGTTCCCACCTTATGATTTTCTTGAAGAAAAAAAATAGAAGTCATAATGGTGCTTCCCTCTGGAAGGGTTGTAAGCCATGGTGTCCAACTAAATTAAAGGACAAGTCTGGGATAATCCCTGCCAGAGGGGCGAGTATTCTACCATGGTTGAAATACTCTGGCAACTGATCTTCAATTTTATGTTGTTTGTTAGCTGCTGGTGTATCTTGATTATGTGTTGATACTTGCATTTTTTTATTTGTAATCTTCTATTACAATCCTCTTTCTGTTCTGGTCTGTTACTTCATTTGTCTTGTTTAACTTCAGTTATATCCATTTTACTTTTTATTGTTTCCCATCTACTTTTTATTTTCTATTAGTTCTGGTCAGAAACCCCTGGGCAGCAAGAAGGAAAGTAGTTTAGTACTTCTGGGTGTTTGGCATCACCCCCCATAGTGAGCAAGTACAACAGGTAGCATTGGTAGTCTGTTGATCCTGAGTGATCCCAGCTACAGTTTTGTTTTTCTTTCTTTTTTTTAGAAGAAGATCAGGACATCCAAGCACTGCTGGATAGTTGCTGAATGCAGGGCCTGCCTGTGGCATTATAATAACAGGCTAAGTCATTTGTAGTTCATAGTTTACCTTTGATTTTATAACTTCACACAGGGTACTATGAACGATGAGAGATCCAGTGGGATCACTCAGGGTCTAGTAGAGACCACCAATGTTGTGCGTTGATAGGCAAGGTGACCAACCTTGACATTCTTTCTTTTCTCTCCTGTTGTGACAAACACAAAATACACACACAGCTTACAGTGTGTTCTTTGTGTATGTTTTCTTCAGGTGTGAGTAGTTTTTTTGTTCTTGCTCTTCAGGGAGGGCCTTAGCCAAAAGCTAACAGTCCAAATCTCACCTGGAAATTCAACTCAGTCCTTGTCAGTTTTGGCATCAAACTTGTAATGGTTTAATCATTACAGGTTATTTACTGAAATATTTGTTCTAAAAGTTGCTAAGTATTTCTCACTTAGAAATTTTTTTTTTATTTTTTTATTTTCAGCTTAATTAGCTACAAATTGTTTCTACTAAGTGTTTCTCACTTAGATTTTTTTTTTGCTTTTCAGCTCCTTAAAAGCTGCTAAGTGTTTCTGCTAAGTGTTTCTCACTTAGAATTTTATTTTTATGTTCGTTTTCTATCCCTTCTCCTATCCCTTTTGTTCAAAATAAGCGGGAGGAAATTCTCTCATTCACGCTAAGATGCACTCTGAACTTTGATTTTTTGATCTGAGTGTGAGGGAATGACCTGTTAGTGCATTGGGCATAGGCTGGGCTGCAGTTTAGATGTCTTAGGTGTTAATAGGGGGTTCCTCTTAGCATTTTTTCTTTGTTCCCACCTTATGATTTTCTTGAAGAAAAAAAATAGAAGTCATAATGGTGCTTCCCTCTGGAAGGGTTGTAAGCCATGGTGTCCAACTAAATTAAAGGACAAGTCTGGGATAATCCCTGCCAGAGGGGCGAGTATTCTACCATGGTTGAAATACTCTGGCAACTGATCTTCAATTTTATGTTGTTTGTTAGCTGCTGGTGTATCTTGATTATGTGTTGATACTTGCATTTTTTTATTTGTAATCTTCTATTACAATCCTCTTTCTGTTCTGGTCTGTTACTTCATTTGTCTTGTTTAACTTCAGTTATATCCATTTTACTTTTTATTGTTTCCCATCTACTTTTTATTTTCTATTAGTTCTGGTCAGAAACCCCTGGGCAGCAAGAAGGAAAGTAGTTTAGTACTTCTGGGTGTTTGGCATCACCCCCCATAGTGAGCAAGTACAACAGGTAGCATTGGTAGTCTGTTGATCCTGAGTGATCCCAGCTACAGTTTTGTTTTTCTTTCTTTTTTTTAGAAGAAGATCAGGACATCCAAGCACTGCTGGATAGTTGCTGAATGCAGGGCCTGCCTGTGGCATTATAATAACAGGCTAAGTCATTTGTAGTTCATAGTTTACCTTTGATTTTATAACTTCACACAGGGTACTATGAACGATGAGAGATCCAGTGGGATCACTCAGGGTCTAGTAGAGACCACCAATGTTGTGCGTTGATAGGCAAGGTGACCAACCTTGACATTCTTTCTTTTCTCTCCTGTTGTGACAAACACAAAATACACACACAGCTTACAGTGTGTTCTTTGTGTATGTTTTCTTCAGGTGTGAGTAGTTTTTTTGTTCTTGCTCTTCAGGGAGGGCCTTAGCCAAAAGCTAACAGTCCAAATCTCACCTGGAAATTCAACTCAGTCCTTGTCAGTTTTGGCATCAAACTTGTAATGGTTTAATCATTACAGGTTATTTACTGAAATATTTGTTCTAAAAGTTGCTAAGTATTTCTCACTTAGAAATTTTTTTTTTATTTTTTTATTTTCAGCTTAATTAGCTACAAATTGTTTCTACTAAGTGTTTCTCACTTAGATTTTTTTTTTGCTTTTCAGCTCCTTAAAAGCTGCTAAGTGTTTCTGCTAAGTGTTTCTCACTTAGAATTTTATTTTTATGTTCGTTTTCTATCCCTTCTCCTATCCCTTTTGTTCAAAATAAGCGGGAGGAAATTCTCTCATTCACGCTAAGATGCACTCTGAACTTTGATTTTTTGATCTGAGTGTGAGGGAATGACCTGTTAGTGCATTGGGCATAGGCTGGGCTGCAGTTTAGATGTCTTAGGTGTTAATAGGGGGTTCCTCTTAGCATTTTTTCTTTGTTCCCACCTTATGATTTTCTTGAAGAAAAAAAATAGAAGTCATAATGGTGCTTCCCTCTGGAAGGGTTGTAAGCCATGGTGTCCAACTAAATTAAAGGACAAGTCTGGGATAATCCCTGCCAGAGGGGCGAGTATTCTACCATGGTTGAAATACTCTGGCAACTGATCTTCAATTTTATGTTGTTTGTTAGCTGCTGGTGTATCTTGATTATGTGTTGATACTTGCATTTTTTTATTTGTAATCTTCTATTACAATCCTCTTTCTGTTCTGGTCTGTTACTTCATTTGTCTTGTTTAACTTCAGTGAGTTAAGTTACCAGGTGAGATTTGGACTGTTAGCTTTTGGCTAAGGCCCTCCCTGAAGAGCAAGAACAAAAAAACTACTCACACCTGAAGAAAACATACACAAAGAACACACTGTAAGCTGTGTGTGTATTTTGTGTTTGTCACAACAGGAGAGAAAAGAAAGAATGTCAAGGTTGGTCACCTTGCCTATCAACGCACAACATTGGTGGTCTCTACTAGACCCTGAGTGATCCCACTGGATCTCTCATCGTTCATAGTACCCTGTGTGAAGTTATAAAATCAAAGGTAAACTATGAACTACAAATGACTTAGCCTGTTATTATAATGCCACAGGCAGGCCCTGCATTCAGCAACTATCCAGCAGTGCTAGGATGTCCTGATCTTCTTCTAAAAAAAAGAAAGAAAAACAAAACTGTAGCTGGGATCACTCAGGATCAACAGACTACCAATGCTACCTGTTGTACTTGCTCACTATGGGGGGTGATGCCAAACACCCAGAAGTACTAAACTGCTTTCCTTCTTGCTGCCCAGGAGTTTCTTACCAGAACTAATAGAAAATAAAAAGTAGATGGGAAACAATAAAAAGTAAAATGGATATAACTGAAGTTAAACAAGACAAATGAAGTAACAGACCAGAACAGAAAGAGAATTGTAATAGAAGATTACAAATAAAAAAATGCAAGTATCAACACATGATCAGGATACACCAGCAGCTAACAAACAACATAAAATTGAAGATCAGTTGCCAGAGTATTTCAACCATGGTAGAATACTCGCCCCTCTGGCAGGGATTATCCCAGACTTGTCCTTTAATTTAGTTGGACACCATGGCTTACAACCCTTCCAGAGGGAAGCACCATTATGACTTCTATTTTTTTTCTTCAAGAAAATCATAAGGTGGGAACAAAGAAAAATGCTAAGAGGAACCCCTTATTAACACCTAAGACATCTAAACTGCAGCCCAGCCTATGCCCAATGCACTAACAGGTCATTCCCTCACACTCAGATCAAAAAATCAAAGTTCAGAGTGCATCTTAGCGTGAATGAGAGAATTTCCTCCCGCTTTTTTTGAACAAAAGGGATAGGAGAAGGGATAGAAAACGAACATAACAATAAGATTCTAAGTGAGAAACACTTAGCAGAAATACTTAGCAGCTTTTAAGGAGCTGAAAAGCACAAAAAAAATCTAAGTGAGAAACACTTAGTAGTAACACTTTGTAGCTAATTGAGCTGAAAATAAAAAAATAAAAAAATTTCTAAGTGAGAGATACTTAGCAACTTTTAGAACAAATATTTCAGTAAATAACCTGTTGAAATGGTAGTTAATGTAACCATTACAGGTTTGATGCCAAAACTGACAAAGAATGAGTTAAGTTACCAGGTGAGATTTGGACTGTTAGCTTTTGGCTAAGGCCCTCCCTGAAGAGCAAGAACAAAAAAACTACTCACACCTGAAGAAAACATACACAAAGAACACACTGTAAGCTGTGTGTGTATTTTGTGTTTGTCACAACAGGAGAGAAAAGAAAGAATGTCAAGGTTGGTCACCTTGCCTATCAACGCACAACATTGGTGGTCTCTACTAGACCCTGAGTGATCCCACTGGATCTCTCATCGTTCATAGTACCCTGTGTGAAGTTATAAAATCAAAGGTAAACTATGAACTACAAATGACTTAGCCTGTTATTATAATGCCACAGGCAGGCCCTGCATTCAGCAACTATCCAGCAGTGCTAGGATGTCCTGATCTTCTTCTAAAAAAAAGAAAGAAAAACAAAACTGTAGCTGGGATCACTCAGGATCAACAGACTACCAATGCTACCTGTTGTACTTGCTCACTATGGGGGGTGATGCCAAACACCCAGAAGTACTAAACTGCTTTCCTTCTTGCTGCCCAGGAGTTTCTTACCAGAACTAATAGAAAATAAAAAGTAGATGGGAAACAATAAAAAGTAAAATGGATATAACTGAAGTTAAACAAGACAAATGAAGTAACAGACCAGAACAGAAAGAGAATTGTAATAGAAGATTACAAATAAAAAAATGCAAGTATCAACACATGATCAGGATACACCAGCAGCTAACAAACAACATAAAATTGAAGATCAGTTGCCAGAGTATTTCAACCATGGTAGAATACTCGCCCCTCTGGCAGGGATTATCCCAGACTTGTCCTTTAATTTAGTTGGACACCATGGCTTACAACCCTTCCAGAGGGAAGCACCATTATGACTTCTATTTTTTTTCTTCAAGAAAATCATAAGGTGGGAACAAAGAAAAATGCTAAGAGGAACCCCTTATTAACACCTAAGACATCTAAACTGCAGCCCAGCCTATGCCCAATGCACTAACAGGTCATTCCCTCACACTCAGATCAAAAAATCAAAGTTCAGAGTGCATCTTAGCGTGAATGAGAGAATTTCCTCCCGCTTTTTTTGAACAAAAGGGATAGGAGAAGGGATAGAAAACGAACATAACAATAAGATTCTAAGTGAGAAACACTTAGCAGAAATACTTAGCAGCTTTTAAGGAGCTGAAAAGCACAAAAAAAATCTAAGTATATCTAAAAAAATCTAAGTATAACTATATCCATTTTACTTTTTATTGTTTCCCATCTACTTTTTATTTTCTATTAGTTCTGGTCAGAAACCCCTGGGCAGCAAGAAGGAAAGTAGTTTAGTACTTCTGGGTGTTTGGCATCACCCCCCATAGTGAGCAAGTACAACAGGTAGCATTGGTAGTCTGTTGATCCTGAGTGATCCCAGCTACAGTTTTGTTTTTCTTTCTTTTTTTTAGAAGAAGATCAGGACATCCAAGCACTGCTGGATAGTTGCTGAATGCAGGGCCTGCCTGTGGCATTATAATAACAGGCTAAGTCATTTGTAGTTCATAGTTTACCTTTGATTTTATAACTTCACACAGGGTACTATGAACGATGAGAGATCCAGTGGGATCACTCAGGGTCTAGTAGAGACCACCAATGTTGTGCGTTGATAGGCAAGGTGACCAACCTTGACATTCTTTCTTTTCTCTCCTGTTGTGACAAACACAAAATACACACACAGCTTACAGTGTGTTCTTTGTGTATGTTTTCTTCAGGTGTGAGTAGTTTTTTTGTTCTTGCTCTTCAGGGAGGGCCTTAGCCAAAAGCTAACAGTCCAAATCTCACCTGGAAATTCAACTCAGTCCTTGTCAGTTTTGGCATCAAACTTGTAATGGTTTAATCATTACAGGTTATTTACTGAAATATTTGTTCTAAAAGTTGCTAAGTATTTCTCACTTAGAAATTTTTTATTTTTTTATTTTCAGCTTAATTAGCTACAAATTGTTTCTACTAAGTGTTTCTCACTTAGATTTTTTTTTTGCTTTTCAGCTCCTTAAAAGCTGCTAAGTGTTTCTGCTAAGTGTTTCTCACTTAGAATTTTATTTTTATGTTCGTTTTCTATCCCTTCTCCTATCCCTTTTGTTCAAAATAAGCGGGAGGAAATTCTCTCATTCACGCTAAGATGCACTCTGAACTTTGATTTTTTGATCTGAGTGTGAGGGAATGACCTGTTAGTGCATTGGGCATAGGCTGGGCTGCAGTTTAGATGTCTTAGGTGTTAATAGGGGGTTCCTCTTAGCATTTTTTCTTTGTTCCCACCTTATGATTTTCTTGAAGAAAAAAAATAGAAGTCATAATGGTGCTTCCCTCTGGAAGGGTTGTAAGCCATGGTGTCCAACTAAATTAAAGGACAAGTCTGGGATAATCCCTGCCAGAGGGGCGAGTATTCTACCATGGTTGAAATACTCTGGCAACTGATCTTCAATTTTATGTTGTTTGTTAGCTGCTGGTGTATCTTGATTATGTGTTGATACTTGCATTTTTTTATTTGTAATCTTCTATTACAATCCTCTTTCTGTTCTGGTCTGTTACTTCATTTGTCTTGTTTAACTTCAGTTATATCCATTTTACTTTTTATTGTTTCCCATCTACTTTTTATTTTCTATTAGTTCTGGTCAGAAACCCCTGGGCAGCAAGAAGGAAAGTAGTTTAGTACTTCTGGGTGTTTGGCATCACCCCCCATAGTGAGCAAGTACAACAGGTAGCATTGGTAGTCTGTTGATCCTGAGTGATCCCAGCTACAGTTTTGTTTTTCTTTCTTTTTTTTAGAAGAAGATCAGGACATCCAAGCACTGCTGGATAGTTGCTGAATGCAGGGCCTGCCTGTGGCATTATAATAACAGGCTAAGTCATTTGTAGTTCATAGTTTACCTTTGATTTTATAACTTCACACAGGGTACTATGAACGATGAGAGATCCAGTGGGATCACTCAGGGTCTAGTAGAGACCACCAATGTTGTGCGTTGATAGGCAAGGTGACCAACCTTGACATTCTTTCTTTTCTCTCCTGTTGTGACAAACACAAAATACACACACAGCTTACAGTGTGTTCTTTGTGTATGTTTTCTTCAGGTGTGAGTAGTTTTTTTGTTCTTGCTCTTCAGGGAGGGCCTTAGCCAAAAGCTAACAGTCCAAATCTCACCTGGAAATTCAACTCAGTCCTTGTCAGTTTTGGCATCAAACTTGTAATGGTTTAATCATTACAGGTTATTTACTGAAATATTTGTTCTAAAAGTTGCTAAGTATTTCTCACTTAGAAATTTTTTTTTTATTTTTTTATTTTCAGCTTAATTAGCTACAAATTGTTTCTACTAAGTGTTTCTCACTTAGATTTTTTTTTTGCTTTTCAGCTCCTTAAAAGCTGCTAAGTGTTTCTGCTAAGTGTTTCTCACTTAGAATTTTATTTTTATGTTCGTTTTCTATCCCTTCTCCTATCCCTTTTGTTCAAAATAAGCGGGAGGAAATTCTCTCATTCACGCTAAGATGCACTCTGAACTTTGATTTTTTGATCTGAGTGTGAGGGAATGACCTGTTAGTGCATTGGGCATAGGCTGGGCTGCAGTTTAGATGTCTTAGGTGTTAATAGGGGGTTCCTCTTAGCATTTTTTCTTTGTTCCCACCTTATGATTTTCTTGAAGAAAAAAAATAGAAGTCATAATGGTGCTTCCCTCTGGAAGGGTTGTAAGCCATGGTGTCCAACTAAATTAAAGGACAAGTCTGGGATAATCCCTGCCAGAGGGGCGAGTATTCTACCATGGTTGAAATACTCTGGCAACTGATCTTCAATTTTATGTTGTTTGTTAGCTGCTGGTGTATCTTGATTATGTGTTGATACTTGCATTTTTTTATTTGTAATCTTCTATTACAATCCTCTTTCTGTTCTGGTCTGTTACTTCATTTGTCTTGTTTAACTTCAGTTATATCCATTTTACTTTTTATTGTTTCCCATCTACTTTTTATTTTCTATTAGTTCTGGTCAGAAACCCCTGGGCAGCAAGAAGGAAAGTAGTTTAGTACTTCTGGGTGTTTGGCATCACCCCCCATAGTGAGCAAGTACAACAGGTAGCATTGGTAGTCTGTTGATCCTGAGTGATCCCAGCTACAGTTTTGTTTTTCTTTCTTTTTTTTAGAAGAAGATCAGGACATCCAAGCACTGCTGGATAGTTGCTGAATGCAGGGCCTGCCTGTGGCATTATAATAACAGGCTAAGTCATTTGTAGTTCATAGTTTACCTTTGATTTTATAACTTCACACAGGGTACTATGAACGATGAGAGATCCAGTGGGATCACTCAGGGTCTAGTAGAGACCACCAATGTTGTGCGTTGATAGGCAAGGTGACCAACCTTGACATTCTTTCTTTTCTCTCCTGTTGTGACAAACACAAAATACACACACAGCTTACAGTGTGTTCTTTGTGTATGTTTTCTTCAGGTGTGAGTAGTTTTTTTGTTCTTGCTCTTCAGGGAGGGCCTTAGCCAAAAGCTAACAGTC
The DNA here is from genome assembly GCA_964019425.1 of Flectonema sp. DT1601. Taxonomy (NCBI): domain Eukaryota; phylum Euglenozoa; class Diplonemea; order Diplonemida; family Diplonemidae; genus Flectonema; species Flectonema sp. DT1601. Next base: position 712,299 of record OZ025823.1, on the reverse strand, counting down.
CAAATCTCACCTGGAAATTCAACTCAGTCCTTGTCAGTTTTGGCATCAAACTTGTAATGGTTTAATCATTACAGGTTATTTACTGAAATATTTGTTCTAAAAGTTGCTAAGTATTTCTCACTTAGAAATTTTTTTTTTATTTTTTTATTTTCAGCTTAATTAGCTACAAATTGTTTCTACTAAGTGTTTCTCACTTAGATTTTTTTTTTGCTTTTCAGCTCCTTAAAAGCTGCTAAGTGTTTCTGCTAAGTGTTTCTCACTTAGAATTTTATTTTTATGTTCGTTTTCTATCCCTTCTCCTATCCCTTTTGTTCAAAATAAGCGGGAGGAAATTCTCTCATTCACGCTAAGATGCACTCTGAACTTTGATTTTTTGATCTGAGTGTGAGGGAATGACCTGTTAGTGCATTGGGCATAGGCTGGGCTGCAGTTTAGATGTCTTAGGTGTTAATAGGGGGTTCCTCTTAGCATTTTTTCTTTGTTCCCACCTTATGATTTTCTTGAAGAAAAAAAATAGAAGTCATAATGGTGCTTCCCTCTGGAAGGGTTGTAAGCCATGGTGTCCAACTAAATTAAAGGACAAGTCTGGGATAATCCCTGCCAGAGGGGCGAGTATTCTACCATGGTTGAAATACTCTGGCAACTGATCTTCAATTTTATGTTGTTTGTTAGCTGCTGGTGTATCTTGATTATGTGTTGATACTTGCATTTTTTTATTTGTAATCTTCTATTACAATCCTCTTTCTGTTCTGGTCTGTTACTTCATTTGTCTTGTTTAACTTCAGTTATATCCATTTTACTTTTTATTGTTTCCCATCTACTTTTTATTTTCTATTAGTTCTGGTCAGAAACCCCTGGGCAGCAAGAAGGAAAGTAGTTTAGTACTTCTGGGTGTTTGGCATCACCCCCCATAGTGAGCAAGTACAACAGGTAGCATTGGTAGTCTGTTGATCCTGAGTGATCCCAGCTACAGTTTTGTTTTTCTTTCTTTTTTTTAGAAGAAGATCAGGACATCCAAGCACTGCTGGATAGTTGCTGAATGCAGGGCCTGCCTGTGGCATTATAATAACAGGCTAAGTCATTTGTAGTTCATAGTTTACCTTTGATTTTATAACTTCACACAGGGTACTATGAACGATGAGAGATCCAGTGGGATCACTCAGGGTCTAGTAGAGACCACCAATGTTGTGCGTTGATAGGCAAGGTGACCAACCTTGACATTCTTTCTTTTCTCTCCTGTTGTGACAAACACAAAATACACACACAGCTTACAGTGTGTTCTTTGTGTATGTTTTCTTCAGGTGTGAGTAGTTTTTTTGTTCTTGCTCTTCAGGGAGGGCCTTAGCCAAAAGCTAACAGTCCAAATCTCACCTGGAAATTCAACTCAGTCCTTGTCAGTTTTGGCATCAAACTTGTAATGGTTTAATCATTACAGGTTATTTACTGAAATATTTGTTCTAAAAGTTGCTAAGTATTTCTCACTTAGAAATTTTTTTATTTTTTTATTTTCAGCTTAATTAGCTACAAATTGTTTCTACTAAGTGTTTCTCACTTAGATTTTTTTTTTGCTTTTCAGCTCCTTAAAAGCTGCTAAGTGTTTCTGCTAAGTGTTTCTCACTTAGAATTTTATTTTTATGTTCGTTTTCTATCCCTTCTCCTATCCCTTTTGTTCAAAATAAGCGGGAGGAAATTCTCTCATTCACGCTAAGATGCACTCTGAACTTTGATTTTTTGATCTGAGTGTGAGGGAATGACCTGTTAGTGCATTGGGCATAGGCTGGGCTGCAGTTTAGATGTCTTAGGTGTTAATAGGGGGTTCCTCTTAGCATTTTTTCTTTGTTCCCACCTTATGATTTTCTTGAAGAAAAAAAATAGAAGTCATAATGGTGCTTCCCTCTGGAAGGGTTGTAAGCCATGGTGTCCAACTAAATTAAAGGACAAGTCTGGGATAATCCCTGCCAGAGGGGCGAGTATTCTACCATGGTTGAAATACTCTGGCAACTGATCTTCAATTTTATGTTGTTTGTTAGCTGCTGGTGTATCTTGATTATGTGTTGATACTTGCATTTTTTTATTTGTAATCTTCTATTACAATCCTCTTTCTGTTCTGGTCTGTTACTTCATTTGTCTTGTTTAACTTCAGTTATATCCATTTTACTTTTTATTGTTTCCCATCTACTTTTTATTTTCTATTAGTTCTGGTCAGAAACCCCTGGGCAGCAAGAAGGAAAGTAGTTTAGTACTTCTGGGTGTTTGGCATCACCCCCCATAGTGAGCAAGTACAACAGGTAGCATTGGTAGTCTGTTGATCCTGAGTGATCCCAGCTACAGTTTTGTTTTTCTTTCTTTTTTTTAGAAGAAGATCAGGACATCCAAGCACTGCTGGATAGTTGCTGAATGCAGGGCCTGCCTGTGGCATTATAATAACAGGCTAAGTCATTTGTAGTTCATAGTTTACCTTTGATTTTATAACTTCACACAGGGTACTATGAACGATGAGAGATCCAGTGGGATCACTCAGGGTCTAGTAGAGACCACCAATGTTGTGCGTTGATAGGCAAGGTGACCAACCTTGACATTCTTTCTTTTCTCTCCTGTTGTGACAAACACAAAATACACACACAGCTTACAGTGTGTTCTTTGTGTATGTTTTCTTCAGGTGTGAGTAGTTTTTTTGTTCTTGCTCTTCAGGGAGGGCCTTAGCCAAAAGCTAACAGTCCAAATCTCACCTGGAAATTCAACTCAGTCCTTGTCAGTTTTGGCATCAAACTTGTAATGGTTTAATCATTACAGGTTATTTACTGAAATATTTGTTCTAAAAGTTGCTAAGTATTTCTCACTTAGAAATTTTTTTTTTATTTTTTTATTTTCAGCTTAATTAGCTACAAATTGTTTCTACTAAGTGTTTCTCACTTAGATTTTTTTTTTGCTTTTCAGCTCCTTAAAAGCTGCTAAGTGTTTCTGCTAAGTGTTTCTCACTTAGAATTTTATTTTTATGTTCGTTTTCTATCCCTTCTCCTATCCCTTTTGTTCAAAATAAGCGGGAGGAAATTCTCTCATTCACGCTAAGATGCACTCTGAACTTTGATTTTTTGATCTGAGTGTGAGGGAATGACCTGTTAGTGCATTGGGCATAGGCTGGGCTGCAGTTTAGATGTCTTAGGTGTTAATAGGGGGTTCCTCTTAGCATTTTTTCTTTGTTCCCACCTTATGATTTTCTTGAAGAAAAAAAATAGAAGTCATAATGGTGCTTCCCTCTGGAAGGGTTGTAAGCCATGGTGTCCAACTAAATTAAAGGACAAGTCTGGGATAATCCCTGCCAGAGGGGCGAGTATTCTACCATGGTTGAAATACTCTGGCAACTGATCTTCAATTTTATGTTGTTTGTTAGCTGCTGGTGTATCTTGATTATGTGTTGATACTTGCATTTTTTTATTTGTAATCTTCTATTACAATCCTCTTTCTGTTCTGGTCTGTTACTTCATTTGTCTTGTTTAACTTCAGTGAGTTAAGTTACCAGGTGAGATTTGGACTGTTAGCTTTTGGCTAAGGCCCTCCCTGAAGAGCAAGAACAAAAAAACTACTCACACCTGAAGAAAACATACACAAAGAACACACTGTAAGCTGTGTGTGTATTTTGTGTTTGTCACAACAGGAGAGAAAAGAAAGAATGTCAAGGTTGGTCACCTTGCCTATCAACGCACAACATTGGTGGTCTCTACTAGACCCTGAGTGATCCCACTGGATCTCTCATCGTTCATAGTACCCTGTGTGAAGTTATAAAATCAAAGGTAAACTATGAACTACAAATGACTTAGCCTGTTATTATAATGCCACAGGCAGGCCCTGCATTCAGCAACTATCCAGCAGTGCTAGGATGTCCTGATCTTCTTCTAAAAAAAAGAAAGAAAAACAAAACTGTAGCTGGGATCACTCAGGATCAACAGACTACCAATGCTACCTGTTGTACTTGCTCACTATGGGGGGTGATGCCAAACACCCAGAAGTACTAAACTGCTTTCCTTCTTGCTGCCCAGGAGTTTCTTACCAGAACTAATAGAAAATAAAAAGTAGATGGGAAACAATAAAAAGTAAAATGGATATAACTGAAGTTAAACAAGACAAATGAAGTAACAGACCAGAACAGAAAGAGAATTGTAATAGAAGATTACAAATAAAAAAATGCAAGTATCAACACATGATCAGGATACACCAGCAGCTAACAAACAACATAAAATTGAAGATCAGTTGCCAGAGTATTTCAACCATGGTAGAATACTCGCCCCTCTGGCAGGGATTATCCCAGACTTGTCCTTTAATTTAGTTGGACACCATGGCTTACAACCCTTCCAGAGGGAAGCACCATTATGACTTCTATTTTTTTTCTTCAAGAAAATCATAAGGTGGGAACAAAGAAAAATGCTAAGAGGAACCCCTTATTAACACCTAAGACATCTAAACTGCAGCCCAGCCTATGCCCAATGCACTAACAGGTCATTCCCTCACACTCAGATCAAAAAATCAAAGTTCAGAGTGCATCTTAGCGTGAATGAGAGAATTTCCTCCCGCTTTTTTTGAACAAAAGGGATAGGAGAAGGGATAGAAAACGAACATAACAATAAGATTCTAAGTGAGAAACACTTAGCAGAAATACTTAGCAGCTTTTAAGGAGCTGAAAAGCACAAAAAAAATCTAAGTGAGAAACACTTAGTAGTAACACTTTGTAGCTAATTGAGCTGAAAATAAAAAAATAAAAAAATTTCTAAGTGAGAGATACTTAGCAACTTTTAGAACAAATATTTCAGTAAATAACCTGTTGAAATGGTAGTTAATGTAACCATTACAGGTTTGATGCCAAAACTGACAAAGAATGAGTTAAGTTACCAGGTGAGATTTGGACTGTTAGCTTTTGGCTAAGGCCCTCCCTGAAGAGCAAGAACAAAAAAACTACTCACACCTGAAGAAAACATACACAAAGAACACACTGTAAGCTGTGTGTGTATTTTGTGTTTGTCACAACAGGAGAGAAAAGAAAGAATGTCAAGGTTGGTCACCTTGCCTATCAACGCACAACATTGGTGGTCTCTACTAGACCCTGAGTGATCCCACTGGATCTCTCATCGTTCATAGTACCCTGTGTGAAGTTATAAAATCAAAGGTAAACTATGAACTACAAATGACTTAGCCTGTTATTATAATGCCACAGGCAGGCCCTGCATTCAGCAACTATCCAGCAGTGCTAGGATGTCCTGATCTTCTTCTAAAAAAAAGAAAGAAAAACAAAACTGTAGCTGGGATCACTCAGGATCAACAGACTACCAATGCTACCTGTTGTACTTGCTCACTATGGGGGGTGATGCCAAACACCCAGAAGTACTAAACTGCTTTCCTTCTTGCTGCCCAGGAGTTTCTTACCAGAACTAATAGAAAATAAAAAGTAGATGGGAAACAATAAAAAGTAAAATGGATATAACTGAAGTTAAACAAGACAAATGAAGTAACAGACCAGAACAGAAAGAGAATTGTAATAGAAGATTACAAATAAAAAAATGCAAGTATCAACACATGATCAGGATACACCAGCAGCTAACAAACAACATAAAATTGAAGATCAGTTGCCAGAGTATTTCAACCATGGTAGAATACTCGCCCCTCTGGCAGGGATTATCCCAGACTTGTCCTTTAATTTAGTTGGACACCATGGCTTACAACCCTTCCAGAGGGAAGCACCATTATGACTTCTATTTTTTTTCTTCAAGAAAATCATAAGGTGGGAACAAAGAAAAATGCTAAGAGGAACCCCTTATTAACACCTAAGACATCTAAACTGCAGCCCAGCCTATGCCCAATGCACTAACAGGTCATTCCCTCACACTCAGATCAAAAAATCAAAGTTCAGAGTGCATCTTAGCGTGAATGAGAGAATTTCCTCCCGCTTTTTTTGAACAAAAGGGATAGGAGAAGGGATAGAAAACGAACATAACAATAAGATTCTAAGTGAGAAACACTTAGCAGAAATACTTAGCAGCTTTTAAGGAGCTGAAAAGCACAAAAAAAATCTAAGTATATCTAAAAAAATCTAAGTATAACTATATCCATTTTACTTTTTATTGTTTCCCATCTACTTTTTATTTTCTATTAGTTCTGGTCAGAAACCCCTGGGCAGCAAGAAGGAAAGTAGTTTAGTACTTCTGGGTGTTTGGCATCACCCCCCATAGTGAGCAAGTACAACAGGTAGCATTGGTAGTCTGTTGATCCTGAGTGATCCCAGCTACAGTTTTGTTTTTCTTTCTTTTTTTTAGAAGAAGATCAGGACATCCAAGCACTGCTGGATAGTTGCTGAATGCAGGGCCTGCCTGTGGCATTATAATAACAGGCTAAGTCATTTGTAGTTCATAGTTTACCTTTGATTTTATAACTTCACACAGGGTACTATGAACGATGAGAGATCCAGTGGGATCACTCAGGGTCTAGTAGAGACCACCAATGTTGTGCGTTGATAGGCAAGGTGACCAACCTTGACATTCTTTCTTTTCTCTCCTGTTGTGACAAACACAAAATACACACACAGCTTACAGTGTGTTCTTTGTGTATGTTTTCTTCAGGTGTGAGTAGTTTTTTTGTTCTTGCTCTTCAGGGAGGGCCTTAGCCAAAAGCTAACAGTCCAAATCTCACCTGGAAATTCAACTCAGTCCTTGTCAGTTTTGGCATCAAACTTGTAATGGTTTAATCATTACAGGTTATTTACTGAAATATTTGTTCTAAAAGTTGCTAAGTATTTCTCACTTAGAAATTTTTTATTTTTTTATTTTCAGCTTAATTAGCTACAAATTGTTTCTACTAAGTGTTTCTCACTTAGATTTTTTTTTTGCTTTTCAGCTCCTTAAAAGCTGCTAAGTGTTTCTGCTAAGTGTTTCTCACTTAGAATTTTATTTTTATGTTCGTTTTCTATCCCTTCTCCTATCCCTTTTGTTCAAAATAAGCGGGAGGAAATTCTCTCATTCACGCTAAGATGCACTCTGAACTTTGATTTTTTGATCTGAGTGTGAGGGAATGACCTGTTAGTGCATTGGGCATAGGCTGGGCTGCAGTTTAGATGTCTTAGGTGTTAATAGGGGGTTCCTCTTAGCATTTTTTCTTTGTTCCCACCTTATGATTTTCTTGAAGAAAAAAAATAGAAGTCATAATGGTGCTTCCCTCTGGAAGGGTTGTAAGCCATGGTGTCCAACTAAATTAAAGGACAAGTCTGGGATAATCCCTGCCAGAGGGGCGAGTATTCTACCATGGTTGAAATACTCTGGCAACTGATCTTCAATTTTATGTTGTTTGTTAGCTGCTGGTGTATCTTGATTATGTGTTGATACTTGCATTTTTTTATTTGTAATCTTCTATTACAATCCTCTTTCTGTTCTGGTCTGTTACTTCATTTGTCTTGTTTAACTTCAGTTATATCCATTTTACTTTTTATTGTTTCCCATCTACTTTTTATTTTCTATTAGTTCTGGTCAGAAACCCCTGGGCAGCAAGAAGGAAAGTAGTTTAGTACTTCTGGGTGTTTGGCATCACCCCCCATAGTGAGCAAGTACAACAGGTAGCATTGGTAGTCTGTTGATCCTGAGTGATCCCAGCTACAGTTTTGTTTTTCTTTCTTTTTTTTAGAAGAAGATCAGGACATCCAAGCACTGCTGGATAGTTGCTGAATGCAGGGCCTGCCTGTGGCATTATAATAACAGGCTAAGTCATTTGTAGTTCATAGTTTACCTTTGATTTTATAACTTCACACAGGGTACTATGAACGATGAGAGATCCAGTGGGATCACTCAGGGTCTAGTAGAGACCACCAATGTTGTGCGTTGATAGGCAAGGTGACCAACCTTGACATTCTTTCTTTTCTCTCCTGTTGTGACAAACACAAAATACACACACAGCTTACAGTGTGTTCTTTGTGTATGTTTTCTTCAGGTGTGAGTAGTTTTTTTGTTCTTGCTCTTCAGGGAGGGCCTTAGCCAAAAGCTAACAGTCCAAATCTCACCTGGAAATTCAACTCAGTCCTTGTCAGTTTTGGCATCAAACTTGTAATGGTTTAATCATTACAGGTTATTTACTGAAATATTTGTTCTAAAAGTTGCTAAGTATTTCTCACTTAGAAATTTTTTTTTTATTTTTTTATTTTCAGCTTAATTAGCTACAAATTGTTTCTACTAAGTGTTTCTCACTTAGATTTTTTTTTTGCTTTTCAGCTCCTTAAAAGCTGCTAAGTGTTTCTGCTAAGTGTTTCTCACTTAGAATTTTATTTTTATGTTCGTTTTCTATCCCTTCTCCTATCCCTTTTGTTCAAAATAAGCGGGAGGAAATTCTCTCATTCACGCTAAGATGCACTCTGAACTTTGATTTTTTGATCTGAGTGTGAGGGAATGACCTGTTAGTGCATTGGGCATAGGCTGGGCTGCAGTTTAGATGTCTTAGGTGTTAATAGGGGGTTCCTCTTAGCATTTTTTCTTTGTTCCCACCTTATGATTTTCTTGAAGAAAAAAAATAGAAGTCATAATGGTGCTTCCCTCTGGAAGGGTTGTAAGCCATGGTGTCCAACTAAATTAAAGGACAAGTCTGGGATAATCCCTGCCAGAGGGGCGAGTATTCTACCATGGTTGAAATACTCTGGCAACTGATCTTCAATTTTATGTTGTTTGTTAGCTGCTGGTGTATCTTGATTATGTGTTGATACTTGCATTTTTTTATTTGTAATCTTCTATTACAATCCTCTTTCTGTTCTGGTCTGTTACTTCATTTGTCTTGTTTAACTTCAGTTATATCCATTTTACTTTTTATTGTTTCCCATCTACTTTTTATTTTCTATTAGTTCTGGTCGCAAGAACAAAAAAACTACTCACACCTGAAGAAAACATACACAAAGAACACACTGTAAGCTGTGTGTGTATTTTGTGTTTGTCACAACAGGAGAGAAAAGAAAGAATGTCAAGGTTGGTCACCTTGCCTATCAACGCACAACATTGGTGGTCTCTACTAGACCCTGAGTGATCCCACTGGATCTCTCATCGTTCATAGTACCCTGTGTGAAGTTATAAAATCAAAGGTAAACTATGAACTACAAATGACTTAGCCTGTTATTATAATGCCACAGGCAGGCCCTGCATTCAGCAACTATCCAGCAGTGCTAGGATGTCCTGATCTTCTTCTAAAAAAAAGAAAGAAAAACAAAACTGTAGCTGGGATCACTCAGGATCAACAGACTACCAATGCTACCTGTTGTACTTGCTCACTATGGGGGGTGATGCCAAACACCCAGAAGTACTAAACTGCTTTCCTTCTTGCTGCCCAGGAGTTTCTTACCAGAACTAATAGAAAATAAAAAGTAGATGGGAAACAATAAAAAGTAAAATGGATATAACTGAAGTTAAACAAGACAAATGAAGTAACAGACCAGAACAGAAAGAGAATTGTAATAGAAGATTACAAATAAAAAAATGCAAGTATCAACACATGATCAGGATACACCAGCAGCTAACAAACAACATAAAATTGAAGATCAGTTGCCAGAGTATTTCAACCATGGTAGAATACTCGCCCCTCTGGCAGGGATTATCCCAGACTTGTCCTTTAATTTAGTTGGACACCATGGCTTACAACCCTTCCAGAGGGAAGCACCATTATGACTTCTATTTTTTTTCTTCAAGAAAATCATAAGGTGGGAACAAAGAAAAATGCTAAGAGGAACCCCTTATTAACACCTAAGACATCTAAACTGCAGCCCAGCCTATGCCCAATGCACTAACAGGTCATTCCCTCACACTCAGATCAAAAAATCAAAGTTCAGAGTGCATCTTAGCGTGAATGAGAGAATTTCCTCCCGCTTTTTTTGAACAAAAGGGATAGGAGAAGGGATAGAAAACGAACATAACAATAAGATTCTAAGTGAGAAACACTTAGCAGAAATACTTAGCAGCTTTTAAGGAGCTGAAAAGCACAAAAAAAATCTAAGTGAGAAACACTTAGTAGTAACACTTTGTAGCTAATTGAGCTGAAAATAAAAAAATAAAAAAATTTCTAAGTGAGAGATACTTAGCAACTTTTAGAACAAATATTTCAGTAAATAACCTGTTGAAATGGTAGTTAATGTAACCATTACAGGTTTGATGCCAAAACTGACAAAGAATGAGTTAAGTTACCAGGTGAGATTTGGACTGTTAGCTTTTGGCTAAGGCCCTCCCTGAAGAGCAAGAACAAAAAAACTACTCACACCTGAAGAAAACATACACAAAGAACACACTGTAAGCTGTGTGTGTATTTTGTGTTTGTCACAACAGGAGAGAAAAGAAAGAATGTCAAGGTTGGTCACCTTGCCTATCAACGCACAACATTGGTGGTCTCTACTAGACCCTGAGTGATCCCACTGGATCTCTCATCGTTCATAGTACCCTGTGTGAAGTTATAAAATCAAAGGTAAACTATGAACTACAAATGACTTAGCCTGTTATTATAATGCCACAGGCAGGCCCTGCATTCAGCAACTATCCAGCAGTGCTAGGATGTCCTGATCTTCTTCTAAAAAAAAGAAAGAAAAACAAAACTGTAGCTGGGATCACTCAGGATCAACAGACTACCAATGCTACCTGTTGTACTTGCTCACTATGGGGGGTGATGCCAAACACCCAGAAGTACTAAACTGCTTTCCTTCTTGCTGCCCAGGAGTTTCTTACCAGAACTAATAGAAAATAAAAAGTAGATGGGAAACAATAAAAAGTAAAATGGATATAACTGAAGTTAAACAAGACAAATGAAGTAACAGACCAGAACAGAAAGAGAATTGTAATAGAAGATTACAAATAAAAAAATGCAAGTATCAACACATGATCAGGATACACCAGCAGCTAACAAACAACATAAAATTGAAGATCAGTTGCCAGAGTATTTCAACCATGGTAGAATACTCGCCCCTCTGGCAGGGATTATCCCAGACTTGTCCTTTAATTTAGTTGGACACCATGGCTTACAACCCTTCCAGAGGGAAGCACCATTATGACTTCTATTTTTTTTCTTCAAGAAAATCATAAGGTGGGAACAAAGAAAAATGCTAAGAGGAACCCCTTATTAACACCTAAGACATCTAAACTGCAGCCCAGCCTATGCCCAATGCACTAACAGGTCATTCCCTCACACTCAGATCAAAAAATCAAAGTTCAGAGTGCATCTTAGCGTGAATGAGAGAATTTCCTCCCGCTTTTTTTGAACAAAAGGGATAGGAGAAGGGATAGAAAACGAACATAACAATAAGATTCTAAGTGAGAAACACTTAGCAGAAATACTTAGCAGCTTTTAAGGAGCTGAAAAGCACAAAAAAAATCTAAGTATATCTAAAAAAATCTAAGTATAACTATATCCATTTTACTTTTTATTGTTTCCCATCTACTTTTTATTTTCTATTAGTTCTGGTCAGAAACCCCTGGGCAGCAAGAAGGAAAGTAGTTTAGTACTTCTGGGTGTTTGGCATCACCCCCCATAGTGAGCAAGTACAACAGGTAGCATTGGTAGTCTGTTGATCCTGAGTGATCCCAGCTACAGTTTTGTTTTTCTTTCTTTTTTTTAGAAGAAGATCAGGACATCCAAGCACTGCTGGATAGTTGCTGAATGCAGGGCCTGCCTGTGGCATTATAATAACAGGCTAAGTCATTTGTAGTTCATAGTTTACCTTTGATTTTATAACTTCACACAGGGTACTATGAACGATGAGAGATCCAGTGGGATCACTCAGGGTCTAGTAGAGACCACCAATGTTGTGCGTTGATAGGCAAGGTGACCAACCTTGACATTCTTTCTTTTCTCTCCTGTTGTGACAAACACAAAATACACACACAGCTTACAGTGTGTTCTTTGTGTATGTTTTCTTCAGGTGTGAGTAGTTTTTTTGTTCTTGCTCTTCAGGGAGGGCCTTAGCCAAAAGCTAACAGTCCAAATCTCACCTGGAAATTCAACTCAGTCCTTGTCAGTTTTGGCATCAAACTTGTAATGGTTTAATCATTACAGGTTATTTACTGAAATATTTGTTCTAAAAGTTGCTAAGTATTTCTCACTTAGAAATTTTTTATTTTTTTATTTTCAGCTTAATTAGCTACAAATTGTTTCTACTAAGTGTTTCTCACTTAGATTTTTTTTTTGCTTTTCAGCTCCTTAAAAGCTGCTAAGTGTTTCTGCTAAGTGTTTCTCACTTAGAATTTTATTTTTATGTTCGTTTTCTATCCCTTCTCCTATCCCTTTTGTTCAAAATAAGCGGGAGGAAATTCTCTCATTCACGCTAAGATGCACTCTGAACTTTGATTTTTTGATCTGAGTGTGAGGGAATGACCTGTTAGTGCATTGGGCATAGGCTGGGCTGCAGTTTAGATGTCTTAGGTGTTAATAGGGGGTTCCTCTTAGCATTTTTTCTTTGTTCCCACCTTATGATTTTCTTGAAGAAAAAAAATAGAAGTCATAATGGTGCTTCCCTCTGGAAGGGTTGTAAGCCATGGTGTCCAACTAAATTAAAGGACAAGTCTGGGATAATCCCTGCCAGAGGGGCGAGTATTCTACCATGGTTGAAATACTCTGGCAACTGATCTTCAATTTTATGTTGTTTGTTAGCTGCTGGTGTATCTTGATTATGTGTTGATACTTGCATTTTTTTATTTGTAATCTTCTATTACAATCCTCTTTCTGTTCTGGTCTGTTACTTCATTTGTCTTGTTTAACTTCAGTTATATCCATTTTACTTTTTATTGTTTCCCATCTACTTTTTATTTTCTATTAGTTCTGGTCAGAAACCCCTGGGCAGCAAGAAGGAAAGTAGTTTAGTACTTCTGGGTGTTTGGCATCACCCCCCATAGTGAGCAAGTACAACAGGTAGCATTGGTAGTCTGTTGATCCTGAGTGATCCCAGCTACAGTTTTGTTTTTCTTTCTTTTTTTTAGAAGAAGATCAGGACATCCAAGCACTGCTGGATAGTTGCTGAATGCAGGGCCTGCCTGTGGCATTATAATAACAGGCTAAGTCATTTGTAGTTCATAGTTTACCTTTGATTTTATAACTTCACACAGGGTACTATGAACGATGAGAGATCCAGTGGGATCACTCAGGGTCTAGTAGAGACCACCAATGTTGTGCGTTGATAGGCAAGGTGACCAACCTTGACATTCTTTCTTTTCTCTCCTGTTGTGACAAACACAAAATACACACACAGCTTACAGTGTGTTCTTTGTGTATGTTTTCTTCAGGTGTGAGTAGTTTTTTTGTTCTTGCTCTTCAGGGAGGGCCTTAGCCAAAAGCTAACAGTCCAAATCTCACCTGGAAATTCAACTCAGTCCTTGTCAGTTTTGGCATCAAACTTGTAATGGTTTAATCATTACAGGTTATTTACTGAAATATTTGTTCTAAAAGTTGCTAAGTATTTCTCACTTAGAAATTTTTTTTTTATTTTTTTATTTTCAGCTTAATTAGCTACAAATTGTTTCTACTAAGTGTTTCTCACTTAGATTTTTTTTTTGCTTTTCAGCTCCTTAAAAGCTGCTAAGTGTTTCTGCTAAGTGTTTCTCACTTAGAATTTTATTTTTATGTTCGTTTTCTATCCCTTCTCCTATCCCTTTTGTTCAAAATAAGCGGGAGGAAATTCTCTCATTCACGCTAAGATGCACTCTGAACTTTGATTTTTTGATCTGAGTGTGAGGGAATGACCTGTTAGTGCATTGGGCATAGGCTGGGCTGCAGTTTAGATGTCTTAGGTGTTAATAGGGGGTTCCTCTTAGCATTTTTTCTTTGTTCCCACCTTATGATTTTCTTGAAGAAAAAAAATAGAAGTCATAATGGTGCTTCCCTCTGGAAGGGTTGTAAGCCATGGTGTCCAACTAAATTAAAGGACAAGTCTGGGATAATCCCTGCCAGAGGGGCGAGTATTCTACCATGGTTGAAATACTCTGGCAACTGATCTTCAATTTTATGTTGTTTGTTAGCTGCTGGTGTATCTTGATTATGTGTTGATACTTGCATTTTTTTATTTGTAATCTTCTATTACAATCCTCTTTCTGTTCTGGTCTGTTACTTCATTTGTCTTGTTTAACTTCAGTTATATCCATTTTACTTTTTATTGTTTCCCATCTACTTTTTATTTTCTATTAGTTCTGGTCAGAAACCCCTGGGCAGCAAGAAGGAAAGTAGTTTAGTACTTCTGGGTGTTTGGCATCACCCCCCATAGTGAGCAAGTACAACAGGTAGCATTGGTAGTCTGTTGATCCTGAGTGATCCCAGCTACAGTTTTGTTTTTCTTTCTTTTTTTTAGAAGAAGATCAGGACATCCAAGCACTGCTGGATAGTTGCTGAATGCAGGGCCTGCCTGTGGCATTATAATAACAGGCTAAGTCATTTGTAGTTCATAGTTTACCTTTGATTTTATAACTTCACACAGGGTACTATGAACGATGAGAGATCCAGTGGGATCACTCAGGGTCTAGTAGAGACCACCAATGTTGTGCGTTGATAGGCAAGGTGACCAACCTTGACATTCTTTCTTTTCTCTCCTGTTGTGACAAACACAAAATACACACACAGCTTACAGTGTGTTCTTTGTGTATGTTTTCTTCAGGTGTGAGTAGTTTTTTTGTTCTTGCTCTTCAGGGAGGGCCTTAGCCAAAAGCTAACAGTCCAAATCTCACCTGGAAATTCAACTCAGTCCTTGTCAGTTTTGGCATCAAACTTGTAATGGTTTAATCATTACAGGTTATTTACTGAAATATTTGTTCTAAAAGTTGCTAAGTATTTCTCACTTAGAAATTTTTTTTTTATTTTTTTATTTTCAGCTTAATTAGCTACAAATTGTTTCTACTAAGTGTTTCTCACTTAGATTTTTTTTTTGCTTTTCAGCTCCTTAAAAGCTGCTAAGTGTTTCTGCTAAGTGTTTCTCACTTAGAATTTTATTTTTATGTTCGTTTTCTATCCCTTCTCCTATCCCTTTTGTTCAAAATAAGCGGGAGGAAATTCTCTCATTCACGCTAAGATGCACTCTGAACTTTGATTTTTTGATCTGAGTGTGAGGGAATGACCTGTTAGTGCATTGGGCATAGGCTGGGCTGCAGTTTAGATGTCTTAGGTGTTAATAGGGGGTTCCTCTTAGCATTTTTTCTTTGTTCCCACCTTATGATTTTCTTGAAGAAAAAAAATAGAAGTCATAATGGTGCTTCCCTCTGGAAGGGTTGTAAGCCATGGTGTCCAACTAAATTAAAGGACAAGTCTGGGATAATCCCTGCCAGAGGGGCGAGTATTCTACCATGGTTGAAATACTCTGGCAACTGATCTTCAATTTTATGTTGTTTGTTAGCTGCTGGTGTATCTTGATTATGTGTTGATACTTGCATTTTTTTATTTGTAATCTTCTATTACAATCCTCTTTCTGTTCTGGTCTGTTACTTCATTTGTCTTGTTTAACTTCAGTGAGTTAAGTTACCAGGTGAGATTTGGACTGTTAGCTTTTGGCTAAGGCCCTCCCTGAAGAGCAAGAACAAAAAAACTACTCACACCTGAAGAAAACATACACAAAGAACACACTGTAAGCTGTGTGTGTATTTTGTGTTTGTCACAACAGGAGAGAAAAGAAAGAATGTCAAGGTTGGTCACCTTGCCTATCAACGCACAACATTGGTGGTCTCTACTAGACCCTGAGTGATCCCACTGGATCTCTCATCGTTCATAGTACCCTGTGTGAAGTTATAAAATCAAAGGTAAACTATGAACTACAAATGACTTAGCCTGTTATTATAATGCCACAGGCAGGCCCTGCATTCAGCAACTATCCAGCAGTGCTAGGATGTCCTGATCTTCTTCTAAAAAAAAGAAAGAAAAACAAAACTGTAGCTGGGATCACTCAGGATCAACAGACTACCAATGCTACCTGTTGTACTTGCTCACTATGGGGGGTGATGCCAAACACCCAGAAGTACTAAACTGCTTTCCTTCTTGCTGCCCAGGAGTTTCTTACCAGAACTAATAGAAAATAAAAAGTAGATGGGAAACAATAAAAAGTAAAATGGATATAACTGAAGTTAAACAAGACAAATGAAGTAACAGACCAGAACAGAAAGAGAATTGTAATAGAAGATTACAAATAAAAAAATGCAAGTATCAACACATGATCAGGATACACCAGCAGCTAACAAACAACATAAAATTGAAGATCAGTTGCCAGAGTATTTCAACCATGGTAGAATACTCGCCCCTCTGGCAGGGATTATCCCAGACTTGTCCTTTAATTTAGTTGGACACCATGGCTTACAACCCTTCCAGAGGGAAGCACCATTATGACTTCTATTTTTTTTCTTCAAGAAAATCATAAGGTGGGAACAAAGAAAAATGCTAAGAGGAACCCCTTATTAACACCTAAGACATCTAAACTGCAGCCCAGCCTATGCCCAATGCACTAACAGGTCATTCCCTCACACTCAGATCAAAAAATCAAAGTTCAGAGTGCATCTTAGCGTGAATGAGAGAATTTCCTCCCGCTTTTTTTGAACAAAAGGGATAGGAGAAGGGATAGAAAACGAACATAACAATAAGATTCTAAGTGAGAAACACTTAGCAGAAATACTTAGCAGCTTTTAAGGAGCTGAAAAGCACAAAAAAAATCTAAGTGAGAAACACTTAGTAGTAACACTTTGTAGCTAATTGAGCTGAAAATAAAAAAATAAAAAAATTTCTAAGTGAGAGATACTTAGCAACTTTTAGAACAAATATTTCAGTAAATAACCTGTTGAAATGGTAGTTAATGTAACCATTACAGGTTTGATGCCAAAACTGACAAAGAATGAGTTAAGTTACCAGGTGAGATTTGGACTGTTAGCTTTTGGCTAAGGCCCTCCCTGAAGAGCAAGAACAAAAAAACTACTCACACCTGAAGAAAACATACACAAAGAACACACTGTAAGCTGTGTGTGTATTTTGTGTTTGTCACAACAGGAGAGAAAAGAAAGAATGTCAAGGTTGGTCACCTTGCCTATCAACGCACAACATTGGTGGTCTCTACTAGACCCTGAGTGATCCCACTGGATCTCTCATCGTTCATAGTACCCTGTGTGAAGTTATAAAATCAAAGGTAAACTATGAACTACAAATGACTTAGCCTGTTATTATAATGCCACAGGCAGGCCCTGCATTCAGCAACTATCCAGCAGTGCTAGGATGTCCTGATCTTCTTCTAAAAAAAAGAAAGAAAAACAAAACTGTAGCTGGGATCACTCAGGATCAACAGACTACCAATGCTACCTGTTGTACTTGCTCACTATGGGGGGTGATGCCAAACACCCAGAAGTACTAAACTGCTTTCCTTCTTGCTGCCCAGGAGTTTCTGACCAGAACTAATAGAAAATAAAAAGTAGATGGGAAACAATAAAAAGTAAAATGGATATAACTGAAGTTAAACAAGACAAATGAAGTAACAGACCAGAACAGAAAGAGAATTGTAATAGAAGATTACAAATAAAAAAATGCAAGTATCAACACATGATCAGGATACACCAGCAGCTAACAAACAACATAAAATTGAAGATCAGTTGCCAGAGTATTTCAACCATGGTAGAATACTCGCCCCTCTGGCAGGGATTATCCCAGACTTGTCCTTTAATTTAGTTGGACACCATGGCTTACAACCCTTCCAGAGGGAAGCACCATTATGACTTCTATTTTTTTTCTTCAAGAAAATCATAAGGTGGGAACAAAGAAAAAATGCTAAGAGGAACCCCCTATTAACACCTAAGACATCTAAACTGCAGCCCAGCCTATGCCCAATGCACTAACAGGTCATTCCCTCACACTCAGATCAAAAAATCAAAGTTCAGAGTGCATCTTAGCGTGAATGAGAGAATTTCCTCCCGCTTATTTTGAACAAAAGGGATAGGAGAAGGGATAGAAAACGAACATAAAAATAAAATTCTAAGTGAGAAACACTTAGCAGAAACACTTAGCAGCTTTTAAGGAGCTGAAAAGCAAAAAAAAAATCTAAGTGAGAAACACTTAGTAGAAACAATTTGTAGCTAATTAAGCTGAAAATAAAAAAATAAAAAATTTCTAAGTGAGAAATACTTAGCAACTTTTAGAACAAATATTTCAGTAAACTGATGGAAAAAGAGAGCGTGACAAAGGCAATTCAAAATAAGACCAGACGTGGCAAAAGTGTCAAAACACATGCATATGGCAATCAGAGTTTTCTTTTTAGAGAGGGATAAACATGAATTTCGATAAGTGGGAAGTAACGGACTGGGAGCTTTTGGCTCCTGCCCTATTCCCGATGTAAACTTTCTTTTTATTTTTTTTTTTTTTTAACAGGCCCAAAGGGCGACAATGATGGTTGAACAAGTCAGTGGCCAGTAAGTCAGTCAGAATCTGTCGTTGAAGTTGAGTAAGACTCTGTCGTTGAAGTTGAGTAAGATGAGTAGGATGAGTAGGATGACTGTGCACTTAAAGATTGTGAGTCCGAATCAGAGGATTCACATCGCTTTCGCTTCTTCTTGACTGTCTTTGCTGCTGGCTTTGCTGCTACTTTCTTTGCTGCTGGCTTTGCTGCTGCTTTCTTCGCTGCTGGCTTTGCTGCTGGCTTTGATGATTGCGAGGTTGGTTTCCGACAACTTCGTTTGTTGTGACCTTTAGCGTCGCAGTTGGAGCACGTCAGGGTCCTTGATTCACCGTTGGAGCGAATCCGAACCTTTCTTCTTCTCCCGACACCCTTCTGCACAACAGGGGGTTTCGTGCCGTCGAATTGAAGCTGTCCGGTAGGTATCGCCTGTGGGTACACAGAGACGCGGTAGAGCTCTCTGTAGCTGCTCATTCTGGTGTAGGGAGGCAAAGAGGTTTCGTGAGTAAAGACATTATTGCGCTGATGTGTCAATACTCTGACTGTGTGGATGCAAGGTAGGTTGTGGCGGAGGAAATCAGGACAGCCACACACTAATGTTCCATCTTTCAGACACACCAACCACCCGTGTTCTCGTCGTACTTCCCATTGTCCTTCACCCAGTGGTGTGACAGCATGGTTGTTTGCTGAGGTGGCACTCCCCCGAACGAACAACTCCACTGTCGGAACCGGATAGTTCGCAGGAACGTCAGCATGCATCTCGCGTCGGCTGGCGTAGGTGTCCGTTGTCCAACAACGGGTGTCCTTTATCACAGATAAAAGACTCCCTTGCCGAGTCTCCTTGAACACGGCGTTGACGCATTCCGACGCGTTGGAGGTGTAGGTGTTGCATCTGGGGACCCGAAGGCCAGTAAGTAATTCTCACGCACTCGAGAATTTCGATAAAGTGGGAAGTAACGGACTGGGAGCTTTTGGCTCCTGCCCTATTCCCGATGTAAACTTTCTTTTAATTTTTTTTTTTTTTTTTAACAGGCCCAAAGGGCGACAATGATGGTTGCTGACCAAGGAATAATATTCAAATGAATTTTCGTTTCAAAGAAACGAACAGAATTAAGAGAGAGGTAGAGAAAAAAAAAAAAAAAAAAAAAGAAAGAATAGAAAAAAAATATGAAGAGGAAATAATCAGACATGAAAAAAAAAAAAAAAAATAAAATATAAATAAAAAACGTTGTATGAAAAAGGAAAAAAAGAAAAAAAAAAAGACCAGAAAAGGAAAGAGAAGAATTTCGATAAGTGGGAAGTAACGGACTGGGAGCTTTTGGCTCCTGCCCTATTCCCGATGTAAACTTTCTTTTTATTTTTTTTTTTTTTTTAACAGGCCCAAAGGGCGACAATGATGGTTGCTGACCAAGGAATAATATTCAAATGAATTTTCGTTTCAAAGAAACGAACAGAATTAAGAGAGAGGTAGAGAAAAAAAAAAAAAAAAAAAAAAGAAAGAATAGAAAAAAAATATGAAGAGGAAATAATCAAACATGAAAAAAAAAAAAAAAAAATAAAATATAAATAAAAAACGTTGATGAAAAGGTATAATATTATTGTGGGGATATGAGGATAGCAGGGAGATGCTCTTTTTTTTTTTTTTTTTTTTTTTTTTTTTTTATTTATTATTTAAAAAAAGGAAACAATCAGTTTAGCGTCTCGATCAGGACGGAAAATAGAAATTAATCGACATAGTCGATCGATAGAAAAAAAACAATGATAACATTGTTTATTCCTTTTTTTTTTTTTTTTTTTTATTCTTTTTATTTATTTTTAAAGAAAAAACAATCAGTTTAGCGTCCTGACCAGGACGGAAAATTGAAAGTGATCGACATAGTCGATCGATAGAAAAAAAACAATGATAACATTGTTTATTCTTTTTTTTTTTTTTTTTTTTTTTTTAAATCCATGTTATTGAAAATTCTGAAGGGAATAGGGAAGAGATATTTATTAAGGTATTAATACATGTAAACTAAGTATCGCAATTACTCTTAATGACTTGCGCCGGGGTTAAATTGTCCAGTCGCTCAGACTGAGATGCCTTAGACCAAACGTGAAGATTCAACACATCAGAATCAGGAATGGTTCCCACATCCCAGACCAGCCAAAGAACAAGAGGGAGGGTGGGAAATTTCGGGTGGGAGGGTGGGAAATTTAAAAAATGAGGAGTTGGATATAAAGAGGTGAAAAAGTCTGATAAAAGTATGTTAAGGTGTTAACTACTGCAACTGGAAATATTACTGCGCTGAATAATTACTGCGGGGAAATATTACTGCGCGGAAAAATTAGTGCGGTTTTTTTGAGAAAAGATTAGTGCGGTTTTTTCCACTTGGTGGTAGAAAAAATTTTGGTTGCTTTTTTGCTGTGTAAGGCACCAGCAGAAAAGTGCAGCTGGAGAAAAAATCACTTCTGAGCAGAAATATTAGTGCGGTGGAAATATTACTGCGTGGAAAAATTAGTGCGGTTTTTTGCAGATTTGGGAATTAGTGCGGTTTTTTCTGCGCAGTAATATTTCCAGTTGCAGTACATTAAATCAAGACCAAACAACTATCTCAGAAAATCTTTAAACATCAATATTTCACTCTTTAATATTCCTTAAACTCCTAAGGGAATAATATATACAAAAATATTATAAATAAGTGAACCAATATACTTCAGCGACTAAAACATAAATGTAAATTTATGCGACATAGCT
Organism: Flectonema sp. DT1601; assembly: GCA_964019425.1. Lineage (NCBI taxonomy): Eukaryota > Euglenozoa > Diplonemea > Diplonemida > Diplonemidae > Flectonema > Flectonema sp. DT1601. Next base: position 691,183 of record OZ025823.1, on the reverse strand, counting down.
ATCGAGTCGAAATGCTTCATTCAGAATTGAAATACAACTTGCAGAGTGCATTTCAGTTAAGGGAGGGATATTTTCCCTTTCCGTTCCGATAGGAGGGAGAAGGGAATATGTTGTAAATAAAAAACGAGGAAACATCGAGGCGATAGCCGAGTGGTTATGGTTGTCGACCGTAAATCGCTTGACGAGCCGAGGTCACGGGTTCAATTCCGGGTCACGGCAGAATTTTTGCGTTTTTAACTTATAAATTGCAAAGTGTTAAAAGTGCATCTTTTGTAATCAATGAGTTAACTTAAGAGAGGAAAGTACAATGGATCCTAAACGAAAGAATTACCGAGATAAATCTAGACGTCTGACCACCTTTCAAGGTTTGACTTAAGCAGATAACGATGGGCACGTTTTCCGTACTTGTCCTTTATCCCTTGAAGGCACGTCTCGGCCTCTGTTTCGATGCTTAGCTTGCTAATCTTCCACACTAACAATGTCGCATCAACCTTCGGTATCTTCGTCTGGCTGGCCACGTTGCCAACCAAGTGCTGCACGCACAAAGCATGGTGCAACACGACTCCGTGCAGGGAGGTGTCGGACTCCAGCCCCTTCTGCCTGTCGGAAATCAAGACGAACCTTTTCAGTCGGTCGCCAAAATGGTTCTTCAGGTGGGTGTGGTGGTATGCCCATCCCTCGTGGTTTTCGACCACTCCAACCGAGTAGGCTAAAGGCATAACATGCCTTTCGGCGTCGATCCCCACGGTGATGAACAAGCACCCACCAAACGGACCCGTCAGACTGCATGCATCGCTGCAGATGACAGGTGCCAGGTGCTCAGCTGTTTCTGGCCTCACAAAAGACCAAAACACCCTCTCAAAAGCACCATCATCTCTCTTCTCGATGTTCCAGTACATCTGGCTGTTGCGCTGTTGGAGGTCGGTGAGGTACGGTGCTATCAGGCCGTACTGCTCGCCCATCAACCCGTGGACCTTCTCCTTGGCCTTCTCCAGACCCCTCTCCACAGTCTTTTTGGGGACCGCAACGTCGCGGAATGACTTTAAGTCAATTGCCGCTTGTTTCGGCCCGTAGTCAAACTGACTGGCTACCTTCTCTTCCAAAATACTGGAAATCCAGTCCGACGTGCCATCGCAGCCCCGCCTCGCTTCCCCAGGTGCGCAAGTGTGACTCTCCACCTTCGTCACGCGGCACTCCCCCTCCACCACCTTTGCCTTCACCGTCCATTGGCATTCGTCGTTTGGACAGGCGAGGGTGAGGTACGTGGGGCACCTTCTCTGCACCCTGCAGCTGTGTCCTAGCACAGTGTTCACCCGAAACACAGTCTGGATCAGTTCTTCCTGTGTGCGGAAGTAGTCTCCAACAGCATAAGTAGTAGCAGGCATCTTTTAATTTTTTTTTGTGGAAAGCTGCAACAAAAAAACTTTGTAATAAAAATTAAGAATTTTTTTTTTTTTAAAAATCTGTCAAGTTCGAGTCCCGGTGCGGTAACTTTTTTCCCTAATATTTCGGCCGATGGTCAATTTTTCGGGTCAAGTTCGAGTCCTGGTGGATAACTTTTTTTTGTAGGGAGTTGGCGATTTCGCAAACTATTTTTGTTGAATTAGAGGTTTTCCCAAAAAAAAAAAAGGATTTAAAAAAAAAAAAAAAAAAAAAAAAAAAAAGAATAAACAATGTTATCATTGTTTTTTTTTTATCGATCGACTATGTCGATCACGTTTTTTATATGAGAGGATGCCAAAAGTAGGGTACAATTTTGGGCCACGGGTATCTGACAGTCCCTAAGTGTGAATCCGACCACTTTTCACAAGATATTTTATACTCAAAAAATGCAATTCCGTGTCTGGGAAGTGATTTGTTCAAAATAAGCGGGAGGAAATTCTCTCATCCACGCTAAGATGCACTCTGAACTTTGATTTTTTGATCTGAGTGTGAGGGAATGACCTGTTAGTGCATTGGGCATAGGCTGGGCTGCAGTTTAGATGTCTTAGGTGTTAATAGGGGGTTCCTCTTAGCATTTTTCTTTGTTCCCACCTTATGATTTTCTTGAAGAAAAAAAATAGAAGTCATAATGGTGCTTCCCTCTGGAAGGGTTGTAAGCCATGGTGTCCAACTAGATTAAAGGACAAGTCTGGGATAATCCCTGCCAGAGGGGCGAGTATTCTACCATGGTTGAAATACTCTGGCAACTGATCTTCAATTTTATGTTGTTTGTTAGCTGCTGGTGTATCCTGATCATGTGTTGATACTTGCATTTTTTTATTTGTAATCTTCTATTACAATTCTCTTTCTGTTCTGGTCTGTTACTTCATTTGTCTTGTTTAACTTCAGTTATATCCATTTTACTTTTTATTGTTTCCCATCTACTTTTTATTTTCTATTAGTTCTGGTCAGAAACTCCTGGGCAGCAAGAAGGAAAGCAGTTTAGTACTTCTGGGTGTTTGGCATCACCCCCCATAGTGAGCAAGTACAACAGGTAGCATTGGTAGTCTGTTGATCCTGAGTGATCCCAGCTACAGTTTTGTTTTTCTTTCTTTTTTTTAGAAGAAGATCAGGACATCCAAGCACTGCTGGATAGTTGCTGAATGCAGGGCCTGCCTGTGGCATTATAATAACAGGCTAAGTCATTTGTAGTTCATAGTTTACCTTTGATTTTATAACTTCACACAGGGTACTATGAACGATGAGAGATCCAGTGGGATCACTCAGGGTCTAGTAGAGACCACCAATGTTGTGCGTTGATAGGCAAGGTGACCAACCTTGACATTCTTTCTTTTCTCTCCTGTTGTGACAAACACAAAATACACACACAGCTTACAGTGTGTTCTTTGTGTATGTTTTCTTCAGGTGTGAGTAGTTTTTTTGTTCTTGCTCTTCAGGGAGGGCCTTAGCCAAAAGCTAACAGTCCAAATCTCACCTGGAAATTCAACTCAGTCCTTGTCAGTTTTGGCATCAAACTTGTAATGGTTTAATCATTACAGGTTATTTACTGAAATATTTGTTCTAAAAGTTGCTAAGTATTTCTCACTTAGAAATTTTTTTTTTATTTTTTTATTTTCAGCTTAATTAGCTACAAATTGTTTCTACTAAGTGTTTCTCACTTAGATTTTTTTTTTGCTTTTCAGCTCCTTAAAAGCTGCTAAGTGTTTCTGCTAAGTGTTTCTCACTTAGAATTTTATTTTTATGTTCGTTTTCTATCCCTTCTCCTATCCCTTTTGTTCAAAATAAGCGGGAGGAAATTCTCTCATCCACGCTAAGATGCACTCTGAACTTTGATTTTTTGATCTGAGTGTGAGGGAATGACCTGTTAGTGCATTGGGCATAGGCTGGGCTGCAGTTTAGATGTCTTAGGTGTTAATAGGGGGTTCCTCTTAGCATTTTTCTTTGTTCCCACCTTATGATTTTCTTGAAGAAAAAAAATAGAAGTCATAATGGTGCTTCCCTCTGGAAGGGTTGTAAGCCATGGTGTCCAACTAGATTAAAGGACAAGTCTGGGATAATCCCTGCCAGAGGGGCGAGTATTCTACCATGGTTGAAATACTCTGGCAACTGATCTTCAATTTTATGTTGTTTGTTAGCTGCTGGTGTATCCTGATCATGTGTTGATACTTGCATTTTTTTATTTGTAATCTTCTATTACAATTCTCTTTCTGTTCTGGTCTGTTACTTCATTTGTCTTGTTTAACTTCAGTTATATCCATTTTACTTTTTATTGTTTCCCATCTACTTTTTATTTTCTATTAGTTCTGGTCAGAAACTCCTGGGCAGCAAGAAGGAAAGCAGTTTAGTACTTCTGGGTGTTTGGCATCACCCCCCATAGTGAGCAAGTACAACAGGTAGCATTGGTAGTCTGTTGATCCTGAGTGATCCCAGCTACAGTTTTGTTTTTCTTTCTTTTTTTTAGAAGAAGATCAGGACATCCAAGCACTGCTGGATAGTTGCTGAATGCAGGGCCTGCCTGTGGCATTATAATAACAGGCTAAGTCATTTGTAGTTCATAGTTTACCTTTGATTTTATAACTTCACACAGGGTACTATGAACGATGAGAGATCCAGTGGGATCACTCAGGGTCTAGTAGAGACCACCAATGTTGTGCGTTGATAGGCAAGGTGACCAACCTTGACATTCTTTCTTTTCTCTCCTGTTGTGACAAACACAAAATACACACACAGCTTACAGTGTGTTCTTTGTGTATGTTTTCTTCAGGTGTGAGTAGTTTTTTTGTTCTTGCTCTTCAGGGAGGGCCTTAGCCAAAAGCTAACAGTCCAAATCTCACCTGGAAATTCAACTCAGTCCTTGTCAGTTTTGGCATCAAACTTGTAATGGTTTAATCATTACAGGTTATTTACTGAAATATTTGTTCTAAAAGTTGCTAAGTATTTCTCACTTAGAAATTTTTTTTTTATTTTTTTATTTTCAGCTTAATTAGCTACAAATTGTTTCTACTAAGTGTTTCTCACTTAGATTTTTTTTTTGCTTTTCAGCTCCTTAAAAGCTGCTAAGTGTTTCTGCTAAGTGTTTCTCACTTAGAATTTTATTTTTATGTTCGTTTTCTATCCCTTCTCCTATCCCTTTTGTTCAAAATAAGCGGGAGGAAATTCTCTCATCCACGCTAAGATGCACTCTGAACTTTGATTTTTTGATCTGAGTGTGAGGGAATGACCTGTTAGTGCATTGGGCATAGGCTGGGCTGCAGTTTAGATGTCTTAGGTGTTAATAGGGGGTTCCTCTTAGCATTTTTCTTTGTTCCCACCTTATGATTTTCTTGAAGAAAAAAAATAGAAGTCATAATGGTGCTTCCCTCTGGAAGGGTTGTAAGCCATGGTGTCCAACTAGATTAAAGGACAAGTCTGGGATAATCCCTGCCAGAGGGGCGAGTATTCTACCATGGTTGAAATACTCTGGCAACTGATCTTCAATTTTATGTTGTTTGTTAGCTGCTGGTGTATCCTGATCATGTGTTGATACTTGCATTTTTTTATTTGTAATCTTCTATTACAATTCTCTTTCTGTTCTGGTCTGTTACTTCATTTGTCTTGTTTAACTTCAGTTATATCCATTTTACTTTTTATTGTTTCCCATCTACTTTTTATTTTCTATTAGTTCTGGTCAGAAACTCCTGGGCAGCAAGAAGGAAAGCAGTTTAGTACTTCTGGGTGTTTGGCATCACCCCCCATAGTGAGCAAGTACAACAGGTAGCATTGGTAGTCTGTTGATCCTGAGTGATCCCAGCTACAGTTTTGTTTTTCTTTCTTTTTTTTAGAAGAAGATCAGGACATCCAAGCACTGCTGGATAGTTGCTGAATGCAGGGCCTGCCTGTGGCATTATAATAACAGGCTAAGTCATTTGTAGTTCATAGTTTACCTTTGATTTTATAACTTCACACAGGGTACTATGAACGATGAGAGATCCAGTGGGATCACTCAGGGTCTAGTAGAGACCACCAATGTTGTGCGTTGATAGGCAAGGTGACCAACCTTGACATTCTTTCTTTTCTCTCCTGTTGTGACAAACACAAAATACACACACAGCTTACAGTGTGTTCTTTGTGTATGTTTTCTTCAGGTGTGAGTAGTTTTTTTGTTCTTGCTCTTCAGGGAGGGCCTTAGCCAAAAGCTAACAGTCCAAATCTCACCTGGAAATTCAACTCAGTCCTTGTCAGTTTTGGCATCAAACTTGTAATGGTTTAATCATTACAGGTTATTTACTGAAATATTTGTTCTAAAAGTTGCTAAGTATTTCTCACTTAGAAATTTTTTTTTTATTTTTTTATTTTCAGCTTAATTAGCTACAAATTGTTTCTACTAAGTGTTTCTCACTTAGATTTTTTTTTTGCTTTTCAGCTCCTTAAAAGCTGCTAAGTGTTTCTGCTAAGTGTTTCTCACTTAGAATTTTATTTTTATGTTCGTTTTCTATCCCTTCTCCTATCCCTTTTGTTCAAAATAAGCGGGAGGAAATTCTCTCATCCACGCTAAGATGCACTCTGAACTTTGATTTTTTGATCTGAGTGTGAGGGAATGACCTGTTAGTGCATTGGGCATAGGCTGGGCTGCAGTTTAGATGTCTTAGGTGTTAATAGGGGGTTCCTCTTAGCATTTTTCTTTGTTCCCACCTTATGATTTTCTTGAAGAAAAAAAATAGAAGTCATAATGGTGCTTCCCTCTGGAAGGGTTGTAAGCCATGGTGTCCAACTAGATTAAAGGACAAGTCTGGGATAATCCCTGCCAGAGGGGCGAGTATTCTACCATGGTTGAAATACTCTGGCAACTGATCTTCAATTTTATGTTGTTTGTTAGCTGCTGGTGTATCCTGATCATGTGTTGATACTTGCATTTTTTTATTTGTAATCTTCTATTACAATTCTCTTTCTGTTCTGGTCTGTTACTTCATTTGTCTTGTTTAACTTCAGTTATATCCATTTTACTTTTTATTGTTTCCCATCTACTTTTTATTTTCTATTAGTTCTGGTCAGAAACTCCTGGGCAGCAAGAAGGAAAGCAGTTTAGTACTTCTGGGTGTTTGGCATCACCCCCCATAGTGAGCAAGTACAACAGGTAGCATTGGTAGTCTGTTGATCCTGAGTGATCCCAGCTACAGTTTTGTTTTTCTTTCTTTTTTTTAGAAGAAGATCAGGACATCCAAGCACTGCTGGATAGTTGCTGAATGCAGGGCCTGCCTGTGGCATTATAATAACAGGCTAAGTCATTTGTAGTTCATAGTTTACCTTTGATTTTATAACTTCACACAGGGTACTATGAACGATGAGAGATCCAGTGGGATCACTCAGGGTCTAGTAGAGACCACCAATGTTGTGCGTTGATAGGCAAGGTGACCAACCTTGACATTCTTTCTTTTCTCTCCTGTTGTGACAAACACAAAATACACACACAGCTTACAGTGTGTTCTTTGTGTATGTTTTCTTCAGGTGTGAGTAGTTTTTTTGTTCTTGCTCTTCAGGGAGGGCCTTAGCCAAAAGCTAACAGTCCAAATCTCACCTGGAAATTCAACCCTTTACTCACCGCTGGTTTCAAAATTCCATATTTTCTTCACTAAAGACCCCTCTTTGTAGGCTAACAGGCCTTTGTCCTGTATGAACCATTTTTGCTGCTTTTTAAATCATGTCGTTTATTTATCTGAAACCAGTTAAATTCCTACAACATCCAGAAACATGCAAGAAAAAGTTGTTATCTCGCGGTTCAAAGAGCTAATGATAGAAATGGGTGAGCAGCTCCAATGGGGGGAGCGAAACAGTGCTAGTGGGTCGACAAAGAGACGGGTGACATTAGCGAAACAGCTGCTTGAGTGCCTTTCAGGAGGCGATGTTGACAGCATGCTCAGGGATGTTATTGGCATATCAAGTCTGTGGAAATGTGTTGCTCCCCCTTGTGTAGGTGAGATGATAAGTAGTTTAGAAGTTGGAAAGAGGAGGAGAGTATTTAAAACACTTGACAGCAACGGGTGGAAGTTTAAACACTTTGCAGAAGCCGGTATTAAGATCGGAAGGAAGGCATGGGATGAGAGAAACAGTGAGGCTCAGATGCTAGGACGGCCAAGAAAAACCAATGAGGAGATGGCAGAAGTTGTCGACAGCGAGCACAGGGCAGCATCGGCGGAAACCTCTATCACACTGAAGAGGCTGTCGAAGGTGCGAGACTCAACCGTCACCATCCAGAATGTCTTGCCAACTTTCCGGAGCATCTATGAGAGCAGCTCTCTCAGAGATAAGATTTCAATGACAACCTTTCGTAGGATGAGAAAAGAAGAATTCCGCAAACTGGCCCGCCGAACTGATGTTTGTAACTACTGCCTGGCAGGCCAGTCAATCAGGAAGAAACTGGGGAAGCTCCTTAAAAGTGCTAAAGGGAAGTCCGGTTACTCGATGAGTGTCTGGAATGTCTCTCGCTCAAGTGGTCTTATTCTCCAGTGCATGCTCAATTCTCCTGGAAGTGTACCCCAAAATATTAAACTTCAGGCTGCAGAATACATTCAGCAACTCGTGGAGATTGATCTTCACACTGAGGAATTCCGACGGCAGAACGCGATTTACGCTGAAAAAACACAAGACCCAGGTGACAGTCTGGTGATCACCCTAGACTACAAAGAAAAGGGTACATTGCCACAGGTTCCGCAGGAAGGCAACAGCCATTTCTACGAGCAGGGGAAATACAGTTGCTTGGGGGTTTGCATTCATACCAGGTCTGGAAATAAAACTGAAAGGCATTTTGTTAACTTCTTGTTGCCACACACAAACCAGACTAGTATAGTAACCTACCTCGCACTGAAGAAGCTTTGGAACATGGAGGTTGTCTCTAAAGACAAACCTATGCATTTCTGGTTTGATAGCGGTACGCACTTTCAGAACATCACAGTAATTACTGAAGTGCTCTCACACCCTCGTGTTTCAAGTGTGAACTTCTTCCCTGGTCGGCATGGGAAGAGCCACTGCGACAGGCACTTCGGTAGCATATCCAATGCCATCCAGGCTGCTTCTAATGTCGAGCCTATTAAAACTCTAACTGACGTCGCAGGTGTACTTCGGACCCTTCAGAATACACACCCTTGTTTTCTGTTCTTCCCGAAGCAAACTGTAACAGTCCAAAATCTTTCTCTCTCTGGTATAACCAGTATCCTCACTTACCGAAAGACTAGTGATGGGAAGATATTTATAGCCACATTCTCCGATGAGAAGAAGCACTTCGAAATAGACCGGAGCACGACCAGTACAAACTTCGAACATGTACCGAAGGTTTCTAACAAACTTCCACTGACCCCTAATGAGAAGGCAATTATCGGGGATGCACATAACCCAGGTGGAGAAGAGAAGGCAGCCCAGATCGATGAAACCATCGAGGAGAATGAGTTGGTCAAGTCTCTGAAGACCAAGAGGATACGCAAACTGGACCTCTTTACCAAGCTGCAAGAAGTTGAAGAGCAGAAGAAGAAGAAGAAGATAAAAAGAAAAGGGACACAGATACCCAAAAGGAAAAGAAAGCAGCGTCAGTGTAAGGGGTGCGGTGGGGTTGACCACGACTTGCGCAACTGCCCTGGATCAGAATTTGAAAGCAGCACCAGTAGCATCACTACCAGTAGTGACAGTATGTGTACCAGTATCAGTAGTACCTGTGCTAGTAGCAGTACTTCCAGTACTCCTAGTGACGTGTAGCAATTAAGAACTTCAGCAAAATCAATGATTTTTTATAAAAAAGAAAGCACATCATTGTATTATCAGTACTGCCTATTAAGCACCTGGTCGAACTTAGTATCACTACCATTCTCCTTATACTACAGGTAAGCTCTTAGGGAAAATATGGAATTTTGAAACTAGCGGTGAGTAAAATCACTTCCCGGACACGGAATTGCATTTTTTGAGTATAAAATATCTTGTGAAAAGTGGTCGGATTCACACTTAGGGACCGTCAGATACCCGTGGCCCAAAATTGTACCCTACTTTTGGCACGTTCTCATATATATCAGTCATTCCTTTTTTTTGCGAACAAATTCTGGACACTGAAAATTTTTTTCAAAAAAAAAATGTAAAAATTTCGATCGAAGCGGCATTTTAATGCGCTGCATCGTTGGGTTCATTTCCGTCCGAAATCGGGAGGTTGGCATCACATACTTCTCTCCCGAATTGAGAAAAGAGATTTTGTGGTTTACTAAATCAGCTCAGCCGTGGACAAGTACCAAAACTAAAAATTACTCGAAGGGTCTAATTTTACACTGCTGGCCCAGCGGGATCCAGAGAAAAAACAATCGAGCAAAAATATATTAAAGAGTACTAAGCATGTGCCGGTGAGGCAGATTGTTACTACCTGTCTTTTTGTACCTACTTTGATACTTAATGAAAACATTTTCTTTATATAGATGCAACATTTTCCTTACATAATTGCTACTAGGGTTGATTAGTTAGCAAAAAGGTGCATATCTCCTGAGTGCGGGAGAAGGAAAAAAAATAGTAAAAAAAAAAAAATTAGGGGTGTTTTTTACTCAGATTTTCTCGATCTTTCCATTCCAGGTCTGGGATTAATATTTATCATTGAGTAGTACCAAGGAAATCTTGCAAAGAGACGTTTATCTCTTTTTAGCAGCACTTACCATGTTTAAAAGTATATCCCTATGCCTAATTTTACAGATCGCACCCTCCCCGATTCCAAAAAATAAAAAATCGAGCAAAAGTAACATATCGTGTAACCTTGCTCAGGCGGTGAGAAAATGGTGTTTTTTGTTCGCAAAAAAAAGGAATGACTGATATATATTTTTTTTTTTTTTTTTTCATGTTTGATTATTTCCTCTTCATTTTTTTTTTTCTTTTCTTTTCTTTCTTTTTTTTTTTTTTTTTTTCTCTGCCTCTCTCTTAATTCTGTTCGTTTCTTTGAAACGAAAATTCATTTGAATATTATTCCTTGGTCAGCAACCATCATTGTCGCCCTTTGGGCCTGTTAAAAAAAATAAAAATAAAAAGAAAGTTTACATCGGGAATAGGGCAGGAGCCAAAAGCTCCCAGTCCGTTACTTCCCACTTTATCGAAATCCTATTTTCCGTCCTGGTCAAGACGCTAAACTGATTGTTTTTTCTTTAAAAAAAAAAAAAAGGATTTAAAAAAAAAAAAAAAAAAAAAAAAAAAAAGAATAAACAATGTTATCATTGTTTTTTTTTTATCGATCGACTATGTCGATCACTTTCTATTTTCCGTCCTGGTCAAGACGCTAAACTGATTGTTTTTTTTTCAAAATTAATAAAAATGAATATAAAAAAAAAACAAAAAAAAAAAAGAATAAACAATGTTATCATTGTTTTTTTTTTATCGTTCGACTTTGTCGACTAAATTTTTATTTTCCGTTTTTTTTTCTTTAAAAATAAATAAAAAGAATTTAAAAAAAAAAAAAAAAAAAGAATAAACAATGTTATCATTGTTTTTTTATCGATCGACTATGTCGATTACTTTCTATTTTCCGTCCTGGTCAAGACGCTAAACTGATTGTTTTTTTTTCAAAATTAATAAAAATGAATATAAAAAAAAAACAAAAAAAAAAAAGAATAAACAATGTTATCATTGTTTTTTTTTTATCGTTCGACTTTGTCGACTAAATTTTTATTTTCCGTTTTTTTTTCTTTAAAAATAAATAAAAAGAATTTAAAAAAAAAAAAAAAAAAGAATAAACAAGGTTATCATTGTTTTTTTATCGATCGACTATGTCGATCACTTTCTATTTTCCGTCCTGGTCAAGACGCTAAACTGATTGTTTTTTTTTCAAAATTAATAAAAATGAATATAAAAAAAAAACAAAAAAAAAAAAGAATAAACAATGTTATCATTGTTTTTTTTTTATCGTTCGACTTTGTCGACTAAATTTTTATTTTCCGTTTTTTTTTCTTTAAAAATAAATAAAAAGAATTTAAAAAAAAAAAAAAAAAAGAATAAACAAGGTTATCATTGTTTTTTTATCGATCGACTATGTCGATCACTTTCTATTTTCCGTCCTGGTCAAGACGCTAAACTGATTGTTTTTTCTTTAAAATAATAAAAAGGATTAAAAAAAAAAAAAAAAAAAAAGAATAAACAATGTTATCATTGTTTTTTATCGATCTATGTCGATCACTTTCTGTTTTCCGTCCTGGTCAAGACGCTAAACTGATTGTTTTTTCTTTAAAAAATTATTAAAAGGTTAAAAAAAAAAAAAAAAAAAAAAAAAAAAGAATAAACAATGTTATCATTGTTTTTTTATCGATCGACTATGTCGATCACTTTCAATTTTCCGTCCTGGTCAGGACGCTAAACTGATTGTTTTTTCTTTAAAAATAAATAAAAAGAATTTAAAAAAAAAAAAAAAAAAAGAATAAACAATGTTATCATTGTTTTTTATCGATCGACTATGTCGATCACTTTCAATTTTCCGTCCTGGTCAGGACGCTAAACTGATTGTTTTTTCTTTAAAAATAAATAAAAGGAATAAAAAAAAAAAAAAAAAAAAGGAATAAACAATGTTATCATTGTTTTTTTTTTATCGATCGACTATGTCGATTACTTTCTATTTTCCGTCCTGGTCAAGACGCTAAACTGATTGTTTTTTCTTTAAAATAATTAAAAGGATTTAAAAAAATAAAAAAAAAAAAAAAAAAGAATAAACAATGTTATCATTGTTTTTTTTCTATCGATCGACTATGTCGATTAATTTCTATTTTCCGTCCTGATCGAGACGCTAAACTGATTGTTTCCTTTTTTTAAATAATAAATAAAAAAAAAAAAAAAAAAAAAAAAAAAGAGCATCTCCCTGCTATCCTCATATCCCCACAATAATATTATACCTTTTCATTTTCTCTTTCCTTTTCTGGTCTTTTTTTTTCTTTTTTTCCTTTTTCATACAACGTTTTTTATTTATATTTTATTTTTTTTTTTTTTTTTTTTTCATGTTTGATTATTTCCTCTTCATATTTTTTTTCTATTCTTTCTTTTTTTTTTTTTTTTTTTCTCTACCTCTCTCTTAATTCTGTTCGTTTCTTTGAAACGAAAATTCATTTGAATATTATTCCTTGGTCAGCAACCATCATTGTCGCCCTTTGGGCCTGTTAAAAAAAATAAAAATAAAAAGAAAGTTTACATCGGGAATAGGGCAGGAGCCAAAAGCTCCCAGTCCGTTACTTCCCACTTTATCGAAATCCAAAACTGACAAAGACTGAGTTGAATTTCCAGGTGAGATTTGGACTGTTAGCTTTTGGCTAAGGCCCTCCCTGAAGAGCAAGAACAAAAAAACTACTCACACCTGAAGAAAACATACACAAAGAACACACTGTAAGCTGTGCGTGTATTTTGTGTTTGTCACAACAGGAGAGAAAAGAAAAAATGTCAAGGTTGATCACCTTGCCTATCAACGCACAACATTGGTGGTCTCTACTAGACCCTGAGTGATCCCACTGGATCTCTCATCGTTCATAGTACCCTGTGTGAAATTCCCCTGAATCCATGCCTGTCAAATTCCCCTGAATCCATGCTTGCAGGTCGTTGACCGCCCCTGTCAGATCGCTGGTTGACAACCTCCTACCCCCCCTCCGTATCCTCCGCAGTGTACATGTCGGGAGCATCAAGAGTAGCTTCCATGCCCACTCATTGTTCCGCTCCATGACTAGGTCCAGCGCCAGCTTGAGTGCTCGCCCCAAATGGTGCAACAGGGGCACTGGCAGCTTCTTCACTATCGGCCTCCTCCTGCTGGCTATTTCCTCCAAAGAGGGGAAGCTCTGGCTCTACAGCACCCGCTTCCGGAATGCTGTGTACACGTCCCCCAGTTGGACCTTCTGCAGTTTCTCACTGCACCCCGGATGCATTGGCTGGTCCTGCCTGATGACACCGGACATTCCCGGAGGCCTAGCCTCGCCAACTGTCCATGTGTCAGCAGGTTGCCACTGAATGTGTGCTCGTCCACATGTCTTAGGAGCTCCGCCCACTCCTTGAAGCCTCCCTTCGGGCACTCCGCTTGGGGGCACTCGTGCAGCTGGGCCTGTTGGGAGGCTGTCTGCAGCACTGCCAGCTTGCCTCCTGCTGCTTGTGACAGCGGGCCTGGCGACACTAATTCCAACCTCTGGGTGCTCTGTAGCAGCCGCGCGACGCAGTCCTCGGATGCCTCCACTGGGTCGTAGTGACACCCGTTTTGCAGGGTCAAGACCAGCGTCTGCTTTGGGTCCGATGGCCCTTCCACCACCAGCGTTTCCATCCTCACCACAACGACGAAGCAGCACTGTAGCGGTCCTCTGCCATGACCTGTAGGGCCAACGCATCACCCCAGCATCCATCCTCTTCTAACACCCTCACATATACTCCGAATGCGTCCGCGTCCTGGAAGAAGACCTCGAACCTTTCCCTGTTCTTGGTCAGGTACCCTGCCATGACTTGTATTCAAAGTACATCTCTTCTGCTTCAGGGTGTACACTGTTTCCAGAGTTGAATTACCAGGTGAGATTTGGACTGTTAGCTTTTGGCTAAGGCCCTCCCTGAAGAGCAAGAACAAAAAAACTACTCGCACCTGAAGAAAACATACACAAAGAACACACTGTAAGCTGTGTGTGTATTTTGTGTTTGTCACAACAGGAGAGAAAAGAAAGAATGTCAAGGTTGGTCACCTTGCCTATCAACGCACAACATTGGTGGTCTCTACTAGACCCTGAGTGATCCCACTGGATCTCTCATCGTTCATAGTACCTATGTGAAGTTATAAAATCAAAGGTAAACTATGAAATACAAATGACTTAGCCTGTTATTATAATGCCACAGGCAGGCCCTGCATTCAGCAACTATCCAGCAGTGCTGGGATGTCCTGATCTTCTTCTAAAAGAAGAAAGAAAAACAAAACTGTAGCTGGGATCACTCAGGATCAACAGACTACCAATGCTACCTGTTGTACTTGCTCACTATGGGGGGTGTTGCCAAACACCCAGAAGTACTAAACTGCTTTCCTTCTTGCTGCCCAGGAGTTTCTGACCAGAACTAAGAAAATAAAAAGTAGATGGGAAACAATAAAAAGTAAAATGGATATAACTGAAGTTAAACAAGACAAATGAAGTAACAGACCAGAACAGATAGAGTTGAATTACCAGGTGAGATTTGGACTGTTAGCTTTTGGCTAACCTGAAAAGCAAGAACAAAAAAACTACTCACACCTGAAGAAAACATACACAAAGAACACACTGTAAGCTGTGTGTGTATTTTGTGTTTGTCAGAACAGGAGAGAAAAGAAAAAATGTCAAGGTTGATCACCTTGCCTATCAACGCACAACATTGGTGGTCTCTACTAGACCCTGAGTGATCCCACTGGATCTCTCATCGTTCATAGTACCTATGTGAAGTTATAAAATCAAAGGTAAACTATGAAATACAAATGACTTAGCCTGTTATTATAATGCCACAGGCAGGCCCTGCATTCAGCAACTATCCAGCAGTGCTGGGATGTCCTGATCTTCTTCTAAAAGAAGAAAGAAAAACAAAACTGTAGCTGGGATCACTCAGGATCAACAGACTACCAATGCTACCTGTTGTACTTGCTCACTATGGGGGGTGTTGCCAAACACCCAGAAGTACTAAACTGCTTTCCTTCTTGCTGCCCAGGAGTTTCTGACCAGAACTAAGAAAATAAAAAGTAGATGGGAAACAATAAAAAGTAAAATGGATATAACTGAAGTTAAACAAGACAAATGAAGTAACAGACCAGAACAGATAGAGTTGAATTACCAGGTGAGATTTGGACTGTTAGCTTTTGGCTAACCTGAAAAGTAAGAACAAAAAAACTACTCACACCTGAAGAAAACATACACAAAGAACACACTGTAAGCTGTGTGTGTATTTTGTGTTTGTCAGAACAGGAGAGAAAAGAAAGAATGTCAAGGTTGGTCCTTGCCTATCAACGCACAACATTGGTGGTCTCTACTAGACCTTGAGTGATCCCACTGGATCTCTCATCGTTCATAGTACCTATGTGAAGTTATAAAATCAAAGGTAAACTATGAAATACAAATGACTTAGCCTGTTATTATAATGCCACAGGCAGGCCCTGCATTCAGCAACTATCCAGCAGTGCTTGGATGTCCTGATCTTCTTCTAAAAAAAAGAAAGAAAAACAAAACTGTAGCTGGGATCACTCAGGATCAACAGACTACCAATGCTACCTGTTGTACTTGCTCACTATGGGGGGTGTTGCCAAACACCCAGAAGTACTAAACTGCTTTCCTTCTTGCTGCCCAGGAGTTTCTGACCAGAACTAAGAAAATAAAAAGTAGATGGGAAACAATAAAAAGTAAAATGGATATAACTGAAGTTAAACAAGACAAATGAGGTAACAGACCAGAACCGATAGAGAATAAAAATAAAAGATATAGGCAAGAATGATTGTAGTAAAAGATTACAAATAAGCAAGTATCAACACATGATCAAGATACACCAGCAGCTAACAAACAACATAAAATTGAAGATCAGTTGCCAGAGTATTTCAACCATGGTAGAATACTCGCCCCTCTGGCAGGGATTATCCCAGACTTGTCCTTTAATTTAGTTGGACACCATGGCTTACAACCCTTCCAGAGGGAAGCACCATTATGACTTCTATTTTTTTTTCTTCAAGAATATCATAAGGTGGGAACAAAGAAAAATGCTAAGAGGAACCCCTTATTAACACCTAAGACATCTAAACTGCAGCCCAGCTTATGCCCAATGCACTAACAGGTCATTCCCTCACACTCAGATCAAAAAAATCAAAGTTCAGAGTGCATCTTAGCGTGAATGAGAGAAATTTCTCTTTGCTTTTTTTGAACAAAAGGGATAGAAGAGGGGATAGAAAACGCTGCTTGTTAATCCTATCGTTCTCTAAAGTTTATTGTGGTAATTCATTCACATGGCTCTCGTAAGAGTAACAGTGCAACTTCGCGATTCCTTGTCAGCAGAGATCTTGCTGTATGTGACTAGCAGATCAAAGCTGTTAGATGTATGGGACTAGAAGTTGAAGATGACTTGGAGGTTAGGGCTCGTGTTGCTGGCACGGATGGCATGCTGATCTGGTGCGATGAGAAGATTGGTGAGGTTGACGGTGTATCGCAATACACTGTTGCTGGGACCCTGCATCTCCGCCCACAGCCACCAAGTACAGTTGTCCCGATCCTCTTGCAGCACATCGCCATGCGCCGCATTCCGCAGTTTACCCGCCAGCTTCATGGTCTTGACTCCGTCAGTTATTGGGCTGCACGAAGAGAGATGATCCGGTGGTTGTATGTGCAGGATTGTGTGTTTCTCATTCGCAACCGGGAGAGTACCTTCTGCCTAGTAAGTGACGCAACATCTGTGACAGAAAACTCGTCAGCGCTACACATCACTGCTGCTACAGCTACGACTGCATGCTATAGTCTTGCATGCAGACTGACACAGAGCCACCAAGCTCAATCATTCTGTGACACACTACGACGTGCGCTGCACCACTTCCAGCAGCTCGGAATCTTAATCACTGATCCGGCACCACCACCTCTGTCAACTTGATGTCTCTTAGTAACGAGGAAATGGGCAACATCATGGAGTTCATGTGTGCACAATATAGTATTGTGAATGGCGTGCTCAGACGTCTCATCTCATTCTCCCGGGAGCATCGCACTCCGCGACAACTTCTCCAGTTTTGGGCAGAGGTTGCACGTGACATGTCAGAGGCAGCCACAATTGACATCTCATATTTGCTGAATGATCATGGTCGGGTTGTTACAGAACAGAACAGTCTGAACGAGAATGAGCCCCTCAGTGATTAAACCCACCGCACACGCGATGCGCCGGTCCAAAGTCCGGAACCTCACCACAAGCGATGGTCAGGAAGGGTGATGGGTCACTGGGCAAGCGATGCCCATTTAGTTGTCAAAGTGACATGTATGGCAAACTGAACAGGTTTGACATCGCACAGCACACCAGCACCAACGGTACCATCTGGATATCACTCACTTTTTTCACTAGAATTCACACATTTTCACACATTTTCACGGGATTTCACTACCAGAAAGCAGCAAAAAATTAAGTGAAAAATTGTGAAAAATCGTGAAAAATCGTGAAAAATCGTGAAAAATCGTGAAAAATCGTGAAAAATCGTGAATTTTCATGTAGCAAAGTGAAAAATCGTGAACACCTCCACCCTGCCGATCGCCTCATGTAGATGTGCAAGGCTGCATTACCTGCATGCATAAACTGTGGCCGCTTCTCCCAATCCGCAACCACACTCTACCATCGCTATCCAGTTCTGATAGCTGGAAAAGGCTCGCTTCCCTCCAGGTTGGTAGCCTCTCCTTGTTGCATCTGTTGCTGCATTGCGAGTATTACACTCTCCAGTGATTGTGTCTTTGAAGACACTGCCGATGCCTGTCTTCTGACAGACTGCTCTTTTGATTGCAGGTCCTTGACCGCTGCTGCCTCCCGGAATTCCCGGACTGCATCTCCCGCTTCATTGTGTGCGACAATCCGCGAGGTGTTGGCATAAAAATACGGGATGGGTTCAATGAAATGACAGTGGAAAAGGCGTTATTAGATAATCTTGGATTAGGTGCTGAGTAATAATCAAGTCGTAATGCTCTTGACACTTAACCCACTTCTACAACAGGAAGTACAACGAGATTACAGGAACAACGAAGGCAAGAACTGTTGAGCAAAAGCAGAAGATGGCCTCCTTTGAACAGCTAAAAAAGAAAAAAAACCCTGTGTAGCAAAATTCTCGAAAAAAAAAAAAAAAAAAAAAAGGCAGCTCCATTGTTCAAGTAATTTGTTGTTTTTCAGTTTTTTTTGTTCCACAGGTAAATCATTGTGATGCAGACCTCCTGGAGGAGAGGCACCTTTAATGATAAGATGTAGAAACTATCAGCACTAGTTAGTACTCAATTAACATTGCATGAAATGATTCGTATTGCACTTATTGAATACCTCGTCTTGTCTTACATGTGTACCTGTATGTGCTCTAACATGACTACATATAGTGAAGCAAATCTTTAGTAATGTTTCCCCCCTGGTATTTTAGCTCTTTGTATAGGTTGCATGAGTGTATGCATATAAAACTACAGCCGTAACATGAGTAATCCGCCCCCTTCTCCAGCGGGATCTGTGAGTTCGAATACATTTTCGGGAGTGAAAACGCCTCCGTTATCTGTAGCAGCATCAGTGACTTCTGCTGTGTCAGAGAAGTCCAACGTTGCTTCTGTTGTGTCAGAGAAGTCCAACGCTGCTTCTGTTGTGAAGACGATGAGCAACATATCAACTAAATCAGATGCACGCATTGAAAAAACTCCGTCAGTAAAATCATTATCCGTACAATCGGAAAAGTCTGAGAAACCGATTGCATCCCCTCCTGCTTCAGCTCGAAAGGCTCCTAAAAAAATTGGGAAAAAAAGTCCCTTCAGCAGACAAGGAGGGCCGGCCTACCCCGAAGGCTCATGGCTAAATGAGAATGGTTATGAAGCATCTACTGCGTATCAGGAGATGAATGGAAAAGTGGCTATCCCACAAATGGCAACAGCAAAATTAAAGATGAAAAATGTGACCAAGGGAGTTCCATCACCGCCACCTCCCTATCAACCGGGAATACCAAAGGCGTTGATCGGCAACATAGAGCATCAGGACTACCCAGTTCAGATACAAGAAGAAGATTACAGACATCAGAGTCACGATTACAATGAGACACATCAAGTAGAAGATTATTCGGTTTGTAATATCTGCAACTTGAGAATAGCCGGTGCTCCGTTTTGCAGTGCAACAGGTAAACGACATGGGATATCAGATGTATCACAACCATGTTATGTAGTTCCACAGACTATACCAATTCAACGAGGTGCTGTTGCTACAATTCCAATTCCGAAGACCAATGACCCGGAAGTAGAATTTACACTCGAGGCACCACCAGCATGTTTACCAGAAGATAGAGTTCCATTTACATTAACCGAGCTGCTTCATGAGAGTGCAGCTGCTCCCTCCACTGTTAGGCAGTCATCGATTGTGAGTAGGCAGCCTTCGGTATCAAGGAGTGGACCTCAGTTTTATTCGACAGGTGCTGCTAGTATGTTAGGAGGTCCCCAGTGGGATCGTATCGAACAATTATCTGATCGATATATTGAAAACCTGGGAAGTCCGAATACCACGCACATTGCTGCTCATGTTCGTAATTTGGACGAACCACCTAATTCACCTGTTTCTGTTGTTTCATCATTTCCATCACCAGGTAGGGTTGCTATTCATGTAAGAGAAGGAAGTGTTCATAAAGACTTAACGTCTTTACGTACACCAAATGGATCACCTCCTTGCGCCCTTTCTGCGGTGCGTTCAGTTTCACCGAGGCGTAATCACGCTTCTCCTTCCCTACTTGTAAAGATGCAAGCAAAATATCCACAAAACGATTTTCTTTCGACGAACGCTAATTTCCCTGTGTCCCCACAGTCTCCTAGAAGCGACCGAAAAGCCTATTTGTAAACTATTCACAACGCTATATTTTTTCTTTTTTGTTGCTGACTCTGAAGTCACTCTTTGTGGTTTTACGTTTACTTTATTGTATTGTTTGATACCACCACTTCAAGCAGATTAAAGTAAAGATAGAAAGGAGAGAATAATTTCTTTACAATACAGTGTAACTGATAAGTTACTAACCCAATATGGCAATTGTTCCGAGTCCACTAAAATGCTTCGATTCGATGCTTGCTGCCCAATCCAAAAAAAAAAAAAAAAAAAAAATTCATTGTAACTTAGGTGGAAATTGAATAAAATGAAAAAAGCGATAAGTAAAATCTCAGAAAAATTGAAAAAAAAAAAACCTGAGACAAAGGAAGAGCGAATGGCAGCTGCGGAGAAAAAGGAAATTAAAAAACGGGAGAGGGATCAAATGGTACGTTGTAGTCTTTTTATTTACATCTTTCCTTCAAGAGAATGACTGCAGTCTTCCTTATTATAAATACCTCAATATAAAACAGAAATTTCAAGTATTCGGCCGAACCCGACTTTCACCTGTGAAACATGCACCAAAACCAACTGAAGCAGTAAAGGAAGCTCCACCTGCAGGAGTAATTGAGTCTGACCCAACTGTGTGTCAACGCAGAATAGGTGAAGACAGAGACGCGTAGCAATCTGTCCTGACTTCTGACGGACGTATCTATTTAAATTGGCAATCAGCTGCGAAAATCTTAGTAAAAGTCTTTTTTTTTTTTTTTTTTTTTTAAATTTTGATTTCTGTTATTGTATTATTCATCAGTAAATGATTACGTGGGTGTCGTCTGAAATAAACGAAAAACTGAACTGTTACAAAAAAATATCTGTTACGCTCTTTTATGTGTTCATTCTTAATCACGAGTGGAGCTGTAGGATGATGGCATGCTTGTTGTTTGTCTATCATTGTGCACCTTTTCCCGTTCGTGATATATTGTTTTCATACTTATTTGTTTATTATACTATAAAAAGAATAATTCTTGTTAGGAAATATTCTCGTTAATTTGAGCTGGAAAAAAAAAAAAAAAAAGAAAAACTCGTTGCTTCTTTTGCAAAGGAAATCCCTTGCAGGAAAAAAAAGATTACCTTGATTAGGAAACAATCTTGTGAAAATTGGAGATTCCTGAGAAAAAAAAAAACCCCGTGGATTCTTCCTCACAAGAAGTATTCCTTTCACAGTAGTTCAAGTGGATACATTCACAAAGGATATTGTGTTGTCCGTAAACCAGAACATGAGTTTTCAGGACAACTTTTAACATATTCGAGTAAAACCTTACGTGACTTTCTTATTCTCATCCTCAGATAGAATACACCACATGACGTATCCGTTCACAATCAGATCTTCTGCAGAGAGAGATCGATTGCAGAATGCAGCAAAGCCGATTGTTCGAAATGAACTTGGGCCTTTAGGAGACGCAGAAGTCGAATGGTTTTGCGGAAATTTAGGACTTTCTCGCAGATACTTTTCGAGTGTCGACGCTGAAGGAGTAGCTAAGCACACGATGTTGTTATTTGCGGCAAAGTTCAGGGCCCGTGTGGCTGAATCGAAGTTGGAATTAGACATCAGTGACGAAGGTGTAAACCGCGGTATTTATATCTGCCCTTCGAAAGACACAACCGATCCGAAGGTTGCTCAGGAATCTGCTTCGGCAGACGTAGAGCGTCGTATCGAAGCAAAGTATTTAAATGAAGCATGGCACGCATCGTTTAAGAATGGCGCTGACGCTGGACTTGCAGCAGAGGCCAGCAAGGCTTCTCAACTCCAAACACGCGAAGGGTCTGAAGTTCCTTGTGAAGGATATGTTGTTGAAGCCTTTCGGTCGTCGGGAGAAGTTGCGCACACTGTTCCAATCCGACTTAGGCTGTTTGTTGTTCAAAGACCAAGGTACCCAGATGTTAAGGATGATAAAAGCAACGGATTGGTTGGGTTAGCCTGCACACAGTTTTTGAATTTCATTCCTCCGAAGCACTTTGGTGACTACAGTCAGCTTCTTGAAAGAGCTGAAAAAAGCAACGGATGTGTTGTTACGACATCAATGCCTGAAGAAGAGGAATGGTCAGAGCACTCACTTCACAACGAAGAACATGATGTCGTTGTTAAGGTTGCTCATAAACGAGGAACGACTCATTCTTTTTATGGAATGACATCACAGCTTTACAGAATGCATGGATTCCGTTCTCGTGTGAAGGCAATGTGGCCTTTTAAGAACCACATCGACATCCAAACTATTTGGTTATCTCCAATGGAACCAATCAGTTACAAAGAGCTTCAGGCTCGCGTTAAGTCTCTTCAGCATCACTTAACCTTGTCATACATTCTTCCAAAAACACCATTCACGAGATTAGTTGCAAACAGACAGCTTGGTGCTGGGGAGCATGCATATGCCTACTGTGCTCTCATTTTTACTCATCATTTCTTAACTTTGAAACCGAATGAACAAGATACTACTGCACCTTACAAGGCTTCATTATTCCCTGAGATTGATAGTTCGAATGTTCAGAGCTCTCGTATTAAAATGAGATTGAGACAAAATATGTTAACCGAACAGCGTCTTGCAGAAGCAGTCCTCAGGTACCCAGAATTGGTGAGAAAGCTTCATGAGTCGTTTGAGAAAAGTCACGCTCCATGGACTCCAAAAGTAAGTAACCGTCTTGACCCTGCTGAAGAAGACATTGCTAAGCTGATCCTTCGCACTGTTCCGAATGAAATCAACCAGCGTGTCTTGCTTTGCTTCTTAACGTTCAATAAAATGATTTTAAAGTCAAACTTTTTTAAGGAAGACAGAAATGTTCTCGCATTCAGACTTGATCCTAATTCATTAAATAACGAAGAATACCCAGAGACTCCATATGGTATCTTCTTTGTTGTGGGTTCTGTTTTTAGAGGTTTTCACATTCGATTCAGAGATGTCAGCAGAGGAGGAATTCGTCTCATCAGATCATCAAATGAGCAGGCATATGCCAACAATGTTGCCACCCTTTTAGAAGAGAATTACGCTCTGGCCTACACTCAGCAGAAGAAAAATAAGGACATCCCAGAAGGTGGTTCCAAAGGTACGATCCTCTTGGCACCTGACCATCAGGATAAGGGACACGTTGCATTTGATCAATACATTGATGGACTTCTTGATTTGATACTTCCTGATAAGAAGGTAAAGGATTACTACGGCAGTAAAGAATTGTTATACTTTGGACCTGATGAAGGAACTGCTGACAAAATGGACAGAGCTGCCCAGCGTGCAAGACAGAGAGGATATCCTTTGTGGAAGGCAAGTACCACAGGAAAAAGCATAGCCATGGGAGGTATTCCTCACGATACTTATGGAATGACTACTCGTAGTGTTCATCAGTACGTTCTCGGATTCTATCGAAAGTTGTCACTCACAGAATCGAATATTAATAAATTTCAAACTGGTGGACCAGATGGAGACTTAGGCAGCAATGAGATTCTTATTTCATCTGATCGCACTTGTTCTATTGTTGATGGGTCTGGTGTACTTCATGACCCGGAAGGGTTAAATAGAAGTGAGTTAAACAAGTTGGCAATGTCAAGACAGATGGGATGTCACTTTAATCAAAAACTTCTTTCAAAGAACGGATTCTTTGTTGATGTTAGAGAAGTTGATCGCAAACTACCAGACGGATCAATAATCCAATCTGGACTTCAGTTTAGAAATGGTTTCCATCTTGACAAGAGAGCAGCTGCTGATCTGTTTGTTCCTTGCGGTGGACGTCCAGAGTCAGTCAATGCAAGCAACGTCTCTAAATTATTCTCTGGTAAGGGTGTGCCACACTTTAAAATTGTTGTTGAGGGAGCTAATTTATTTTTCACACAATCTGCCAGGTCAACATTAGAACAATCAGGTGTACATCTTGTGAAGGATGCATCAGCTAATAAAGGAGGTGTTACTTCTTCTTCTTTAGAAGTCCTAACTGCATTAGCTCTCGAGGATGCAGAATTCAAGGAGCTGATGACTGCCCCAGCAGGAACACCACCAGAGAGTATGCCTTCTTTCTACAGGGCATATGTTGCTGAAGTTCAAGCCCGTATCGAGGAAAATGCTCGACTTGAATTTGAGTGCATGTGGTCTGAGTGGAAGAAGCAAGACGGTAGAATGTCTGACATCACAGATATGGTGTCTCATAAAATTAATTTATTAAATGACAATATTCAATGCTCCTCTTTGTGGGAAGACAGAAAGTTCAGAGAGCTCGTGTACACTCAATACGTACCAAGATCACTTCTTGATCATATTGGAATTGAAAAACTTCAGGCAAAGGTACCAGAGTCGTATTTGAGATCTATCTTTGGAGCTTACCTTGCTGCTCAGTACGTCTACACGTGTGGACCAAACGCATCAGAATTTCAGTTCTTTGACTTTATTACGAGGTTCAGAGGACGTGATCAGGTGTCTGCGAAATTATAAAACTTCTTTACTTTTCCACTCCTTTTTCTTTTTTCTTTTTTTTTGCGATTTGCGGATTCTTACTCATATGATTTGTGCAAACTAATAAAAGTGTTTTTCTTTTTTTTTTGTTGTTGTTGTTGTTCGGAAAAGTGTTTTAGCTCTTCTTATCTTTGGTGACCATCCTTCAACTTCACCCGACTGTGAGAAAAAATAATGTTGGCGGAATGCGTAATCTCTTTTGACTTTTACAGTTTCACCTGATCGCGATTTAATTGGTCCAATTTTTCTCTCTCTCTTTTTTTTTTTTTTGTTATATAAAGTGTGCTAACGCTATACAATTTGGACAGATACAATGCCATATTACCTTGTAAGGATTAAACAGAGGTCCCAACATATTCCCCTTGTGTGCAACAATTCCTTTTTTTTTTTCGGTTTTTTTTTTTCTCTCAAATTTTCCCTTAGAGAAGGAAGAAATTTAAAAAAAAAAAAAAAGTCGCCAGATATGATTGTAATGAAGAAAATCGGTAGATTTTGTGCTCTATTCTTCATAATCGTATCATATAAAAGAAATAAGGAGGGGAATCAATAACTGCATTGCGTTACACTTACTACGGGTTCATTCCGAGTGATATTTTATTATTATTTTTATGTTTTATTTTTTCATCCCTGAATTTTGCCAACAATTCATAATATGTAAGATCCAAGAAAAAAAAAAAAAAAAAAACGTTAAAAAGAACAAAAAAAACTTTCGAAGAAAAAAAAAAACATCGTACAGTCTGGTGTTGCATATTATTAATCAAAAGATGATTAGATTATTTTAGGCAACACGTTTATTACGAATTTATTGACTTTGAAAGTTCGTTCCTTATTTTAATTTTTTCCTTCATGCCAACCTCCAAACGTTAAAAAAAAAAAAAAAAAAAAAAACTGCCTCATCCCTCCTGTCAGCAACAGGAGTTCAGGTGGTTATATATAATACTGGTTGTAGCTTGTTAAAAAAAAAAAAAATTAACTATAGATTTAATGAAAATCTGTATCTGATTTTTGCATCTAAAACCGTCGTTTTATTTTACGATAGGAGGCTTCGGAGGGAAAATTTACACCCCGGCGGTCTACGGGCTATTCATGCATCCTTTGGCTGTTTTCAGTGCACTCTGCTCCACAGGCAGGGTCTCTAATTTCTTGCCCCAATAATGAGCCCCCGGTAAAAACATGTTAAGTAGAGCTGATACTGGTAAGAAAATCACCAAAATGCGTGCAATTAAATAAAGTAAAAAAAAATTTCACGCTCAGCCCAGGAGTGAAATAATGTACTTTTCTGATTTTCACTGCAAGTGTAAATTTTCCCTAAGAAGCCAGATAGAGTAAAATAAAAAAAATAAAAAAAAAAAACCAGAAAAAAGAAACAAACAAAAAAACGTATCTGGTTTTTGCTTTAAAAAAAAAAAAAAGAACACACGTTGTTAAATAGTTTATCCCTGCTCTTATTTCCTCCCTTCTGTCTTTAAAAAAATGTCAGAACCAATGATTTCTTCTAATGGAAAGCACTTTTGTTGGGTTCTTTTTTTTATTTTTGCGAAACTCATTTTCGGAAAATACGAAAGTTGCCTGCGTCCAGTTTAGTTTTATTTGTTTCAATATTGAAAACAAACAACAAAAAAAAAAAAACAGAAATGAAGAAAGAAAACGATCGTGGAAAAAAAAAAAAAAAAAAAAAAAACGATTCACATGTTTATCTCCTGGAATGTGCTTAAAAACAAATGAAAAAAAAAACAAAAAAAACGTTTTAATCGGATTGCGTGGTCGTGACGGCAGAACATTGCAAATTCGATAGTGTGGTGCATGCAGAGAGCTATCTGCTAGCACCAACATTAGAAGAACACACCACGCGAGCAATACCTTTTCTGTAACGTACGGTCCGCAATAAATGATCCAGTACCGTTTACATAAGTTCACTCTTAGAATTCACGTGAGCGAGACTGGGTTTTGTGGGATATTGTTGAGGGAAATAATTCTCATGGGAATGGAGATTTCTTTTCTGGAAAAAAAAAAAAAATAAAAGAAAAACATATCTGTGACTTGGTAGTTTTTCTCAGGCTTGCGAAACTTATTTTTCACATTTGTTTGTACTAAAACAGTTTTTTACTTATCCAGAAAATACCACACAAACTTAATATAAAGAGGTTTGAAGCAGTTACGACGGTTTCTAGATATTTTTTCTCACACTACTTTTTTACAGAAAAAAAAAAAAAAAAAAAAAAAAGAGAGTAATAATATGGCAAAGTCCCGCAAAGGATTCGCTAAGCAAAACGGACGAAAGAAGGCGAGACTTGCTCGAAAGGACACCAAGATGAAGAAAATATTGAAAGGGAGAAAAGATGTAAAGGTTAAACTGACCGAACAGCAACTTGCTCAAATGCAACAAGAGGCAAAAATTGATGCCCCGAGCGACGTTGAAAACTCTGACAACGAATGGACGGAACTTGGGAGTTGTACTACTGGCGGTGGTCTTAAAATAACCAGCGATCAGAAAAAAATAAAACCAAAAACAAGAAGACAAGTTGAAAACAAAGTATGTACAAAAATACCTTTTGAAAATACTCATTTTTATAACACAAAATACAAACTAAAAACAGTCCAAAAAGACTGCTCGTGGTGAAGCTTACACTCAGAGATTTAACCATCAAATTCGCCAGGCTATGACGAAGCGCTCAAAACTGAGGAGAGCTCGACGTGAAGAGGGATAAAAATGTGTTTTATAAAATATTTTGGTATTGACCTGAAGAATTCAGATTGGTAGACTTTGCGACTACCCACCGACAGGAACTAATT
The DNA here is from genome assembly GCA_964019425.1 of Flectonema sp. DT1601. Classification (NCBI taxonomy): domain Eukaryota; phylum Euglenozoa; class Diplonemea; order Diplonemida; family Diplonemidae; genus Flectonema; species Flectonema sp. DT1601. The sequence continues at coordinate 663,977 of OZ025823.1, read as the reverse complement.
AGGCAGCGCTGATCAACTAGCTGTGTAGTAAGACTAATTCGTATCATTGGTGATGACATTACATCAATCATTTGTTTTTTTTTTAATTTGATTATTTTTTAGGATAGTTTTTTTATTCAACCCTTTTTTTTTTTTTTTTTTTTAGGGAAAAAAAAAAAAAAAAAAACAAAAAAAAAAAAAAACATGGGACCTGATACCACTGATTAAAAATACAATAATTAAACAATCTACTTTTTTTTCCTCAAAATACATTTAACCACACCAGGCATCTTCCCCTTCCCCCAGAAATTTCAGTCAAATACTGAATGTAATGCCAATGACTAACAACGTAGTTTAAAATATTTTTTTTTATTTAAACGATGCCACGAAGTAAGAGTGATGACCCATTTTATTCTCATGAATTGCCTGGTCTTGATGGTTTGAATGCGGCTAGTGCTACCTGTCAACATGAAGAACATGTGTACGCCACGATCGAGGAAGAGGGAATGGGTATGTGTAATAAAACAATATACATATTACAAAAAGGAAGTGATGTCCAGAGAACCACAGCTTTAGACCATTTAAAAAACTGTTTTGATGAATGCTCTAAACAAGAAATCTCAAAAATAATTGCGGAACTAAACAACGGTTTATGGCAATTAGAGGTAAAGGTTCAAGTGGCTGCAGCCATCGCAATCAACGACACCATTCCAACTATGTCATCAACATCTGTATCCGAATTAATAGATCTGACTGAGACAATGATTCAACTGAGTGATGATAAAACTCGTGGCCTTTGGTTAAATGTTTACGTTTCTATCCTGCATCATGTTTCTGTTGAATTCGCTGAGGAACAAATGGTTTCCCGAACACTAAAAAAAGGAGAGCTTTCAGAACCACAACACTCAAGAACACTTTGCTGTCGTTTAATTGGAGCGTTCTGTGAACGAGAATGCAGTTCATCAGTCGTGGAGCAATTCATAGAGAAGTCTGTTTCACTTTGTCAAGATACTGATTTGACTGTGAGAGCTGCAATGTGTCAACAACTGTGTCCTTTAGCACGTGCTGTTGGACACATTACAACAAAAGGAACGATCATGGTTGAGCTACTTGAGTTGTTAAAAGATGAAGAAGATCAGGTTTCACGAACTGCATTCGAAACACTAATAGAAATGCTTTCCTTCTTAGAACCTTCTTATAAGAAACAACATATTTATCCAGTTATAAAGAATCTGGTTAAGGATCCTCCTCCTGCTATTCAAAATGTTTTAGTTCAGAATTTTGGAAAATATATTTGGGCTGTGAAGAGTGATTTGGTAAGCGCAGGAGATGAAGATGTTTTTATTTTTTTAAAACACTACTTAGCACAGAGCACGTCGACTGATGCCACTGTCAGGAGGTACTGCGCGTATAACTTACCTGCTGTTTGCGCAACAGTTCCGATAAATCACTACGCGAATCGACTTCATTCAATAACAAAGTCACTCTCAGAAGACAGTTGTTTTCAAACTAGGTATTCCATCGCGGCTGGTCTTCATGAACTTGTTCAGATAGTCGGACATAAATCATTTTCAGTCTTTAAAACAATATTTACAAACCTCATCAACGACAAGGAAGGTGCCGTAAGAGAGAAATTAATAATCAACTTGTCTTCAATACTAAATAACTTTGTCGCTCACGTACCTGATAATGAGGAGTCAGAGAAGTTCTTTGCGGCTCTGATTCCTCCGATTGTGCAGTGGTGGGAGAGTCATGCTCCACGATCATTGGCAAGATTAGAAATAATGTACTCTCACGTGGAGTATTTTCCACAGTACTTTACTATTCATCAGTTGCAAACTGTGTGGCTTCCATTGTTTGTGAAACAGCTGTCTCAGGGACCGAGAGATTTCCTTCCTGACTCTGCGAGAACTGTTATTCATTTCTCACGTCATCTCCAGAATAGTGCGCTGGAGGCAGAGCTGTTGACATCTCTGATTAATGACTTTGGGAAGAGCAGATCGTACTCTAACAGACTCTCATTTATTGAGATTTGTAAATATATTTTAATTTATTATTCACGACGTCACTTCAGAGAGAGAGTCTTAGAATCAATACTCGAGCTATCAAAGGATCCCGTCAGCGCTGTTAGGAGAAGATTTGTGTTGATACTTCCTTTGATACGACATACATTAAAACCCCCTGCGGAGGTCGATTATCTTTCAAATTTTATAAAAATCATCGCCACGCTCCAACTTGATAGCAATCCTGAAGTAATCGAAACGATTACTGTGGTGGCTGCTGAGATAGAAGAGTTGAATAAAGAAATAATTAACAACCCAAACCCTCATGATGATCACATAGATGCCGTAAAGGAACAAGAAGAACAAGTCTTACGAGAAGCAGCTATGGAACAGGTATGTTGTGACGAGTTGTTATGATAATGTTTACTTGCTGTCTATAATATAAAACAAACAACAGGACAAACTAGATCGTAGAGCTAAAATCCGAGAAATGATCCAGCACGAAAAGGTCGCAAAATCCGCTGAAGGAGGCAGCAGCAGGACTCGCCCTATTGTTGCAAAAAGAGGTTCTGACACCTCATCAAATAGACTACCTCCTGCACCGAGTGGAGGAATAGTTAGGCAACCAATTGGTGGTTCAAGAGTAAGTGGAGCACCGAAAGGTAGTGGTGATAAAAAGAAGTATGTAATTGTAATGGATTGTCATTGGACGAGTTCTTACAGAAAAAAAAAAAAAAAAAAACAACAAAAAAAACCAGAATTCGAGGAAGCTCAGCCAACACACTCATCAAACGGTGATAATATGCATCTTAATTGTTTCGTTATTTAAGTAGAATTCAAAAAGTGTTTTTATTCGTTGGGTTTACTGCGCCTGTCAACCCACGCAGTCATCAACAAGATGTGGAAGCAAGTCGTGTCTTTTTAATCAATTTAAGTGTTGAGGTTTTCCTTAATCTCTTGCAAAGGGAGAGGGGAACGTGAATACGCTGTAGTCCTTCCCACGGGATTGGGAAGATGAGTGTTAGCGACGTTAGACTGCTCCAAAAGAAGAAAAAAAAAAAGAATAATAATAACTAAAATTACGTTCTCTTGTCCAACGCTACCCTCCTTACGGGGGCGTAGTGTTACCAATGCAGCACCTGTCGTGGTAAGGTGGTTTCTTAGTTTATATTAACTTATTTTTATCCGCTACGATATTAATTGCTGCAGTTTGAAGTAATCGAGTAATCCCTGTTTTAGTTAATTATGGTTTTCTTGCTATTTATTTTTCTTTCCCCGTTTTTTTTTTTTTTTTTTCACCCCTTTCATCTTTCTCCTTGTTATTATTCTGTACAGTTCTATACTTTCAACTTTAAAAAAAAAAAATTGAAAAAAAAAAAACCGGCTTTGAGTGTGGCGGTAGTGGGCTACCGTGAATATGTGTGTTTGCACATTTTAATAACAAAAAAAAAAAAAAAAAAAAAAAAAATTCTCTTTTAATTCGGTGCTGGAAATAGCATTTCTTTTAGTTGTTGATATATATTTACCCAAAAAAAAAAAAAAAAAAAAAAAAAAAACTTCCCTCCTTTACTCAACTCTAGGAAATGTACTAGGAAAGACAATCGTTGTTCACCCAGACACTTATTATGATTCTCATCTTGCAGCACATACGCTATAATGTTTGTGATGTATGCGTTGTAGTAAACACACACTCTCAGTTGGTTTTTTTTGCTCTCTCTTTTTAATAATAAAAAAAAAAAAAAAAAATAACATGTTTACGGGAGCTAGTATCGGTAAATGGATTGTATTCACGTCAGTAACGTTATATTGTTTGTTTGTGTTGTGGGTGGGTGTCTCTCCGTTTATAAAAGAAGATCATCCAACATTAAGTATACTTCCTGATAGATTAGTTGGTGTTGCTATTCCCTCAGTAGCTTTATCACTGATTGTGTTGTTTGTTTATTCGTACATGTCATACCTCTTGATTAGAGATGATGGATGTAAAGGTAATTCAAAAATAAATCATCTGTTATTGTGATGTTATTGTTGTTTAATAATAATAATTTTTTTTTTTTTAATAAATTTTCCTTCCGTCTCTCCGGGAAGATAATAAACAAAAAGTTGTTACTTTTTTGAGACGAATAATCGTATCTTTATGATCTTCTAGAAAATAATAAATAACAAAACAAATATATAAAAACAAAAATGCTCGCCGGTGAAATAGACGCAGCGACTAACGCATACATGGCTGCTGCGGAAGAGAGTCTGGCGAGAGTAATTATTTCTGAGAAGAGGAAACAAGACACTGGATTGATTAATAGCATTAGCGCGAGACTTCAAGACTTAAGCCACGATGTATTACAACTTCATAACAGTACTTCTTATGATGATCTTTTACCTCAACAAGTGTTGGGAGGTATTCCAACTTTAGCTGCTCAGCTGTCTCCGGAAGTTGAAGGAATTTGGAATACTCGACCTGAGTCTGTTGAACCATTTCCGTTCTTCGCTCCTCTCGCATCACCTGCTGTTGTCGTACCAACATTTGATTACTTAGCATCTCCTAGAGCTGCAGCTCCGATTGTTGTCAGTCCGCGGGCAGGTCGGAGGCCGATGTCACCTCTTCCTCCACCAGCTTCTGCAGCAGCAGCTACACCAGAGCTCTTAGTGCTTCCACCCAGTGTGTCAACTTTAGTAGGTGCAGCTCCAGTTCAACCTCCACCAGTAATTGATTATGGTTTACAGCCATTGGTTTCAACTCTACCTCACATGTTACGACAGTCAGTAGTACCGCTGTCAGCATCAATTCATGAGTTACACGAACCAGTTAGAATGCAGAATATTGAAAACATGACATCAACACCAACACCACTTCATATTCAGCAACAGTTGTCAGTTCCAATCCCGACTGTTATTCCAAAAGCTGCTGTGAATGAGAATTCCCATCTTTTAGGACTTAGAGAGGACTCATTCCCTGCAGCACACAGCAGTGGGTTGACTGCTTTGGCTCCTGCGAATTCACTCATTCAACATCACTTGATGCCAGCTAGTTCGAATTCGGACTTAAAACATCAAAACCTATCTGTGAGCGTTCCTCACAATCCGATTAATGATATTAATAATGAAGAAGTTGCTGCCATGGCGCAGGCACTTCAACTACACGCTAGCATTGCCAGCACTGACACATCACTTCCTCCATCAGTTCCTTTGCTGCATCCATCATCTGATGTGACTCATGCGCTTCATAAATTAGCCGTAGTGTTAGGATGTACTGGAAACCCTTCTGAGAATGATGATATCCCGCAGATGTCATCACCGACTCCTAATTCAGATATGTTAGAACAGTTGGCGAAAGCGATTTACTCCGAATCTCGGAAAGCTGACTCTGCTGAGAAGTCTTCTCACGTTGGGATTTCAAAGTCACTCAACTAAGACACTACTGTGTCTCTGTTTGTACTCTTAGAGCATTTATTGGTTTTGGGGCTTCCCCTGAGATCAACATTGTAATTACCACATGCTCGTCGTTAGATTCTTTTTTGTACCTGTTTTGTACTATTTTTCTTTTATTTCTGTTTTTTTTTTTCTTCTCTCTTTTCTTCTTTCTTTAATTTTTTCCCCCAAAAAAAAAATAAAATACAAGGGAATCCTCTCTACTATGCTGTACCTTACTGTTTGTACGTCTTCTTTGATTTCTCTGTTACTGTAGTATTCATTTCGTTAATTCAGTTTTTGCAGGTGGTAAAAGTTGCAAGTGTGAGTCTATTTTTTGTTTTATTTATTGTGTTGTTTCAAATGTCTATTTATTTATTTGTACTCAGTGGGTTCGAAATGGACGACCTGCCCCCTGGAGAATCAAATAATGTTACGAAAAAGGATGAGAAGTTAGAATCAACTATCCAAGAGAAGAATACAACTGCCGAGAGTAGTAAAGATGTTGAAGTTGACAGCAGTTCTTCAGACGGTTCTTCATCATCAAGTCACTCATCTAATGAAGGAGAAGATAAACTAAAAGTAAAAAACGAAGAAGAAGAACAAGCTGATAAAGATATGAAGGAAGTCACAAAGGAAGACAGTAAGGTCAGTCCTAAAAAGATAAAGACTCAAGGATCTGAGTCGTCGTCTTCCGATCCGTCAGATGACGAAGAAGAAGAAGAAAATGAAGAAGATAACGAGCGAGGAGGAGAAGTGAGTTCAGATCATCGCCGCAGACGCGAAGTCCGCGATCGTCGGAGTCGCCGACCATCAAAATCTGATCAACCCCACAGCAGGAGGCGAAGATCTGATAAGTTACGATCTCGTAGAAGACAACGACGTGCTTCTGATGAAGATGACAACAGAAGACGATCATCTCACAGAGACAGGGACAGAGACAGAGACAGAGACAGACCAACTGACAGACGAAGACGCAGTGAGAATCACGAAGGACGGCGAGTAAAACGGAGAGAAGAAATTGACAACGAATTTGAAGCTGAATTGTCAAAAGCAGAAGATAGAGAGAGAAATAAAGATCGGGAAAGCGGTCACAGATCGCGAAGACACCGATCACGACATGAACGAGACCGCAGAGAAGAACGCTCCCATCAGAGAAATAGGAGATCAGAACAAGATGATAAATCTCATCGACGACGACGACGACGACGCGAGGACACGGAAACTTCCAACAAATCGCTAAAGGGCGAACAACAAAGTTTACCAACATACATGTCGAGATCTCTAGCAAGACAGAAGAATCTCGCAGGACTGTTTAAACTTCAACAAGAATATGAAGAAATGATATCAAGCATCCCTCCCATGGAAGCATTCGATAAGATTGATGACTCAATGATTACTCGAATATGGGGAAAAGTTGACGAACAGCGTGAGATTTGGAAGAAGTACGGCTCCTCAAAACTCAACACCTTTTTACGAAGATACCGTGAGGGTGATGTTGACAAGGATCTCTGTGCAGAATCACGTTATTATCTAACGCATGGGAAGTTATTACCAAAACCACCTTCGATACCTGAAGACGATGACGATGTAATGACACTTGAGGGTCGGTGGTACTACGGACGAACTGGTGCCTTTACAATAAAAATATTAAAAGCTCCTCGAACCACTGAAGAATCCTTAGAAGTAACCGACGGACCAACACTTCAACAAAGTACTAACAAATTAATGTTCACAGAGAGGAGATCTAATAGAATGTTAATTGGTGAAGTTGTTCCATCTGGTGAAGGTCCTCTTCCACCTGTTGAGTTGGCTGACCCTCAGTGGACTTCAATACTTGATAATGGGAAGTCAGCTGTTTGGATTCGTCAAGAACCAAATAATACTTTAACAATTATTCAAAAAATAATAAATAGACTTTCTATTAAAAGAACTCCTCAGATAGCAACTACTTCTCGTGTTGTTGGGGGTGTTGATGTCGATTCCGATAAGGGTTCTGAGAGTGAAGCAGCCAGTGACGGTGAACAAGAACCTCAACAAGAAGTCAACATGACGGAAGAACAAATAGATGAACCACAGGTAGTAGTCTCAGATGAGGATAACAAACTGAACGATTCGTCACCTCCACCTCCACCACCTGCTAAGGATGTCCCAACTCAACAACCTCCGATGGGATATAAACAACCATTTCCTTATCCAGCTGGTACTATGTATCCAATGCCTCCGATGTTTGGAATGCCATTTCCTCCTCCGGGGATGATGCCACCCGTTGGGATGTTTGGATTTGGACACCCGCACCACCATCATCATCACCATCACCATCCCGGCATGCCTCCAATGCATTCTCTTCATGGGATGGCACACCACCACCATCATCATCATCAACATCAACATCAACATCACTACCACCAACACCACCAACACAGTCACCACCATCATCATCATCATCATCATCATCATCAACACCAGCAACGAAGCCACGACCAGCAAAAGCAGCAACAACAGCCAATCGAGAATCAACCAACTCACCGAGAGGAGGAAATACCACCTCAGGAAATACCATCTTCTGAACTTCTGAAGGAATCCTCTGCACTTCCTTTAAAGACACCTCCTCCAGTTGATGACTCGTTAGACAGTGATGATGATCTTGATGGTCCTCAAGAACAACAATCGAAGGATGTGGAAGTGTCAGATGCGCCGGTTTCGTTTTCCTTCAAACAGGCTGCGGATCCAACTCCTTCGACTCCTGCTGCTGCTTTGTCATTCTCGTTTTCCTTATCAAATCCAACAAAAAGAATTAATACGACTGAGAAGGTGTGTCTCTTTATATTTATTATTTACTTTATTTCAAAATAACCACCACAACACAACACACAACACAACACAACACAACACACAACACAACACACAGATTGCATCAGCTTTTGGAGATGAAAGTGATGACGAAGACGTTGAAGTTGATGATACGATTCAAGAGATGGCGAGAAATCAACCAGAACCTATCCCAGAACCTCTGTCATTCCACGAACAAAGTCCTGAACGTGAAATCCGACCACCACTGGAGGTGACTTCAGCTTCAGCTCCAGCTTCTGGTTTTAGTGAGCAACCAACTCCCATGATGGATATCGGTATTAGTGAAGGACCTTTAAAACGAAAAGAATTAGAGACTCCCGTCACTGTAACATCCTCGAGACTTTCTCGTTCTGGTAAAGTGAGAAAACGTCGTAACAGAATGGATGTGGCTGATTTTTAAAATCTGATTACATGAAATTCTTCCAATGGCTTAATACAATTCTAATTGTGTTAGTCATTAGTATTATTTTGTTACGGGTTGTTATCCGTTTTTCTTTTTTTTTTTTTTTAAGTGTGTGATTCGTCCCGTCGATAATGTTGTGTTTTTACTTTAAATTTGTGACTGAATCCGATTGCTTTTTTTTTTTTTTTTAAAAAAGATTTTTTTATTTTTTATTTATAAATTTATACTTTCAAACAGTGACAAAATCATTATGAAACCGTCTGTCTATTCTTTTTTTTATTCACAAATACAATACAATTAAATTATTATTATTATTCATAGATGGAAGTGCCCTACAATTTGGAGGGCGTGTAGGGCGCTTGTAGGGCGCTTTTAATATAAATATTATTTTGGAGGGCGCTTTTTTTTACCTTTTTTATTACTATAAGACAGCTAAATTGACGTCGACTTACACTGACGCACAAGTATTTTGACGCAGAAGCCAAAAAAAAATTTTGACATGCTTGGCAGTCTTTCGAAAAAGAGAAAAAAGGGTGTCACGGGGTTCGAACCCGAGACCTCCAGGTCATGGTTCGGAGGTCAACAATGGCAAAAACAATGGGCCACTCCTTGAGAGCTTCCGGAGCCTGCTGCAATCCCTGAAGCTGAAACTCATTTCAGTGGACGATGCATCCCAGATCTACAAGGAGCTGATTAGCCCGCAGAATGCACCGAGTCGAATATAGAGGGATTCGAGGAGGGAGAGTGTGTTCCTGCTAACCTGTTAATAGGCCGGTCTTCACGGTACCTTGTGAGAAAAAAAAGAAGTTTACTGGTGGCAAGTAAACTGATATCCCAGAGACGCATTTGATCGGGCGAACCGGAGAAAAGTCAAATAAGATGCGATTCGACCCTCGCTGAGGGCAGGGGTGTGTCAAAATGAGCTCGGCATTATATTAAATTTAATTAAAAAAGCGCCCTACGCGCCCTACGCGCCCTCCAGCGCCCTATTTTGGCCCTATTTTGGCCCTACAATGGCCCTATTTTGGCCCTACAAATTTTTGTGGCTGATTTTCACCAGGCGCCCTCCAAATTTGGAGGGCACTTCCATCTATGATTATTATTATTTTTTTGTGTTTATAGTCAGGGACGTGACAACGAAAAAAAAAAGGAAAAAAAAAAAAAAAAACCAGAAATATACTCAATGAAGAAACCTTCACCGGAAGAACTATTTGGATGGTTGTTGTTTGAAAATATTAATGAAGGGGGATTGTTGTCAATTACTGAAAGAAGTTTTTTTGAAGGAAGAGACAACGTGATATTTGAAAAAGCAGGTTGGATGGGAGTTGTAAAACAAAAACGAATCCAAAATCTCAAACCACAACTACTAGTGGCACCTAAGATGGTTCCTGAAATCCGAGGTGGTGAGATATGGGTTGACGCTGGTAGTGTTCTTCCATTATCAGCAGACGCTTATCCAAAAAAGATTTCACTTCCGTTAGCTGATGATGTGAATGACAGCAAACCAGAACTTCTACTTCAACCTAATGAAGACTATCTGTCTACATTAAATATAGTCAGAGGTAAGGATAAATTCTTACCATCATCACCAGCAGCTGAGGAATTTAGAACGAAAAGAAGACGAGAAACTGAAGCAGCACAAATTCTTTGCAATCCTGGAAGTCTACTACGACTTCGTCACAAAGCAGGTGAAGGAACATATGGAGTTGTTCACAGAGGAGAGAGTATTGATGATGGTTCAACTTATGCAATAAAGAGAATGAGAGATGAAACAGATCAGGGAAAAGAAGCTAGTCGTAGACGAGGTATTCACGTCACCACAGTAAGAGAATTATCATCTCTTCAGAAATTGTCATCCAGATGTAAACACGTTGTTAGATTAGTAGACTGCATCGTTGGAGGAAACAGACATCTCCATGCACAGTTCGAATGGATTGGAAATGATCTTTCTGGAGTTATCACCGCATCAATGAGTCATGGAGGACTTCACTACACAGTCTCTCGTAATCTTCTAAAACAATTATTCAAAGGTCTGGATTACATGCATTCTCAAGGTCTGGTTCACAGGGATATAAAACCATCAAATATCTTATTAAGTAATGAAGGAGTTATAAAATTATGTGATTTTGGATTCGTAAACAAAGTGAATGACTATGCAAGAACACTATCGATATGCACTCCAAACTACAGACCTCCTGAAGTTATATTTGGTTCGACTCGCCACCGATCAAGTATTGATGTTTGGGGAGCCGCCTGTGTAATATGGAGACTGCTAGTTGGAGTTACAATATTTCAAGGTACAACAGATCATGATATACTTCGTTCTATGATTTCTATATTAGGTACACCTGTTGCGAGAGGGGATCCTTCCGTATCTTGGCCTCGTTATTTTAAACATCGATCAGAATATTCATCAAAACAACCGATGAAACAAATTCCTTTTACGAGACGACGACTGAACATATTATTTAAGAATCACTTATCACGTGACAAGGAAGCTCAAAGTCTATTGACGTGGATGCTTCATTGGGATCCAGATACTCGTCCATCAATGAAGCAATGTTTAGATCATGGGTTCTGTAATACTCGTACTATGGCAGCTGATGAAGATGTTGTTACTGTCGGAAGTAGTGGTACTCGAGGCCTTCGATTATCAAATGATTCGATCTTAGAACTCAAAGACCTTCACGTCTTCCTACTACGAAATCCAAACTCACGATACGAAACTAAAATATAATTTTTTTTTTTTTTTTTTTTTTTTTTTTTTTTTTTTTTTTTTTTTTGACGTTGTTAAGATTTCAAAAACATTAAAATCCCAACAAGATTAGATGCTACGTACGTCGTTTCTGCCTCACGGCCTAGTTTACTACATCAGCGATGCAAAGTACGCACCTCTGTAATGTACTTCTTCATCTAAACAGTTAAAGGAAAATGAAAATAGGCTTGAGTCGTCTTTTTCGTAGTTTTTTTCTCTCTCTTAGTTTCAGGTTTTTCCCCTTATAAAATGCCGAGAGCACGCAACGATACCAAGAGAGGTGCGAAGGGTAAAAAGGAAACAGCAGCGCAAAAGAGAAGAAAAGAAGAGTCGCCGTCGGATACCGAAGATGAAATTCCTCAGATTACACGAGAAGAAGATACACCAAAATTAATCGAATTGAAACCAATTGCTGTAAGAGTTGAGGTGTCACAACAGACAGAATCTGTTTTAAAACCTGAGGTAGTCACACCAATTGTTAACCTCACTAACAATCTCTATGAATGTCAACTTAAAGACCTTCAAAAGAAAATGACTGATCTCGAACTTCAAATTACGAATAACAAAAGTGAATTAATTTCAATAAAACAACAACTTGGAATTCAACAGACTTCAATTGTACAACAACAGGGAACGTTGTCTATGATGGCAATCGACAATCAGACGGGTGTTTGCAGACAATTTGACAAGCTATCTGGCAAGTTGGAATACATGTCATCAGCTGTTACAAGTCTTCAGGTGTCTTTTGATGCGTTTCGTGCTACTAATGTGAACATACCTCCAATTGGAGGATCGGACAACACCAACAATGGTGGTGGTGGTTGGTCGAATAATCAACCTCGTTCTTGGTCTCCTTCGAGACAAGCTCATAGTACAAAGCCACGTCCTGGATTCTCTCTGGGTGATAGAGATAATGTCCAGCAAACACCACCTCCTGCGTCAAAAATTAATTTTGTCTACTGAGCCAATCACACTCTCTCTGTGTGGTACTGATACCGGAATAATTATTTTTAGTAAAGTCTACCTGCACATTGTGTCAGCCATCTCTTATGCAGCTTTGTTAAAAGCAAAAAAAAAAAAGGTCTTCTTGCCTAACCATCTACACTACATTATTATTCCCCTCACCCTCTCCAAACTATCTCTCATTTAATCCTTTAAGTGGTTGTAAAACATCGCTAAAAGACGAACGTTTTTTTCTTTTTCTGTTATCTGATCAAATAATATATTCCTCATCTCACAGCCGACTGGGAGTACCATCGTTTGAATATGTAAAGTCTGTTGAGTTGATTAAATCAAATTATGTCGAAGGATGGTCCAGCTCCTCTCCTGCCAATGCAGAACTTGTTGCCACCTTCAATGCGACACTTTGCTAATGGAATTATTTATGGATTACACTTCATTGATAAAATCAATACAAAAGGATCGAGAGACAGAAGGGTACTCGTCGTCAGTCCTGTCGCTATAATTCAAGCAACTGAAAAGGGAGGCATAACAAGATCTTTAACGTGGGACCAAATAACAAAGATAGGCTGTGATGGTATGAAGATGCATATTCAAGCAACAGATGATAAACGGGATTGGTTATTTATTTGGGTTGATGATGAGCGTAATACTCACGAAGATAATGAAATGAAGTCACTAATCTCTACTTGTGTTAGACCATTTCGTGAATTGACAATTTCTAATTCTATGCGTCGTACTGACGGAAGTCCTCCAAAGATTAAAATGAATTCAAAGGAAGTACCTCTTCTCGACTCTGTCAAATCCAACACAATTCCAAAACCTATTCCGAAACCTGTTCTACGCTCAGGGAGCAGTCCACGTAGTGAACGTGTTGTCTCTGATGATCAAAATGGTTCTTTTATTAATTCCTCGCTGGGATCAAACTGGAAGAAGAATGACGTCAGAGGGTCTATTGACACTATCGAACACAATCTCTCAAAGGCATGGAGAAGGGACCAGAGTCACAACACTCCCGCTGACAACTTTAGGAATTATCCTGAGAACTCTCACACTAATCATCAAGGTTATAGTAACGACTCAAGTCAGTCACCACTTAATCAACAACAGTCAGATGGTCGTTATCTTAGTCAGTCTGATCCAAACCAGCTGACAGGACGCAGTAGTCTTTCGAGAGAATTAAATAATCAAAAGATACCTTGCGGTCAATTATCTGATCAAGAGAAAGTAAAACATTGTTGTTCCTGTACCTGTTACTTACCAACAGGTGAGGTTATTACGTCAACTGACGGGAATGTCGATGGCACCTCAACTCCTGTCGTCGGATTGGATGACATGATTGATCAGCGGGTTGAAGATATTCAGCCTTCTGGATCTGTGAAACCTGCGGCTGAAATAGGACATTCGAATAACAACGAAAGGAGTCCACAGTTGGGAATTCTTTCATCTCTCTCTGAACAGGAACGTCTTTTAAATTATCTAACTGACCATCAGAGTTCCACAAACAGTAATCTACTTCATTCAACTCAGACTAGAGATGTTAGTAGTCAACCAACACCAACAACAAGTCAGCAGTTTGGGATGTCATCGCCTCTGAAGTTAGGAGATCCTGATGAGAATGTTTTTAATAACTTAGTTGGCAGCCCTCTTACAAGAGAACCTGGAAAGGGAATTCAATTTGATACTTTTATGAAAATGAGAGAACACGGTGATGACGATGGTTTCGGTGAGTCTTCTCCTCATGTCAAAGTGAGTTTTGCAGGTTATTCGAAAATATCAAATCCGACATCACCATCAGTTGGAGATGATGATCAGTATCATAAATTACATGTCAACTACTTGGGAAGTATGACCGCTAGCTTTGATTACAACAAGTCTCCTTTAGCAGCAGCAACTCCAACAGAGTTTCGTAGCGATGGCGTTGTGAGTCCATCGGGAATACGCGAACTTGGTAATTTTGAAGCAGCTGTTTTGACTCCAAGAAAAGAAGACTTATTGTTAAACAGCAACAACAACAACAACAGGAAGAAGAAAGAAACTTCTATCCAATCTTCCCCAACTTCTAAAGTGAATATGAATGGGTATGGAGACCACTTGTCTCAGATACTTGAAATGGCTCGACTTGGAATAGATGTTCGACACTTGCTCTACTCTCAGTCTTAAAATATTTAATTCTTTTAATCAGTCGTGTGTGTTCTGTCTTTGTACTGGATAACTTTTGTTGTCTTAGTAATAGCACTCTTTGCTTGTAATTAGCCAACCGAGTCAGGCCTGTGGTTAGAACAGATTTTCTTTTTTCGATAAAGGGGAAACGGTTCTTTAGTTTCTTATTTTATATTATTCTCTAAAAAACTTATTCCGTCTTCTTGCCTTGTCCTTACTGCTGCTGTCGTTAGAGACCAGCGTTATTATCGATTGATTTACTTTACTTCTGAGGATGTCCATTGTGAGTAAAGAAAAAGCAAGAAATCATCAGTACCTAACTTTTCAAAAAAAAATAAATAAATTATTCTTTATCTTTAAGCTATACAGAAAAAAATAAATAAAACACTTTGTTGATGTTTTTTTGTTTGTGCAAGAAAACCGTGAACCGATTTAAAGCGATAAATCTAAAAGAGGTTTACGTGTGCTGCCGACAATACTTGTTAAAATGCAAAAAAAAAAAAAAAAAAAAGAAATCTCTTCAAGTATCTTCACTAAGATATATATTTTTTGTTATTGTTTTTAAAACATAACTAGAAAACATTTGATACCGTCGCCTCCATGGTTGAACTGTTCCTTTGTGAATGACGAGATTGAATAGATTTGCCCAACAAAAACCCACACTGATACTGAGGTGGGTTTTTCAGAACTTTTTAAAAAAAATTTATTTTTTTCTTTCTCATCAATTACTGCAATTGGTAAATGTCAGGTCATTTCTTGTCCTTTTTTTTTTCTTTTTTTTTTTTCGGAATTTCCTGATACTAATTTCGTTTTATTGTTGCAGTGGATGACACGAATACAGGTGGCTGTTTGTTTCTCGTTGTTGTGGATTCAACGATCAGGTTATCTTATTTTTTTTCAATCTTTCGTATCACAACGTGTGCAACACTCCGGTGTTGTACGGAAAGGAAATTCGCGTCACGTTATTTTTTGTTTAAAAAAAAAAAAAAAAAAAGATAAAAAAAAAAAAAGCATTCTAAAAACGATTTGACAGCTCATGATACATCCATTAACATATTGTTGTTTTGTGAAACCTTGCCGTCAGTTTGTGAAGAGAAAATGCCTTGCTTTCTGTTTTTTTTTTTACAACGCCCGACACATGTTTTTAACGTCTTGTTTTTTTTTGTTTTTTTTGTTTAACATCTGATCACCGACATACCAATTAATTACTTTAAAGTCTTTCAAAAAAAAAAAAAAAACTTTTTTTTTTTTTTTGGTGTGGAATACCTATCCCGAGGTAACAGTGAGTGAATCTGATGAAAAGGAGAAAAGTTTCTGTCTTTTGAAATTATCAATTCCATCTCACCACTCACAGTAGTAGTCATAAATGACATCTGAGTTACGACAGCTATCAGGGTGCTCCAGTGACGATGAAAACTTGTATGCCACAATCTCAATTGCGTTTCCTCTCTTCGAGACATCCAACGCAGAAGAAGTTGCGGATATTATGTACTCGGTCTGTTCACGATGGAATGGAAAGGAAGGTTACTTGACACTAAAAGAATACCTCCATTTATCTAGTTACCGACAACTTCCATTTTTAATGCGTTGCATTGCAGTGACTGTAGGGAGAGTTGATGGAGAAAGATTTTATAAAGGAGTCTTACTGGATTTGGGTGAGATGATTGAACAGAAATATCTTCAAAGAAACTCTGTTGCTGTTGTTGAAACAAATGATGAAGATGAAGACGAAATCGAGGATGATGATGAAATTAAAATTCCGTTCAACTCAGAGATCGCAGAGTCTTTCAATAATTTGTTACCTTATTTGATGGATTTGATAAAAATGTCTGAAAATTTTAACTGTCGCTATGATATTATGTTGTTCTCATCGTACATACTTCACGCTGCTCACGGATCTATGCCTCACGAAAAGTGTGATAACAAGTGGATTTTACCACGTGAAGTCTTTAACAAAATCAAAGAAACTATTCCTTCAGTAGACTTTACTTATTTATTCGGAAGGGTTCTCACTATTCATAAGAGATCCTCAAAAATAACAAAAATCACAATCGGTGTAAGTGATTCAGAAGACTTATTTCCGTGTCCGTCAGACTCAGCGAGCTATCCAGGGATTGTTAGTCTTCTTTATTATGTTGGAAAACCAAAGGTAGTGTCATCTACTCACTACTTAACAAATGTTATACCGTATGTGATGTCGGCTTTAACATCACCTGCACTGGGAGTGCTACAAATTGGGTTGGAGAGTTGCTTAGAAGTCTTGTCAATGATTTCTTCATATTCTATCTGTCTATATGATCAAACGGAGTCCGTCGATCGAAAACAACTACTTTCAGATAAAGAGTTGGTTGGAACTGATTTGTTTGAACTTTTTTTTGAACTTGCTCAAAGACTTTCTTCAGTTATGGTTCAGTGTCCTGTTTCTGATTTTCGTGAAAAATCTGATAATTGTCTTCAGAGGTTGTTTAAAATTCTACAAGAAACCAGCAGGTTCAAAATGTACACTTATTTTATAAAGTCATGTCCGTTTCACTGTGTCGTAGGGTTAATATACAACCGTTTGAAAAACGAAATCGCAGACGAGTATGCGGCATGTGACCAGGTGGGAGACTCCATAGCATCACATTCATCTTTCTTAAAAACGGATCTTTTCATCTTTACGATTGATTTGATTTCAGAGTCTTCTTGTTCAATGGAGGTTATCCTTTCGGGGATGTCATTTCTTCTGTTTGTTGTACTTAGAGAGAAACGAACACCTCTTTTAAACATCTCTTCGGCTCAGATGAAACGATTAGTTTCTACTGTTACGACAATAAAAGAAAGACGTCGTGATGATGATAATAAGAACATTCAGATTGAATCTCTATTGTTATTCACGTCGGACAGGTTATTAGAAGCGGCATCCACTCAGTAAGCGTCTTACTGATGTTAACTTCGTTTATCGTTTTTATGGTTGTGACTGTGACACGATGAAGCTACTGCATTGAATTCTAAGTCAAATTTTTATATTGTATTTTTACCCCCCTCTTTGCAGTATCCTCTCCGTTTATCTCCGAACCTTAATAAAATGAGCGACCAGGCCGAATTCAGCGAGCAGGAACAGATGGTATGATATTATTGTAGCAGAAAAGTGAAGTCCAAAAAAAAATAAGAAATATAAAAATAACACTCAAAAAAACAGATCCTGGACTCACACATTAGAAAGAACCAGGCCATCAAGCCTGAGAGATACAACGGACTTTACATTATGGTTGCCTGTATCACTGTGTTTTCACCAACCTTCTTGTTCCACGTATGTTGTTTTTAAGAATAGCTTTGTATGTCTGAAGTCAAAAACAGAATTAATAATCCAAACAGGCTGTTCTTGACATGACTCTTCTCGACATTGTAAACTTGTTGATCTACTGTGGTGTTGCTGCTATCGCTGTTTACTTCATGTTTGAGGCTTACCGTACTATGTTCGAGACTGAGTCACTCACTTCATCAATTAACCCAACTGGTAGATACGTCAGAGAGTTGGAGGCTCGTAGAGAAACAAAGTCAAAGGGAATCTCAATCAGCCTCACCTCAACTTCAAAGATCCACGTTGGAAAGACTGCTCAGGAAATCTTTATGGCTGAGACCAAGAAATCCCCTTCTGCTTGGAAGGAACTTTCAAAGGAAGACAGAAGCAAGTACACCCAACAGCAGACTGTTTGTGAATTGATGGTTTTGGGAGATGAGATCGCTGAGCTTCGTCACCTTCAGTACCAGGGAGCTATGGGATGGTCATTGTTGTGCTGCAACTCTCTCTTTATCTTCAGCTCGTGGTTCATCTCATTCGCCTTGTTGAGCAACTACGACGTTAGAGTTAACTACATCGTCAGTCTTGTCATCTCCTCCCTCGGAGTTCAGCTTCTCGCTAAGCACAACGACGAGAAGGTAAAGAGCTCAAGAGCATAGATAATGATTGTGCTGCTCTCCTTCCGACAGTATTATAGTTCGAAAAAATAAAAAAGAAAAAGGCCGGAGATTTTCTTTTCTCTTCCCTTCGGAATTTAAGGAAAAACAGCAAATTTGCCTCGCGCTGAATGAGAGGCTGTAAGTTGGATAGGTGTAGTGCTGTTTTTTTGTTTTCAAAGGGGGGGAGAAAAAAACCCCCTTCCCTGAACCACCTTTCCCCCAGCCCCATTGTTTTTTTTAAAAAAAATTAAAAAAAAAAAAGTTGACAAGCTGCGTGAGGGCGCCTGCTTCACTCACTGCCTTCCAGTTTGTCACATTCACTTCCCGTCTCTATGTAGGTTGTGGCCACCTGCGTTTTCTTTTCCCCCTTTTTCTTTTGATGCCAATTTCTATTTTGTTTTACGTTTTTCTTGGGTGGCTGCAAAAAGAAGTTGGAAAAGAAAAGAATAGAAAAAAAAAAAAACCGGATCTGTCAACTTGATTTCCTGTTGCTGAGTTTGATTGGTTGTGGTTTCTTTGTAAGATTTATTCTCTTTCAGCCCCCCTTTCAAGTTATCAAATTACTTTCTTATTCACGATTTCGGAGATGCATCAGATTTTGATACTAAGTCATCACACACTTTCTACATTCATTGTGGAAGAGTGTTCCGCTGACAGTGCGCTACGATGAGTTTGTATTTCACTAAATCAAAACATTCGGCCCCTTCTTATTTTTTATTTTCAGCTTTATCAAAAAAAAAAAAAAAAAAAAGAATATGCGTCCGCTGTCAGAAGAAGAGTCCAAGAGTTTATTTAAGAAGCTTGATAAGTAGTATGTTTGTTATCTATATTGTTATTATGATATTGTACCTAAGTTGGGTAATTTAAAAAAAAAAAAAAAAAAAAACAGCATTGGTGGCAACACCCGTTTCCTTGTAGATCGTAAAGATGACGAATGGGTGTTTAGATTACATAATAAGAAAGTTTGGTATTTGAAAAAAACGACTGAGAAACTCGCTGGAAACGTTGCTCAACAAAATTTAATTGGTGTTGGAGTTTGTTTTGGTAGATTTACCCACAATGGACAATTCAGATTGGGAATCACTTGTTTGGATTTCTTAGCTCAATTCGCACAAAATAAATTTTGGGTAAAACCAAACCAAGAACAAGCTTTTCTATTTGGAAACAACGTTAGCCGTGCAGGGTTAGGAAGAATTACTGAAGGAACAGCAAAACATCAAGGAGTTATTGTTTTAAATATGGCTGACATCCCTATCGGGTTTGGAGTCACAGCTCGCTCCACTCTTGAGTGCCGTAAACTTGAGTCAGCTCAAGTTGCTTTATTCCACGAAGCCGACGTTGGTGAATACATCAGAAGAGAGGAACACCTTATTTAAATGTTTCTTTACTTCTTTCTTAGGAGAGTCGTCGTTACAAGTGGTCTACTGGGTGCCACACAGCTCTGAAAAAGGGTGGAAAAAAAAAAAAAAAAAAAAAGCTAAAAGCAAAAAAAGGTCTTCTGTAAGCAGAAAATAAGCAATAGCTTTTTCACAAGAACCCTTATTGAGTAGAGGTTTTTTCTCTTTGATTTCCCGGTTTAAAATGTCTCTGTGAGACATAGGGATGGAGAACAAAAAACAAAACAAAAAAAAAAAGAAAATAAAAGAAGAAGACATCAATATCTGCAACTCTTCCACGCACATTCCCAAATAGTTGCTCGTTACGTAATCATCCCGCTCTGGTATATCAAATTCGTTATTTTGTTTATGTTGATTACTTAGTTGAATGGTTTTCTTATAGCTTCACTTCCTCCCAGGCAATCTAAATTATTTAATCTCATTATATATTAGTTTTGATATGATACGGATGTTTATATTGGTATAAAACTTTAATCAAAAAAAAAAAAAAAAAAAGCAATTTCACCCCTCCCTTTCTCCATCTCACAGCTCATCTAATGATCCACAGAATTACCAGATTCGACAACGTTTTCTGGTCAATAAGACAAAAAATATATTATATTTTTCTTTTTATTTTCTCTTTTTTCTAAAGGTAATTTTCTTTGATTAACAACTACAAATATTTTTCAGTCAAGTACTTTGATATTAATTTTGTTTTCTTTAATATCTAAAGTTGTTACTGTTTTTACATTGTCAAAGTTTCACTCCCTTTCTCCATCTCAAAGCTCATCTAATGATATGTTGCTGAATATTATAAACTGCAAATACTCAGTTGAGGTTTTTTTATTTTTATTGACTATAAGTTTAGTTAAAACGACTGGAGCTGTGAGTGGATGTCCATGTGAGTCTCGCTGTGCAGTAGAAGACTTTCCAATATATGCTGCTATCAATGGCATCTGTTACAGAGTTGGTTATTCCGAAAAGTCATGGCAACAATCTGAAGCAGAGTGTGTGTTAGACGGTGGTAAGCTTGCAGATGTTATGACTGAGACCACTCTGTCAACATTATCATCGCAGATATCTGAAATTATTCGAGACACTTGGGTCGGTGCTAAAAGCAGAGTTGTCGACAACAACATTGAGTGGGTTTGGAATGATCCTCAGCAGTCAACTGTTAATGCCTCTCTCTGGCAAACTGCCCCTTCACCAACAGAGACGGGTTGTGGTTTTGTTACTCGTCCATCTGATTCTCTTGGAATGTTTCCTTACAATTGTGAATCAAGAATGTCATTCTTATGTAGTAAGAAGAGAGTAATTATTCTACCTGAGACTTTCATACTAACAGTTGGAGAAGCTATCGGTACGGAACCTGTTTTTATTAACATCACAGGAAACGGTTTACACAGCGGATTGGCTTTCGCTTTGGACTGCACAACACAAATAGCTGTCGCACAACTTGCTGAAGGAGGACAAAGTGATGGAACTTCATTACAATTAGCCATCTCACCGAGTATGTTAGAAGTTGGAACAACATATCAGATTTGTTGGGCCTCTAGTAGCGGTAGAGCGTATACTTCAGCGGGAGTTAGTGTTCAGGTATCAGAGCCTCCAGTTTTATCAGCGACGAATATCTCTGTTGCTGTTCATACTCTGGGATCACCTGTTGAGTTAATAGGTGTTCATTTGACTAAACACTTATGGGTTGCTTTATTTAGTAATTCTCAATGCTTAGGAACTCCTGAGTCATCCCCTACTGAGTTAGTTCCAACTTCTTCAACAACGGCTACCTACAGGACTTCTAACATATCATTAATTGGTATTAAGTTGTCTTTGTGTATGGCAACTTCATCATCAACACCATCACTGAGCGAGTTTAGAACAACTGAAGTAACACTGACAGCCGTACCACTTCCAAATATTAATAAAAAGACTTATTACTTAACATACGCTGAGACTTTTACAGAATCAGAAATAACTCTGACGGGTCAATTCTTTAGTCAACCTAATTGGACTGTGAGAATGTATTATCACAGTGAGTGTTTGGGATCACCTGTTGGTAGCTCTTCGAGTATGAGATGTGATAGTGATGTGGAGTGTTTGTTTAGAATTCCTTCTGGTATTCCTGCTGGGAAAGTCTTGTATTTATGTTTGAATGGAAATATGAAAACAGAAGTTGCTATTTTAGCGACGTCTCGACCGGTTCCGTCATCAACTGCAAACACAACTACTCTATCACATGCGGAGTCACTTATGGGATCTGAGCTAGTTATTCAAGTTAGAAACCTTGAGACTCAAGAACGACTAGAGTCTGATTATCAGGTTTCCGCAACAATCGCATTGACATCAGAGGGATGCTCTTCAGCGAATGGTCTTCGAGTTAATTTTATTGTAATAAATCCGATAAAAGCATCAATCGTAGTCCCAACGGATATCATGCCTGGTGATTATAAAATTTGTATTGTTGTCGGGGCTGATCTTGACCTCGTTGAGACGTCCTCAACCGTGACAATAACACCTCCCCCGGAATTCACACCTCAGAGTGATACTGTAGTGTCGTGGAATTATTATTTATTGGATGAAGGGAACTCTGAAACTCAAATACAAATAACTGCTTCAAATTTAGATGGTGGTGATTTATGGGGATCGTTTTCAACCGGTGGGTGTACACCTGACCATTCGCAGTCTGTTCCTTTTAATATTACTAGGCAACTGTCACAATCAAATACTGTAGAGTTTCCTGGGAAGTGGTTGTACTTTTTCAATGAACAGACACCATCGACGGTGATCACAGAAATTAATTTCTGTTGGGCAGCATCAGTTGTATCACCAGCAACTCAACAACAATGGAATGATTCAGAAATAACTTTTCAAGTTCTACCACCCCCAGTTATTGATCGTGAGACTGAGTCTCTGACGTTGACAACTGCAGAAGCAGAAGCTGGAGATGTAAAAATTTCCATCACAGGAAGATATCTCCAGCAAGGTATCGCTTGGGGTATCTTCGTCAGGGGAAGTAATGAAAACATATTCTCAGAAGGAACAGGAACTTCAATATTAACCGCACCGATTACTTGTACAGGATCACTTGGATCTGGTTGGTGTACAACAGCAGAGATGACGTTACCATCGATACCAACAGTGACTGGACAGAGTCAGACATATCAAATCGGATGGATTACCTCTCTCACAGCTCCTCTAACGCTTCCTTCTAATGCAATCTCAATGGGAAGATCGTTAATATTTTTACAGTCTCCCAGTGTTTCTAAATTCATACCAATCCCATCTGATCAGACTGTAACATATTCAGTCAGTCTTAAGGAAGTTGTTGTTCCTGTGAGTAGATGGCAAATTGGGTTCAATTTAAAAATAGAAGGAATCAACATCGGTACTGGTGTATCATTATTATTTAGTAGTGGTGGTTCTTGTTCTTCAAATTCATTGAATGATTTTATCGATTCGTCTGGTCTTAAAAACTCCAGTGAAACAACCCTCACTGTCCCTTCTCAGATGGGAAGTTTATCTCACGGAAGAAGTCATCCAATATGCGTTGGTATGACTCCTTATAAGGAAATCGGTTCTACAAACTTCTCATCAACCGGTCTGGTCATTTCTATATCAGGGATACCTGTCTTCGATTTAGTCACATTGACACCACAATTGGAAGAAATTTGGGATGTAAGTTTAGTAAAAAAATACATTCTGGAGGGATCGAACTTGGACCAACCAGGTATTTATACGGCGATATGCAAAGCAGACTGCTCTGGTTGTGTTAATAATCCAACAGAGTTGGTTGGAAGGACATTGGAGATACCGAGAGCTAACAGTCCAACGTCGGATATTAGTTTTCCAGCGACGCTTTGTTGGGGACTGGGAGGATCGTCAACGTCAATATCACTCTCAGCTAGCAATGTTATGATTAGATATCCTTCAGTACCTGTTATTGCTGATGAATTAGTACAAGTTCCGCTGTTGGCAGAGTCGCTGTCAATTATGTTGGGTGGGTCGTCAACTATTCCTTCTGGAACATGGGGATCTTTATGTTCAGTAATTGATAACCAACCAGGTAATGATCTTATTTGGAATAAAGTTTCTCAAACTACTTCTTCATTCTCATTCACCAGACTATCAGATCATTCATCTCCTAATTCTCATAGACTTTGTTTGACTTACTCAACAGTTCAACCAGGAACAACTCAAACAGGGATACCTGTAGTCTTCTCAACACCTCTTAGGTATAAGTGGCAGGGGGTTCCAACTATCACAACATTGACACCGCAATCAGTTTTCTTAAATGATTATTTTCTAAATCCTGATTGGAGTGGCCCACTTACTCTTCAGTTTACCGGATCAGAGTTACTTGAAATTCAACTTACTCTAATACCAGAAGGAACCAATTGCAATGGTGACGCAATTCAATACGAAACACCAACAGCTGTCGATGGTGAGCCTAACTCAAAGCAACTCATCGTTAACGTGACCAGTGCTCATTGGAGGGCTGATTCTACTGCGTACAAACTGTGTTATGCAGCAGGTTTATTAGGTGATGTTGATGTTGGTATTGATAGAGTTAATGCTACGGAGTTGGTTTCTGATATGGTAACATTTCAAAGCCGACCGACATTTTCAAAAAATTCATCGTCGTCTGTTGATGTTGAGCCGATTGTGATTTCACGAGTGACGCAGTTAACGAATCCATCAGCGGTTATTATGCTTCATGGGTCTGGTTTTAGTAATAAGAATATCTTTATTCATGTTCATGATGGAGCTGGTAGTTCTTCTGCATGCAACCCCAACTCTCTCATCGACGTTGTCATTCCTGATTCTCAACAATCAACTGATACTTTGCTCTCATTATCATTGTTATCCTCAACCATATTAAGAGGAAGTGAACTTTCTGGAGTTCTCTCACTGTGTTGGAGTTTATACAATTCAAATGTTAACAGCGACACTCCACTTTATAACACAGGAACTGTTATTGTAGTTCCAGGGAGACCTATTGTGGTGTCAGTTGTACAAGGGAGTATCAACTTAAAAGACATAATATCAGGAGATGCTGTGATCCTTATTACAGGTAAAGACGTTGGTGATGATAGTGGTGTTTGGTGGGGATGTGATACTTCAATGCCTCCTACTGAGATTGTTAACGGTTCTATCATATCGATTCCGAGATGGATTGGAAATCCAAATCCAACACAGCAATTATCAACCGCATGTCTCAGTACAATTAATCATTCTGCAACATCATCATCGGACAGAAATTTATCTTCTCTCATTGCGATGCCATCTCAAATTTGGTCACCTGTTATTACTGGAATCCCAGTGGTATCACCTATCAATTCATCTGTTCTTGTTGGTGAAAAAATCACTGTTGAGGGATCGAACTTGGCGCCTTCTGATATCTCACCGGGAGTTTTATTGTTTTGGATGCCTAGTGATCAAGAGTGTCCTATCTCATCACCAGTCAATAGTATCGAAGTGTTTGCTAATGTTGTTTTGTTAGACTTATCAGGTTTAGCTCTTGGTGTGGATATGAAGCTTTGTATGGGTTTAAGAGGTGGTGGTGTGATGGTTGAAACTGATGTCTTAGTCAGTAGAATGACACCTGTCCCACCAACACCACTTCCAGTGACTGCGGAACCAACATCAGAACCCGTTGTTACGAATGAACCAATTCCTGAGACAATTACTCCGACAGCTGTTCCAACTGAGACTCCGATTCTAATGACTGCAACACCAACAGCAGTACCAACACCATCTCCTTGTGAAACTATTTTTGAAGTATCTCGAGGTATAAGAAATAGTTGTTATCTGTCGGAGTTTGGATTATTATTTTGTGTTCAAGGCAGTATTGGAATTAGTTCTTTCTGTGGAGAGGAGTACATGACATGCGCTAATCGTATTGCTAACACGTACTTGACTCGATGTCAACCGGAGTTTGAATCTCAGCTGACAAGAAAACGAAGATTCCGAACAACAATACAACTACCAATCGAATCGTTTGATAATAATGTGTTCATAGCAGCTGTTGCTGCTACTGCATTGGCGTTACCGATGCAGGTTAACGTTCTTGGGACTGTTGCGGGATCGACGATTGTTGACTACGAGTTGTCATCTAATACTGTTGAAGACTTGGCATTGCATAGTAGTCAGTTGAGTCAAAGCTTGTCATCTAGTGGAGTTTATTTTAGTGCGATTAGTGATAGTTGGGCAGTCGTTAACTTTGAAGAGATTACTGGACAAAATGTAACCACGCCAATACCACCAACTATTACACCAACTGATATACCTTCACCAACAACAACAGATTCTCCACTCGATTCGGTTAATGGAACTGATGTTCCGATCGTTAGTTCAGATTCAACAGACTCAAGGACTACTTTAATTATAATAATTGCCTCATCAGTTGCTGGGTTGTGTTGTATTATCATTGGAGTCACTTGGTGGAAATTAACCAGAAACAATAATTCAAATGAAACAGACATCAGTGAACCATCAGAGTTAGGTAATGGAATAGTTAGTTTAAAACCTGTTGTAGTACCTCCGATGATGAAAGCATCATCAGGACCAATCCCACACAGAGTAATGAATCACAATTCTATTCCGAGTAGTGAAGTATTAAATGTGTTGGATGATAGTAACCTTTATAGTGAGGATAACATGCCGACTGTTGATATAAATAGTAATTCACCTCCTCCTCGTAAAGAATGGATGCGACATCAATCACTAAGTGACGCTTCAATTGATGATCGTTCTCTTCATCAAGTTATGTCTGAAGGTACTCGTGGATGGATGCTTGACAGCACGCATGGCATCAGAAACGTCTCTGCGAGCAGTGAGTCTCCACAGCATTTTCGAAACCCACTTCCTTCTGCTGATCTTTGCAATAAATGTGGTGCAACTTGGGAAGGAGGTCGTTATTGTGCTTATTGCGGTTCGTCTTATGAAGTTCCAGAGGAAGATTCACCATCTCACGGACACTCAAAACCACACATGCCTTAGTATGTGATGTGAGAGATACTCTGCAAACGATAACACCAACAACGAACCTGATCACGATGCTTCTTGTTAGTTTGTTAGATAGTTAGGTTTCTTTTTTTTTTTTTTTTTTTTATTTCATGCTGACTATTGTTGGAGTTTCGAGAAAAAAAAAAAAAAAAAAAAAAAAAAAAGAAGTTATCTTATCATATAACTGTTGACAACAAGTTAGTCTGGTCAACACTCACTCGCTTATTGAAGGCAATCCTCTCAATTAGCTACAATACTGTAAATGGAATACTTCTCGTAAATTTGAGATGGGAGGGGAAAAAAAAAAAAACTTTGCAAAGGAAACACCCTTAGTAAGGAATTGTTCTTGTAAGGAAAATCTTTGGTTAAAGATTTGGAGATTTTTCAAAAAAAAAATTCGTAAATTTTTTCCTCACAAAAATAATTATACTTCGGAGGTTCAGGAATGAATCTGTGTGAGTGGTACAATGATAAAAAAAAAAAAAAGAAATTGCCTCATTTTTATTTGGTAGTATGCTCCCTCTCTAGTTCTGTTTTTAGATTTTTTTATTTTCTATTTATTTTTTATGTCAACAAACAAATTTAGATAACTAACACACCTCTCTTTTAAAAAAAAAAAAAAAAAAAGAAAATACAAACATACCCAACTGGTTTTTCGTTATTGCGCAAGCATACCATTATTAGATAAGACTTTTTTTTAGATCCTCTTTCGAGGTAATCATCCTCATCGATGTACTTTTTTTCTTTTTTTTCCCCTTCCCCCTTTTTTTTAAATAGATTTTTTCTGTTATTGATATTCTCATATGATTGGATTGACAGTTTTTTAGTGCACTCAATTTCTTTTTTTCTTTTCTCCCTTCACAACAGGTTGTATCTGCAAAAGGGGGGTCTGCGTTTGATTCTTATCCTTCAACCATTAAATTATCATCGAATCAGTCAAAATAATAACATGGCTGAAGTGTTCGAAGCAGCGAAAGTGATTCACAGTGACATGGCTTCGACTGCTCCATCTCAAGTTGGAGCGATGTTGTTTTTAGACTCAAAGTGTGGAGAGTGTGAAGATTCTATAGCAACATGGGATTGTGAAGAATGCAGTGAGATTTATTGTGTTGATTGCAAATCTCTAGTTCACTCAAAAGGAAGGAGGAAACAACACACATCATTTGTTCAGATTAAAATTTGCTCAGCCTGTGGAAATGCTGCTGCTAAGATGGAGTGCCTTGACTGTGATTCAATCTATTGTTGTTCTTGTTGTACTCAAATTCATGCTCCGGGTCAACCAGCATCATCACACAAATACATAAAACATATTAATAGTGCGGGGTTTAAAGTTATTGATCTTGCTGTCCATAATGGATTTGAAATAAAAATAAAAAATCTTACCCTGTCGAGATTCGTAGACCAGCTTCATTTGGAAGCTACGGGAGTGTTCACTGAGGAGATTGCTCAATGGTGTATTGATACGAAAAAAATGTTTTATGATCCTGTTCAGATTACATTAGCATTGCCAGCAGCAGAGACGATGTCATCATTGTCTATTAGTGTTCGTTTGACTCCTGAATTTTTAAAAAAATTAAAAACTCAAGAGGAAGAAACTTCAAAACGAAATGCTCAACGAGAATCTGAACTCCGACAGCCATTAGAACTGATTCAACTCTGGAGAAGACTTCCTAAAGTCGTTCCGTATCCAACGCTATTCGAAAAGGGAAACGATCTCCTTAAAGCAAAACCAACGGGATCTCACATTACATCACATGCTATTCATACACTTCCCAAGTTCGAATCCGGATTATTTAACGATTCATGGTATCAGTTAACAGTCGCCATGGTAGCTCGAAACAGAATTACTTTTAGTAATCTATTCGCTACGATGGAACACAGCAATGTTGGAATGTATACTTTTCAATTTTATCGTGAAGCTGATTGTTTTGGTGAAGGTGCTGGATGGCAATGCTTTACTGTTGACGACCTGGTTCCGTGTTCGTTAGCATTTCAGAATAGCGATGGAAGACTTCAGTACGACACAACCAGTTCTCAACATTTTGATATTCCTGCTCATAATTTGCAACTAGTTCCTGTTTTTGGTCTTACTGACCAACGATCAGAATTATGGAATGTTCTTCTTGAAAAAGCTTATGCGAAATTTCTAGGATCGTACACACTACTTCATAGAGGAGATACAGCAAAGGCTCTTATAAATATGACAGGTGGAAAGTGTTCTGTTCATCAATGGGATGTAGATGACTTATCAAATGATGGGTTAGGTTTACTGTGGTGGAGAATTCACATGGGAACTCGACTTGGATTATTGCAATGTTGTGTTCGTTGTGATGATGTTGACAATACGGCTTTTCATACAAATAACTTCACGACTAGAAATCCTGATCAATATTTAGAATGGAAAAATGGTGAAGCAATTGTTCACACGGTAGCACTGCCACCACAGCAGTTACACCAAATGCAAGTTAAGAGTGAAAAGGCTCATGAAGGAGCTAATTTAATATTTTTACAAAACACCCAAGGCCATCAAGAATGGTCAGGAGACTGGTCTCACACATCTCCACTTTGGAAGGCTGCTGTCAGAGATTTTGTAAACTACAAAACAATGGACGAATTCATGTACTGGACAAATATAAAAGATTTCAAAGAGAGGTACAACACTCTCCTTGAATGCTCTCATTTCATTGGAGCTCCTCTTGTTAACTACACAGTACTGTCACCAACAACAGATAAGAATTGCAGACGACACGCTCAACAATTCTTACTGCGTGTTGAAGATTCCTTGAATGATGAATTAGTTCCAATCACGATATTCATATCACAACCAGATAGAGAAGACCACAAACACATTCATAATTATTGTGACGGTGCTGACAGGCCTGCCGATCTTGAAGTAAAATTATTTAAAGTATCTGGAAAAGAAATTATAACTCCGATCGAAATAATATCGGAACTTGAGACATCAAACAGATGGGATGCAACACCAATAGAACAACCACCTCCACTAAATATATGGCCGGAGGGTGACATAGAAATGAAAACCAGTACCTTATACAGCACCTTCAATAAGAAGTATTGTACTGCACTAGAAGCTGGACACTATGCTGTGACTGTTAATCAAGATCTTATCGATTGTAAGTCTGAAGTGTTGATGTATGTGGCTTTTTTTGCGGATGCTGATGAAGATGGAGTTACGTCAAGTCCATTTCCAGTCCCTCATAACTCACATCACCCGAAATCAAAGCATAAAACTCAACCTGCGTCTCTGACTAGCCAACCTCCAATTTCAATGGAGTGCATGGGATCTGTTGAGAATCCGAAGATTGTTCTTAAAAAAACCAGACCTCGAACTCCACGAGAACAACTTCTTGAGAGGATGCAAAAAGCTAAACAGGTTGAAAATACTTCTGAAATTACATAGCGATTGTTTTAGTTTTCCTGTAATTATAGCCTCAGAGTACACGGTTCTATATTCTCAACTCTCGTCGGTCCCTCAACCTAATTTCGTTATTAGTTACTTTTGGTAAAAATAAATTAAATTACTCCAAAAAAAACCTGGAACTGTTTTCTTGTGACTCTTATAGTCAACTTCAGTTTCTGATTTACACTTTTCCCAAAGTTTGTTATGCTTTTAGTAATTTACACTTCTTCGTGTACATAATTAAATAAATGTTTGTTGTCGTTTTTTTTTTTTTAAATTTTAATATAATACTATATTTTCATTCACAAGTAGGGTCCCTTTGAGATGATACCAATTTCTCAGTAATTGCTTCTCGTTAGTAGTAGTTGTTGTCCCTTTTTTTATTTATTATTTTTAAATATTTAAAGTTTGTTGATATTCACAAAGTCTGGGGTGACAACCATGGAATACAGGCCCTCCCCTCGATTCGTATTTCGAGGTGGAAGCAACAGCCCTCCAGCAACCCCTGAAAGAATGTTGGTAAGAGTCGGAACTCCAGTCAGTGTTTGTAGTCCGTTGGTAAGAATTGAAAGCCCGATTAGTGTAATTGAGCGACACTACAGTGGAGCTCGAAGCATTGAAAGATCTTTTGAGAGAAGTAAGAGAATGGAAGCGATCCCGTCTTTACAAACGGAAACTAGTGATGCAGCTACGAATACACCTCCTAGGGTTGATCGCAGTGAGCAACAGGTTGCTACGAATACACCTCCTCGTAGTGAGCAGCAGGTTGTGAATCACCCGCCTGATTTAAACGGATTAAGATTGAGGTATTCATTATTTATGAATCCTGACATCACTCCTACAAAACAATCGAATCGATTTAGCAACTCTCCGTCTTCTGCGACTGGATCTCCTTTAGCAGATGATTACTCAAATAGCTGTTCTTCATCACCATTTCCATCAACTAGCTGTGCGTCTCCAGTTCATCAAACTCGACAAGTAGCTCCTCGTTTATCCGAACCTATGAAACCATCTCGTGGTTCCATATTTTGATACTTATGTTACATTAACAATAGAAACTCACACTTGGGCATTGTGTTATTCTAAGACTTTGCTGTGTTTTTTTTTTTTTTTTTTTTTTTTTTTCCTTTCTCTAATTTTTAATGTACTGATAGATTCTTAAAGTGCATTACTACTTTCAGAAATAAACTGATTGGAATGAGATGGTCTGTCAACCTTTTTTTTTTTTTTTTTTTTTTTTGCATAGCAGTTTTAATTAGTAACCTCCAATCTCGCTTTGCAGGTTTTACACCATACTGATGAGAGAGAATTGAGGTAAGAGGTTAGGGAGATTAGTTACTTTATTATGCTAAGTTGCACATCACCTTTAGTCACTGTATCTCAGATCTCTTATGTTAAATTATCTTTATGTTGTTTTATGATACAATACGTTTGTATTTTTTACGTTTATAAAAATATTGAAAACCACCCTAATTTCGCTTTGCAGATTTAAAAAAAAAAAAAAAAAAAAAAAAATGATTTCAAGAATAGTAAGAAGGTTGACAGTGAGACAGATTAGATTTTGTACGTCACCACCGGGGATTGATGAGTTTAAATTTCCACTTCAAACACCGCCTGTTTTAGATCAATCGGCAACAGTCCTCGGAGGTAGTCACGTTATTGGTGACGTTGAGTTATATCCTGGATCAAATATTTGGTATAATTGTATCATAAGAGGAGATACTAATAAAATAAAAATTGAAGCTCGAAGTAGTGTTGGTGACGGAAGCACTCTTCAAAGCTCTGAACAGAACAACATAAACATCTCTGAAGACGTAACAATAGGTCAGCGATGTGTAATAATTGGCTCAAGTATAAAAGAGAACACGCTAATTGAGCCGTCCTCCACTATCCTTGATGGATGCTCAATAGGAGTTAACTGCGTTGTTGAAGCTGGAGCTGTTCTTGACAAAGGTACCTACGTAGCAGATGGGTGGACGGTTCATCAAAAATATATTTCAGGTGTAAAACAGCATCATCGTAGGCTATCAGAATCTGAGTTAAAATCTGTTAAACAATTACGAAATGTTTTTAAACAGATACCTGAGAGTAATTCGTTTGTGTTAACTCTCGATCAGCTTTTTGAATTCTGCTCAAAAATTGATAAAACTGACGTTCGAGTTGTTTATTCTTTATTTTCATCATTATCTGGACTGCAGTCGTCATCAGTTCAAAAGATTGCGAAGGAAAGTTTCGAAAAACTTTCAAAAGAACCACAACTTTTAAATATAATAAAACCTCTATCCGATTCCGACAATCAATTTATAGCTGCGAGTGTGTTGTCTTTATCTCAGGTTCACAGAGTGAGAATACCTGACACGTCGTACGTCTACTCCGCTCAGTCCCCTCCTGGAGATGGACAAGATCCGTCTTCAGTAGCATGACACTAATCTGCTTTATTTATATGAAAAGAAAATATTTATTATTTTATTTATTTATTTTTTTTATTGATTCATGTTCTCAGCAACACTCAGCAAAAAAAAAAAAAAAAAAAAAAATTAGTAAATATAAAAAAACACTGATAAACATGTTTTTTTTGTTTTTCCATCAGCGACTCTGAAAACACAAAAATATGAAATTTAATATAATCTAATAAAACACAAACCGGTAGGTCAGGGGGATGCACGGACAAATGAGAGGAAGTATTCAGGTTATGATTAATCAGTTGCTACACAAAGCATACGATATATCCCAAGTTGTTGAGTGTGAAGATCCAGGTCTCGTCCCTCTTCTCCAAACCCACATTGACAAAGGACGAGAGTATTTAAGAACTGGTATCAGAGAAGTGAATGAAAGATGCGTAAATCAACTTCCTGAAAGTGATTTTATGGAGCTTTGGAGTCAAGTTAAGGCATGTTTACTTCAGCTTGCTGATGATCCGTGGGCTTCTCATACTACCTGCATGGCAGGTGTGAAATGTCTTGTCAGAGATCGTTCTGAGGGAGCAGTTCTTTATAAGTTTGAACAAATAAGAAGACAACTTCATGAATGTGCTCAGCATTGTGAGGATAGAAGCACAGCATACTCATGGAGTTCGTGGGGTAGGTCTATTTTATCTGAGATTGTTGATCCTTTACATGATTTGATTCCGAGATCGATGCTTGAAGATGAGAGCATCTCTGATTCTGTTGTCCCTATCTACGCTGAGAGTATTACCCAACCATTGCCTGGGTTAGATGATCGAA
The DNA here is from genome assembly GCA_964019425.1 of Flectonema sp. DT1601. NCBI lineage: Eukaryota > Euglenozoa > Diplonemea > Diplonemida > Diplonemidae > Flectonema > Flectonema sp. DT1601. The sequence continues at coordinate 630,488 of OZ025823.1, read as the reverse complement.
ATGAAACAGAGAATGTTGGAGAGAGATTGTGTTCATTAATATCATTCTTATCGATAGTAACATCTCTAATCCCCTTATCAGTTGTTACAGTCCTTGAAGCTTTATCAGACATAGGAAGATCAGCAACCATTCCAGGATGTCTAATGTTAATCCAAGCTTTGGTAATAACATTCGCTTGGAGTAGACCAGCATTCAGATCGATATCTTCGATCTTATTATCAGCTGCTCCACTTCTTGGAGTAAAAGCAATGTTGGTCATCCCATCATACATGCTTGGATTGGGTTGCATAGGAGCATCTTTCCGTTTTATTTGTCTCATCATTTGGATAGCCTGCTCAGTCATTAGCCATGTTCTTTTGGATGAAAGTGCTACTGTTTTTGGGTGTCTTTGTGGAGCTGGTGCGAGTTGCGTAATTCTAACTCTGCTTACGATGACGCTTTTGAAAAATGTTTGGAGAAGTGCATCTGCGCATCGAAGGGAGAGTCGTTTTTATCGAAGAACTGTTTACAAGTTACTTCAGAATTATGATTTTACTGCCGTTTCGAAGTGTCTTTCTGGTTATGGAAAGATTGCAGTAGAATTAAAGTCACTTGGATCCGGATTGGAATTCATGCGATCTAACTCTGAGAATGTTCTTTCAGAGATTGACAACCTTCTCGCAATCGTTCACGATTCAGAAGCAAAACGAAACAATCTAAGCAAACCGTTATACCATGCACAGCTAAGTGTTTATAGCGGCTTTCATTGCAACTCAAGACGTCGGCCCAGTGCGACTCCAACATTTCAAGACACTGCTTCAATATCAGATGGAAGATCACTTTGTGATGTTTCTTCAAATAATGGTGACACTACACAAGATCCATTATCTGCTGTTCATTCTAATCCACTTGTTGATAAGGGTCAGATATTTGATTCGACTAAACTAAAAAGTTTATATGACAAAGCTTGCACTGGATCATCTGACCCAAAGGGATCACATTTAGCGAGAGAGTTAAGATGTGATCAGCATGTTAGACATATTCTGAGTGGTGGAGGAGGTAAGAATCTATCGACAGTTGAAACCATTCAAAGCGCTCTCGCTGAATTAGACGAAATTGGAAACACTGCAGTCGGTTGGGATCAGTTCTCTGGAATGCTTCCAGCTGATCCAACACCAACAACACAATCAACGTTAGGAAGGCGGCATAGCAGCTTTGATCCTCGATTGACAGCAGAGAGCACACCACGATCAATGGAACTAAGACCCTCAAGTAACAACCTCGGTAGTTCATTCAGCGGTTTTTACGGAGTTCCTATCCCAAGAACGTCATCGTTGAGAACCAGTAGTGTTACTCACTCTAATCAGGGTGGTGATAATAAAACAGGACTCATACTCACTAAAGACATCGGAGGGAAGTATCAAAAACTTAGATGTCCAATTACAACAGAACTCGATAATCACATTGGAATTGTAATCCTTGAAGGCGGAGGTACAAAAAAAGATTTGATCGGAACTGTTATCCACTGGAACAGTTTTATGGAAGAAACTTGTATCTTGCATGCCGCAGAGATTGAAGACACTCCATTTCAAACTCTTCTTCGGACTGAACGTGAACAAGAAGCAACAACACAGGCTGTAGCTGCTGTTAGAAATGGAGATCAAGTTGCAGACTTTTCTCTTTGTTTTTTGAGAGGTGATGGTGAGAAGGTCACATATGTCGTTAATGCAGTGCCATGTCACAATGCAACTGGAAAATCAGGAAAGAATTCTGATCAGGTTATGGGTGTAATGCTTCTCTGTTCAGTACAACAATCTCAAGGACCCAGCAGAACCAAATTCAATCTCGTTGAATGGTTAATTGACCAACTGAGATATCCACTTGTTGCTGCTCGAGAACATGTCAGAAAGAGTACTGATTCACTTCAGGCTGCACGGCTCTCTCCCTCAGGTACCGTCAGCGTACTTCAAATTATCGAATTAAAAATTGATAAGCTACTCGATTTTGCAAAACGAGCGAAGACTCTCGCTTCTATTCAACTCCAACAACACCCAACAGCTTTAAGATCGATGTTAAGTAAATTAATATCTGATTGTAGGGAGAGGATCGCACGAGACAAGGGAATCACTTTAGAATTGGACATCGATCCTGTACTTCCGACATCTGTATGTTGTAATTTAACATTATTTGATTAATTTTTTCCCCCATCAAAATAACAAAACAACAGATCTACGCGGATTCTGAAAAACTAGTTGAATCAGTTGGTGACCTGATGTGTAATGCCATTAGCAGAGCTCGTGCAGGAGGACGAGTCATGGTGTCGGCTATTTGTCTGAAACAAGATCCAGATTCAATCGCTACCCTGGTATTAAAATTTTGGGATGATGGACCAACCATGTCGGTATGTAGCAAAAAAAAAACAACCAAATTATTATCAACTTTTTAGGCTTAAGAAACAAAAAACCCAAAAAAAAAACAAAACAGAATGAACGAATGTCTGCCTTATTCACACCAACACTACACTCATCAGAAGAAGTTGATTGGAGGCTTTGCAATGTTCGAATCATTGTTGAGGAAATGGGTGGATACCTAAACGTTGAGTCTAGTCGCGGTAAGGGAACTGAATTTTTAATAGCACTTCCACTAATGCCTGTCGACTATCAGGGGGTTGAGAATGCTCCAGAAGCAATTCTAAGCCAAGAAGAACAAGACGAGGGATGTCAAAATAAAACAACTTCTTGTCTGGTAATAGAAGCCAACAGTTATATTCGGGGATGTATTTGTGACTATCTATGGTGCAGCTCTTTATACAGCGTGATGGTAGCCAACTCATACTCATCAGTATTGAAGAATATTAAGAGATTTCAGGTTTTAATATGCGGACTGACTACAATGGGTGATTCAGAAAAAGAATTTATTGACACGGCTACGAAAACTAATCCAGATTTGCAGTTGATTTTGGTTTTGGGAAAGACGGCGTTGAATCCTCCGTCGCCACTGATGACTAATTATTTGAGTTCACCGAATGTTCATCTTTTAGAAAAACCTTTCATAATTACATCACTAGCCGATGTAATGGGTAAAGTAAACAAGTCAGTCGAGACCAGAGTAAAACACGAAAAAGAAATTGATGGTGCCCGTCGAACACTAGCATCTCGATCTGTACCATGGAAGAAAGGACGCCTCCTAGGAATTGGCTCTCACGGAAAAGTATTCGAAGCAGTTAAACAAAAGACTGGAGGAGTAATGGCAGTTAAAATCATTACCGTGAAAGATGACGTTCAGGTGATGCAAATCTTAAAAGAAATTGACGTTATGAGTAAGTTGCAACATCCTAACATTATTCATTATTTTTATTGTGAAAAAAGTGATGGACTTCTCCATCTCTTTATGGAGTTTGCAGCAAACGGATCTTTAGCACAGAGGATTAAAAATTCACCGTTAGACTTAACTACTGTGTCAAGATATACTTGTGAGATTCTCCTTGGATTGGAATTTCTGCACTCAAACGGAATATGTCATCGAGATTTGAAACCAGCAAACATCCTACTGAGTTCAGAGAATATTTGTAAAATAGGAGATTTTGGATGCGCGATTATATTGCACAATGCCTCTACTCCTGACTTTGCGAAAACTAATGGCACACCACTGTACATGTCTCCAGAAGTTCTTAAGGGATTAAAACATAATTGGACTGTAGATATTTGGTCTCTTGGATGTGTAGTGATGGAATTATTATCGGGTAGTCCTCCATTTAGACATTTAGGACAGTGGAGTATTGTTTGGAGGGTGTTGTGTGAAACAGAATTCGAAGTCGACATTGGATCCCCAGAAATTGTATACCGGGGATGTATCGAAGCCTATTCATTTGTTCAAGACTGTCTGAGGCTATCTCCAAACAAACGACCAACTGCGAAGGCTCTTCGCAGTACGAAGTTAGTTTTGGGAACTGAGTTTACTTTTATTGGTGATGGGGATAAGGTATCGAAGAAACTTTCAAATATAAGTACAAAAGATGAAGGTGAACCTGTTATAAAGAAACTTTCACCAGTAAAAGATGATCCGCATTCTAAACCTCCATTACCACCCTCTCCAACATCAACTGATAGCGCGAGTCCTCGATTCACACTATCACCAATGGTGACAGATACCGTTCCTTCTCCTGAGCAAGTTGATGTATCTGCGCAAACAGATGTTCCTTCAGTCAGAAACGAGCAGTCTGCTGAGGTGACCACAGAGATGTCTTTTGAGTCACCTCCTATTTCACCAGCAATATCACCATCGGGAGTATCAGCATCACCAAGCTCGGCTATTGGTACTGCCGCACCTGCTGCTGTTGATGATGGTGATAGCGATCATAATACTATCCAACCTGTTTATCAAAATCCACATGAAACTGATACCGTCGAAACAGCCACACCGTAAATTACTATTCACTTTTGAGAGAATTTTTTTTTTGTCGTTGTGTGTGTGTTCTTCGATTAAGTCGGAGAATAAACTATTCAGATTAAGAGCCGTTTATTTATTGTGTCATGTCATCTATTTTCTGCGATCACTGAAATATAAGGCTTATCTGAATGCGTTTTTTTTATTTTTATTTTTATTTTTATTTTTATTTTTTTTTTGTTGTCAATAATAATAAGTATCTTTCCTTTCTTTGCACCTATCTTATTTGTATTATGTTTTGTTTTTTTTTGTCACTTGTTATTTCTTTTTTTTTTTTTGTGTTAAATAAAAATCCTACTTATTACCTTTTTTTTTTTTTTTTTTTTCCCGTTCAGATATATATCCTTTACGGTGGATACATTATCACAATAGAATTCCGCCGGTTATTTTATTATTTTTTTTTATTTTTTTTTATTCGTTGTATTGCTTTTAAAAAAGATTAATACAGCATTGGTCCAGAGTCAATTCACTGACCTAGCTCGAACATGAGCCTTTGAATTGAAGGATACGAGTGTGGAAAGCCAAACACAATGAGTTATAGCATGCTTAAACCTTTTCACAAAGCTTCAAGTCTCCGATCCAACCAAATCAAATAAAAAAAAAAACAATTTGTTATGTCTTATTAGTGGGTTATGTTGTTTTCAACCTGTTGTTCTCTAGGCAAGGTAGACAGCTGCAGAAAAAAAAAAAAAAAAAAAAAAAAAATTCTCCTCAACTGTGGTAATGTGGTCAGCTGTTCTGTATCACTCCGAAGAAAGATTTTTTTTTCTCTAAAAAAATTTTAAAGCCCGAAAACAAAGCTATTTGCGTAATGTCTTACAATTTATTGATTTGTTTATTTGTGATAAATTCCACGCTGTTGTAGATCAATACTGGCTAATGTTCTGTATCGCTGCATTGCGGGGATATTTACGAGAGGTCGTTTTTTTTCCTTTTGTTGTTAACGAACGTCACCAGCGTAAAAATGTTGGTTTTTATTGTTTCCTTCAAATCGACTTCCCTTTAACAGATTTTACATTCTGTAAAACGTGTTTTTTCTACTACCCAGGTGTATTTATGTTTTCCTCCCTTCCAATTTTTCCCTTGACCCTCCCAGGTTCGACAACATCTTCTGGTCAATAAGACAGAAGTATATTTCGATTTCTTTCTTTTTTTTTTTCTCTTATTTTCTCGACATACATATTCTTTTTGAGTACTGGGTAATATTAATTTTCTATTAATGATACCTAAGGTTACTTGGTTTTTTTAACAATGTCAAATGTTTCGCCTTCTCTGTTTTTTTTTTCCAAAGAAAAATAAAAGGGATCTTATAATGTACATTGTTGTTTTAGACAGAAAATGTTTGTATTAATTAAATTTTTGGTACAACGTATTTATATCTTTATAGGCTCAAACGGTACACCCATCCTATCCCTCAGTCGTTTTTCAGTTTATGTCCCAGTGTGTAATATATTTTGGCAACTATTCCGCAGTAGGAACTAAAAATCCTCTGTCATCACTTTCTCAGTTTATTTATCTTTTACTTATCTTTTTTTGAGTATGTTATTATTTTTTTTTTTTCTTTTTTTTTTTTTTTTTTGCGTTGTCAACCACACTCACCCCCCGAAACAAAATTTCACCGGAAATACTACCGGCGGTTTTGTTAGGAAAAAAAAATAAAAAAAAATAAAACAAAAATGAAAGGAGAAAAAAAAAAAGAGGAAATCATGTTCCTTAAATGTGTGATATTCATCGTCTTACTACTACTACACCTGAACCAAAAAAAAAAAAAAAAAAAAAAAAAGAAAGTAAGTTAGTCGTGAATAGAAATGGAATGCTCCACAATAGAACGTCATACTTGTTGATTATTCTATATTAAAAAAACCAATGCTAGGAGATAGAAAATAAAATGTATCCATTTTCTCCTTGTATGCAGGTTTTTTTTTTTGTTTTTTTTTTTTTTGTTTCATTTTTTTGTGCGAGAGAGAAGAAGAAAAAAAAAAAAAAAAAAAAAAAAAAAAAGAATATCCTTGTGTGTGACTTATTAATATTATAATAATTATGTAATTAGTTCCATTGTTGTTGAATAGTTTGGTTTTATTTTTTATTTTTTTTATATTTATTTCCCAAACCTCCACTGAGGTTTTTATGGTTTATTGCTCAATGATTTTATTGTGATACTGTTTTTTTTTTAAATTTTATTATTTTCTCGTAAACAGATTTTTTTAAAAAAAAACAAGAAAAAGTTTTTTATTATGTCGGACCTCAAGAAATTGATGAGGAATCCTTCCAACCCTCTCGTCTACTTTGATATTGAGCAAAAGGGAAAGCCATTGGGTAAGATGATCATGGAACTTTACGCAGACGTCACTCCATTAACAGCAGAGAATTTTAGATGTCTGTGCACTGGAGAGAAAGGAACCGGTCGTAAAGGAAAGAAGTTACACTACAAGGGTTCAAAATTTCACAGATGTATCCAAGGGTTCATGATCCAAGGAGGTGACTTCACTTACGGAAATGGAACCGGAGGAGAAAGTATCTACGGGCTAAAGTTCAAGGACGAGAACTTTAAGATCAAGCACACTGAAATCGGACAGCTTTCAATGGCCAACGCTGGACCAAATACTAACGGATCTCAGTTTTTTGTAACCACCTCAACACCAGGATACTTAAACGGTAAGCACACAGTATTCGGAAAGGTTATCCAAGGTTACGGAGTCGCTACTAAGATTGAGAAGACAAAGACTAACGGAAACGACGCTCCTGTATCCCCAGTTGTCATCGCCGACTGTGGTCAGATGGCAGCACCAAAAGCCCAGCCTTCTGCTAAAGGAAAGGTAAAGCGTGGACGTGAAGAAGAAGCTCCTGTCAAGAAGGTCCGCAAAGACGAGGGAGGTCGCAGAGAAGAAGTTCAAACAAAGCCAAAGAAGCACCTCGAGGTCGAGATGCTTTGCGTTGAACCTCCAGAATTCCTTCAGCAACAACTCCAGGAGAGAAGACGTGCTCTTGAAAAGCGTAAGATCCTTAAAGTGAAGAAGGCATAATACTACTATATAAAAATAACCTTCCCATATTATTCATCGTATCGTACCAGTCGTGTGCATCACTAAGACAGTTCAGCATTTATTACGGTGAACAGTTAAAAGAAAGGTCCTCATGAGACTGATGGCCTATTTGTTAAATAATCAAAGCCCGCACTAGGAAAACAAATAGGAAAGAAGGGGAAAAAAAAAAAAAAAAAAAAAAAAAAAACATGCAACAGAAAGTTTAGTTCAGTAATTTCGCTCCCGCAAAGAAAGAACTCGAGAATTGTGCATTGCACAAATGGAAGAAACAAAAAAAAAAAAAGAAAATATTACGGAGAAGGAAAAACAAGAAATCAATCCACAAGAATATCATGGAACCGTTCTTTGTCATATTTTTGTAACAATGACGGTAGTGTGCACCGACTCTGTTTTTTTATAAATTCTGAAAAATTCAAAAATCTCGGCATTTCATACAGCAACACCATGTCTGGGTGAAGATGAGTACTTTTTGAAGTCATCATAGATTGTGTTTCTTATTAAAACACTGTTGTCGTGTCTTAGGTCACATTTCCCCCATTCAGCAAAACCGTTCGTTTTAATTTCTAAGCCCCTTAACGCTTTATAACTAAAATGAGAGAAGTCATCTCGATCCACATCGGTCAGGCTGGTTGCCAGGTTGGTAACGCGTGCTGGGAGTTGTACTGCCTTGAGCACGGTATCCAGCCTGATGGCGCTATGCCATCAGACAAGACCATCGGAATTGAGGACGATGCGTTCAACACCTTCTTCAGTGAGACCGGATCCGGAAAGCACGTCCCACGTGCCGTCTTCCTCGATTTGGAACCAACTGTCATTGATGAGGTAAGAACCGGAACCTACCGTCAGCTCTTCCACCCTGAGCAGTTGATCTCAGGAAAGGAGGATGCCGCCAACAACTACGCCAGAGGTCACTACACCATTGGTAAGGAGATTGTTGACTTGTGCCTCGACAGAATTAGAAAGCTCGCTGACAACTGCACTGGTCTCCAGGGATTCCTCGTCTTCAACAGTGTTGGAGGAGGTACTGGATCCGGTTTGGGAGCTCTTCTTTTGGAGAGACTGTCGGTCGACTACGGCCGTAAGTCAAAGTTGGGATTCACCATCTACCCATCCCCACAGGTAAGTACCGCTGTTGTTGAGCCATACAACAGTGTGTTGTCCACTCACTCTTTGTTGGAGCACACTGACGTTGCCTGCATGCTTGACAACGAGGCCATCTACGACATCTGTAGAAGAAACCTCGACATCGAGAGACCAACCTACACCAACTTGAACCGTCTTATCGCTCAGGTCATCTCATCCTTGACCGCCTCCCTTCGTTTCGATGGTGCGCTCAACGTTGACGTAACTGAGTTCCAGACCAACTTGGTGCCATACCCAAGAATCCATTTCATGTTGTCATCATACGCTCCAGTCATCTCAGCTGAGAAGGCCTACCACGAGCAGTTGTCGGTTGCTGAGATCACCAACGCCGCATTCGAGCCAGCTTCCTCGATGGTTAAGTGTGACCCACGTCACGGTAAGTACATGGCCTGTTGTTTGATGTACAGAGGTGACGTCGTTCCAAAGGATGTCAACGCCTCCGTTGCCACCATCAAGACCAAGAGAACCATCCAGTTCGTTGACTGGTCCCCAACTGGATTCAAGTGTGGTATCAACTACCAGCCACCAACTGTTGTTCCAGGTGGTGACTTGGCCAAGGTTCAGAGAGCCGTCTGCATGATCTCCAACTCCACCGCCATCGCTGAGGTGTTCGCTCGTATCGATCACAAGTTCGATTTGATGTACTCCAAGAGAGCATTCGTTCATTGGTACGTTGGTGAAGGTATGTCGTCATTATTTATTTAATTTAAACTCTCGTTTTTTTATCTGCATGTCAACAACACAATACCCCCACAGGTATGGAGGAAGGAGAGTTCTCTGAGGCCAGAGAGGATTTGGCTGCCCTCGAGAAGGACTACGAGGAGGTTGGTGCCGAGTCCGCTGACATTGAGGGAGAGGAGGACATTGAGGAGTACTAGAAGAGTCCTTAATGAAATGTTCTTAAATCCCTTTTCCCGCTCTATTTTTATTTTTATGTTATCTCATCCATTCTCTGTAAAGAACTCCTATATCCTTCTTATCTCATTTCATTTTTTATTTTTATTTTTCACGTTCAATTGTTGTTGTTAAGCTTGTCTACCTAACGCTTTTGATCTCTCCCTCATTTTATTTTTTTTCTTCAATTTTATTTTTTATTTTTTCTCCTCATGTAGTCAAAAAAACAGTTTGGTTATAAAATTTCATAACACAAATATATTTTTAATAGAATAACAACTATTTTGTAAAATGGGTGGTAAAGGAGCTTTCTACAAAGCAAAGTATGGAGGAGGTAAGAATGGCGGTAAGGGTAAGAAGTCACAAGACTCATCACCAGCCACGGAAGATGGATACGATTCTCAAAAGAAGTGGTCAGGTCAGTTCAATGAAAGCACTGAATCTGCTTTGAAAAATCAATTAACAAGAATAGACGGAAAACCATACGGAGCATACAGAGATCTAGAGAGTTGTAATTACTGTTTTGGTGATTTTTCAATTCGTCTTGATAGAGCACAGAGTGATCCGTTTGCCGCACCTAGTAAGATGAGAATTATTGCACCGGCTGCTACGTGTGGGTTTCCTAAGGAATTGTTTTTGACTAAAGTTCATAGAGTTGCTCTTGCGGACTTTATTTGTAGAAGGTTTTGGGAAGACGTTCATCAGCTGGGACTGGATGAGATCAAACAATCAAAGTCTTACCACGACAAGAAAGGAGGTGAACTAAACATTGCGAGACCATCCCAACACGTTTTAGAACGTAATAGTGTAATCGTTACAGCTGAAGGTGCTGTTGAAGTCAGATTTCAGTTGTCACTACCGGCAATGGGAAGAACAATCCTTGGAAATGATTGCAGAGAATTAATGTGTTCAAAACTACCAGCGGTTGTAAGAAGAACACTACCACACAATCAACACAATCCTAAAGTAATTTTAAATCATATTCAAAGTGTTTGTGATCAAGAAGAATTACGTCAGAAATTAAAAGAAATGAATCTGATCGCCTTTGTAGCTAACGGTTCAATTCTTCCAAGGAGGGGTGGTGATGATGACAGGGCAATGGAAGCGAGTGAAGCCGTTGTTTTTAAATCACCGAAGTCATTAGAAGTGTCAATCTCCCTACGACACAAAGGTACCATCAAGGGAATGGGCATCCCTCCTGGTGTGACTGTTATCGTTGGAGGAGGTTTTCATGGCAAGAGTACAATTCTTAACGCCTTAGAGAATGGTGTTTACAATCAGATTCCTGGAGATGGTCGAGAGTTCGTCTCCTCCCTCCCCACCGCAGTCAAGATCCGAGCTGAAGACAAACGCTCAATCTCTTCTGTTAATATTTCACCTTTTCTTAATAATCTTCCTTTTGATAAGGATACTTCTGATTTTTCGACCCAAGGAGCTTCTGGTTCGACAAGCCAAGCAGCCAACATCATGGAATACCTTGAGCTTGGTACGAAGTTATTACTGATAGACGAGGACACTTGTGCTACTAATTTTATGATTAGAGACAAAAGAATGCAACTGTTAGTATCAAAAGATAAGGAACCCATAACACCCTTTGTACTTAGAGTTAACCAACTTCACAACGAACTCTCCGTATCAACGATTTGTGTAGTCGGAGGAGCAGGTGACTACCTGGAAGTTGCCGACACTGTAATTCACATCGATTCATACGTCCCTAAAAATGTTACATCAGAAGCAAAAGATATAATAAAACAAACATCAACCAGTACAATGTCTGATTCTGATAAGTTACGTGAATGTGGATCTGCCTTTGGAACTGTTTCTCAAAGAGTATTGAACCCGACAGGAATTACAAAGTGTTTGGGATTTAAGAGTAAGGTGTTTGCTAAAAATAAAATTGATCTTGTGTTCGGTACCGAAACCATCGATATGTCGGCCGTTGAGCAAATAGTTGAAAATGAACAACTTACTGCAATTGGTGACTATCTCGCTTATGTTGCTTCAGTTGGAGTTCGTATGCCTAAGCTTACCCTTTGTGAAATCCTTAATGAAGTTGAGAATTCGATTGACAGTCACAATGACTGTGGATTAGACGTCCTTCGTCCTCATTGGCTACCTCCAAGTGGAATATATGCTAGGCCTCGGATGTTGGAAGTCGCGGCTGCTCTGAACAGACTTCGCACTGCTACGTTTAAAATCAAAGCAGCATAGAAATTACTAAACACATACAACACATAATGTTGTTAACCCCATTGATGTGTTGATTGTGATGGATTTTTTGATTTTTTTTTTTTTTCTCTCCTTCAGAAAAATAAACATCATAGAGGGATGGGGAGGAATTATAATTTATTTTTATATAATCAGAATTACTACAAACATGTCATCAATAAACACATTACAAGACATATTAGAGATGAGTAAGCTACTAAATGTATACAGCAGAGCAATAGAAGGTTGGAATGAAGATCGTGCAGCTGAAATCGACGTCGTCGATACTCTTCGGAGACAACGACATGAACAAAAACGAAAAATATCAACAAATAAAACGACTAAAAAACATAAACAAGAACTTAAAGAAGCCCCTGCAGCATATGAGCCGTTGTTGCTACCGAGGAAGAAGAGTGTCAAGAAGATCAGGTTTAAAGTTGTTTTCACATAATTTTACAAGACCCAGATAGTAATGTGTCTAATCTTAGATCACTCTTTGAAAAGAGTGATCCTCATTTCTGATGATATTTGTGAGAAATATTTATTACTGTCCAACACATGCTCTAAGCCTGTATCGCAGTTTATTGAAGAATCGCATGGTAAGGTGAACAGCTGTTGCAACCGAGGAAGAGCGAGCGTGAAGAAGACAAAAACTAAAAAAAAAAAAAACACGCACAAAAAAAAAACAATAGTTTTTGACTTATTGTGATGTGAGTTTTTATATTCAATTAAATTAAAATTTCCTTCTTTTTTACACAACCCACAGCGCTAATGGCGAAGAAGTCTCGCACTCCATGGGATGACGCTACGTACAACACTGCTCCTTTGCCAAGATACGACTCCTTATTTGATAGCAATTTAAAAACTCACTACGAAAAGAGAAGCGTTCGAGAACGACTTTATTATAATAATTTAATAGATAAGGATGGTAAGATCCTAGCCAGTAACAAAACAAAACTAGCGATGATAGAACAAGAATTCGCTGCGGCATTAACAGACGACAGTCGTAAACAAAAATTAGAAGAGTATGAGAGAAGTAAGTTAGAGGCGAAAAAGAATTGGGTTCGTCAACATGAAAAGAAAGTTCAAAGATCGCATATGTTGCGTCATCGAGAACAAGAAAAGAGAGAAATGTATAAAGAAAAAGTTTCAATATTTTTATTACCACAATCAAATAATTCCATATTAAACAGTACTCGTAAAGGAGGTCGTCGATCTCAAGACGACATCGATTTGCGAAGTTCGAGAATAGGTTCTCGGTCTTATGTATGTCATAAGAAGGAATCTCCTGAAACCCATGCTCTCAACCAGTCAAATATGTGTATTTCAGCCGGTCAGAGCCGCGGTGATAATTCGAATGGCAGAATGACTCCTTCTCAGTCATCAAGCTCTTCATTTAAGGCATCAAGTCGAAGAGAGTATGATTCTCATAGAAGTAGCTCCTCTCAACCAGCAGCACCCAGCAGAGATCATCATAGTGACAGTGATTCATACGATGATGGCGCATAACTTTTATCATTTTTTAAAAAAAAAAAAAAAAAAAAAGAAAAAAAATTATTTACACGAAGTCATTGTGTCTGTTTAAGTGTTGTTATTTATTTAAATTGTTTTCTTTTTTTTATATTATTTTTTTCCCTTACTGAACGGCTTTTATGGACTTCTGTCTCCTCCGCCGACTATAACTTTTTTTTTTTTTTTTTTTTTTTGATTAAATTTATAGTTAGGTAAATTATATGAGAGGATGCCAAAAGTAGGGTACCATTTTGTACCACGGGTAACTGCCGGCCTCTAAATCTTGGTCTGAGCACTTTTTTGGCCCACTCTGTATATTAGAAAACTCAATTCCGGGTCTGGGATACAACTTTACTTATCACCAGTTCAAAAATTCTGCAATTTTTAGGGGAAATTGACTGTATTACTGTGTTATGCAGTACACACACAGGGGGCAGGTTTACTTCACATATCAGACTTCTGCAATTAGATGCATTGTTCTCCGTGGCTGTCGGACTCCATATCCTGGGCAAGCAGACCCATCCCCATCCGGTGAATTTAGAAACTGCATGCCAAAATTAATACGTAAGTTTTGGCACAAGCAGCGAAGCTAAGAGGACTGATGGACTGATCTTGATCATTCGTGTGCATTCTGCACCTACACTAACTTACTAATAATGTTGTACACACTTACGTTTTTTAAGGGGTTACACTGCTACTTGAATCAGAGCTTTCGGATTCAGAACGACGATCTGGACAATTTCGGAGATCATGAGTAAGAGAGCTGCACTGGCTGCATTGGCGCTTCTTTCTAACAGGCTTCTCGGGGGCACTTTTCCGTTTGCAGGCTCGTTGTTGGATTGTGGGCTCCCTGTCTAACCTTTCAAAGAGGGCTTCTTTTCTTGCTCGTTTATTCTTCAGGGAATCGATATGCTGGCTGTGCTCTATCTCTTCAGACTTGTTGTTGTCCGCGGTTGTGTCAAGGTGTAGATCCAATAAACTCTTCTCAGCTCTAGTAAGGGGAAGCTTATCTGATATTTTGGGCTTGTGGTTCAGTAGCAAAGTAGCCTTACCTCCATCAAGTGCAAATTGCTGGTTTTCGTCAGAGAAAGCTGTGATATATATCTGACCTGAAGTATCCTTTCGGTAGGTGGGGATGCTGGTTACGGCTGGGATGCGGAGGTTCTGCACACTCACTTCTTGCTCTTCAAAGAAGAGGAATACAGGTGTTGTGTCGCTGAGCGCGGAGTACGCCTGCCACCTCGGTGAGGGTACGCACCGGTGCCCACTCTCGATGAGGTCTGGATGACATTTGATATCCTGCCGAAATGCCTGTCACAGTGGCTCTCGTTCTAGAGTATCCTTAATTATCATTGTTATTTGTGAAGCTGTGATTCAAGCGAGTGACACTCTCCTACTACTACCTTACAAATTGGTCTCAACTGTGCACACACATCTTACAGTGTAATACAGTCAATTTCCCCTAAAAATTGCAGAATTTTTGAACTGGTGATAAGTAAAGTTGTATCCCAGACCCGGAATTGAGTTTTCTAATATACAGAGTGGGCCAAAAAAGTGCTCAGACCAAGATTTAGAGGCCGGCAGTTACCCGTGGTACAAAATAGGCCCTACTTTTGGCACGTCCTCATATTTTAATTTCTACTCACTGCAAGGTAGACTAGACAAATACAACAACAAGACAAACCATGTCATCTGACAATGAGTTCGATTGCTGCATTTCAGGAAGCAAGACTTTCCCTATTCAATGTGGATCACTTAGAAAAGGAATGCATTGCATCATTAATGATCACCCTGTTAAGATACTATCTATTGATACGTCAAAGAACGGTAAACACGGACATGCTAAGGCACACATCACAGGAGAAGATATCTTCACTGGTAAGAAGGTTGAAGAATGTTGTCCAACATCACATAATATGGAATCACCAGTTGTAACTCGTCAAGACTATATTCTTATTGATATCGATGGCGATTATTTAACTCTTCAGGAGATGGATGGTGAGATTCGTGAAGATCTGATGCTTCCGAAGAATGATGAGAACCTCAGCCGTCAAATCCGAAAACTATTCGACATGACTGAGAAAGAGTTCATCATCAGCGTTATTGGAGCCATGAACAAAGAAGGAGTAGTTCAGATACGAGAGTCTACGGTACCAAAACGATACTAAGATAATCGGGGCATGCAGACGGTGTTTTATTGCCCCCACTTCATGACGTCGATTGACGAATATCGAAGTAAATTGGTTCACTTTATCTAAACATGGACATCGGTGTGGCTATCCCAATGCGCTGGTCCATTTCTTATTTTTATTTATTTTTTTGCACCGACGGAGTTGTATTGTCTGAATTAGGGTCCATTTCTTATTTATTATTGTTATCTATTTCGGCATTACTGTTTGTGATCAATTAAGGTTTATCTGAATGGTTTCAAAAAAAAAAAAAAAAAAATAGCACCTCAACTTTCTCCCTCTCGCTCTTACATTGATAGAGAACGAGGGGGGTTTTTTTTTTTTTTTTTAAATTTTTTTTTACAATTCTTCCTCTCATTTGACGAATTCACCATGGCTTCTTTGCACTCATATTTTATTTGTTTGAGATTGTAATGTTTTTCTTGGTGGTTGGGAAGCTTACCATCCCATCGTTATTACTTATTGTAGTGAAGCAACTTCTCTAGCTCTGTTGTTGCACTTGTTGTTTTTTATACACTTGTTGTTTTCTCTGTTGATTTTAATTTATTTTTTCTCACAGTAATCAGCAACCCATCTCACCGTATGAGAATAACAGATGCTGCGAGTATAAATCCTGACCTAGCGTCACAAGGATATAGAGTAGTTAAGCCACTCGGGTCGGGATCTTTTGGAGATGCTTGGGTTGTTCAGAGTGAGGGAAGGACATTAGCAGCGAAGGTAGCAAAAGGTTCAGCTGGCAGATATGTCGAAAGGGAGATCGAAATACTGATGTGCCTAGATCATCCTAATATTACTAAGTACGTCAGCTCTTTTGAAACGCCAGGTACCATTTGTGTTGTGATGGAATACGCAAAGGCAGGTGACATTGCTGATAGGGTCACATGGCAAATTCAACAACGTGAAAAATTTTCAGAAAGCACCGTCGTTGATTGGTTTTTACAAATCCTCATGGCGGTGAAATACTTACATAAGAAAGGAGTCATTCATAGAGATTTAAAATCCGCAAACGTTTTTATCACTTCTGAAAATGTCGTAAAACTTGGAGACTTCGGAATTGCACACTACTCAGCCGCGTCTGGTAGTCGGAAACGTGCGAACACGATCTGCGGATCACCTTCTTACATGGCACCCGAGATGATATCAAGACGAAAATATACAAACAAAATAGATATATGGAGTCTTGGAGTTATTTTGTATGAATTGCTCACACTTAAGAAACCGTTTGTAGGTAAAAATAAATCAGAATTAGAAAAGAATATTATGAGTGGTGTGTATCATCCTATAACTGGATACACACACGATCTCAGTTCTTGTTGTGTTGGTATGCTCAGTTTAAATGATGAGAAGAGGCCATCAGCAAGAGAGCTCATAACATCGAAATTTGCGCAGAGATCTTTGGGAAACTTAGCTATTTCAGTTAGGGAGAAAGTTGTTATTCAGCAAAAAATGAGTAATTTTACTTGTCCTCAGTCTCTAGATCTGTCTATATCAGTTGTTTCATCATCGTCATCTAATTGCTTTTTGGAATCTCCCAGATCATCACTGGCTTCGTCACCTCACTCTTCTCGTGAGCGGACGAATATCAGATTTCCACATGCGGACTGAAATGTTGTTGTTTCAGTTTTTCCCCTACTCTGCTGTAGTTTGACGTGTTACTTATCTCAACTTTTTCGCGCGAGACATTCGTCCACATATTGAATCTATTCTGATAATTGTGTGATGTCGATGATCAAGACTCGCAATAATAATAATAAAAAAAAAAAAAAACAAGGAATGATTGTAGTTCAATAATTTACGTTAGATTGTATCAGATTCTTAGCAAAGACTCCGACGAAGGGATTAGTCAATCATTCTCTGATGGGTCTGTGATAAAATAGAAAAAAAAAAAATTTTTTTTTTTTTTTAGACGAACTAAGTCATTTATTAGTGTTGAGACAAGATATACTCGTTTTTGACACAAAAAAAAAAAAAAAAGAAAAAAAAAAGGAAGCAGGTAGGCACTCTTTAACCGTGCCTCAAATAGTTAGTTTTTTATGGTTCGTGTTACTTTTATGTTCGTATTTGTTTTTCTCAGTCAGTGTTGTTGTGTCTTTGTTACCTTTTTAGTTTTTTTATTTTTACTGTCCTCCCTGCCCCACCACCCGTCGTGGACGTCAATGGATTGCTCTAGAAACCTGATTAGTTTATGTCGAGCATTACAAAAATACAACAAAAAAGTTCACTGTATCCTTAACAGATGGTTAGATTATCGTTTTTTTATGATATTATGATGCAATACAAGTTGTATTTTTTTTTTTTACAAAAAAAAAAAAAAAAATCAAACAAATTACCCCCCGTCACCCTTTTTTGCCCTCTATAGTTAAGAAGTCGTCGAAGTTTACAATTTCCATTTTTTTTTTTTTTTTTTTTTTTTTTTTTTTGGAACACCCTTTTATTTGCTCATTATTTTTACTACTTATGAATAGTGACCCTTTTCTGGGTGACAAACAGCCTCAGCGAATTGTGCTTGAAAAAGAAAAAGCAACAACAAAAAAAAAAAAAAAAACGGAAATAGAGCAACGCAGCAAGGAGAATACGTTTATCAAAATGTTTTCCGTAAAATAAAAATCGGCTCTCTTATTTTGATGACCGCGAAGGTCTCACTTTTTTCTTTTTCTTTTTTTTTTTTGCAGCGAGAACTCTATGCGAAACACAAATCGAACGGAACAAACACAGAACTCTTCCGTACTTGAAGGAACTCACTGAGAGAATCAGAGAAAAAAAGTAGAAAGTCCTACTTAGTGTTAGAAAGGGGCCCTTTAGTGTGTCTCTTGTGCCTTCTAAAGGAGGGCAACAAAAGTATTTTTTTGATTCGTTTTATATAAGAGAGAGATTGCCAGTCAGCGTTTGCTAATTTTCATCAAGTTGGTTGTGATTTGCTAATGATAGCCGCGGACTCTTGTACCAAAAGAAAATCAAACATGTAGCTTTTCCTCTCTGTTCTTTTCTTTTAAACAACAGACACCTTAATGAGATTTATTTCTCACAACTCTCCAACTCCTTTATGCTTGTGAGTCGATTGTACATCGGTATTTACTACTTTTTTTATAATTATTATTACTCTTGAAACTGTGAAGAAACTCTCATGAAGGGAACAAATATTTTGCTTAAGATGCTTTCACGTGTAGTATGGGTCTACTTTTTTTTTTTTTTTTTAAAAAAGTGCTGAATTGAAATTATTACTACTCATTGGGCAGGAAATGATCAACAACAACAGGCAGGCTTCGATAATGCTGGTTCATCGAACTGTTTTTTTTTTGTTGTTAGCCCTACTGCTGGAATACAATTTTTTTTTTTTTTTTTTTTTTTTTTTTGCTCTTTTATCTGAATCTGAAGTGTTTGTCGCTACTTCTTAACGACAACACACACACAAACCAATGAACTCGCTCTCACTAAAGAAATAAGATTTCCTTTCCTTCTTTTTTTATAATAAGTAGCTGTTTGCTTTGTCGTAGTACGAGTGGAAGTTATGCTCGTACTCCAAAGGCGCTTTTTTTTCTTCTTTTTTTTCATTTAATGATTCCCCTCAGGACATTCATTCCGTCAGCCGAAGCGTTTCGATAACATCACGTTCGCTGTTGCCCTCGGAGCTCTCTGGAGTTAACCCGATGCGCAGTACGCAATGTATTACACTTTCTCATCTGTCAATCTAGTCCTGAACATATTCACATTCGAAACATAACGTCAATCGAGTTTATTTTGAATAGCGCTCGTTATTGAGACATAAAAAACGTATTATTAAGAATCATTTAACGTAGATATTTTCGTTGAATTTTTAAAAAAAAAAAAGGAAAAAGGAAAATAAATAAAATAAACGACGCACACTATGGCACCATGAACTAACTCGTTTTACTAAGACGTTATACAGGTTTGCTTTTAGTGTTTTTTTTTTTTTTTTTTTTTTTTTTTTTGCTTTTCAAAGCAAAGTCGAAGAAAAGAAATAATTTTACAGCTTGGCTGCTGTTTAAATATTTTTTCATTTTGAGATTGGGCCAAACGTACCGCCACAGAATTGGGGAATCCACTCCTTCAACCAGTACTCGGCGGCATGCTGGTCTCGCTAACTTATTTTCATTAGTCTTGGCTGTCATAGGAATCCGAACAAGATTGCATTGCTGTAGCTCTATTAGGGTCAACTCGATGCTTCTTAGTTTGCTTAATCAGTAATGTGATGTGCAATGTGGAGGAGGAAAAAAAAAACATTTTTCTTCATTCCGGAGAAGATGAAGTCTTCTGAAATTTACTCGGATCGTTCCAGTGTTGTTCGATTTAACGAAGAGGGCTGTTGCCAATCTAGCATTGTTATATGCCCAACGAGTGTTTTGTTAATAACCAGTGTGCTTGTTTATATGTTTTTATTTATTTTAAGCTAAAGCTAATTCAATAATTCATGCTGAGTCTTCGGAAACGGTTACGGATTGGATCCTCTGTTGCTGTGAGTTACCCTCCTTAGAGCACTCATAATGTACAGCAACGTTGGATTTAAAAAAAAGCTAATTACTAACTTATCCATTTGTGTATTATACGATGAGAAGCTTAAGACTGCCTCGATGGCCTGAAGTCGATTTCTCGCTGAATCAATTATTCTGAAAAATGAAAGTTGAATCCTTCTCAGTTTAGCCTTGTTACTTATATATTTTTGAGTAATTTTTACTGTTTTTATACACATTTTGTTAAAATGTCACACCCCACCGAAGCATTGCCATAGTCACTGTATCCTTATCGTTTTTATGTTAATATGATACAATTTTAGTTAAAATTTTACAAACTCAAACATACAACCCGAATCACATTCTCTGAATAGTAATCAATTTATTTTGGGAAAGTAGCAACTGTGTTTTTTTTAATTTTTTTTTAATTGATTTTTTTAGTTTTGTATGCTAGCTCTGTAAACGTGCCAGAGTAATAATAATAACTTCTCGTTAACGGAATAAAAAAAAAGAGATGAAACAAAAAAAAAAAAAAAAAAAAAAAAATTAAAATGAGTAAATTTTTCGAATGAACGCCGATGTCTCGTTTGTGTCGTGTGCAGCGTAGTGCAAGAACGTTTTATTAAATTTTAATGGAAGCTACGTGAACTTTCCTCTCCTTTTCCGTTTTACAAGTGAATTATGAGGCTCAATTTATTTTTTTTGCCTTACCCTTCCGGGATTATGCTGTTGATTTTTTTTTTTTCCCTTTATTTTTTTAAATGAAAAAATCTAACAATATATCGAATTATATATAATATAAAGTAAAAAAACAGACTTATTTTTTATATTTGTTATGACAAAAAAAAAAAAAGAAAATTGATTATTTATGTGTTTTTTTTCTCTCTCTTGGTTTCTTCCCTTTGGCAAAGCTAGCTACCTACGTCAGATATCGAACACTGGAAAGTTGCAAATGTGCTGATTTCCTCCATCTTCTCTTGACTTAGGGCTATCAGCAGTGACCCCGCTGATGTTCAGGTTGGGAGGGATATTCATGCGAGAAGAAAAAAAATAAAATTTTGAGTTTTTTTTTTCTAATCCATTTTCTCCAATGAGGGAAGAACACGAAGGTACTTTTTTGAGGGAAAAAAAAAAAAAAAAAAAAAAAAAATCACATCAATCCCCCTGCTCGCGGATATGTGTTATCTTGATATTTATTTTTTTGTATCCACACACCCCGTGATTCGGTGGAAAATAATTGTGGCAGCGTAACTAACCTTATTCTTTTGTTAGTAAAAAAAAAAAAAAAAAAGTAAAAAAAAAAGTGAAGTTGGCCGTTATAATAAATAGGTAGTTCCTTGTTGAAGTAATTCAAGGCTTAATTTCTCTTTCTCTTTTTTTTTTTTTTTTTTTTTTTTTTTTGATTTATTATTATTTTAAAACTACAAAAATGTCGAATGAATTACCAATCGTATTTAGTTTTTCAATAAAAAAATTTTCGATCTACGATTCTTCGACGTTTTTCTACTCAAAATGGGTGCAGTAGAGATTGATTCTTATTATGTCGTTCTGGTTTGAAATATTCTTGTCGATTTAAACTAATGAGAGACAACTCAACCCGCAGTTACTCTTATCGCTGACTGTATCGAAACTAACGTTTATTTAGTTAACACTAGGCTAATTACAGATATTTAATGCTTTGTAAATATTTATTCAAAACATTTTTCGTACTTCAAACATTTTTTATTGTCTTTATACTTACCTTTTCATATTATTTTGATCGTTTTTAAGTTGGTTCTACGAGCTCAAGGCGTCCTTGTGGTTTCTTCGAAAAAAACGATTGTTTTCCTTGCTGCTAATGTTTTTTTTTTTTTTTTTTTTGTTATCTTTTTAACTTTGAAATTCATGGTTTTTTTTTTGTTTTGTTTTGTTTTGTTTTTTGTTAACGTGTTCTTGTGATGCTTCCCCAACTAACGGGGACAAATGATGTTATATGGGAGACCGTGTTACGTGGTAAAAGGCTACTGAGATTACGCACCGGTAGAATATTTTTTTTTTTTTTTTTTGTACCTACAAACCCATTGTTCGGTAGAAAGAGAATTGTGGCAGCGTAACTAACCTATTCCTTTATTAGGATTCTACCGGTTGCGCACAAACGAAATAAAAGTGTGAGTGAGTAAAAAAAGTGAGGTTTGCTGATTTTTTTTTTTTTTTTTTGCAAAACTTAAATTCAAAACTTTCCTTACCTTGGATGTAATTTTTTTATTTTATTTTTTATTTTTGTAGTTAAATAATCGACTCTTAATTATGACGGCCTGGTGAAAAAAAAAAAAAAAAAAAAGAAAAAGAAAGAAAAAAAGGAACACTGCAAGATGTAGATCGGTTTCTTTTCGGCTACGATGCAAACGAACAAAAAAAAAAAAAAAAGAAAAAAAAAAAGCATATCTTTCCTCTTATTCGCTGACTGCGAGTATCCTTTCCTTAGGAACCCAACGGAGGATTTTCTTGGTGTCAATATTTCCGTGCTTGGGTTGTTGTTTTTGTAAACCCGATTACTGTAATCAAAAATTTCCTAATTTCAGATTAGGCTTTATATTTCGAAAAAGGAAAAAAAAAAAAAAAAAAAATATTAAAGAAGGGAGATGTAAGTAACTCGCATCTTTCTTTTTCTTTTTTTTTTTTTTTTTTTTTGAAATATTTCCCCCCTTCCACTCGCCCCCTTCGGTAGCTTTTGTCACTGTACCATTCAACTGGGATACCATACAATAGCATTATATTAGGACACCCCTTTAGTAGACTCTTCGTTGGGAACTGCTGTGCTGATGATGTTTGCTTTCTTTCCTCCTTCACATGTCGCCAAAAGAAAGCAAAAAAAAAGAAAAAAATGTTAGCGAGATGCAGCTCTAGTGTATATTTTTTAATTTTTTTTTTTTTTTTTTTTTTAGTTGTCTTTTTCTTTCAAAGCCCAGCAGTTAGTAGATGAACGAATTTCAAAAAGAAATTATTTTTTTTGTTTATTGCTGCAAAGTAATTTTCTTTCCCACCCTTCTCTTGTGTAATATGTTCTTTGATTAACAACTACAAATATTTTTCTCAGTCAAGTACTTGATATTAATTTTGTTTTTAATACCTAAAGTTGTTACTATTTTTACATTGTCAAAGTGTCACCTCCTTCTCTTGTGTTATAAACATGTAGTTTTACTATCCGAACAAATTGGTACCTCTGTAGGTTTGACTTTCCTAACTTCGATTAACCGAATGTTTCGATGCGAACGGAAGTTAGCGCTAACCTGTTCCCTCCTTTTCTCTTGTCAATGCCAGTAGTGGTAGTCAAAGGGTCACCGTATAGTGTATTTTTTTGAGACCATAAAAGCCCATAAATAAAAAAAAATGGGTATTTACTTCCATGCTCCTTTTAGAAAAAAAAAAAAAAAGAAAAAAAAAAAAAGTATACTTTTTACATTTTATACTACAACAGTGCAAAAGGGCCATTTTTTTTTTTTTTGTTCAGATTTTGTTTAGATTTCAGGCTATTGCGGTTGAGGCCTGGTATAAGGCCTCAAGACAAAGAGACAATGGTGGACAGCAAATAATGTAGAATAGAAAGAGACGACTGCACTTCAAAAACAAATGTAGTTATCGAAAAAAAATTTTTTTTTTAAATTTTCTTTTTTTTTTTATTATTTATTTATTTATTTAAAAAAAAAAGGGGGGGAAAAAAAAAAAAAGTATTGTTTTCTTTTCCTTGTCTCTGTAGTTAAAAACTGGTAGTGGTAGCTAAAACGGTTGAGTAGACAAAATAAACTAGAATTAGATACAGATATTATAGGGCTTGGAAATGTGTGAAAGTACTTCTTGCACAAGGAGCATCTAAATGGCACTGTGACTGTGTTAGTTGTAAATATAAGGAATCCACAATTTTTTCCCTTTTTTTTTTTGTGTTAAATGAATCAGAAGCAAGTCAAATGAATATTATCAGAAGCAAAAAAAAAAAAAAAAAAAAAAAAAAAGTTGTTGGCATCGTGCCTGTGTTTTATTCTCGTAAATTATCCTATTGTTCCCCTATTAGGAAATTATTGATGATGCGCTCACTATACGCACAAACAAAGCCAAAACAGGGGTTTTTTTTTTTAAATTTTAAATTTTAATTTTTTTTTTTTTAATTTTTCTTGCAGTGGGGGAGGTAATTCCGTTGGGCAAGTATCACTGACTATGATATTAATACTGCCTGCAACATACATCTCTGTGACTGAAAAAAAAAAAAGGAAAGAATTTCTTTTTTAGAATAATAATAGGACAGCGTTAGTTGGTGTGCTGAACCCAAATAAGTTATCATTCGGCTGTGGAATCTGTGGCAAGCTTGTTCTTAAGGAACAAAGTAATTTTTATTTTTTTATTATTGTTTCCCCAGAGTTACATCCCCCAGCCTTCAAATTGGCATGAAATAACCAAAAAAAGAAAAAAAAAAAACAAAAGGTGAAAAATAAGGTGGTTGTGTTTTCTAATTTTATTGCTTTTTTTGTAGAGCATTTTTTTTTTTTTTTTTTTTTTTGGACGCATAAGTGACCGCTTTTTTTTATATTTTCTTTTTTTTATTCTCTTTCTATAACGCATCATCTTGTAAGCATCACACTGAAGGTATTATTGTTGTAAGAGGTCTGAGGTCTAGTGTGACTACCACAATCCCCACATCGAATAGCTCCCTGATTCAAAGCTGTACTTACAATAATTTGTCGCTGCGGGCTTTCGCCTTAGAGAGTCGCATTGCTGAACACTTTGGATGTAATGTGGTAGTTATGCATGGCAATTGTCTTTTTTTTTTTTTTTTTTGAGGTTTGTTCTGTGATAAGTGAGTTGAAGAAAATTAAATGGTGTCTAGCCTTCCTGAGAACAACTACGCGACCCAATCAGAAAGCAGTTTCTCATTATGTTCTGTTTTGGCAGGCCTTCGCAACTATAGTGCAGAAGTTAACTGTCGATTTTTGTTTTTCTCTGCTTGTCCCGTTTTTTTTTAATCTATTTATTTATTTATTATTATTTTCTTTCGTTCTGAAATTCGTGTGTTTTCACTTGCAGTACAAGCACGTGCGTGTCCTAAATTAACGAACCGGAGCAACATTCTGTTTGGGACATAAAACTGCGATGTGTTTGCTGCTGAACCTTCGAGCTGTTTCCCCTTTTATTTCTTTATTTCTTCTATTCCCTTTTCCCCTCCTCGTCCGTTATTGTGTTTCTTAGCAACAACGTCATTGACTGGAAGCGTGTATTAACATCGATTCCGTGGTATAAAATACGTCCCATACAACCCTGAGTTAGATTAAGTGGTTTCCCTTTCACTTCTTACTCTTCAAGCAGCTGAATACTACACTAAAAAATATGATCTGTGCGTGTGTGTTGCCTAGTTGCAAATAAAGTTCCAAACCTATCAATCCATTTTTTTTCATGCAGTAAGCTTGCCAAGATGGAGGTCTGCGGATCAATATGGCTGGTTCTGGCAAAGGTGGCCGCAGGGGGTTCTGCTGGACTAGTGGTGGGTAAGGAAATAGGAATTAGAGGCTCACGAAGCAAACATGGAAGAACTCCTGCATACAAGGGAGCTGATATGACTAGGCGAACCCCATACGAACAACAGTTTGTTTTATTTTATTTTTATATTTTATTTGTATGTTGACATCCAGCATTCACATACAAAAAAAGAAAAAAATAAAATAAAATAAACAGTCACGATGTTAATAAATTCCTGAAACAAGATTTCATCAGAGATTTCAACGTGTTTGGTAAAATAAGTACTCCGGCACCTCTTCTCAACAGAACGTCATGGCACGCAGAGAATGTTCCAACATATAACGATGTATGATATTTTTGCTCTTCTATTTCTTTTTTTTTTTTTTTTTTTAAATTTTCCCATCTTCAAAGGGAAACTTCCGAAAGGGGAGTAAAAAAAAAAAAAAAAAAAAAACAGCTTGCGGGATCGATGTACTCGGTGACAGCATACGAGAACACAAGAGACTTATACTACACTATCGTGAATGGAGATGCCATACCGAGTGCTTTCGATTTCGCTACTAGACAGAGGAAGGGAGGAAAATCTATTTACAGAGATGAACACAAACCTGAATTAATCAAGATTTGGGGCAACACATCAATGAAACTTATTAAAAGTTTATACAAAATACCCGACAGTCATGTAAAGTATATGACACCAAAGTCAATTAACAATTACAGAACTGAAACATCACCTGGGTGGATGCAACATAGTACCTTGGCAACAGCAGCTGGATGGGCATACAAAGGAAGAACAACTGCGAACTACAGAGCGGTTATTTATAACAGAAATGTGATGTACACACACAACGAACATCCAGTAAAAGATAAACATTTTAAAGTTTCGTTGACTTCTCATGAATCTGGTGTCAGTACTGAGGTGGCTCATCCTTTCCAGGGTATTAAAACTGATTCTTTAGACAGTAACGCTAACTTTCAACAAGGTTACGTACACGAGGGATTTCAACTGTCTCTTCCTGGGTTCTGTACAAAAGGTCCTCATTCGACAACTCTTCAAGAAATGATTGGAACTATGGAGGCTCTTGGGATTGATTGGGTCGCTTACTCTGAAAAGGGAATGCATTACCCAACCGAACGTCACAAGTTGTACACAGCAAACTTCCCATACAGAGGCTTAACTAAGAAAGCTGTTGGAGAAAAGGGCTTCATTCGTCAGAAGGGAGGTAACAGCAAGCGTGTGGTTGAATGGCATCCTCGTCTACAGAATCACTACGATAATAAAACTGACGAAGAGGTCTTTGCCTAAGATCACCATTTTTTTTTTTCTATTTCCTTTTGTAAAAAAAAAAAAAACATTAGTTCCTATTCGTTGTGATGACCTGGTGATTATAATTTGTTTGAAAAAATATGTTCGTTTATTCCCCCAGTGTAGACTTTTTCTTTTCCCCTCTTAAAAATAAGGCAAGAGAAGATCATTCTGCTTACAAAAAAGACAGATAGCGGAAAAAATGATATCATTTCGTCTACAACGCCTTAAAAAAGATTTTTGTTCAGTCAGTGTTGATTTTCCAATTTTTTTTTTCGAACCACCGCGTAAGCATTGCCTAATGCTTAGAAGTAGGCCGATATGCGCCAAATTAAATAAAGGGTATGAAAAACTTGGACTTTGAAAAAAAACAAAAAAAGAAAAAAAAAAACAAAGAAAAGGGAATGATCGTGCAAAAGTATGCCGATTATAGTGTTTTCCTGTATCCATTATTGGGGTTACGCATTTGTGATTTTTTCTTTTTTTTTTCTTAAAGTTCCCTTTTTCCCTTTGATAATGTTAATTACCACTACAGAGACTTACAGGGTATGATAGTGTGATCACCATAATTGATAATCTGAAGACCAATTCCAAGTTTTTCTTTTTACTAATCCCCCAAGACGCTATCTGTCTACCGAACGATAAAGGTATCTTAACCCATTAAAGGCTCCATCACAACACAATGGGAGCTTTGTTAGTAGGACAGGTGTTGGTGTTGGTTATCTGCAGCTACAATGTCGGGAGACTCTTTCAATCAGTTCTTCGACTGCCAGCCATAACTGGATATATTCTTATTGGTTTGTTAGTTTTACTTTTTTTTTTTTTTTTTTTTTTTTTTTTTTTTTTCATTACAAAAAAAAACAAACAAAAAATAGGAATTCTGTGTGGTCCCAACGTATTCGCTTTGATAGGTTCTGATGGTGGGTTAGTTAATTTACGAAAATTAGAGCAAGGTTGTTTATCTGTAATTGGTTTCGCTGCTGGAACAGAATTAGTTTTAAAAGAACTCCAAGGACAAGCCAAGGCAATAATACTAACTGTTGGCTGTATCATACCCACTGTTGGTGCGGTGCTGTATCTCGTTTGTAAATACAATATATCATCGGTTAGCTTATTTACAAGTTATTCAGTAGAAGAGAGAGATGCAGCTTGCCTAATAATGTCAACAATATTACTCGCCAGATCACCGGCTAGTGCCTTAGCCGTGGTGAAAGAATTAAAAGCTGATGGTGTTTTTACAAGACTTTGCTTAAGCGCTTCGATCGCATTGGACACAGCGGTTGTTTCGCTTTTTGCGATAAATACGAATGTTGCTAAAATTATTGTTGATGGTGCTAGGGTTACACCGTCCTTGATGTTACAGCCATTTGTTAAACTTCTTGTTAGCGCTATTGTCGGATACACTTTTTCACACCTCACCTCTCGCTATATCGATGCAATTAATTCATTGCAAGTTACCTTTGAAAGAAAGGCGTTATGGAGAAGTATTGGAGTGTTTTGTATTGGAGTTCTGGTATTCTTTCTCTCCGACACTCTCAGAGAAGCAAAATACTACGTAGTGATAGACGCATTGCTGACTTGTGTCTTTTGTGGTGTTTGCTTCGCTAATGCAAAATCGTCTCAGGAGAAATTCATAGCAGCGGTTGATGAGATGCTTCCGTGGACGAATATTCCTTTTTTTACTCTTGTGGGTGCTGGAATATCATTTACTGACATTCCTCAACTAGCACCAATAGTCATGATGTTACTAGCGGCAAGACTGATTGCATTGTACGGAAGTTCATGGCTCTCTGGATACTTAGCAGGTCTGCCATCAGAGCAACGTCACATTCGTTGGATGGGATTTGTAACACAAGCAGGTGTCGCAATTGGTCTTTGCAAACAAATCTCATTAGAATTTCCTACTTGGGGAAAGGCAGTTCAAAGTTTATGTGTATCCTGTATTGTTGTAAACTTGCTATGTGGTCCTGTGTGTTTCAAGTGGGTTCTGAATAGAGTAGGTGAGATTCCTCCAAATTCAGAACATATGTCATATGTTGTCGGTCCTGGTCCACCAGCCTGGCCAACACCAAAACACACTGGTGCTCAGCAAACCAATACCATAGTTGAAATAAGCGTTATTGAAGACTAATATAAATATGTTTCGTGGCACATTATTAATACTTTATCACTATTGCAATTTATTAATGTGATTATAAAAACAAGTAATCTACAGGGTCAACAAGTAATGTAACAGCATGAGAATCGTCTCGTTGCTCTCTAAGCAGATATAACTAAATTATGAGATTTTTTTTTGTAATTTTTTTTTTTTTTTTTTTTTTTTTTTTTTTTTTTTCGATTGTTTTTTTCCCCCCTCTTTTGCGATTTTATATTGTTATTTATGACAGATTTCGTGGGATGGCTTTGCCAAGCACTGCGAACCAACATCATGTTTCGTTTGCTGCTGTCCCTTCTAGCACTAAAGTAGGTGAGAGGGTAACGTTTAATGATTGTAAGAATAGCGAACAATTGAGAAATAGATTTTTAGAATCCGGTTATTCTCTATCACCGACGAGAGACCTTAATCAATACGATACGGAAGAACCTAATGATAGCCCAGCCGTTAATCAGCAACAACTAAAACAACAACCAGCTACACCAGTCTCACAAGGAGGAGGAAGTGAGTTTAATCTCCTCAACACTCATTCTCTTCAATCACAGTATGGGACATCAGCCACGGAGGATGTTGAAATCACAAGACCCACGTCATCTACTGGTTTAGGTCTTGTTTTTCATGATTGTACCGTAGTAAAGGTGCACGCTGCTTCTCCTGCCAGCAGAGCTCAAATGCGACCAGGCGATGTTGTAGTCATGATAAACGGTACGAAAGTACAAACTTACTCAGAGCTTCACACTCTAATAAGTCAAAACAACAGTACGGGTATTTGTTTAACAGTTCTTAAGAATCCACCTCCTCTTCCTGAACACATGATAGTCGCTGAAGAACAACATGCTGATACCGTTCCACTGAATCCAGTCGGACCCTCAGGTGTGTTATGCTTTCTTAATGTTACTGTTTGAGAGGTTTGAATACAAATATAAAACAAACAGGCTACGCGGAAAGTCGCAGAGCGGCTCCAACCTTCTACAAAGGATCTGTCCCAACGTGGGGTTCACAGCGTCAAACAGCATTGAGAGTTGGTTTTTGTATTATTTTAGCGGCATTGTCACTTATTGCTGTTTTACTTTCAACTCAAAAAGATACTTGTGAGAAATGGATTCACGAGTGGATGATGGCAAATGCCGTTGTTCAGTTCTTGTTTGGACTGATTACTTTTTTTGTTAGCAAGGCGTTTGTTGAAAAATGCTTTAATAGACCGAAGGGTGAATCTAGTAGATTTTTAAAAAACTGCGCCCTTATAATAACAGCAGTGAATGCTACCTGGGGACTTGCTTTGATAGTAATTCTGTTCAGTAATCTTACCCAGTCGACTAAGGCTAATTGTGGAACAGCATTCTCTGCTGCAAGAATCGTGGTTGGGGTTACAGCAATTATTACTGCTACTGTCGGGGTTCATTTCTGTGCTTTGTACACGAACCCTGGAGATGAGGAAGACTTTTCTAGGGTTTATCGCTTTTACGATTCTCCCCGAGGAGCAAATAAGAATGTCGGAAGGATGGTAGAATAAATCGTTCTCAGTTCTACTTATCATTTTTTAACTGTATTAGAGTTTTAGGTTTTTTTTTTTTTTTTGCAATTTTCGTTTCTGTTAGTTCAATGTTAGTCTACTTTGTGTGATTTGTGTTTTTTTTTTTTTTTAAAAATTAAAAAAAATATCTCTCCCCTCACCCCAGAATGGAACGCCAATAATAATTAGTCATCCCACTGGGGTACCAGTACCTAATATGACGCAATCACGGATACCATCAGTTTTATTTATTCAATGTAAAAAAACTGAGGTATCTGGTACTTACAAAATAATTCATGGAGAAGAATGGCAAGGCATGCCTCTCTGGGATCAAGACACACCACGCAAACAACGAATATACTCAGACACTGAAGGCAGATGGTTGATTGGAACTGAAGCAAGCATGGTCAACAACGAAGGTTGGGTCATGTCACGTGATCATCAAGGGAGAATGCCTCACGAGGTATGTTCACATTTTCTTTTTTGAATTCTCAACAAATGTCTATGACAGAAGAAAAAAAAAAAAACAGATGACTGGTTGGCTGGAGTTCTCTTTACACACTTGGATGCCAACCGATTTGATAATAAAAGCAGAGGGTTTCAGACCTTCAGTACACGGCTGTTCTAAAGAAGGTTGTCAAGATAAAGGAGGATGGCTCTGTTCAATGTGTAATAAGACTTTCTGTATCACTTGTAAATTTGATCATGGTTGCAGAGATATGTCACCGACTAGAGTGAGATCTCCAAGCTCAGTTATTAAGAGGAATCATTCACCACCTGTAGTTCAATCAAATAATACTCCTAGTGTACAAGGGCAACAACATCAACAGCAACAGCGGCACCAACAGCAACCGCGAAAGCATTCTCCCCCTCCAAGAGCCAGACCCAGACAACCTTCTGTTGTGTCTACGGTTTCTAGTGATGAAGGAATATTCACATTTAGTAATAACTTATATAATAGTGCTGGTGGGAGTGTTGGATCACCTTCAAGGACTCCACCTCCACCATTTCAATCAAAAACCGACCCGAAAACTAAATTATTAATCCAGCCTCCTGAAGACTACTTCGACTTACAAACTGAAGTTGAGCAACTCCGACAAGAACGAAGTGAAGATAAGAACAGAATAGTCCGACTGACAACAACACTTTCCCAGTTCGAATCCCTCTCATCGTCAATGCAAACAGAAATAGAAACCGGAAAAGGATTGTTGGCTGCTTTAGCGGAGACACCACTTCCACAAGTTGATTCTAATGATGTTTGTGTTCAAACAGAAAAAGTAAAAGACTCTCTAAATCCAGGTAGCTGTCCTGGATGTAGAGGTTCTGTAATATCGTCGTGCGATCCAGATTGTCCGAGTCAGTGGTTTCCACTCAGAAATGAAAAATCTTCTTTCCGCTCAAGTGAAAACAATTGGAGAGGCGCAGTCTTTACCGACACTCCTGGAGCTGAAATTCTTCTCGACGGAGTTACAGTTTTGAAAGGAGCTGGAGTTGGAGCAGTAACAGCAATCTGTAATAAAGCAATAGTCAGTGGTTCTCATAGTGTTTCTTTTACTTTTGAAGATCTGAGAGGTTCAAGAAGTAGAGCCTCATGTGGATTTTCTTCTTCAACAGGACTTCCAAGATTAGATTTTCGTACTGACGGTGTTCTACTTGTAAACGGAGACCGTTTTGGTAAACAATCAGAGCCTTTGAGTGAAATATCAGTTCCTTTTGTTGTAAATATGGAGCTAACGGTCTCTAGTAGTAAGAGAGACAGTCATACTCTAAAAGTACAATGTCGAGGTGATACTTCAGAGTATTCCATACCTTCAGAGCAATTCAGAATAGATGAGTCTGTTGGATTAGTGCCTTGCGTTAAATTAATTTCAGAGGGTGATTGCGTCAGGGTTGACACCATTCCTGGAGATGCTCGAAAACGTGAAGTTCTCAAAAATTCTGTCGCATCTCTGAATGAAGAAATCCTGACTCTTCAGGATGAAAAACAGCAGCTGGAAAATGAGTTATATTCCGCAATGGAAACTATCAAAACACTTACCCCACCTCCTCCAGTTCCTGTTTCAACGTCTGAATGCCAAACTGATTTTTTATTTAAAGTTGATCATCATGTACAAACTGACACTGTTCCAACAGAAGACAAGTTTGTAAATACGGTCCAGATCGATTCCCCCCAACCGATCAAAATCAATCAACAAACTGCGATGACACCCCCCAGAGAAGCTAGTATGGGAAGTGAGTCTGATGATTCATCGGTTGAATCACCTGTTAAAAGTCCATTGAGAATTGTGACTTATGATTTTTATGGAGGTCCTGGTTCACCTGAGACAATGTCACAAGAGCAACAGACGGAGAGGGTAGAGGCGCGAGAACTTCCATCCGCAAGTTGTCAAACTGACGTTGACGGTGTTAATATTGCAACGATAACTAGTTTTACACAAGTATTAGCAGCAATCAGTTCACTCGATTGGGAAGCAGCTATCGAAGTATATCCTGGTGATCAGAACCTACCTGCTACTATTGTTGGAAAGAAATTAATACAAAAATTAAAACAAACTTTCTCTGATATGAATCAAAATAAAACATCTTTGGGATACGACGACCTCTGTCAATTATTAGCTGGTATCGCTAATGGATCAAGTGACCCAATTGGTAAGTATATCTCCATGATAGACCCAGACAATATTCATGATAGGATTATTATTCTTGATATGGTTGATGATATTCAAAATAGGTTAGCTGGTGAGGAAAATTTTAAATACCAAGTTTTATCTGCTGCTCGAGCTAGCTATAATTCACCAACAGCAATGAGAGGATCACCTTTAAATAAGAATAACAGTGAGCTTGTGCATGCTGTCGGAGATATACTAAACGCACTTGCGGAAGGTCGTCCGCTTCCATTCGACACAGTTGGTGAGAAATTTGATATCGCGCCATTGATGATCCCAATATCAAAGCTCCACAGTAAGATAGTTTCTTCAACCGTCATATCCTCTACTAGTAAACCAACTTCACCCGATTTCACTCAACGTGACTTGCAAGAACAATATTTTCGTCACGACAAGCTGAAACTATTCTTCGATTTTATCTCAGAAATAACCACTCACAGGAATACGCTATACAGGGGAATTATCCAATTTTGCTTTAAGGCAATGTCTGAAATGAGGAAAAAGGTTAATGCGTTGCAGTCATTGACTGTACCTGACGCAGGAGATAATGTTGTTTTACCTATAGCACCACCTAAGATAATAAACATACATCAAGACTCAACAAATAATAGAAGTGTGTCTGCAGGGAGTACGTTACCGGGTTGTAGATCTCCGGAATTTGTGGAGCAGTCAGCGATGAGGATGCTACATGAAATATTAAAACAGAGACGTGATGTTGCTTGTAAACATGTTCGTTCAGTCGTATCGAAGAGTCCTCAGCAGACACCTGGTTGTCTTCCTGGATCAAAGTTGATTCAAACTCCCGTCACGAATGAAGTTAGACGGCTGATGAGAAAGTCACTCGGTGATGATTTGCCTTCTTCTAAGCAAATATCACCAGATCGAAATGTACACAGAGAATTGTTACTTAATGTTGAGGGTGATGAAGATTCTCCTCTACGGTCATACAGAAAAACAACTTCATTGGCATGAAAAAAAAAAAAAAAAAAAAAACAATAAAATGGAACTATTTGTAGTTCTTATTCCTTCTGTGATCTTTTTTAAAAAATATTCCTCTTTGCGTAACTTATTTTAGAATGCTATTTTGTGTGTATGTGTATGTGTGTGTGTTGTTTTTTTTTATAGATTATTTTAACCTTGTATGACTTATCTGTTTTCAGACAATCTGGAATATTGTTGTAAAGAAACACAGAATCTATTCATTCTAAACAGATTAATGAGAAATGAATCAAAACGGAGACTGTTCGATCCTCCCTTAGCGATTCAGAGACATCGAAAGGTTGGAGAAATACTAATAAATGAAAACACGGAACGATTCATAGATTTTGGATGCGGTGAAGCCTCCGGAATAGGAGAAATGTTGTCTCACAGAGCTCCAGAGAAATGGAATACCAAAACATGCTTATTTACACACGCAGTTGGTGTTGATTGGGATGTCAGTGAGGCTTGCAATAAAGTAAACACAATAGGAAAAGGTCATAGTGGAAATCCTTATATCCCGTTACACGTATCAATTTGGGAAGCAAACCTAATCAATGATATTTCAAAACTTAAAAACTTCATACGTTCTCAAGGAATCACAGCTGCTACTTGCTGTGAAGTTATTGAACATATCCCTCAAGAGAATCTATTACGATTTAGTTTAAACTTGTTATCGCTACCTGTTAATACGTTGGTCGTAACGACTCCAAATAAAACAGCAAACTCACACATGGGAATGCTACCATCTGAGAAACGTCATTCTGATCATAAATTTGAATGGACTGAACAACAATTTCAAGAATGGATTATTTCATCATGCGAATCAACTCCGTTTAAACTTCAACAGCTAACAGGTGTTGGGGAAATCGGAGGGGTCCATGCCTCTTCTATCGCTATTCTTAAGAGAACGTTACCTCTCTCGGTATGTTGTTTTTTTGAATTGGTTTTTTTCTTTTTTTTTTTTCACCGCTTTAAAAATAATAACAACAACACAACACAGTATGCAATTCAACCAGCAAGTCCAATGGAACTGCTTGACTGTAGGCAGCCTTCTTGTAATGGGGATTGTGAATATTGGTGGAAATGGGATGTTTACAGAGACAGTCGTAATACTGTTTCTGAAGAAATCGATTGCAGAGAAGTTGCTTCCGGAACGATATCTCACTCGTGGTTGGCTTATGACGTGGTATCGTTGATTTATAGTTTATGTAAAATAAATAATTATTCGTATTCGGTGAAGTCTTTGAGTGAACATCCTCAAATTAAAACACTTCTTCGACATGTTCCAATACTACCGCCATTGAAACTATCACTGACAATTCTTAAGAAGTTTATTACAGATGTTCAAAAGTCAGCACCCGGATTAAAGCTCATCGATGGAATTGTGTATGCCGAACCTTGTCTTTGGTGCTCCAAGACAACTGCTTGTCGATTGTGTGAAATGAATGAGTTGGGTGTGGACCCTCAGACAGATTCAACAAAACGAAGAAAAACTGTCGTGGAACCATAACCGTTACTAACTGCCATGGGATCTTCAGCTGCTATTGTATCTTAACATTTTTCGAAGGGGAAAAAAAAAAAAAAATCAAAAAAAAAAAAAAAATAAAACTAAATAACTGTTTCTCTATTTACGAATTTATATTTTTGCCTGCATACTTCAGCTTCGCAATTTCGTGTTGACGATCAAGCTCCACACTATTGTGTTTTTCTGGAGGGGTCTTGCGGGGATACCGCATCTGATCTTTTTCGACTGAAATCTATTTTTATATTACAGGAATCTGCGAAGATGGCAGAGAGAGAACTGTTCAACCTCTGCGATGCGACAGGCAACTCCTTCATCACTAATGACAAAGCCATTGAAATGGCGATGGCGATGAGTTCAGACGTTCAATTAATTCAAAGTAGTGTTCGAGACATGGAGGTTGAAGGTCTTGTTAACTTTGAAGGTTTTCAAAATATATTAAAAAAACTTGCCGTTACCGACGACAAAGTAAGGAGTACCCTTCAAACAATGAGATCCCAAGCTAGGTATGTATCATCACAATGAAATAGACGACTAAAAAAACTACCTGAAAACTATTAAAACAGATCTCGATGGCTACAAACTAATGCTGCATCAAATGAATTGGATCTAACTCAAGATGTAACTGTTGTTGGGCTTTACAACGCAGCAGTAGCCGCAAGTGGAGGGAAGTTAAAGAGATCACGATTAGAACCGTTGGTAGCCGCATTGGTACCTCAATTAGCTCAAAAAGATCGAAGAAAAATTGTAAACATCGTATCAGAAGAAGAAGACGGATCCATTAGCCTTCCAGCAATAAAATTATTATTAGAGAGATGTAGCTCTCAAGGGAATACGAAAAGTACTCCAATCTCATCTGTTGTTCCTTCACCAGTAATGACCTATCATTGTGTTCCTGATCCTTTAATACAACAGGAGAGAGAAATCTTTGCAGGAAATCCGATTTCTGAATTTGCTTCACAAACAGCAGCATCTCGAAGTCCAATTATAATGTTAGATGACTGTGCTGGAACCGTAAATCAGCTACTCAGTGAGAATGCAGAACTTCGTCGTCTTGCTGGAGCTGGTCAGCAAGACCCCAATCGCCTTCAATCAATCTTAAGTGAGAATGAAAATCTACGAAGGCGATTAGACTCTGATCAGAATTTCAATAATTTTGATCGTGACACTGAGGTTTTAATTCAGGAAAATCAAAATTTGAGAAGACATATGGCGAACACACCCAACAGCACCATTCTATTAGCAGAGAATGATGATTTGAGACGACAATTAGATATTAATACAAGAGGAAGTGATACAAATAACCAACTAGCGTATCAACAAAATACCGAACTCCGACGCCAAGTTGCCCAAAGCCAGGAATACCAAAATGTCACTCTTCGTGAAAATGGAGAACTAAAAGTACAAAATGCCCGTCTTCGAGAGCAGTTGCAGGAAGCAACAACACAGATAAGCACACTAAGTGCCGAAGCAGTGTATAAAAGTCAGGCGAGAATACAATCACTAAATCTATTACAACAACCTCAAACTGAAGGTCTTGAAGAACGTCTCGCTGAGTTAGAACATGAGCTTGCTGAGGCTCGAGCTGGAAAACTACACAGTCAGGGTATGCTATCTTATCCCTTCTTTACAATACTTAACAACAATAACAACAATAAACAACAACAGGGGTGCATGAGGAGTTGGAACACGTAAAACGTGCTCTTGAAGTTTCCCAAAGTCGGAATATAAGTTTTGAAAGTGAAGTAACAATGCTTCAAGACAAGTTATCATTATCAGAAAGTAAGTCACCAGAAAGGTTTATTAAACCAGGTGGGCAAACAATGAAAGAGAGAAACCTTCAAGAGCAGCATCTCACACTTCGAAATCAGGCGGCGTATGCGATGCAGCCTCATGCTTATGAACCTTCATCGATATATAGATTAATAACTGCTTATGATGAATTGGTTTTATCGTATGATGGGAGACTTGCTGAAACTCGACGAAAACTTCATCAGCACGTTCGTCGAGTTCAGCAGGCTGAGACTGAGTTTGTTAGACTGGCATCGTCAGTTGAACCACAACGACCACCATCTCCTCCATCATCTGTCGGCCATCACACTGCTAAGGTTTTGATTTATTCTATTATAATTTTTTCTCCTTAATATTAATATCGCAATAATAAAACAGCTTCCGCAAGCTCTTCAACAAATTCAAGAAGCGATGACTATGTTGTCGCATACGAAGTCACCAAAAGCAAAATCTCCAGGAAAGGTATGTCTTTTGTTTTTTTTAGTTAATTCTTTCTTTGAATATTAATATTTAAGTATTTCGTGTACCCTGGATTGCATACTTATCTGTTTGCGAGTTCCTGCATTGTTCATCTGTTAACCATGGTATTGTCCGCTACCCCGACTGTTATTATTGTGTCTATTATGCTCGTTATCCAGGATCCTGATGCCACGCTCTGGTAGCACTTCGTTTTTCGCGTATCTGTGAAAAATGCTAAATCATAGCGACGGTCATTCTCCGTTGGTTTTCTTTTTTTTAAAAATTAAACTATTTTTAAAAAAAAAACTGTTTTGCGGTTTTGGAAATAACCATGCAACATCAAATTCCCTGCCACAAATAAATAAACGTGTGGCATTTCTTGACGAGTACCAATTCCGCCAATGGAACCGAAGTCGTGAGTCTGACCTTGTTGGTAAGTAGTAACAAATTAATAATAGAACAGCTTATTTTATGTTTTTACTTATCTTATTTTCTCAAATGCTAACAATAAACAGAGAGTTTTACCTGGACACCCACAACCTCGCAGTCGCTCATTGGATGCTTCAAGAGGAATGAGAAGGCAAGGGTATAACGGGCTTTAGAGATTACCCTTTTGGATTGTAAACGAACGATGATTTTTTTTTTTTTTTGTTTCTTTCTTTCTTTGCTGTAATAGTAACACAGTTAGTATCTGGTTCGTTTAGATATTGTTTTAAGCCTTATTGGCAATTAGAGTTTTTTTTTTTTTTTAATATAAAAAAAAAAAAAAAAAACTTCTTATAATAATTATTATTATTTTAGACTACGGTATTACAAAACAGCAAACTTGATGGGAACTAAAAATGACTGGAGTGACAGTGGTGAATGCTCAATGCCGACTGACCGTCAAATATCAAACTACTCTCCCCCATCACAATACGATGATGAAGTAGTCGACTATATGGTTAATAATAGATGGCGGCTAGTCAGTAGTAAAGACGATACATGGTCACTTTACACGTCACCTGAAATCGATTCCAAAAGACTTGATGATTTTATAATGAACGGAGAGATAGTTGAAGCCACTGAATTAGAAGACGACTGGTTAAAAATGGAAGGTCGAGATGGATATGCAAAACGATGTGCTATATCAAGTGGGTTTTTACCTGTTGATAGCTGCCCGTTCATTGGACTGTGGGAGTACAATTCACCATTGGGTGGTGTCTCAACTTTTAAACTTATAACAGAGATTGATCAACCAGTATGGTCAAGTCTCGAATATAAAACAACAATCAGACTATCAAAAATAACATACTCAAACACCTATAGCTACACTGGTACGAATGACGTTGCTCAGGTTGATATTGAGTATTGTTTTGGTGAACTAACATGTCGAATAACACCCCAAAATGGTCCTCTCACTACCGTTGAAGCTCATTGCATTGAATTCCCTTCATCATCGACATACGGAGAATACTTCCTGGACGACTACTATCCAAATTCAGAGTATAATGATGACAATAATAAAGTCACTTTCAATACGAATATTACGAATGTAGAATCAGATATCGCGGTGGAAGCTATTAAGCCGGGGGTCTGTGGATTGAGAAATTTGGGAAATACTTGTTTTATGAATAGCGTACTGCAGTGTTTGTCTGTTAGTGAAAGTTTAAAAAAAACACTGATAGGACGAGGGGACGACGACAGCGTTATATCCACTCTTTATCAAGTTTTGAATGAAATTAGTATCGGAGAAAGCGGCACATGTACCCCTGACAGATTCAAAAATTCACTCTCAAGAACACATTCAAGATTTTCAGGCTATGAACAACATGACTCCCACGAACTGTACACTGCGATTTTATCTGCATTGGAACAAGAAGGGATTAAAAATTCACCTTTCAGCATTAAAGTTAGAACTACTTTACTTTGTACTGTCTGCCAACATCAAAGCATTAAAGATGACCCGTCCCTCTCAATAGCAGTGCCTTGCCAAACAGAATTTCTAAGTCGTCCGGTGATCACAATAAAATATCTTCCAAGTGAATACAACATGCCTGCTGAGGTCATATTAGTTAATGGAAATAGCAGGACTGATGTGAATTCAATTGTTGATTTAGTAATGGATTCGTCACTGATAACTCTACATGATGGGTTTAAATTAAAAGTATGTGGTCATCGATCAGGAATACCAAACTGGAGCAACACGACTCTGTGTATTGCTGAAATATCAAATATTGATAATACAATCCCAATCCTTGTTCGTAATCGTAATACTTTGTCATTTGAAGCTGCGGTGTCGATTGAGATTCCAGATTCTGGGAAGGTGATCGTTTCGGATATTTTTAACCTTGTGAGAGATTACTACATCTCGTGGGGTGCTATTGATAATCAACCAGACGATTCAAGTTCTAATAATTATAATAATAATGATGATGATGTAAGTCCCAGTACTCAACCTCTCATGTTGACTTTGGATAACTTAGAGTTATTGAATCATAATTTAGGAACGGATGCAGTCAACGATAACCATCACCGTTCTGATATAGCTCCTCAAGGTTTAATTGCTGTGAAGATTGGTGATGTTGTTGTTCATGTCTCTGCTGATGATCACAGTGAAGTTAGTTTGTCGAAATCAACTGAAATTATCGTCAACACGGCTTGGGAACGGCCTCAACAAAATCACGAAAGCAATAAAACTACTTGCGAATGGTCAACTCGACAGCAACTAATAAAAAACAGATCTCTCATCAACTGTCTTGAGGAATACGCATCCACAGAACAACTCGGATCAAACAACATGTGGAATTGTCCTGAATGTAAATCACAGGTCAGAGCCTTGAGACGCACTGCTATAACGGAGAGTCCTGACTTCTTAACTATACAGCTTGGTAGGTTTTCGTATTCAGGTGTCTCAAGGTATAAAATCGAAACACCTGTTTTACTACAACAGAAATTAAATATATCTCCGTTTGTTTCATCTGATAATCCAAATACTTCATACTCACTAGTAGCAGTTTCTAATCACCGAGGATCAGCTTACTTTGGTCATTGCACTGCTGATATTCGTGTAGGAGATGAATGGTGGCATCTAAATGATACGTCGGCTGTGCTTTCTTCGTTTGAAGAGATTAATTCATCTCATGCGTACCTTCTTTTTTATAAATTAGAAAGACCTGACGACGTTCCTGCGAGCTAATTTGTCTTTTCTATTTATTATAATTTTAATAACTTTTTTCGAGAAAAAAAACAAAAACAAAACGGAATTTAAAAAAAAAAAAAAAAAAACTCTTTACGTGGCTAATGGAAACGGGAAAAAAAGGCTTTGTATGTGCAGTGGGTTAAATTGCGCTGCAATGATTCTTTTTTCTAACGCGTTTTCATTAAAAAAGTCGCGAGCCCATTGTCAATCGAATATTGCCGTCACTCATGGAAGGAAATATTAAGACCGTCTTTTTATTTATTATTTTTTATTTTTTCCTTCCATTTCTTCTTTCTTAGTGATACGAGACGGTGGCTATAAACTTAACAAAAAAAAAAAAAAAAAATTAAGTTCTACGAAAGCGAATTAAAACTTCTCTAATCCCAACATTCTTCTACCAGTTAAACTACATTATATTGTTTGGTTGTTTTATGATTTATTATTTTAGGATACATTACACATGGTCGGTAGGGGACCTGTTCCAATAAATGAGAGAGGAAGAAGTAAAAAAACTGAAACTCGCAGTGAAAAAAGCAGAAGCAGATCTCAGAAAAGATGGAGTCTGTCACCACCTCCAATATTAGATGTGACTAGAAAGAGAAATGTTCATCGGTCAGCGACGCCACCTGTCAGGTTATATAAAAAACCACATCGCTCTGATCACTTAGGAACTACACTCATGACACGAGGTCGGACGGGTAGAGATCACCCTTCAGAACTGTGGGGTCCACTTGGTGAGTACCAGTCAAGGTGTCGTTCAGCCACTGATAACGGTCTTGATAATGGAAAGTTTATCGTATCAAAATATCCAAATAGAACACCATCAGTACGGAAGTCATCGTCTTCTAGAAATCGACAATCAAAAGTCCGTCATCAACCTGTTACAGTTGTGTTGGTTGCGTCAGAGTCGAGAGAAAGAGGACTCATGTTATGGGCACAGTCGAGTATAAGATCTCTACTTGTGCAATTGTTTGTTACGTCACATCCATCAATCTTTGAAGGTAATCAATGTTGGCATCAAAATATTCGTTTATTGAAAAAACGTTCGTGAACACACACATGTGGTGATTGACTTCTTTTTCAAGTTGTCCTGATGAAATGAAATATAAAAATGTTATCAAATTATTACATTCTTTTTTTTCACATCAATCAGATAACCTAATCATGTGATGATATTATTTTTTAAAAGGAAAAAAAAACAAGTAATCTCTTTTACGAAATAATTATCCTAATTATTTATTTTAAATAACAGGTAACCATGTCTGACCTCGAATCCTTAATCAGACTACTAGAGTTGCATCATATCGATGCAGAGTTAAGTAATGACAATAAGCCTGCAGATCTAATCGACGATGACGAGGTTTATGACTTAGAGTTGGAATCAATGGAAATAAAACTCCGAGAGACAGAAGAAACAGCAGCAGCTTTAGAAAAAGAAATTGTAAGAAGTATTGAGGATCTTTCTGAAATACCTAGGAGAAGTGCATCTTTCGTAACTTGTTCAACGTATCCAACTGACAATGAGGAAATAGAAGAAGAAGAGTATATTGTCACGCAAATCTTAGGCAAGAAAGGAAGTCACTTATCAGGTACCATCTGGTATCTGTGTGTGTGGAGTGGTGGAGGAGGTATTTCTTGGGAAGAAGATTCTACTTTGGAATGTGTGAATTTAATTGAAACTTACGAGGAATTGATAAAACAAAAATGGCTTGAAATTCTTGAAAAACATCATGAAAAATCTCGAACGAAATTTCTAACCAGAACTAACGCAAGAGGGTGGACTTTTAAACCCGTTAATTCCGCCAGACGGACAAAACGAGAAGAACGTCGAGCACAGAAACCAACAAATCAAACCAACAACAACACCACCACCAACTACTACAACAACACTTATTACAGTAATACTTCTAACACTGGTATTAGTAGTAACGAGGAATCAAGGTTGATGCACCTTGACATCCCAGCGTTAAAAAGATATCTCCAGTCAGTCGTAGAGTTCACTCCTTTACACTACCAACTACTGTGTAGACTCTCAGCCGAAGATTCAGTATCACGTGGGGCTTCACAATGGGCTTTAGATAGGATTCGTTCAGCTACTCTTGAAGAACAAGGTTCATTGGAACCAGGTGCTACTTGTTCTATTTGTTTAGATGAACATGAATACCCAGTGATCCTTCCTTGTTGTCATTTGTTTCACAGGCAGTGTATTGAGAATTGGTTAGGATCGGAAAAGCATTGTCCGCTCTGTAAGACTGAATTATAAGAATTGTTCTTCGATCAAAGGAAGAGGTGGTCTTCCTTTTTTACAAGTCGCAACCTCAGCATTAACGTTGAGTTATATTCGAGAAGCTGTTATTTCGTTGTTGAAAAAAAAAAAAAAATTGCATGGAAACCATTGCGTCTTGTTGTTCTCCCTTTCTACACCCATTTTTTCTTGTTAGTTCCTCTCGGCTTTCGGGCATTCTCTACTTTCGCGATCTAACCCTGCAGTGGAGGTAATCATTGTTGGGATGCAATTTTTTCTTTCTTTTTTTTATTTGCTCTTGGTAACGCTATGATATGATTTCTCAGAGATGGTTCTGGTTGAATGAATTATTTCAACACCCCCGACAGGTAACAGCAGCAGTGCTATTGTAACCACTTAGCGTTTTGTGTATTATTATGTTTCTGTTGTTGTTGTCGTCAAAAACTATTTTCCCTCCCCTCCTGCGGTAGATAATCTTACCTACGATGCCGACTACTTTCACTGAGACACCGGATCCGATGTATGGGTCGGCTTCATACGGAATGGATGTATTTTTTGATAAGTGGGGAGGAAACTTAGACAAGAATACTGTCAGCAAATGGGACTGGACAGAAAT
The DNA here is from genome assembly GCA_964019425.1 of Flectonema sp. DT1601. Taxonomy (NCBI): domain Eukaryota; phylum Euglenozoa; class Diplonemea; order Diplonemida; family Diplonemidae; genus Flectonema; species Flectonema sp. DT1601. The sequence continues at coordinate 586,685 of OZ025823.1, read as the reverse complement.
GAAGAAGCGATTAGCTGCGAAACCATCCACAGAGAAGTGGTTTATCGTAAAGTCTGTCGACACCTTACCAGCGGAGGATGACAGCGTTCCATTTGTACCAAATTTTATTTGTTTCGTTGCGACTGGCGATGGTACTCAACAAGCACCTCGCTTTTGTATGAAAGCAGCCACTAGAAGTGAAACACACGACCCTGAAGCATTCATCTCTGATGACATCGTTGATATGTCGACTTCTCATGAATGGCGTCCTCTTAAGGATCACAAAGATACTTTCGTACTTTGCGCCAGAAATGAAAAAACTGATACACTCATCACTGGATTCACGTCAACCAGTGGGTTTGAAAAACGTGCTAACGACAATGACGAGTCTGGAGACCTAAAGCGTTCAAAAACTGATGAAGTAGCGACTGGTGGAATTACATTCGGAGGAATAGCACCAGACGCGGCTCCAGCAACGGGCGGCATCACTTTCGGAGGACAAGCTCCAGATGCGGCTCCGGCAATTACGTTCGGAGGACAAGCACCAGATGCGGCTCCAGCAATTACGTTCGGAGGACAAGCACCAGATGCGGCTCCAGCAATTACGTTCGGAGGACAAACTCCAGATGCGGCTCCGGCAATTACATTCGGAGGACAAGCTCCAGACGCGGCTCCAGCAACAGACATTAATTTCGGAGGACCAGCACCACCTGCAGGAGGAGGATTCTCTTTTGGTGGACCTCCAGCAGCAGCACCATCAGGTGGTTCTGATTTCTTCAGCAACACTTCAGCACTCGATGATGTATTAAAGCATGAGGTCTCAGATGAGCCAGTATTCCCAGTTTTCTGGCAAGAAAACACTATCTCTGACCTCCGTGAGGAGATTCGCTCGGGAGCCAAAATCATCACCCAGTTCGTTGACCCTGAAACAAATGAGAAAATGAAAGTTGTAATTGAAAACGACCTCGAATTCCTAAAAGCATCAGTTAACAAGCAGACTAATATCGTGACAGCCTTAATACAGAAACATGCGTTGAAAAAGAGTGCTGCGTTTAGCGTTCTTCTCGACAAGTATCAGGGAGACGGTGTTGTGTCAATTCCTTCTCCAGAAGAGTTAGAAAGAATGGCCAAAGAGTTTAAGGAAAAGAAACAGGAACTTATTGATGGAGATCTCGCAGACGAGATTGATGCTTCTCTGTCGAGATGTTTGAAACCAATTATTAAACTAGCGAAGAACATCACTAACGAGCGTCGTGCTAAGAATTCATCTGTTTTAGACAACTTGACTACCATTAATCGTGATATCAAAAAGGGTGAAATGTTCAGTCGTTCAGATGTAACCATCCAAAGAGTGTTCCCTGAGAAGAATTCAATGGGAGAACAAACCGCATTCCGTCCTTCAAAACAGATTAATAAATCTGCTGGCAGAGCCGATGTTTGTTACCCAGATGAGTACATTCTTGTTAATACGCTTCTTCTTGTTGGTAAGAAGTAAACTGCTATTTCTCGTAGTCGTTGTTATTCTGTCTTAGTGTTATTCCTTTTTGTTCCTTTATTGAACGCCATTGCGCATACCACCTCGTGGTTTTTTTTTTTTTTTTTTTTTTTTTTTTTTTTGAAAAAAAACAATTAACAAGTTTTTCGTTCTTTTTTCTTTTTTGTTATTGTCGACGAAATCAGCTACTGCTATTTGGCAGTGGTAATCAGCTTCTGTACGAGGGGTGACGGGTTTTGCTTTAAAAAAAAAAAAAAAAAGAAACATTATTTATAAGGTAGGTAAATTCAATTTTCTCCCCCCAAAAATTCCACAGAAAAAAAAACACAAAATATAAAATAGTGATTTATGAAATTACGATGCATTGAAAACACACTAAAACACTTTCTTATTTTTGCTTCCCTCAAGGGAGTTTTTTTTTTCCAGGTTTCTTTTTAATAAAAATGTCGCAAGACACAACAAAGCAATCTTCAGTTGACTTTTTTCGTTGTCTTTTTGTTGTTGCTATTGGATGGGCTGTATTAAACATAAATATCATTGATGCTCATATCATGTCTTTGTGGGAGATGTTGAGTACAAGATGGTGGTTTCGACATGATTCTTTTGAACCTGCATTGTCGACAGCCTGTTTTATTGTGTTTCTTCCATTGTGGATGGTGGTCGATGTCTTGCATCAAAAAAAAATTATAAATGGAATGGCTACCTACAGAATTGACGAATCAACCACCACATCAACAACGTCTCAAGCTTGGAAAGCTGAAGGTCATTTCATTAAACAGTTTTTGGTTTATGTAGTTCCTATATTCTCAATTGATTATTTGTATCCAAGAAGGGGTCCAAAAATTGATTTCGCGGACGTTCCAACTGCAGGTTTAGTTGTGAGAGATGTGCTGTTATCTCTATTCTTGTATGATTTATTTTTTACAATTACCCACTATACAGTCCATCGAATACCCTCATTGTATTCAGCGATTCATGCGAAACACCATGACCAAGTAATAGTATCAGCGAGGGATACTATTCGGTTGTCAATATCAGAAGAGGTGATCGACGTTCTTTGTAGTGTCGCAGCTTTAAGCGTTTCATCAGCTCATCCACTTTCTCGTGCAATTTATGATATTATAATCGTTTTTTTATTGTGTGAATTACACTCTGGTTGGTCATTTCCATTTCAACTACAACATGTTATTCCGTATGAGATTTGGGGGGGATCTGTTAGACATGCGAAGCACCATTTGCATCCCTCTGTCTACTATCAAAAATTCTTTACTTATATCGATGACCATGTACTGAAGACGGGGGATAAATCGCTGAAAGTTTAAATTTTGTTAATTGTTCTTCCTTCTTTTTCTTCTTCTTCTTTTCTTTTTTTTGTTATACCTACAAACCCATTGTTCGGTAGAAAGAGAATTGTGGCAGCGTAACCTATTCCTTTATTAGGATTTTGTACCGGTTTGCGCACAAACAAAACTAAGGTGTGAGTAAAAAAGGTAAAAAAGTGAAGTTTGCCGATTCTTTTTTTTTTTTTTTTTTTTAAAAAAAAGTTTTGTTATTTCCTTTTTATCTTTCAATTTTTATTATTTCTTAAGTACGTACAAATGTACATACTCAAACGTTTCTCTTATTGTGTCGTTTTTGATTTCGTAGTGTCATACAGCTAAGTGTCGACTAATAGGCTTCGCAAAAGAGGCTTCAATGATACTGAGCATTGATGCACATTTATGTGATGGGGACAATACGAACAAGCCGACATCGGTACTAAAATGGTGCCGAGCAAAAAAAAAAAAAAAAAAAAGAAAAAAAATATTATCATTTTCATAGTGTTAGTTTTTTAACTGAAGTTGTGAGCTACCCAATACTCACAATGTTTTTTTTTTCTTCTTTTTTGTCTTCTTCCGCATCATTTTTTTCAATTCTTAACTGTTACGTAAAATAATAATAAAAATATGGCAATTCTTCTTCTTCTTCTTTTTTTTTTTTTTTTTTCAATACTTACCTCTCAATGTTATCGTATTATCGCTGCAGTTTTTGTTGTCGGTTTGTATGTGACTTTAAGTTTACTAAAATAGTAATAAAATAAATGAATATGTTGTTTTTATGGTGTTTTTGTTTCTTTCTTTCTGCTCTCGTAATCTGAACAATAGTGTTTTCTCTCTCCCCGTAGCGTAAAAATATTTACCTGTTTCGTGAAGTAGGTTTTGTTGTGGAATACGGAAGTTTGGCTTCCCTGGCTTCGATAAATAAATGAACAAGAATAAATAACTTATGTATCTTGGTCTAAAGAGGGACAAGTAGTATAAAAAAATAGCTTGAACCTACGTATTCCACGGTGTTTTATGGAACAGCAGAACAATGTGTTTTTTTTAAACGTTTTTTTTATTTTTTTTTTTAAATTGTGATTTGCACTTTCTTTCTTTTACCTCATATTATAACTTACTTGTCTTTACAGCTTCTCGCTCCAAAGACCAACGGCTCTAGCCCACCAGTATCATTCTGGTACTTGATACACTCACTTGATCTATTTGTGTGATTACTTCTGTCTTTCTTCTGTTGCTCAGATCACTCTCTTCGGTCGATCTATAAATTTTGTGTTCATGTTGGGTGTTCACTTCGCTTAACGTTATTCACTGTTTAAACGTACATTTTATTTCCCCCCTCTTTTTTTTATCTCCGATCGGAAAAGTTGGAAAGCTGACAATGACATGTTGTGTTTAGGATGTAATTGTCAGTCCTAAGCTATTCCATAACAATCCTAATAAGATTGGGTCTAATTACGTTGCCTGTTGCCTCGTAGCGCGCTCTGAGTTAACTCGATGCTCCTTTGTTTGCATTATTAGCGATGCACAGTAATGCGATATAATTGACTTCCTTATCTGTCTGTTTGTTTAACTTTAATATACAATTGTTTTGACTTCTACAAGATAAATTACCTGTTTTTTTTTTTTTTTTTGCTGTTGTGAGTTTTTCTTTTGTTAAAATTCTTCTTTTTTCAATCATCTTTTTAAAAAAAGGTTGGGTAAACAATAAAGAAATAAAAAAACAATATGAGTCGACTAAAGAGAAATCACCCAGTCGTAGTAAAGGGTCGTGAGATTGCAGATTTAGACTCCTCCTCGTTCGATCCAAAAGCATATATTAACGCTCACATGAATGATAAAAATATAAACGGACTTGTTGAAGAAAAGAGAATAGTGCAATTAGAACAAAGAAAACAAGCAGCAGGTATGAAACAAACTGTAGCAAAGCATCTAACTACATTTATAAGTTGTAAAGATACGATTCAGGAATTACAAAATGATGCAATGTTACTTGATCAACAAATTTTTCATGAATTCAAATCTCTGCAGCAAACTGTGTCATTGCAATGTGGAGTAGCGTTTGATTCGATGCTAGATAATGATGATTCACTTTCGAAAAATAAAAAAGTTAATCAAATTTTTGACAAACTCCACGACTACCTATCCCTTCCTGAATGCATTCAAAATAACATCGATCAAAAAAAGTATACTCAAGTGGTGTTTGACTATAGGAGATCGAAACACTTCGAAGCTGTACAGGGAGTTGATTCCAAGCAGTTCTTTCAGGGAGTCTTTACACAAATAAACACCTCTATTAGCAAGTTGAGAACTGATTTATTATCTCAAATTAGAGAGCTTCCGACTTCAATGGATACCAGTAAGGCTCATCAAATATTACAAGTTTTGAAAGATTTAGACACGCGTGACTTAGCATCGGAATACTGTTCGTTGATTGAGGGTAAAGTTATATCATCATTATCACAGGCAGCTGATTCATTGCGTGGGCTCATTGAACAAAAAAGAATAGCTGCTTCTCGTGTGCAAGATCAAGTGGCGTGGAAGTTAACAACAGGTTCTCATCAATTAAAAACAAAGACATCGGAAATGGGTAATTTAGACGCATCTGTCGACACGCTGAGATCTCTTAGCACTCATGACTTACGAACCAGAATGTTTGATTCTGTACATAGATTGAAGTCTTTCAAGTCACGAACATCAATGCTAACCACGGTTCATTCAACTGTTGAAGATGATCCGTCGGGTCATAATATGTCCTTTCATAAGTACAGCAGCGCTGTTCAACTAAATACGAATGTTGATAGCATCTCAGCGCTAACTTCAGAGCTTTGTCATATCTCAGCAAGCTGTGCGATAACTGAGACTCTTAGTTTTATAGAAGAGTGTGGAGAAATGATTATAAAACAACTATTACCATTTTGGCAAGTCTATCAAAGATTGTGGATCCCCGATGGTGAGGATGTTGAGGAGGATAGTTTACCAGAAAAGGTATTCACGAAATCGATATTAACTTTTGAGAAATATGTCTGGCCTTGCATCACAGCAATCCAGCCAGCTGGTACCAGTACAGTAACACTACAGCAATGGAGGGCAGCTTTGCTTTCAGTTGTAAAACCTTTACACGGTATCTGTTCATCAGCTCCTGAATCACTCGCTGGATCAGCTAAAGATTTCAAAGACGTATGCCAAAGTCATTTTGTAGAACAAAGTGCTGGCCGTTTGACCAACGAAATTGCTAGTTGGGCTGACGCAGTTGAGTGGGAGGTCAGTTATCGGGTGAGCAGGTATGTCTTCGGTGAGATTTATTCTTTCTTTTCCCCCGTTCCCTAAAGATGAACAACGTAAAAAAAAAACAACAACAGAAAGTATCCCAGTACAATACTCCCTCTTTGGTTCGAAACAGCTATAATTGATTTAGTGACGCTTTGGACGTCTTCAGATGACCTTCGTCCTGATTCGGAACAGTTTGATGTACTTCATGATCGTATCCTTGAAGCTCATAAGGATTTTATTGATCTGCTTCACCACGTAGCATTTTCTCAAAATAACACGAAATCTCGAACCACTGAAGACAGAAATGAACACTCAGCTAAACCAGGAGGTTCTGAGAAAAAGAATTTCAGTTCTGCGCTTGCGGTATTCCTTGGTGAGTCGAGGAAGCCAAGCAAATTCACTGATGAGCAACGGTTTGTTTTTATATGTTTTTTCCATCGACATGTTTTACTGGCATTTTCATATAGCTTTAAGATAAAGCCACTTAACTCCAACCTTTACACGACGTACAATAAAAACAGTCATCTAATGATATGGAGTGATTGTAATGTATTACTAAAAGTTGTTTGTAAGAATACCTTCACTGCATTCCATAAAATGATGGGAGATGCTGATGATGATGTTATTGATTTGGTATCAACAGCTAATGGAACAACTCGCATTCCTTCATTTGACTCCCCGCTAGCGAGCCCTCGCAAACGACCAGATGAAATGACCGATTTCCAAGCGTTAAAAAACATCATAAACGCATTGCAGTCGAAGCTCACTCGAACTATAGCTACAGGAAGGATGGATTCGATGTGTACTAACTTGTGTCTCACTGGTTTTATTAGGTGTAATATTAATTGGGCATTCGCAGCAGAACCAAAGCGGGTGTGTTGTTTATCTTATTTCCTCTTAACAATTGATTGTTGAATTTCAACCTAAATTCACTAAAACAGATTCGAAGCTACTGCCATACTCTTCTACTATCACTAGTAGAGCTTCATGAAGCGACAGTACGTCTAACGAGGGGTTTTGCTACTAGGGACGTTCTTCGAGTTACGATGGAAACCTTGATGGCAGTCTTTTTATATTCGGTTCGTCATCTCGACTTCTTCGATGCATCACCTCTGTGTTCAGCTAATGCTACTCTCCAGTTAGAGTTAGAGATGGAGTTCTTAAGCCAATGCATTTCTGGTTTTAAAACATCGAAGTCACAAATGTACCAAAACCTTTCTCGTGAATACCTAATGCAGTTTTATGTTAATACTAATGAAGAAGCTGAGAGGAGGAGGAAGATTAGAAATAAAGTTCTACTTGACTTTCAACGATCTAAAGTATTGATTGATGCGCTTAAGCACGACCCAACTCCGACAGGAGACTAAACATTTCCACGTGTGGTGTGTAACTTTTACACGAAATGTCAATTCTTGCTTCCCTCTGATGAGATAAATCATCAGTTTCTTTTTTAACATTCCTAGGACAGACAGAATAATATCCTTCGATGGCGCGCTTTTTACTGAAATTGTACAATACGTTCCGCATCGAATCCAGTTTATAAATAGACATACCAATAGAAAGGAAGGGAAAAAAAAAAAAAAAAAAGTGATTTGGTATTTTTATGTTTGTTCTTTAAACAGTTTCTTACAACTAATTTAATGTGATAATTTTTGACATTGGAGATGACAATGTGTTTGTTCTGATTTTTATTTTTTCAAAACAGCATCGTGTGGTTTGTTTGTACAACTGCATACAATTATTGTGATACACAGTACATGTATCAATTATGGATCACCCCGTTGATCATGTAGTTAGCGTTGAGGATGTGTGGGGAAGTCGATGGCTGAGATGTCTTTTTCAGGTTTCAAAGTTCAATCCTGATCAACTGCTGACGCAGTTTTCAAAAAAAGATCGAACCTGGGGGATTGACTTTTATATGAGGTGTTTCTCACAGTTACCAACAGAAGAAACTGCTGCTCTTACTTGGAGTCATCAGAATACCGACAAAGCGAAAAGTCATCAACACAGTGCTTTGTACAGAGTCGAAAAGGACCACAATAATAATAAAAGACTTCGAATTAGGTTTTTCAAAGCCGATCATCCGTACGATTTAGAATTCCCAGACTCCTTCCTAAGAGAAAGGTTCTACGAATGTGCGAAAGCGCTTCGGCAATTTCCCGTTTGGTTACCATCAGTTTGCCCTATTAAAGCTTCAAGACCATTAGCAATAGAAATACATGGTAAAGAAACTGTTGAGACGATTGGTGGAGCTACTAATGAGACACAAGAAGTGTCTGGTATTGCGAAACTTAGAGCCTCTATATCACCAACTGAAGACGTAAAGCTTTGGACTGGTACGATAGATCTCAGACATGGGTTGCCTAACCCTAGATCTCTACATGAATATATGCCTCCTGGAGTAGCTGATTTCTACGTCGCAACCTTCCAAGATGTTCCTGCGAGTCTACAACGAAATAGTCAACTTGGTGAGATGCTTTCTAAACACTTAGGACCTGATTATGTTCCTTTGTTATCAACTGAGCTTGAGGCTGGTAAACGAACAGTTGCTATGCAGGTCATTTGTAACAAACAAAAAGCTCTTCGAGTTTCTAACACAGGAGCTTGGACAGGAAACTTAACAAGAAGTAGACGACAAGCATCAAAGGGAAAGAATCCATTTTCAGGACTTCGAAAGAAGAGTGGTATGGACGCGAATACCGGAGGGTCTGCAAGTGGAACTGGAACCGCAACAACTGACATGGTGTCACTATCATTCAACGTCAATGAGACTAGCTTATGTTTTATTGCAACTAAAATCGCGATGTTGGAAGACGACGTTGGAGAAGCCGGCATTCAAATTCGCAATGACACTCTCAAGCAACTTTTAACCAGATTAGAGCTTGGCGCCTCATCAGGTGGAGACACCTGTCAGAAGTTTGATCACAGTTTTATTATGGGTGGTATTGGGTATGGTTGTGAAGTTGAAAACCATAATTGGCACTCACTCTCTCAACTACCACAGTCTGCAGATAGACTACAACGTGAAGTAAAAGACAATAACTGTTTATCCAATTTCATTGAATCAGACTTAGTGATGTCCCGAACAGCTAATTTAAACGAACTAAATCTCAGTCAACGCATCTTATACAAGTCACTGCCTGGACAAGTTATTATTCCTCAGAATCAGTGCTATCGAACTTTTCACTTTGAAGCTCAGAGTGGTAGGCATATGTCTCACGGAGTCAGTCATCAGTTCGCGATATCATCACAGTTGATTTATCCACAGGCTCTTGCTCCACCACCAGCTAAGAGACAATTAATCATAAGCAGCGTAGAGTATATACCTCCTCAAGTAGGAGTAGGAAGTACTGGACCTCTGATGTTAGTAGTTTACAGTCCTTGTTTAACTAATACAGTAAAGACTGCACTTGTTAATAATCAAATCACTGGATTGGATCCATTGATTCCTGCGACCACTGCTAGAATATTTTTAGAAAGGCAATACGTTTGGTTTTCTGTTACTACCGATAAAGAAAAAGACTTTCGAGATATTTACGGAACAGGCCTCCTACCTTTATCTGGAATCATAGCAAATGAGTCTGTTGGTGACATGGCTGTGGAAATTCCTATTTATCGAGGAGGAGTTTCGTCGACAGCGAGTTTGAAATGTCGTTTATCTGTTTTAGTTGATCGTTCTCCAATCATGGCGGCTTTAAAAAAAACTGAACATCGAGAATCTTCACCGAGATCTGTCATAGCAACCGAAGAGAATGCAGCTTGGGAAGCAATAATGAAACTTGTTCCATTATCGCTGGCTGATATCACACGAAAGACTATTGAAAGACATCGCGAAGAGCGTCGTGAGCTCGAAGACGAGGATGAGTTTGATGGTCGTGCAGACGTCGAAGATTTAGAAGAAGAGGCTTGGACAGCTATTCAGCTATCACTATCAACGTTGACTGAAGCTGCTCATCAACAGGCAACTGATCAAGGACAAGTTGTCGATTTTGAAAATCAAAATCGACTGTCAATTGAAAATGAGGAACTCACTGAAAGAAATGCTATCATCGTATTTCATAATCAGCATATGCAACTTACAACTCAGTTGACACAAAACTTATCATCTGTACGAACCTCTGAAACCACAAACAGAGCATCAATATCAGCTGAAGAAGATGCAGAGTTTTCTTCTTTACTAACGACAGTCTCTGCTTCCCAAAGAGGTAGCACTGAGCTTGTAGAATCCCATCACAGAACACAAATATTAAAAGAGGAAGCTGCTGCGATGGCTGACATTGTCTTAGCGATAAATGCAAGCACGGAATCTCTGTTTTCACTTAATCAGGAGAAACAGCGACAATCGTTCATCTCTCAAGTAGAAGTCTTAATCGGAGATCACGTTCAAAAAGAAGAACAAACAGAATGGGAAACAATTATATTTGATTTTGAGAAGAAGAAGAATTCAATTTTAGCTGCGGCACGTGAAGCATGGGACCTGAGACAGAAGCGTCAACGTGACACGGTTGAACAGGCGGAAATTGGTCCGAGAAGGCTAATTGAGGTCGAGGAAAATGATGAATTTTCAAAAATCTTTCACATAGCGTTATCTGAATACGCAATAGCAAAGCAAAGTGAAGGTGAACGACTCGCTAAGATAGAAAGACATCGAACTGGTCTAATTCAGGAGGCCCTCGATATCTGTGAAGAGATTCAACAAGACGAGTCTGTAAAGTTTGAAGTCCTTCTAAAGTACGAAGCCAGCGATAGAGCGAATGTCTTACAACAATTACGACTCCAATTTGAAAAGAAAATACAAAAAGATCTTCAGCAACAAGAGCTAAGAACTCGAACCAACATTTGTAAATCAGAACAAGAACTGTGGCGTCGAATTATAACATCAGAAATCTCATGTCGGAATGAAGCCCGTCATCAGTTGCAAGCTCGTCAATATCACGAAAGAGCAGCATCAGCTGATGATGAAAGTAAAGACAGAAGTTTTCATGAACTAAAAGAAGCTAGTGCCTGGACACTACTAATTCAAAGTCATCAGATTGAAGTAGCAGCCGCAGACAGTAAAACTCAAGGAAGGATTCAAGAAGAAATCACTGGCCGGAATAATGTCACGATGGAAGAAACAGAACTTTGGTTTGGAATGATGGAAATCGAAAGAGAAAGTCGGAAATGTGCTCGACGATCTCATCAAGATCGAATCCTGCGAGCACTACGAGAACGTTCTGATTTAGAAGTATTAGAGTCAACTAGAAGATCAGCTATTGAAAGGTCAGAACAAGCATTCTTTCAGACCCTAGCTGAAGATCACGTCTTACCAGATGTTTTGACAATAGAATACTCACATTCAATATCTGAATCTGAAATATTTCAACAACAACAACGCATCCCTCTCAACGAACAACGACCTCGCATGCTACTCGAACGAGAAGAACAAAAATCATTTGACGACATCGTTTCTGATTTCCAACTTGGATTCTTGGATTCTGAAATCCGCACGTTAATGTCACAGGTGTGTATCCTTGATTGGTTAAGATCTACATTGATGATGGTTAATAAAATCAAAACAAACAAACAAACAGGCTATTACAGAAGAACAAACCACGCGAGCAGCAACACTCGAAGAACAAAACAGTACTTGGGAAGACATACTCGATGCTTTTGTGGATGAGAAAACTGTTGCGGTATGTAACTTATATCAATTATATATTTTTGAGAGCGGGGAAAAAAAAAAAAAAAAAACTATAAATCTCAACACAGGCATCCCACGCTATAAAACACCAAGTCGGTTCGCAATCATTGTTGCAAGAAACTGAATGGGAAGAGCAATGTGGACGACGAGAATGTCTGGTTTCTTTTTTAAATGAAATTGAAAAATTCATAACAGAAAAAGAGAACGACCTTCGGGATATGATAACAAAAGAAGCCATCGCAATATACGACGATCTGACTCCAACTTATAAAACAGAATTAAAAGCTGCTACCCGAAGATTAAAACAACGCGAACTCTCAGAAGACTCAATCCGATGGGAAGAAGAAGAACTCAGAAATGCTATTTCTATCGAAGAAGAAAGACTTCGAAGTAATCTCAAAGACATACAACAAGAACACGCGAGTGTTGCAATAAAGTTCTACACTATTTATGGAGAAAGTAGTTGTGATGATGATGATGATGACTCGGTTCAAAGTGAACCCCAGCAGTGTATTTATAGCTATCATTCTTCTCCGTCAGTTATCCCACTGGACACTGAAGAAGAGAGTTCATCAGACTCGAGAGACGATTCTTATTTACTAAATGAGACACCCGACTCACTTCCATTTAAACAACCAGATTCTTACAGTAGTAGATTATCGGTTGATGCACTTCAGAATTTTGAATATTCTCCAATGTCTCAAGAGGGGTATGCTGTTGAATCACCTTTTCCAATTAATAGTAAAGTTCAAATACCTGAAGGTAATTTAGCATCTGTTCTTGCTTATGATGGACTTGTTGGAAGGGTTACCGTATCGGGTTGTGATGGAATCCAAATATTCGATGAGAGGCTACTCAAGAGATGTGATGTATCTCTGCAAGACTCTGATCAAGAAGAAGACCATTCAGATCTTAATATTGGTGATAGGGTTTATGTGGTATCTCCATCAGGAGAAGGTGTTGTTGTTTCTCTTGATGATGACAATCAACTAGCAACTATCTCATATGATGATGGTACTGTGAGATTAGTTCCGTATCATTTAATTCAAAATCCTTTTACTTTTAGTAGACACCAAACCAGTCCATCAGCTATAAGTTATCACCCAGACAAGTTTGATATTGGTGATAGTGTTCGAGTGTTATCACCACCAGGGGAAGGCATCGTATTATCAATCAACTCTGAAAAACAACAAGTAACTGTTTCACTCAATACTGGTATTGATAGACAGTTCCCAAATCATTTGGTTAAGTTGATGGGATCATCAGAATTACAACGACAAGCTACGAATCAAACTACAACAACAAGTGAGAGTAGTTTAATAAAACACGGCGACACCATTCACGTTATTAGTAAACTAAGAAATGGTTTAGTAGTAGACAACGACGTATCAGAGCAGTTGTTGTTGATTGGATTTGGTGATGAAATCTCTGTTTTAATTCCTCGTCAATTCATAACAACCAATGACACTGACAGACCAATTCCACTGAACGGAGACGCGGTAACGGTATCGATACCTGAAGGAAATGGAATAGTGAAATCAATTAACAAAATAAATCAAATTCACACGATCTCATTCGAAGATACTAACATCGGCATTCAATACATTCCTAGTCACGTTGTTTTTCAGGGACGATCTACTACTCGAGATGATAAGGTAATTGAATACGAGAAAATTTTAAATGACAACTTTGGTAAAGTAGTTCATCATACCCCAAGCAAAAGTACTAAAATAGTAATCGGTTGTGGAACTAACGGTGAAGTTGTTGTGATGAATTCTGATTCATCAGTTGAACAGTTGCCAGAGAATGACATCATTAAAGCAATCTCAGAGCCGTCACAATCTTTATACAGAACTATTAGTAATGAAACATCGACTACACTAATAGTAGGTACCAACTCAGATGGTCGTCTCATCACAATCAGTAATGATAATACTGTGCAACAAGAACCAATTGATAATATCTTTTGCACTCAACCGACAGTTGAGGAACGTCTTTATCCGGTGAATTCATTCGTCGATATAAAAAATTCTACCGAAACCGGAATTGTTGTTGGTCATTGTTATGAATCTCATCAAATTGCTGTTATGAATACTAACAGTTGTGAAGTAGAACTTTACTCTGTGGAGAGTCTTGTATTAAAAGATAGTAATCATTTATATCCGATGGGCTCACAAGTAGTTTTGAATACCTCTGATGACCGTAACCAATATAATGTAATAGGTCACTTTCAAGAGAATGATTCAACTCATGTAATTCTACTTCATGAAACCAGTGATGAGATACGCGATGTTATCGATAGTGATCCTACAATATATTGTAACTTACCAAGAGGTACACCTGTTAAAACTATTGAGGGAGATGACGCTATCGTCGTGTCTGTACAAGACTCTAATGTTTGGATATCACAAAATAACTCAGTACCGGATAATCCCATCTGGACCAGTCCAGTTCGAGTCCCGATATCGGATATTTTTATCCCAGAAGGGACACTTGTAAGATGTAAAGACACTAATCAAGAAGGTCAGGTTTGCTCATCAAATCCACTGCAAGTGCGACTCGATGACAACACAGAACAAGACTTCACATTAAATGACATAGAAATTAAATTCAAGAAAGAGAATGCGAATACCGACAGAACGTATAAGCAAATCACGACCAGTTCGAACCTGAGTGGAAGCATTTTATTTGAAATTGACAATACGGCATTCATCGAACAGAACACATCGGATGGTGAAATAACTGCGATAATGAAAAATGAGTTGGATGTTGTGAATAGCAGAGAACACTTATTTCCATTGGGGTGCTCAGTAATAAAAGAATCAGATTTTGATGACGAAGTAGTCGGGTATTACAAAGACCATCTTGTAGTGAAATGCAGATCAAAAATAATATTACTCCTACCATCAGTCGATATGATTTCACATCAGTACAGTGTGAATACAATAGTTGATTATAACACAGGGCAATGTAGTATGAAAGGAATGGTATTGGGACCTCCGATTATAAAACTAGATAATAAGATTCCCATTTTGATAGGCAACGATGTAGTCTTAGTAGCGAAAAATGAAATTTCAGTTCAAAATACTTATTCTGGACGATGGAGTATCGATACTGATACACCGATGATTGTTATATCTAATCCGATACCTGAACTGAACTGTTCTGTGATTGTAAACAACTCAAACACTCTGCAATTGCATTCTGAAATTGATTTACTCATTCCTAATGACATTGACACCCTTCAAAGTGAATACAAACTCCACATGTCCACATCGGTGGGTATCATCGTTGGTTATCATTTAGCAAAGAAACAGATTGCGATTGATAATAATTCAGAAATTAAATTTTACCGACCTGATGAAATTGTTCTTCGGTCTGTCGGTAGCGTTCCATCTTTTGTTGCCAAACAAGGATCACAATTCACATATAAAATAGTAAATCAACAATTCGACGATAACATCGTTATTGGTTGCAGGACAGACAGTGGTTTGTTTCAGTTACTTCGACGGAATGAAATTATTCCAGTGGCGGATATGAGTTTTCCAAGAATTGGAGAAGTGGTTCAAGATTCTGATATGAGCCACCACTTAGTAGTTGGACATCAAAATGACACAGCACAGGTAATGTTGACCGACTTAGGAACAGGTTGTTTTCACATAAAAAGCCTTGAAAACATTCACGTTGATGCCAATTATGTATTTCCTGACATAGTTGGAAAACGAGTTCGGTATATTTCATCTGGAGAGTACTACACTGCAATCACAATTGATCCTTCAACAGGAAGATGTGTCGTGAAGACCAACACAGGTGAGTTTCAAACAGTCTTAAGCAGCAATATAACCCTAGATGACAATAGCCCTGTGTCTATTATGGAATTGAGTGAAGCAACGATGATTGAATATGACAATGAAGCCTACAAAGTCTTATTAAATGTTAATAACAAATTATTATGTGAAAAAGTATCATCTCCTACTCTAATTGAGATAGATGCTGTTGATGCGTCGATTACAAAGACTTCTTCAGATCAAAAATTTAATTTTGGAGAAACAGTTCAAGACTTAACTGGGAATCTGTATTCAGTAGTAGGGGAACAACCTTCTTCGAATAATGTAATAATCAGGGATAGACATACGTCAGTTTTGCAGAGTATTCATAAATCACTTGTGTCACATTCATACAACACGACAGCCTATACCTTTAAGCAAGGCTCTCTTGTTGTTTTTCAAAATCGTTTATATCGATTGTTGGGATTTGCGCCATTGTTCGATTCTCTTATTCTTCATCCTGCTTGTGGAGGACCTCCTGTTGTTGCTACTCGGCAATTAGTTTGTGAGCCAAACCCTGATGATGATGACCTGCTATCATACTGCCCACCAGATGTTGGATCGTATGTCAGAATCGGTGGATTTGATTCAGAAAAACGATTTAAGGTAATAACAGCTGATCACACGCATGGCATGCTTACATGTATTGATATGGATGGTCAATTTCACAATGTCGAACAACATACTAGCGTCGAGTGTTCTTTACCATTAAAAACTATTGCTGTGGGAAGTATTGTTGAGCTTGATGAGTCTGGAAATAAGTTTACGGTAGTCGGATTTGATTCAGTCCTCGACACGGTTATTTGTTTGTCTCACGTTCAGCAGAAATCTTTATTTATAACTATTCCTAGTGAGCGGTTGATTCTGGTTTCTGAAACTCAATCGTTTTCTATCAATGACGCTGTCCAACTTTTGAACTCGTCTGAAAAATATACCATTCTGGGAACCGATCCTGCGACCAATCGGATGATAACTTTATCATCGAGTAACTCGGAGATAGTTTTGTTACATTGCAGTGAAATCTTCAAGTGTGAAAGTGATGAAGTAGATTTCAAGTCATCGATTGTGCAAGAGTTAGGGTCTGGAATCACTTATGGAGTTTTAAATTATGACTCGAAGACAGGCTATATAACATGCCTGTCGTGTGATGGTATTCCTTCGATACGATTATTTAGAAAAAGCGACGTTGTTGTTGTTGGTGGTGTTAGTGACCACACTTCTCCAGCAATTGGAAGCAGCATCACCCTTAAAGATGGTACATCGCATACGGTTATTGAGAATGATGAATGTACTGGAAGAGTAGTATGTTTATCAATTCAAAAAAACAATCAAATTGACACCATCAGACTCCTTTCATGTGAATGTATCACTGAAACTATCCCACAGTCAGACGTACGTATTGCAGTTGGTACGGTCGTTCAACACTCATCCGAAGTAAAAACGGGAATAGTAATTGGATACTACGAACCTCTTAATCGTTACTTTGTTAGATTTAACGATAAAGACGTTATCTTATTACACTCAGAAGTATTCATAGCGACGACAGATCAATTGAATTTATTGTATCCAGTTGGGAGTACGGTCAGCGCTACTCATCCGATTTCTGAACAACCTTCTCAGGCTATAGTGCTTTACGTTGACGTGTTCAGTGGAATGGTTTTTGTTAGATTTTCAGACTCTGTTTTGCTTGATGTGTTTTTCACTAAACTGTCATTAAATAAACTACCAACGTCAAACCTATCAGAGATGTATCCTTTACAGTCAGTGTTGTCAGTGTCGACTAGCTCATTAAAATCTCGAGAAACAGAACGCTATCTGGTAACAGGTCATGGTACAGATGGTACTTCTATCATTGGATATAATAGTGATTTCGGTTGGAAAATAATTCAAGAAATGGAAATATTAACTGCGGTGACACCACAGAATGCAACGCTATTACAAGACAGGTTTCCATCAGGTAGTTGTGCTGCAGACTCACACAGTGGAACTGTTGGTATTGTCGTCGGATATGATTTGATACTTCAGAGAGTTGTGATTCAGGATACCAATACAGGAACTGTCTCTCTTATACAAGCTGATCAATCAGCAGTAGTATCTCACAAGACTTCACTTAGTACTCAATTTCCTCTTGGAACAGTTGTAGATAATATTGTTACTGGACGACAAGGTGTTGTAGTGGGACACTCACAAGTATTTAATTCATTCTCTTATGTTATCACAAAGTCAACCACTGATGAATCTTATTATTCATTTCCTGAAGAACAGCTGAGACTTTCAGAACCTTCAATTTCATCTGAAGAGTTAAAACAAAAATTTCCAAAGTACTGTTTAGTTTCAATCAAGACAAACTCACCGAAGACAGCAGTCGTACTTAGTCATCTTAATTACGGAATGTTAGTAGTGAGAATCACTGAGGGAATAGAAACAGGTTCTACATCATTAATAAACCATTCATCAGTTCAACTACTTGACTACGCCTCACATGAAGTTGGTGTTCCCATCACGAATGACAAGATACCTCTCCATACAACAATTCAAATCAAAGACTTAACAACAGCAACGGAACTTAACGGTTGCAGTGGTAAGGTTGTTGGTTACGAAGATGAAAGATACATAGTTCATGTTGATTATGAACTTTTTAATTCAATTGGTCACAACCCTACTGGTTCCCTTCATGTTAGAGTGTTATCAGAAAATAATATCTCAATAACGTCTCATAATGATGAATTGTCTCGTATTAAACGTGACATGCAACGATCTGCTATAGAAGCTGAGCAGAGTAGAACAGCGTACATCACTGACGTGATGGATATTCAAAGAGAATCGAATGCTGCGAAAAAGGAAATGCATAGAATGGCTGCAGAGTTAGAGCATGTTAGAAGTGAGAATTCAAATCTAAAAAACCAACTATCAGCACAAAGAACAACACCGGTCTTTACTCCAGGATGTACTGTAGAAGTATTGTCGTCAGGGTTACAAGGTGAAATTCTACACATTGATAACTCTAGGGGTTGTATTATGCTAGAAGGACATTCTGCTCCTCAGTGGATGTCATTGGACTTATTGAGAGCAGGAAGATGTTTAGATAAGGATTTATCGAAAGCCAGATCGGAAATAGCCAGACTGCAATCTCTGTTGTCTGGTGCTTTCAGTAGAGAAGAACAACTTACTAAACAGGTGTCTGAAAAAGATGATCAAATAAAGAAAACATCTGAGAGGGTCGTCGAGTCTACTGCTCCTCCATCAATATCAGATTCCCCGAGTGATCTCACATCGACTTTAATATCAGCAAGAAAACGAGTTGAATGGCTGTCTCGAGGGGTTGCTTCTTCTCCAGGTGCTCCATCAGTCAGCAAATCATCACCTCCACCAACAGAGCTGGTAGCCTCATTCAAGAAACGAACATCTGGCGGTCGGGAAGGGTTTTGGGAACACAACACTGATCTACCACTTCCTCCTAGTTTCTATCCGGACTCTGCAGAGAAGGCTGCAATTGATCCGGAGTAAATCAATCACTTCTTCTTTCAACCCAACTACGAATGTAGTTGGGTTGAAAAGGAGATCAAAAAAAAAAAAAAAAAACACTAGATATTAATTTGTATAATAAACGTGAACAATGATTATGAAAAAAAAAAAAAAAAAAAAAGCGAACTGTTGGTATCGTTTCTGGCATTTTGTTGTATACTTTTTGAGACCTGTAATTTTAGTTTTATCTTTTTTTTTTTTTTCGTCCTCGAACAATCTATTATTTGTAAGAGAGAACATTACCAGCAGGTGAATTCCCTTGAGTGACGACAAGGAGCAAAAAATCATGGTCTTTTTTTTATTGTAGGTACGTTTTACTCTTATGTTGTTGTTGATTTTTTTTTGTTCAATGTAGTCTAGGGGAAAAAAAAAAAAAAAAAAAAAAAAAGAAATCTCTCTACGATTAGACACCCTGATTCATGTTATCTTCTTTTTTTATTTTCTATTTTTGCTGTATCGTATTTTTTATTTTTTTTTTTTTGAATTCTAATTTTAATGATGTCAAGTGATTATTTTTTCTTAAATTATTTTCTAAGTAACAGGTACGTAACACGTGTGTAGGTTTTCCAGTACCCGACTTGGAAGTTTCATTGTAAAGGTGTTTATGATTTATTCCTCCTACAGCACTTACCCCTACCCCTCCCATCCTCCCTCCCTCTCTTTGATCGACTGCTTAAGTGACTAATACAAAAGTATGAATCTTCTGAATAATAATTTTGGGGGACATGCTAATCCCAAGGTTCCTAAGGACCAGACTCCGTGTAAGTATTTTTCATTAGGACAGTGTACGAGGGGAGCTGAGTGCGAGTGGATGCATAATGGTATGAACATGGGCGGGGGATTTGGTAACCGGGGAGGAGGTATGCACCCAAGTATGGGAGTAAGAAAACCTCCAGGTGTATTTAACCCAGCTCTTAGTCAGGGAATGGGAGGTCGCCCTGCTGGTGGATTTAACCCACAAATGACCCAACAACTTGTTGATCAGTTGGGAATGAACCAACAACAGTACCCAGTTCTTCAGCAAGGACTTGCTGATATCGTATGTTAGTTTCTGTTTCAGGTTGTTGCAATTCGTTCTTTGTGACAATAAATAATAATAAAACTTAAAAACAGTTCTCCTCTGGACTTGCCCAGCAGCTCATTGGACCGCCACAGATGTTTGGCAACCCTGCGCCACACCACTTCTCACCAATGGGACCATCCTATGCCAGAGGCAGAGGTGGAAAGGGAGGAAAGGGAAGAGGTGGACCACGCCCTGCCAACCTTCCTCCAAAGGAGCAGGTGATCTGCAAGTACTACTCCCAGGGACGTTGTGATAGAGGAGATGCTTGTGAATGGCAGCACCCTGGATACGTATGTGCTATTTTTTGTGGATTGTTTCACAATTTTTGAGAGTCGTACAATAAAGCAATCGGTTTCAACACCGACAATACACAAAAACCCTTTTAAAAAAACAGAAGGACGGACGTCCAGTTCCAACCAAGGCGCTTGACAAGTATGGAGAGCCTCTCCCACCAAAGAATGAGGTTCCTTGCAGCTTCTACGCCAAGCCAGGTGGCTGCAAGTACGGTGCCACCTGTGAATGGAAGCACGATTAAGAAGGGCAAAGGGGTAGTCGTACCCCCGAACCACAACCGTCGTCGCTGCTGAGGGAGAAGAGAATAATTGAACGACAAAAAAAAAAAAAAAAAATAACAGAAGGGGGATAACAAGACAAAAAAACAAAAAACAAAAAAAAAATCTGAAAAAAGGAGCAC
This sequence comes from Flectonema sp. DT1601, assembly GCA_964019425.1. Lineage (NCBI taxonomy): Eukaryota > Euglenozoa > Diplonemea > Diplonemida > Diplonemidae > Flectonema > Flectonema sp. DT1601. Next base: position 565,830 of record OZ025823.1, on the reverse strand, counting down.
CTTTAACATCAGGAACAAAAAAAACAAAAACAAAACAAAACATCGATAGGGATGAAAAAGATAAACTGACGTCCCGCATAAAGAAGCGAAAATCATGAAACAGAAAAAAAAAAAAAAAAAAAAAAAGGCAAGAGAAAAACACCAGGTTGTTCACCAGTGGGGATTATTTTATATAGTTGAGGGTCTCCACACTGGCCTCCCACAACGAGCTCACCTACATTGACAAATTTTGGTGTTGGTGTCCGAACATGGTGTTAAAGAAGAATAAAAAAAGCCAAAGGAAAAAAAAAAAAAAAAGAGAAAACGAATAGGCAAAAGAGATATTTCCATTTCACCCCACCCTCAGCAATACAGCGAAAAACAAGAAAAAAAAAAAAAAAAAAAAAAGAGAGAGAGATTTCTTTTTTCTGCTGTTGTTTATGCAGTAGTGATTTCAAAAAAAAAAAAACATTTTTTTCATTATGAAAAAAAAAAAGCCACTGCGGAGCGACAGCAGACGCCAAAAACTATGTTCTGTGGCGAGAATTTCTCGAAGAAAAAAAAAAAAAAAAAAAACGATAAATAAACAAGCTAAGATTCCCATTTAATATCATCTTAATGTGATTTGTGACTTCGTTGCATTACTAATTGGTAGTACCTCAACTATCTCCGAGTTTAATGGATGTTCTTAAAATGGGATATCTGTGCGAAATAAAAGAAGAAAGAATCGAAGAAGAAGAAGAAGGAAAAAAAAAAAAAAAAAAGGGAGCTTATGGTGTTGCAGTCCACGTTCTTCTCCGAAACAGGGTCATGCGCGGGAAAACGCGCAAAAAAAAAAAAAAAAAAAACTGACTTTTCAGTTCCCTTGCAAGACTACGATTGAGAGAACAGTTTTTGGACTGCAGCACCTGAAGGATGCCTGGAAGAAAAACAGAATTGAAGAAGAAGAAGAAGAAGAAGAAGGAAAAAAAAAAAAAAAAAACAACAACAACAGTGTTTTGTCACAAAAAAAGTCCCCGAACCAGATCCCAACAAAGTGGGTTGATATTATCCAACTTTTAAGTTGTATTCCTGTTTATTAAATTATTTATTTTTTTTTAAAAAAGTTTTTTTTTTTCAATAATAAAAAAAAAAAAAAAAAAATGCAATAATAAAAACAACAACCAGCATGGTAGTGATGTCCAACGATAAAGTAAACGAAATGTTACAACGATCACAACAGTTTCCAAAGAGTATAGTATCACCAGACTATTGGAGAGAGTTATGTCCATGGCTAACGGTCTCCGTAGATGTTGAAGAAGAGCCATCAGACTCACCTCTTGAACAATCGGAATCAGAAATTAACAATAGAATGAACCAAATGAAAAGAGATGGCTTCTTTGTTCTAAAATCCGATGAAACAAACATTCCTCGAAACACAATTGAATTACTCCGTCGTGGAGTTAGTCAAATAGTTTCCCATGGTTGGCAGGCTACTTTTATAACAGTTTATGACGAGGCTTGGATAGTTGCGAAGGCCTTAGAACCAATAATATCATCAGCAACAGGTGGATATAAAATATTTAATCATGATTGGTTAGCCTATCACGTTGATGCATCTGAAAGCGGAATGCCTCCCCACAGAGACTTTCCGAAATGCTCACCAGAATCTTGGCATGACGACAATATGATGTTTCCGAAAGTAGCAACAGCCTGGATAGCTCTATCGGATGTCACTTCAGCTCATAGTCATCTCTATTTTCTTCCTGCTTGTAAGGATCATTTGTATAGGTTTGTTATCCTTATTTATTTTTTTTGTATTGACTTCTAACTTAACAACTCACAACACAGATCACAAGACTCAGAGGATCCAACAAGCTTGTTTAATTCTCCAGAGATGTTCCAACACATTAAAAGCGTTCCCTTAGATGCTGGTGATGTTGCCGTGTTTAGTCATCGGGTATACCATTGGGGATCCTCGTCAAGTCCTGATGTTGATAACCCAAGGATAGCATTGGCGATGGGGTTTTCTGATGATTCATTTAAACAGCCGTGTATTCCTTGGTGTTCATCAATGTTTTCAATAATTCCATTGGATTGCCGACTTTCACTAATTTCTGGTCAATTAATTATTTATAATAAAAGACACGATGGAGGTCCTTGGCCTCTATCGGATGATTCTGAAAATGATTTTCAATTCATAGCCTTCCTATTGTCATTAGTCAAAAAGAATCTCTTGGCTATAGATGAGACGTATGCGAGGACTGTTTTCAATTCTCCGGTATTGAAAAGCATTGCTTTATAGTTTTAATTATTTAACGTCGATTGACATTTCGTTCTTTCGCATTTACATTTAATATTTAAAAAAAAAATTATTATTAAGTTCGGTTCGTATTTACACTTTTAACTTTGATGGTTGATGTTTTTTCTTTAGTGTTTTTTTTTTTTTAAAAAAAACTTTATAATTATTTTTTATATAAGGCGAGATCCCTATCTCGAGACCAGCAAAGATGAGCGCCTCACCCACTAAGGAAACTACCGACTTGATAGAGTACTTCATAAATCTCTTTCCTGGTATGGAACCAGCGTTTGTCTCTGACGTGGCGAGTAGCGGAGATATCGCTGGCGACAAAGCAAAGATTCATGAGTTCTTAGTTGGAATGGGTGGCATCCCAACAGAACAAAATTTTGTTGACGTTGATGATGTCGAAGAGGACCTCATTGAGGATATGGAGGAAGTACAAGATTTCATAATGGAAAGTAACGAACACGTAGCTAATTTAATGGCTAATTTGGAAGCAACAAACACGGAAGCGATTGAGCAGGTTAGAGAGGATATAAGAAAAGGTGAATCGATGTTGAAAAAAGAAGGCATCCATCCTATCTCAAAGGAATCTCTCGACTTTATGATCCGCGAAGCTAATGAAGTATTGTCTTGTGTTTCAAGACCAGAAACAGAACTCGAGCAGTCAGTTCACGTTGATATTCCTGTAGCTAGAACTGGTGCTGATCCTGCTGAAGTAGAACGGTTACGTGAACAAGTAAGGAAAGAACAACGAGAAAAACAGGAGCTTCAACGCCAGCTTGACAACGCTATGAACGAACGCGACCATCTAGCATCAGCTCAGAGTTTAGATAAACCCAGAACTGTATCTACGTCGTCAATCGCCCTCAAAGATGCGAACAAGAAACTCAAAGCTAATGAACAACACGCGACCAAAAGTTTGGAAAGCGCCACGGCATACGCTGCAGGTCTCAAGGAAGAAAATGACAACCTCCGCGATGCTCTGATCACTTTTATCACTCACGCAAAGCGAACCATTTCCAGAGTTCGTGAGAATTCTGCTGCTGCAAAGTCAGGACTTGAAGAGGAGATGACTCGATCAAAGGCTGACTTTGAAACGTGTTTCACTACAATTGGTAAATTAAAGCAAACAGAGATGATGGAGAAACTCTACAAGAAGATGGAACGCATGTACAGAGAAGAGGTTGCATTACGTAAACAATACTACAACACCATTCAGGAATTGCGTGGTAATATCAGAGTATTCGCTCGTGTTAGACCATTAATTGGTCTTGAAGTCGCAAAGGGTAACACAGAGACGTGTACTAACTTCCCTAAAGATGAACCAGAGATGCTCACTGTTGCTGATACCAGAGGAACTAAGAAATACACTTTTAATAAAGTTTACGGTCCAAAGAGTACTCAGGAAGATATCTTCGTTGATACTCTTCCTCTAATTGACTCAGTTGTTGATGGTTACAATGTTTGTGTCTTCGCATACGGTCAAACTGGTTCAGGAAAGTCGTTCACCATGGAGGGTCCTAGCATGGAAGACGTTGCCAACGAGGGGGAGTTTTTAAAGCTTCGCGGTGTCAACAGACGTGCTATTGACAGATTGTATTCAATAATTTCAGAACGTTCTGATGCTGAAGAAGTTACAGTGTACTTGTCTGTACTTGAGATCTACTGTGAAAAGATCAGAGATTTACTTCAGACAAATAAGAAATTAATTGACAACGCTGATCCTAAAATCAGAGTTGGACTTCATCCGGTTGGAGAATTTGAAGTTCCGGGTAACTACGTAGAGGGATTAGTACAGAAGCAGGTTGGTTCAGCAAAAGAAATTGTAACTTTATTAGATCAAGCAAAGTCTTCAAGAAAGGAAGGAAAGACTGACATGAACGCTCACAGTTCTCGTTCTCACATGATTCTTACTCTTGTTGTTTGTTGTAAGAATGTCGCGACGGGTGCTCAATCATTTGGTAAACTCAACCTCATCGATCTCGCTGGTTCAGAGCGTCTTGCTAAAACTAACGCAACTGGACAACAAGCAGTTGAAGCCAAAAATATTAACAATTCTCTAACTTGTCTCGGTAAGGTTATTTATGATCTTCAATCTGGAGCCAGCTTTGTCAACTACAGAGACTCAAAGCTTACACACTTGGTATGCTATTGCTCATCTTTTATATTCTTATTATCATTCCTCGTCATAGAACTTAAACAACGAATCCAACAAATCCAACAGCTTCAGGACAGCTTAGGAGGAAGTTCAAAGGTACTCATGTTTGCCAACTGCAGTCCTGCATCCACCAACTGTAGTATGTATTATCACTCTCTTAGTGTTTCGGGGTTCGAGTTCGTAGGTGTAATATCGAAAAAATCAAATTAAAAAACAGGCGAAACAAAGAACACTCTTGAGATGGCTAGCCGCGCAATGAAGTGCAGTCTCGGACAGGCATCCAAGAATAAAGTAAAGTCGAAGTAAGATGACAACAACGATTTTTTCAGAAGTGGCGCATCCATTTTAACGCTGCTCCATTTCGAGGTTGCAGTCGAAAGTTACAGATGTGAAATGTATCTTTAGTTGGGATTTTACTCATGAAGTAGCTGTTGGCATTCTGGCCAAAATAAACAGTCTGGTATCTGTTTGGCTTGCTTGCAAACAGTCAGGAAGGAACGTCTTGGGGCTCGTAGAAGAATTATACGCGAAGACTTCGAAACATTGAAGCATTAAAAAAAAAAAAAAAAAAAAGAAGAAGAAGAAAGTTCTCTCAAGTGTTAATAACCCAGTCAACTGCCCTTAGCTGGGCAACTGAAATTCTTTAATGGCTACTTTAGTTTTTTTTTTTTTTTTTTTTTTTCTTTTTCCCTTGCAAATCCACACGCCAATAACATAGAAACTTTTGACTAGGTCGTCAAATTGTTCAATTGCCACATCTTCTTCTTAAGAAGTTGGGGTGACGAGACCATCAAACGGTCAGTTTAATGAAGGTTTCTTTCCCTTTTTCCCCTTCTAATAAAAAAAAACCCCAACTTTTTTATTCTTTTTTTTTTTTTTTTTCCTTCCCTCTTTTTTCCCTTTCCGAGGTTCTCAGGGGGAAAAAAAAAAAAAGAAAGGCGAATATGAAAAAAAAAAAAAAAAAAAAAAACTGGAGTGAGAAAATAATGAACGAAAATAATGAGAATAAGAATAGAAGTTTATCCTTCTTCTTCTTCGTTATTATGAGTCGTGAACGCGTCTTCGACTGTTGTTGGGGCATCCCTCGAAGAGTCCTTGGTCATGCAGGGCATGCTGATCTCACTTGCAGGTGTTACGACTTTTTGCAAAAACAAAAAAATATATATCGAGCAATAAGACAATAGAAAGATAAATAAAATCTCTCTTGGGTAGTAATAAAAAAAAAAAAAAAGAAAAAACTGAGTTATTTTAATGAAAGTCTGACCTCTTCCCTCCTGAAATATGCCAACCCCACAGCTATTGGCTTTTTTTTTCTTCCTCCTCGTTGGTTCTTTTTGGGCTTTCCTTGTGGTACGACTCACTCCCCACAGAGATTTGTTTACCCCTTTCTGTAACTTGACACGCATATCCGACAATTGAGACTTGTGCTAGAGCATAACTTCTAGTGTTGTGTTGCCTTGTCTGTGCAAATTCCCACATCTCAGATGAAAATAGCATTCGTGTTATTCTCATTGAGTATCGTCGTCTTGGCTGTGTACACGCTGAGTACTTTCTTATTCAGCGTTATGCGGCGAATGATGATTGTGACGATGATCAAAAAAAAAAAAAAAAAAACTTCAAAAAAAAAAAAAAAACAGAAACCTGTTTAGCTTATTGTCAAGTAATTCTGACCTTCCACCTGCTTCACGGTCCTGTACTTGTTGTTGCACAAGATAATAAAATAGCAAGATCTGTTATTCTTTCTTTTTTTTTTTTTTTTGTTTGTTGTTATTTTGTTGGCTCCTGATACGATTTTTGAGTACTTTTTCATTCATGTGCTATTATCCACGTGGAGTCTTTTTTTTTTGCCTTTTTTCCAACTTGGTTTTTGTTTTTCTTTTTTCAGAATATTTTCTACAAGCAGGTGAATGCGCAGTTCCTTTGCGAATAGTTTACGGGAGGAGTCACGTAGGTCCCCCTGGAGTGGGATCCAATCTGTTTTTTTGTTATTAATTTTTCTAAGGTCCAACGAGTCACTGTTAGGATGATTTTAAAAAAAAAAAGAAAAAAGCCAACGCCAGCATTTTTTTTCCCCCCTTTGTATTTTTTTTTTTTTTTTTTTTTTTTTTAAAAGCGCTTTTAGTATCCCCCCCTATCCGTTGTATTTTTTCACCCAATTTGCTTTCTTCCCTCTTTATTTTTTTTTTTTTTAATCGCAAAGTTGCAATTCTGACGGATCCAATAAGGATAAAAAAAAAAGCTGCTGGAAATGGCTAACCATTTTCATCGCAGATGTTACAATCCAGAGACGCGACTTATGGAGGGTTAAAGAAAGAAATAAGAGGCAAATAAAAAAAAATATATTTATAAAAAATAATAAAATAAATAAACAACATTATCCACGTGCACTAGTACCATATTGTTTTACTTTTTTTTACTTAAAAAATGTTTTCCTTTTTTTTTTCTTTTTTTTCTCTTTTCTCTCCACCTTGTTTCCCGTTTTCTGTTTCCCTTGTTATCGAGAAGAGAAGAGAACTATTGATGGAGAAGAAAAGGGAGAGGGCGATGACACGAGCACAGTGGGAGTTTGCTGGAAAGCGCTCCATAGTTTTTGCTTCCGTTGCAGTCAGATGGTCATTGTCTTGTTGCTCTCTTTCTTAAATGGCTTACATATATCGCCTTTGGAAACTGTCCATCAGCTACGCCTCTGCATGTTACATTAGTTTTTTCGCGCTGAGGCGACTCTTTTAGTCCTTCTCAAATATAAACACTTTCTCTTCTTATTTCAGACCTATTAATCACTTATCACAACAATGTTTCGTCAGACAATACTGAGACTCAGTCCTATAGAAGCTTTGAAGAAGAGCCAAAAGAAGTTTTTATTCTTAGGAGCTCCTGGAGTTGGAAAGGGTACCTACGCAACTCGTCTCTGTGAGGACACAGGACTAGTACATATTTCAACTGGTATGCTTCTCAGAGAAGAAGTTGCTGCAGGATCAAAAATTGGAAAAACCGCCAAAGAATTCATGGACAAGGGAGATTTAGTCCCAAGTGAGCTGGTTGACGACATGGTGAAGGACAAGGTAGTTAACATTATAAAAGAAGGTGGTGGATTCGTCATGGACGGATACCCAAGAAATGTTGAACAGGTTCGTACTGTCTCATCATACGTAGAAATAGATCACGTTGTAAAACTTACTCAGCCATATGAAGTCATCGTTGACAAGATTAGTGGAAGACGTTCATGCAGCAGCTGTGGAGAATCGTACAACATCGCAACCATTGAAATGGGTGGAATCACTATGCCTCCTCTTGTTCCGGAAGTTGAGGGCACGTGTGATCACTGCAACCACACTGGTATTTCTCTTATTCAACGAGATGATGATAAGGAAGAAGTTGTTCGTCACAGACTTGAGGTGTACGACAAGATTACTGCTCCAATCATTTCAGAGTATGACAAAGATGGTAAGATCTGCACCTTTGCAATCCTTGGGGGTACTAAGGTCTTCTACCCAAAGTTCGTTCAGTTTCTCCACGATACCGTTCACGCTTACAACTAGTACATCTTCTTAAATTGGTACTCTCCGACGGGGTGGATTATTCTGCGGAGATTTGGAGAAAGAAAAAAAAACAAATAAAAAAAAAAATTTGTGTGTATTGTTTTACTGACGTCGTAGTGTTTATCCTCCCTCCCACCAAGCTGTTGGTCTTTTTACATGGCAACCAGGTCCGGCTAACGAACTCTGTTTTAGTTTTAGCCAGTTTCAAGTTGCTTTATATTTAATTGCAGTATCAAGTTACCTCCCAGAAGAAAAAAAACGAGCAAAAAAGGAAGATAAGAAAAGAAAACGTCGCGGAAAAGATTCTTTGCGATGAATAATAAGGAGTAGTGGAGTGTTCACTTTACCTTCACGAGTACAACTCCTGTTCTATTGTATCGTATCAAAGGATAATGTCCACTCTGTGTTTTTATGCCATGGAATCTTTTGTATTGCAAGCATATCGATTCGAAGAAATTCTGATGTGAATCGCAGTTTCCTTTTATATGTTTGTGTAGTCATGCGTATTATTTCCTACAGGTAGTTCAATATGTCAGAGAAAGCAACACCTACCAAAACATCTCAGCCATCCACTTCGACTGAACTCCCTGAGTCAGATGTACCGCCTTTTGATAAACGAGAGATGCTTCGAATGTTCAGTAGAATGTCGGGGAAGTCTGAATCAGAATTTGGACTTCACAAAGGAAAAGGAAATAATTAATTTGTCTCACACACGTTGCTTAGTTGTTTTTGACTAAATCAGCGAACTGTATCCACACAAGTAGTCCCCTAAATTTCTTGCTGTAAGTATAACAGTCTTTTTTTCAATTACAATATTATAATCAAAAAAGTAACTAACACTCCGGAATAGCTAACTGGGGGTGATTCGATTTGCATTCGATTGAATTTTCCCACCCTCTCCCCTTCTTTTGACTGATAATCATTAATACTAACTAGGGTGATTCCTCCACCAATGTCGAAGTTTCGGTGGGTTGCAATTACGTTTCGGGGAATTTTTGAGAGCGACAATAAAGCAATGGTAAACTGCGAAAATGACGCTCCAAATATACATTATTATAAATTATTTGCACCACACCTTGAATGGAAGGAAATGTTACCACGTTTGAGATGTGCCGTGATAAATTGATATTCTGGACAGATTTTACGACTTCCCTAATTAGGGTCCTAATGCGAACAAAAAAAAGCAAAAACGTTTTGTGTGTATTCGTAAAGGGGTTTCTGATTTCTGACTGGCGGCGCCAAGTGATTCTTCAACCCGATTATACTTCGCACCTCAAGAAGATTTAAGGCTCGATTATATTTTTGCATCCACACCTTTTGTATGGGGAAATATAATTGACCCCAGTAGATCACAAGGCAACTCTGTTCTCTATTTTTGGCCTCCGTGTTATTCTCCCTTTTCCTTTTCTCTAGTTGGGTCGCTGAAAACTAAACCAAACTAGCTTCTTACTGTTATGTTAAATCTGTCTCAGCGACTGCGGAAAAGCAAAATCGTTTTATGTGTGTTTGTAAAGGGTTTTCTGATTTTTGACTAGCAGCGCCGAGCTCTATGCAACCCCGTTGTACTTCACTCCTCAGGAATTACCGAACGAGGTCAAAGTCTCAATTATATTTCTTCAATTCAAGCACACACAGAGAATAATGAAATACTTCTTGGCAGGAACAGCAGTCTTGGGACTCGCTGGGTATTGTGCAGCACAGCAGGCTATGAAGAACTGTCAGGGACGACAGAGAAAGACATCCCCGGAGGAGAAAATTAAACCAGCTCCTGAGATATTAGTTATTTCAGCCCCAGCAATGCCTTACGTAGAAGGTGAATACAAGTTGAGTAAAGTCAGCAAAGACGGTACTGGATTCAACGGCATGCCGGTCTGGATCAGTACCTTTCAAGACGAGGGTATTAATTATTGTATATACAGTGACGGTGAACGGTGGAAAGTCGGAGAACATTCTGAAAAAGACATGGCCAGGAGCATGGGTTGGTTTAAAAGTTCTGAACCGCATGAGAATGCTCTGCTACCACATGAGTTGGAGGGATGTGGAATTGGATTCTTGAGGCCTGCAATCCATGATGATGAACGTCAAGATGAACTTGTACTCGATAGTTCCATAACTTGTTCGATTCCTGGTACCCTTACTGCTGTTGGTCCTTATAAACTTGGAACTCATGTACAGGTTGTGTCTACAGCACTACTCTCTTCAATTGTTGATGATATGGAAGTCGATATATCTGCTCCTCTACAATCTGTTGGAGGTCAAAAGGGATTAGTCACCGGCTATTTGAGAGATCAATTCGCTGCTCTCGTGGTGGTTCAAATAGACAATGGTAAGGTTGCCCACCTTCCTTCAATAGCTTTGAGACTAGTCGACTGAATTCTATAACCTTGTGAGTAAAGTGTGTGTGTGTTGGCTGATTTCTTTTTAAAAAAAAAAAACATTAACAAACACTGAGGGGTACTGTTCAGCGAACGTTACACGTCGGCTGGGACATAACTCGACTGTTAACTTTGTGCTAAAGTCTTGCCTCATTAAGTCAATTCAAATCTATATTTTGTTTATTACGGCAGTCTCTTTTATCTAAACAGGTTATCAGATAATAAAATATGCCTGGCATTTGTTGGATTGAAAGTTTTCACGTTTACCTGTACTAACGTTACCTTCAACCCCCCACCTTAGATGATAAATCTTGAATGCATACTGCTACTGTCTTTATTAATAACATACACGAGTGGGCAAGTGTTGCCAGTAGACCTACCCGATGACAACACAACTAATTCATCATACGCGCCTCGTATAAATGACATGATAAGTAAGACTCATGAACGAATTAATGGTGTGATTGTGGCCGTGGCTGTTGGAGGGGCTGCTGTTTGTTTGGTGTTAGCTACGGGAATTGCGCAGTTATATAGGAATAATAAAAATAAAAAAGAAATATCTGAAAATGAAAACACCACCGATATTGAAAGTCCGGAAGAAACTCCTACCCCGTTCACTAATAGTATAGCTCCACGGGATGTTGAAGAAAACCCAATTGATTTTGCATTCCCACCTCCCAGAGAGAATTCAAATTCAAATTCAGCCAACTCACATCAGCCCATAATCAAAAAACAACAGGCAGCCGTAGCTTAATGTTGTTACCTGCTTTTATTATGTTAACTTTTTTTTTTTTTTTTTTTTTTTTTAATAAAAAAAATTGTTCTTTGTGAGAGAGAAGTATTGTGCCTTTCTTTTTAAAAAAAAGGCAACATAAAAAACAGATTCCGATAAAAGGTGAAAAATCCCACTGGAAATTTTTACCCACTAGCATTATTATAAGATATATATCCCTCTTGCTCAAGATAGCTGAAATTTACAAATCAGCGTAAAGGGAAAAATAGGACTACCTGATAAAAATAAATAAAATATTTCTATTTAAGAAAATCTTATTTCTCACACGTTTCTTGAATGGTTTTTTTTTTTTTTTTTTTTTTTTTTTTTTTTAATTTTTTTTTTTGTTTGTTTGTAGATAAATACCATTTGTTTTTCTTGTTTTGTTTTGTTGTTATTATTATTATTATTTTTCTTTTTTTTTGAAATAAATACTAAAAGGTATAAAGCATCGGATGTTGGGGTTTCGATATTCACTTCGGCGAATATTATTATTGTTGTACGTCATTTAACAGAATTACTGAACGACGTAATGTTTTTTTTTTTTTTTTTTTTTTTTTTTTTTGATTTTTGTATTTACAGAGGTTCACAGTAATTAATCGAAAATTATTTGAAAAAAAAAAACTGCTGTATAGTCGAGACAACTATCAGAGTCAGAGAGAAAATGTTTCACAACATGTATACTTATTTTCTGAGAGACAAAGAAAGGAGTTTCCATTTTATTTTCCCATAAGAAAAGAAAAAAAAAAAGAAAAAAGAAGGTGACAGCTTACCGTTCTCTTGAAGAGCTACGTCAGTGAGGTACATAATTATTCTTAAGGCAGGCCCTAAGAATTATTAATAAGAGAACGAAAAAAAAAAAAAAAAAAATAATTAAATAGGAAAATCTATCTATTTAAAGGCAAGCTTTTTTTGTCAAAATCCGAAAGTTTCTTTCCCTATCTGTGTGGTAAACGAAAACCAAACGTATTGACTTTTTCTAAAATATCCTGGCAGTAGTAGCTAACTCCGCCTTAGTAGTAGCAGTATTGGTAACCTAAACTGTTAGGATGTCCCAGACACGCTTTGCCCTAAAAAATTATGTAAGGTCCGTGTTCGCAACAGGCATTATTTTATTTTATTTTTTTGCGCGTTTTTTTTTTTTGAATAGGGACCAATCATTGGATTGAGAATCTTGTCAGGTCAAAGCAGAGTTCTTTCTTTAAATTACTATTAAAAACAAAAAAAACCAAAAAAAAAAAAAAAAAACCAAACAGTAGTTTTATTTATTTATTTATCTTCTATAAACGAGTTCATTCCGTTGTGTCTCTGTAAAAGACTCAGTTTCTTTGGCTGTGTAGTTTTTCTGAAGTTGCTTATTTTTTTTATGTGATGGTTTTTTTCACTGTAGACATCACCTCACGTGAAGGAATAAGATGATGAGGTGTTCGAGCAAAACTGAATATCGGCATCCGATAGTGAGTGTGTAACAACTCACCTGCCGAATGAACCGGTCCCGAAAATGGATGATGCTCAAGCGATCCACCCATAGTCGGCCGAGGTCCGGTATTCAAAAGCCGGTCTTGAGTAGGAGTGCGTGATCCATGCCGCGAAGGAATTGGCGTGAGCCTTTCTGAGTGTCTAATGCTTTCGTTCAATCTCGCCTGTGAAAGTCTCGTGTACCCAGTGAGCTTTTTCGGAGATGTGACGGAATTTTGACTTCCGTCACGGTTTGCTCTCATTTCGCTGTTCTTTTCCTGTGTTTGATTTGGTTGTCTCTGATAAGGTTATTGCATGAAAAAAAAGCAACTTGCGGTTGCCCTCTATTTATCTTTTTTACTTGCGACCTTTTTTTTTTTTTATGCGTTAGTTTGTCGTGATTGGTCATTTTTTGTCGTAGTGTAAGTTTGTAGTTTACTTTTTTTTCTCCTCCCTGGGTGTTAGTTGGTCACCTTTTTGATTTTTTTTTTTTGCTTCTGACGTTCAAGAACACCAACTAAGCTCAATATCGTCAGTTCACAGCCGGCATTGAGATTCATTGTTGTTTCTCGATTTTTTGCCGTCTCACAGCTGCCCCTTGCGATTATAATAACAACCTTACCTGTCTACCTTAACTCACTTTTCCTTCTTTTTTTTCGCCATTATAAAGCCAATTCTTTTTGCCATTTTTTTTTTTTTTTTTTTTACTTCAAAACTTTAAAAAAAAGAAAACTTCTACTGGTGTAGGGTCTAAACACTTCTATTCTGTACCTTTTTTTTTTTCCGTTTTTTTTTTTTTTTTTTTTGTCATTGCAGATTTTTTTTTTCCTTCAAAAAAAAAGAATCTAACGTTTTCGCACTGCTGCTGCTGCTGCTTTCATTGTTAAGTAATACTTGCCCGCAGGCATAGGGAAATTGTGTTCTGCCAGTGATTTATGTAAGTAAGTCAAAAACTGTTTCGTTAATTGCTTTTTAATTTGCCTTTTGATGTCCGCATTTTTGGCTCCTTCATTTCAGTATTACTACTAGATGAAATTTCTTCTTCTTCTTTTTTTTTTTCCCCTTGTTCTTTATCGTTTTGTTGTAAATCGTTGTGTGTTTTTTTTTTTTTTTTAAAATTTTTTACTAAGGTCCTCACAGTGATGGTTCAAAAAAAAAAAAAAAAAAAAAACTAAAATTTTGTTGCGACTTTAGTATAACGATTGTTTTTTTTTTAAATTTTTTTCTTCCTTTTTTTTTTTATATTTTTTTTTTCTTCCGGTTCTATTTTTTTTAATCAAATTCTCTCAAAACAGCAAAAAACAAAAAAACAAAAATAAAAAATTAATCTTGTAAGGCTAATAACCCCCCTGAGCATCTCGTTAACAGCGTAGAGAGTTTCTCTCATTGAGAAGTATTTTTATCTTTTTCATTAGAATAGGATCGGGGAGGAGGTTTGACGCATGTCACTTTCTGTAATAAATGAAATCGTAGGATCTTGTGATGCTAAGAAGGCAGCAGGTGAAGTCTGTCGCTATGCTCAGAGCATCTCGGAATCGGGTGAATCAATGGGACCACCTGATGGAAGTACCGTATGGGGATCAGCAGTTAAATATTTGATACAGAAATCTCTCATACTAATCGAGACTGCAAAAACTGAAAAAGAAATGAGATCACTTTACAGTAGTCCTCTACGAGGTCTGCTTACAGCCTTACATGGAAACATGAAGAGTGAATCTGTACATCCGCCTCTCCATTCAACTTGTATAGTAATGCTTTATCAACACATAGCACAGGTATTTAAGATGAATAAAATAAATTGGTGTATTGTTGATTACACGTCGTCGTTGAATCTTTTGCTTCGAATTGAGAAATATGGAAATTGGATGCAACCGGAATTGTTGGAGGATTTAATATCTGCGACGACTTCGCTTCTTTCAAAGAATTCAGCGAAGAGTTTATCTTCGATGGATTACAATGTTTCTTTATCATTTGGTATGCTATTAGTATCTTATCAAAGAACCTTACCATCAGCAACTGTTACTAAAGCTTTATCATTCTGCTCAACTCAATTGCCTAAATACCTCGATGACTTTACTGGTCATCAAGGAGTCGTTCTCAACATTCTAAAAGGACTTGTTGGAACTCTTTCAAATTCAAAGTTCGATTACATCTCCGAGAGTATTACTGCCGTAGAGTCATTGTCTGTTTGTCTTCTTAGATGGATTTCATGTGGTCAGAGTAATGAAGCTTTGAGAGCTGAAGTAGTTGCAGTTTACAGTGAGTACTTTGAAATATATCAATTTATGGGTGATAGACAGACAAATAATGATGTATGCGGACTTGCTGATAATGATTTGTGGGTCGCACTTGGTCAAAACTTATCACTGGTATGCACCAAGGCAACTTCTGCTCCCGTCATGCGTCGAGAATTAGTCAGCGGTACGGGTAAAATGGGTGCCTTGCTTGAGTTACAGGCCAAAGTATTTTTGTCTCTAAAAACTAAGAAAGACCACTCTTTATCGAAACACAAGGATCCTGTTGAGATGCTTACTTCTCCTCTGTCTCGTTCAGATAGAGAAGTTGGTCAGCTTCACTCCACCTGTTATATGATGATATGTAGCTTAGTAACTGATTCTTTAAATTATAATCAGCTGATGTGTGTACTGAAAGCTATTTGTAAGGCTCTGTCGAGCTTAACGTTAGGAACGCTGCATCACGTCGCATTTCAAAGTTGTGTTAAAATAATAAAAGCGATGGCTACCAAAGGACCACTGTCTAGTAGTGACATCTCTGTAGTCGACTCTTTGAGGAGTACATCGCAGTTAAAGTTATCATCACAACCAACGGGTCCAGGAACTAAAACATCTCTTGGTCAGTGCACTTCAGCAGCTGCTGAACTCTTGATTGTTATCGAAGAGAGTTATCCTTTTAAAGATGGTTTTGAGAATAGTTTGATTAATTTAGTTTTGACTTCATCGTTGTTGGATTCTCCAGTGTCATGCTGCTCTTCAACTGGTCGACTTGTTGCGAAAATGATTCAAAACACGTCCACATCGAACCCCAACAAAGAACGTATGATCATCTCAAAGATTGCTTCTTGGCTAACTGAATCCATTGCAATAGGAAGTCGTGGAGAATTAGTTGATTACCACGCGATCATTAGTCAAATAATGCACTCGGCTTCAACACGGAAGAATGATATTGAATTCGGTAGGGTGTTAGTACACAAGATTGCGGCAAAGTGTAATGAAGTAATCCACACTAGTGAGAACCAGACAGGTACAATAGCAACTCTTATATGGTATCTTGTTGGGACTCTGTCGGTGGCAGTTTTTCTAAAAAAAAATGGATGTGAGGGGGCTAACACATCCCTAAAGCAAGATACATCAACGACAGCCCTCAGCATCCTGGAAGCTGTATCTCGAAGACTCAACTCAAGGGAAGATCAAATTGAAGTAGCAGTCGCATTGCAAACTCTCTTTGAGTTTGAAGACTCTTTCTTGGCTCAGTTTGGAGCGGATCCAACACTTTCAACAAATGATCAACCCAGCCTACCAACGAACTCTTCGAGAATAACAAACATCATTGGTGGAATTACACGTCGAATGCTTGCTCACTTATCTGAAGAACCAGAACAAAATCTAAACGACGACTTTGATATGGATAATGGATTCTTATCAACAACAAGAAAAGAATCAAATCTAACAACAACTGGACGTTGTGATGATGCAAATCATTATAAGGCAGTGGCTGCAGCGATTCGCTGCTACACTATTCTTAGAAAAAAGACTCATGATCCCGACATTGGACCCGACGTTCGTAAATACGTAGAAAGTTCATTCAATAGCAAACACGAAAAGTCATTCGACGTACTGTCACTGGTTGTACAGCTTGATGACGAGCAATCGGCTGTCTTATGTATTAAGAAAGTCAGAGAGATGCTTTCTGAGAAGTCATTTAAACAGAATGATCAATGCTATCAAAAGACTTTATCTTTAATGGACTCGATGTTATTGCATGTCGATAAAATGATTGATGAAGAGTTGTTAGAACTAATCCACGACACGGTCGATAAACTCTGCGAAGTATCGATGAGAGGACACATGTCTCAAAAATCAAAAATATCACTCTGTCGGACGATCATGAGGCTGCTTCCGAAAGTCGAGGGTGAAATGTGTAACTTAGCTCTGTTAAAAGGTTACCTTCCACTTCTAACAGACGAATCATACGCTGTTAGAAAAGAAGCTGCATCTCACTCTGGAGACTTGGTACTGCTATTTTCACATTCAAATGAGGTGTTTGTTACCCTTCTTGGAAAGCTATCGGGATGCTATCGTACTACCACAACAAGACATACATTTGGTTCAAATACCCGAGCCCAGACAGCTATACTGACGATAACTAATATGGCAAAGAGTTGTCATGCTATACAAAGTCGTGCGGTGTTAGAACTAATGCTGATTTATATCCAAGAAAATTTCACAGAAAAATATACGGTTGAGCAATGCCTTCGTGAAATAGGAGGTTGTGCCGTTGACGTTCTAATCAATCGACATGTTTTATTTTTATTCAGAGGATGGATTTTGGATCATGAACTTTCACTACGGTCAATTCCATACTGTTTGATTAATCCAAAATATACTTATCAGTCTTTTTGTGAATCATATTTGGAGAGAGGAATTCTTTCAACAACTCTGCAAGTCTCATCTCAACAAAGTAGATCTCAACTTATAAAGTCTCTATGCGCGATTACAACAAGAGATGAAACAGAGATGCTGGTCTCTAATATTGCGTCGATATTCGGACAGGCATATTTAAATTACTACGATGAGGAATTCTCTTGTGTTGCAAAGGCAGTTTGTGAAGATTATACGAAGGGAAGGTTATCCGATCAACGATTAGCTGGGATACTTGAAAAGAATGCTTTGCGCATTCTCCAGACGTTTATTTCATTGGAAACAAGTTTACCTGAGTCTGAAATTCGACTTCCATACATACACAGTAGTATTGTTGATAGGGCTTTTTGTGATTTCTCAAGACTGTGGTCTGCGGAAACTGAGGGTCTTCTCGCATCCTCGCCTGACTATTCATTCTCTCTTCTGTTTTCATTAGCGTTGGATGTTCTTGACTCGACTCGTTTAACAGCTTTCAGAGGTGATCGATTTTCTGTTTTTCAAAGAGTGATAAAAAGATGTTCTCCAGAAACAGTCTTGTTGTCATATAATTTTAGATTAATTATTCACACGAGTCTGACGTTCGTTGAGCAGTTGGTCTTATCTGGTGATGGAAAAACTGAAACAACAGAAATTATAAAAAAATGTCTAAACTGCCTTCAGGATATCTGCGTATCGGCAACCAAGAAGTCTCCAAAAGTCTTGACCAGATTCCTTTCAGATATAGCAGCAAGACTGGTTCAATTCGCTCCAGTGACAAGTCCAGTATCGAGGATCTCGTCAAAGAGAAAACGTCAAAGTGTGATTTCAAAAAAACTCAATAAGAATAACGATGTCAACTCTTTGTCATCTGCTGAGGTTTCCGACAGTGATGCTGAACAGGATACTACAATTGAAACACAGGAAGAAAATATTACAAAAGATTTTTTACCAACTCTTTTAATGATTTTAAAAATGACTGCTGACACAAAACAATGTCGAGAAATATTAATAGGATCTGTAAATCCTCTTCCGGTGACAACAAATTTTAGAAATTGTAGCGTCCAATACGACAGACTTGTGGGAGTGACCGCGACTCCGATATCTTCATATGTCGAATCGTTGCATGACCACGGTAGTTGTAATAGTAAAAAAAAGATTGCAATCCTAAAGCGATTATCATCTCACAACAGAAATGTGAACTCAGACGATTATAGTCAGTTACGACAACTGATTCCGATACTGTCAAAGATTGCAACGGAGGATTCCAACAGTGATGTTCGAATGATATCCATTGAAGCTTTACGTGTTATGATTGATACCTCAATGCTTGATAGCGATCTTGACTACGACGTCATGAGTGGAATTCCAATTCCACCCCCTGCTTTCAATTCAATAATGGCACAGGATAGTGATGTGGTATTACCTGTAGATTCTTGTTTCTTGTCGTCTGAATGGATTTTTAACGATTTGTTATGTGTTGGAAAAATAAAAATAATTCGTAAACTCCTAAATTCAATGTTTGACGCCAGGCTATCACCAGAGATTGCAGGACTCTCCAGAGACACTTTAAAAATAATACTAAACTCGTGTGATTTAACAATATGTAATTCAAATGGAACTGCTCACACAGTTTTTGATCAAATCTCACACATCATTACTCATTGTGAGGGTGCAGTAGAAGGCGGCAAGCCATTTCTAGATGACTTGCTGCCGTTATCAATCTTCAACAACTCTCAGGCCATCATAAACGTCAGGCAGGGAGTTACTGCTGTGGAACCGAATGTTCATGAAACTCCATTTTTGTGTAGCAAAACTCTGATTCAAGAAGTTGACAAGTGTCATTCATTAACTGAAAACTCGTTGTTGCAAGAGTACGATGGGTTGGAATGGGTTAGGAGATTTACCTGTGGATTTGTGAAGAGTAACTTCGGAGAAGATGGAAAGTCGTTTTGGTCTCATATGTCTGCTGCTTGTTTAAAGATACCGGGAGTGTCAGAGATTTGTCTGCCATTTTTAATTTTGGAAATTGAATTTTCAAAAGCTATTCATAAAGACTCAACCTTCTCATATCTCATAAGCGAGTGTTTTAATAGAATATTTCATAAGAATTCTACTTCAAAAGAGCAAGTCGTAGCCAGGTGTATAACCCAAACAGTCTTACTTGCTCAGAGTGTCATCACTGAAGACTTATCCAGAAGAGGTACATCCAATGCTATCCCACAACAACGAAATCGAGTCATGTTAGGCGGATACTGCACAGACATCCTTCCTGGAACTTTGGTTAAAAATGGGTTTTTATACCGTCTGGACATCGCAGGAGTTGTAAGAGGATCACTCGACTCTGGTGTACAACCTGAATCAGCTTTAAAAATAATTGAAATGATGCTTCTCGAAGACAACTCATTTGCTGGATTACTACCAATTAGATCTGAATCAGGACTACTAGAAGCTTCACCTAATCAACTTGATAACATACTCAGTGGTGGTAGTACAAGTCCAGTGTCGCATACTCCTTCTCAAGTAAACAAACACTCCGGTAAGATTGATGAAGCTCGTTCACTCGCTTCTTTAGTGGCTCAGCAATTAAGCGACACGGAAATGATGACTGTTTTTAAAAAAGAAACATCAATATATGCAACAGACTCATGGTCACAGATTATCGTCGAGTCTGAAAGTAGTTTTGACGTGACTCGAATAGTGACGGTACTCAGAGCAAGTGGCCTACACAGTTTAGTAAATGCTATTCAAGGGGATGTGAAATCCGATCAATTTGCTTCAGTGGCGGCGAAAAATCTCTCGCAGTGGGATGTGGTGACGGGAGATCAGAGTTTCGGTACAACCATAGAGTCGTGCATTGATTCTTTAACAAGTTTGAGGAATGACTGTAGCAGTGCTGGTATTGTCTCAGCTCATAGTGCTGCTATTGATTCAGCTTTATTACACATCAGAGATGGTGTTTCTCAAGAGTTGTATTCTAGTGGACGTGAGGGTCTTCAACGCTGCTTAGCAAAACTATCTTGTTGTAGTTTACTTAAAGCTGGTCAAGAATTTCTGATTTCTGGTCAAGGTAACCTCGACGTGTTACTTAAAAATGGTGAAAGTTGCTCAGTCCCGAGACCTAATTCCCCAGCTTTAGCTGACCTCTTAATGCCTCACATTTTACTTTCTAAAATATTAGATATTGTAGCACCAGCTAATGACACAACTGTTTCTACTGCTTCTGGTTACACACCAACACCAGCAGTCCAAAGTAAAATCAAAGTTAGCGATATGCTTTCAGGTATTGGTGCATACACTGCTGCTGGAACCTTTCTAAAGAGGGAAGCCTGCGATGAGATGCCTGATAAAATCCCGTTTGTTATTGCTGAAGCTAGGCTTCTTAGAAAACAAGCTGGATGCCAACAAACTGCTGTAACGATGTTGAAGCAGGCAGCGTGCATGTTGCAGCGATACATTGTGAAGAAGAGTGTTGTTAAGGATCGGAAAAGATTAAAATCTGAAAAGAGAGCCTCAGCAGCCGAGCAATTGTACGCATCAGTTTTATGTAAACTTGGGAAATGGATGGGTGTTGATAAGAGTGAAACCCGTAACAATGTTATTGATCAATACCTTACACCAGCTGCACAGTTAGTAGCCTCAGTCGATTGCAAGGAAAGGTCGCAGGTGTTTTTTGCTTTAGCTAGATTCACAGACAAACTATTCATTACAATGTCTAAGGCTGGTGGGAATTCAGCTGCTTCAAAACTAATGCAACAAGCAAGAGCAAAATACGATGAATGTCATTCTTATTTAAAAGAACACAAAGGAACTCTCAGCAGCGTCAAAGAACGTGACCTTGTCCGAACTTCCTATCACTTTGCCATCCTTTCTAACAAAGCAAGTGAAGAGCATGAGAGATTAGGACAAGAACAGTCAAGGTATCTGTTGCAGTCTCTTAAAGCGTATGCCATGACACTTAATTATAGCACCAGATATGATATTGTTTCTATATTTCGTCTTGTTAGTCTTTGGTTTTCTAATCCAGAAAGTCCTGAAATAAATCACTACCTGACGTCATACTTTGGGAAACACGCTCAAACATATAAATTTATACCTTTATCATATCAGTTGGTTTCACGATTGACTGGGAACGATACCCCTTTTCAGAGTACTTTATTAGTACTTCTTCAGAGATTATCAAAGCATCACCCTCATCATGTTATTTATCATATTTCTGGACTCGCACACGGAGATGTCATACCTTCTGGTCAACGTTATAAGGAAGTTTTCAAAGCTGATGCGGCTAAGGTCCAAGCTGCAAAGAGTCTTCTCAAAAGTTTACAAAAAAGTAAAACATTACACGGACCGGTATCTGAATTACACACAGTAATTAAGTCTTATATGCTTCTTGCGTTTTTACCTGTGGCAAAAGAGGATGGTGATGGTCGTAGGGTGACCATACCTGACAAGGTAGGTATCCAATTATTAAGAGATATGAGTCACACAATTGTAACTTCAGTTGACGTTCCTGTCAATGCTGCCGCAGACTACAGCAACGCTCCGAAAATAAAAGAATTTGACTCACACTTCACTACAGCAGGTGGTATCAACTTACCCAAAATCATACGCTGTCTTGGTACTGATGGTAAATGGCACAAACAATTGGTAAAAGGGGGTTCGGATGACCTTCGACAAGACTTCGTTTTGGAACAAATATTCAGTTTGTGTAATTGGTTATTTAGTATGAAAAATAAAACTCACAATAAACTTAACATCAGAACGTATAAAGTTGTACCTGTGTCACCAAGTTCTGGTGTCGTTCAGTGGGTTAATGAAACAATACCTATGGGTGAGTGGTTGTTATGCAGAGCAAATCCAAGAAATGGTGCCCACTCGAAGTATACAATAAATAACTTATCATACCGAGAATGTAGAGATTTACTGATGAAAGAGGGAATGAGTGTTTCTGAAAAACAAGCGACGTTTAAGCATGTTTGTCAGAATGTGACGCCTGTGTTTCATAGATTCTTTTTAGAGAGATTTCCTTCACCGAAGAAATGGTTTGATGCGAGGATGTCGTACACGTTATCGACTGCAACAGCTGCGATGATCGGCTACATAATAGGATTAGGCGATAGACATTCACAGAATATCTTGATTGATAACAACACTGGTGAAGTCATTCATATCGATCTCGGAATCGCATTTGAAAAAGGAAAATTCCTACCAGTCCCTGAACTTGTCCCATTCAGACTCACTCGAGACGTAGTCGACGGGATGGGAATTTGTGGAACAGAAGGATGCTTTCGATCTTCATGTGAGAAGACGATGACTATCTTAAAAGAAAACAAACAACTACTTCAAACTGTTGTCGAAGTATTCATTCATGATCCTTTATATAATTATTCTTTAGACCCTGCTAAGGTTATTCATAAGCAACAAGAATTCGCTAACAAAAGCAAACCAAGACCCGACACCACTTCCCCTGATGGAGGTAACAACGATGCTGAATTAGCAGTCATGCGAGTGGTTGAGAAACTTGATGGTTACGAAGACGGAGAGTACCTCAGCGTCAAAGGACAAGTAAATGATTTGATTAGAACCGCGACATCCGAAGACACTCTCGCTATGATGTACGCAGGCTGGGCACCATGGATGTAATCATGTTCTTCGTTCTTCTGTTTTCCTATTGTAGTCTGCGTTCTTCAGCGCAGCAACTTAAATCCACCGTGGATGCTATGTCTCTCGGTGCCATAAAAAAAAAGTGTTCGTCGAACACTCTGCAACTTCTCCTAATTGTGTGATGATGTATTATGTTGTGTTGTCCGTATTCTTTAATTCGGAAGTAAGCCAACATATGTTTCCTTTTTTTTTTTTCTTAAAAAAACCAGTTTCTTACGTACGCATATGCAAGTCTTCGTTTCCCTAACATAACAAAGACATCGTTATCTTAATTGTGTTTTGATTGTTAAGAATAATCTGTTTGTTTTTTAATAAATCCATTCAATACCTCAGACAAAACACAGATGGATATCCCACGACTACCTCGTTGCAAGACTGACGATGAAGACATGGAGAAGCTTCATGGTGCTGCTCGTAAGGGAAATGCTGAATTAGTATCTCGAGTAGTCAGCAGTGGTGTTTCAGTGTCAATCGCTAATAAATTTGGTTGTACAGCATTACACTTAGCGTGCAGACATCCTAATGTCGCTGTGGTGAGGGAATTAGCTGAAGAGAGATGTAATATAACAGGGACATGGCATGGAAGAACACCACTCCACCTTGCTGTTATCTACGGTAATGCGGAACTAGTTACAGAGCTGTTACTACTTGCTGAAGCTAATGAGATTGACCTAAACAGTTATATCAATGAACCAGATGAGTATGATACACATGTCTTGGGTCCTCTCAAATTTGAAGAAGCTTGTTGTGGATTCACTGCATTACATTTCTCTTTAATATTTGAAAAACATGACATATTCAACCTACTTGTCGATCGAGGAGCATCCCAAGCTTCCCGCGACAAGAGCGGTAAAACACCCTTAATGTGTTGCATAGAACTTGGAGATGAACAATTACTCGCATCAGCACTAAGTAAGAAACCCCCTATTAACGTTCAAGACAGGAGAGGTTGTACTATTCTACATATTGCTTTGAGATTATTGAAGGTAGGGATGGCTGAATTGATAATAGAATTTGCAATAAGAGAGCATTCGGATTCGTTTAGTAGTTTCGTTACTGTGGAGGACGAGACGAGGTCGACTCCGTTGTTGTCGTTGATAGAACTGTCGGAAATAAAACTTTTAACTATCGTATTGGAACACGTGGATTCGTTTGCCTTTCAGCAACTTCGTATTCATGATTCTCGCACAGTACTACCTGAAAGAATTAATTGGAGAATACCTGCCGAGACTCAAACACAGATCCATCTTACACATGATGAGAGAAGAGACGCCACTGTCAGACTACTACAAGCAAAGCTTGATGACACAAACACTGATGTTACGACTACTCGTTCAAGAAGACCTCTAAATGCTTCACTTACTACTACTAAAAAATAAATCGCTTTTCATGCCAGTTCAATTCCCGGTGAATGAGATTTTAATTATGATAAAATCTCTTCTCTTTCCTATTCGAACGAACGTGTTGCCTGTTTGCCAAAAAAAAAAATCTGTGTAGGAATACACTCTGATACGACAGGGTTTTTTTTTGTTGTAGTTTTATTGTTTTATATTTACTGGAAAAAAGAACTTTGCTGAAAACACATTTACAGGAAGGTACACAGGGTAAGATGGCTTCATGGTTAACGGTGAGTTGTATCATTCAATTCTTTTTGTTTACAGTCAGCATTCCATCACATTAACATGGCAGCAAGAGGTCTCTATCGCACCCTTCGCAAGTTGGGAGTAGAGCAGAAGGCAATTAGCGATGTTATGGTTTTAGGAGAAAAGCCTGTCGTAATGAGTGCTGGCTTCACAGTAATCAAGCGATTATCGATGGCTAAGAGAGTTGGTCAAATAGAAAATTACAAAGAAAGTATATCGTACCAGCGGTACATACATTACTTACTTTCTGAGGCAGCAGATGTTATCCTCTCTCCTGGCCCAGTTTCTGGTAAAAGCACCTCGGTAACTGCTACAATCAGATGCCCTACTGGTAGTGGTGGTGGTGTGCACATACCCGGAAAGCAGGAACCACTTCAGCAAATTACCAACAAAACTTGTGTTCCGTAGTGAACGCGGAAAGGTGATTTCTGCTGGGTATTCTGCTTTTGGCTAAAGGCTGGTTTTAACCACCTCCACTACCTTCTACTACGTGCAATCATATTGCGGTAGCAGATTTTTTCACAACACACGGAAAGAAAAGAATAAAAAAAACAGACCGAACAAAAGAAAAAAACTGAAAAAAAATAAACTTGTAACCCGTACGAGGTACACATTCCTGTTTGCATGATGAACATGGATCCACTGAATGTGTTCATCACAATATTTATTACACTTTTTACTAGTTGATTGGAGAGTAGTAAATGCAATGGTTGAGAAAACCCTATCTAGCATTTGTTCTGTCCCGAATCCCGAAAAGCATATAACTTCACCAATGAATTTGAAGGAATCTTTCGTGATATCGATTGGCGTGGATGCGGACGTTATTGTTGTCCCTCTCCGCCCGCCCGCCCCCCCTATTTCTTTTATTTACGTGTACCCAGTATTGTTTTATTATACAGTTGGTCGTTATAATGAAAACTTTTTCTCATTTCCCTTATGTTTCTTTTTTGGCTCAATAATCCCTGTTATGGATGACTGCTTGTTTCTCACTCTGTTCCTTTAGTAAAAGTGGGTTGGTCCAAAATTGGCAATCTCAGAGTCGTTTTCAACAAGTCACATCATCATGTTTTTTCAGAGACGTTATTAAGGCCGTTTTCCCCCCCCTTTTTATTTTTATTTCTTTCTTTGGGGAGAACTTGTCATTGAGGGGTCTAATTTTTCGTTCCTGCTAATATTCCCGTCACTGTGGAAGCAGTGACTCCTAATCCAGTATTCAACTAACATTCATGTAAAAAAAGAATGTGAACTTGAATCTGTGTATGGTGGAAGTGACATTTTTGGATCCCGATGGCAAGCTTCTCTTTCTCTTTTTTTTTTTTTTTTTTTGTTTTTTTGTTCTGCTAGTCTTTTTTGTCTGAGACCTTGTTGTTCTCTTGATAAGCGAGTTGTTATTCGCAATCTCCGATAGACTCTTTCCCCCCCTTTTTTTTTTTTTTTGCCACAAGTTTCAGACTCTGGTTGCATCTGTTCTGAATGCAATCTTCAGATTAGATATGTTCCCCTATTGTGACAAGTTGCAAGTGTATTGTAGTGTACTATGAGCAGATTGGGTCCTGAGTCCAATCGCATTAAGTTTTGTTAGTTCATAAAGGGTTAATCCCTTACCCATTTCGTAATGCCCTATTCCATTCTATTGTATGCGACGCTTACTGTTACGATGCATACGTAAGGTTCCCCATCACGTGTGTGGTGTAAAGCCGCAGGGAAAAAAAAAACAACATCATAGTACCGCCTTCCTTTTTTTCTTAAAAGAGCTTTTTTTTTTTTTTTTTTTTTTTTTTTGTTGTTGATTTTGTTTGTGGTTTCTTTCCCGCTAACCTTACAACCTTCATCGGTATGTTGTTATCCCCAAATGCAACCTATCAATCGTAGCGACATGCAGTAACGCCGCCTGTATTTGGCTTGAGGGTGGGTTAGCCAATAATTAAAAACCGCGTTTGTCAACGTGTGTTTTCTTTTTATTCTTCTTTTTTTTTTTTTTTTTTTTTTTTTTGTATTTTAACGGTTTTGTTATTCTGATTGTTGTACTGGATTAGGCATTGGTTAACAGACTAATTTTTCCCCTTTTTTTTTTTTTCCTTCTCCCTTTATGATTTTCTACCAATTGTCCTTATATGATGGGCTACGTGAATAGGAATTGTTGGAGTTCATTATTATTGTTTTTTTTTTTTTTTTTTCCCCCTTTTTTTTTGGTTTTTATTTATCTTCACTAACTTGACAGTGACTAAAGTAAGAAGTGAATAATTTCCTATTATTGCCATGTACACACAAGGGGGGTCTTTTTTTCTCGTCTTTTTACAGTGAGAACATCACTGTATAGATCGACTCCTCCCGAAACTTGAATTTTCTGACGTTATACTAAACTACTGTTAGCCAGCAGAGGTTCTGCAGGTTGGTAGTTTAACTCAGTATTTCAATGCCAAAGCTTGGCTTCCCTGACTTCGATTTATGTTCTTAGTTACCATATAGAAAGGAAGTAAGCAATTCTTTGATTATAAAAAATCAACTACTTGTAAATAGCGGAGTGTACAATGTATCGGATTATGATGAATTTGATATGCTCTACAGATAAGTAGGTTTGACTCTACTTCTCTTCTTGTCAGCTAGAATTCTGATGGATGAGTGAAGTCACTGGGAGTGAGGTTTTTCCCCGTCGTTCCCAACATTATTATTAAAAGAAAGAAAAAAATCAACGAGGTATGCCTCGGTTCAGCAATAAACAAGTATAATTTCTTAATTTCTCCCTTTTTTTTTTTTTTTTTTTTTTTTTTTTTGAACAGAATGAGGAAAAAAAAAAAAAAAATAATTCGTTTCTTTTGTTTGCTGCGTTACTGGTATCCCCCCCTGTGCGTGAAGTTGTTATTTCACCCCCCCAACTCAATACGAGTATTGTCACTTCCTGAAATGCGATACAGATAACAGAACCACTGCGTACTGCTATCAGACTTGTATCACATATGGTGTGTAACTGGTTGACGGAAAAGAAAAATAATTACTTAGACTGCCGTAGGGTGCTTTTCTTTTTCGGTGGTATTGATAAGGAGTAAAGAAAAAAAAAAAAAAAAAAAAAAAATAATCCCTCTCTCTATCACGTTCCCAAAACGTATGTTAGCGGCGAACAACGAAAAAGAAGAAAAAAAAAAAATTAAGAAAGAAATTGAAAAAAAAATAAAAAGAAATAAATCAAAGGGGCGTGAGAGGATGTCAATCAAAGTTCCTTCTCTTTTATCTTTATCTCTTAACTCGAACACTGTATTAGTGAAAAGAAAAAAAAAAAATGAGGAGTGGCTTTCAGATCGGACTTTTTTCTGTTAATTCTTACTCCTCTTCACACTTCTTGGTTGTACCATATCTACCTCTTCTCGTACTCTTTTCTTTACCATTTCCAAAAAAAAAAAAAAAAAAAAAAAAGAAAAATGTGTAAAAACAAAACAAAAAAAACAAAATATTGTGATACTTCACTGGCAAAGAGATGCGGTATGCTTGCTATTTAAAGTCTTCTGAGTATTTTAAGAAAACGCTACCTAATAATTTTTTTTTCCAACCCTTCCAGAAGTAAATATAACATAAAGAGCGACAGACACTTCAATTCCTTAACACTTGCTCTTATGTCAAGTGAGTCTTAACACGAATACTGATGGTCACAACGTCCCTTCACGCCTGAGGGATTCTTTACGGTTGTGTGGTATCGAATGATTGATACCCCGTAAGCTTACCATGATGTAAAGGTGTTTAGGATTTTCAAAAATAAAATAAAAATAAATTCTTTTAAATAGTCATAACGTTACTTCTAACAGCGTGGGGGCATACACAGCACACACATGAAATTACTGTCATTCGTTTTTCTAGTTGTTGCACTATCTACTATCTCATATGCTAATGGAGAGGAATGCGGTGAAAATGGATACTCTCATGCCTGCAACAGCTGTGAAAAAGAATACGGCTCCGTGAGTGGCACCTGCATCGGATGCAACAACAGTGATGGAGGTCTGGGAACGACAGCCTTACTATGTATAGGATCTGGTCTTTGTATTATTATAGCAACTATTTCTGTAGTCATGGGAGGACTTGGTGAGGTGTTATCCGTGTTATTCTGTGGTCAGATGGCAACACTTCTCCTATACATAGACGTACCAAAGGAACTTGGCTGGTCTGCAGGGATCACTTCACTTGCTGTGACTAACGGTATTCCTTCTGTGTTATCAGAATGCGTAGCTCCATCTCTGTCAAGAGTTAGCATTAATGCTATTGGACATGGTATTTGTTTAGTGATTTGGATTATAGCATGGTGTTGCACTTCTCGTAAGTTTGCTGTATTCCACATACTTTTGATAGCGAATATACCCCACTTAACCCTTCTTTCATTGATTGAATTATCTTGTAGTGGTGACTGCAATAAGAATTCAACCAACGACAGTGTCGCTGCTTCGATTATTCTTGTCTTTACTCTAGTAGCTCCACTCTTGTCGTATCTATTTTTGTGGTACGGAGACTCAAGTAATTGTGTTGACTTCAGTTCAGAAGTTGTTAGTCTCTATAACACAGGTAAAATAAAACACTTTATTACCTCTGCTTCGCGTCAAGCAACCAGAACTGCTGCTTTTTCCTTAAGAGACAAGAGAACCCCTCAAGACTCTATGGAGGCTGACAGTACTCACAATAGCATAGCTAGTCAGGGTAGGTTTCAACTAACCGACAGGGTAACTGGAATTCATAGAGCAATAGATGTAATTAGACATTTGAGAATTATGTCATTCGTGTTCGCAGTTAGCATTGGATCTGACATTGCCGCAAAAAGATTCGCATTATCAGCGTTAATCGTAGCGTGGTTAATATTCCAGCTTCACTTTTTGCCTTATAGAAATGAAGTGGTTCACTGGATTGAGATTTCTGCATTGTCAATTACATTATTCGGAGTATTTATGGTGGGGTATGATAGCCCAGCATATGGTTTGGTGGTGTTTGTTTCTGTTGTGCTGCCGCTGTTGTCGTTTATTGGGTGGGTGATTCAATTTCGAAGAATCTATGCGAAGGTTATTGCGAAGGATGAGGCAGCTGTTAAATCTCTTACAAAACGTGAGAATGTTGCTCACCTTCCGCCACTACCTCCAATGCCAATGCCACTTGTTGACAGCGATAGTTCAAGTTCTCGTTCGAACACAGTTCCAGCTGGTGCGCCTGTTCCTGGTCACGTTGATACTGATTCTAGAAGAAGCAGTCGCAGTGAGACTACGCGTGATCCTTTACCGTCGGCTCTTTCTGTTTCTATAAACCCGCTAGTTCCACCTCCCTAATGAAATGCACAAGTCCTAGCTTGTCATACCTAACTCGATTTTTGCGTTGTATATATGCTACAAGTTCGTGTTTGCTTCTGGAAAAAAAAAAAAAAAAAAGGATTCCTTTTTGTTATTTTATTTTATTTCATGGTTTCAGGTTATTACCTGCTACGCTACAAAACGGATAAAAGGAAAAAACCAAATCTTGGCGAAAACAAAAAAAAATGTATGCACAAAGGGTAAAATATCATACACGCGGGTCAATACGCCGATTTGTGGCGTTTTTTTTATATTTTTTTATTGTATTTTTCCTACTATTACTGCAAACTGTTTTTCGCTTTAAGCAACGTGTATCTTGCAGTAGTATTATTTTTTTTTTTCGTTGAAGGAATTAACGAAATAGCTCAAATTCTTTTCCCCTTCCTTTTTTTTTTTTTTTTTTTGCAACTATTAGAGTATTGTAAGGGAAAAAAAAAAAAAAAAAGGGAAAAAAAAGGAAGGGACGAAAAAAAAAAATGTCAACAGCAGTGCACACATGAGGTAGTTTTCCGTAACTCAGTGTTTTAGCGTCAATTGATAAATTCTGCTTTTGCGGTGTGCAACTTAATTTTAGGAAATTCTTCTGTGAAGGGGAGGGAGAGGAAAAGAAAGAGATTAAGCGGTTAAAAAAAAGAATTTCACGCGGTTCGAGTTTTGCTCGTTCCTGATGGGGCTGTCCATCTTTGGTAGGCTGAGGAATTACCCATACCATTTTGTTTTATTGCCAACACTTTTTTTTTCAGCTGCATGTAACATCATTATGTGTTAGCATGTCAGCAATTTCATTAGAAAGTTGAGTACCTACAATTTCCGTACTTTTGGCTTAAGCAAATAGCAGTTTCAGTTAGTGAATTGTTCTTCATCCCTCTTCTTTCCTGACCCCTTCTTTCTTTTTGGTCTGTTTTTTTTTTTTTTTTTTCATCTTTTTATTTTTACATGGTTCGTATTCTGTCACTTCTTGTTCACGCAAAGTAGCGTCTTCAAAAAAGGAGAAAAAAAAAAAAAAAAAATAGTCAAGGTCCGTTGTAAACAGGGGACGTGCCGCAAATTTCTTTTGCGTTTCGCTTCGTTTGTCATGTTTCGTGTTCCTGTTCACGCACATAGCGGACTGACTAACTTTGGTCACGCGATCTTTTACCCAAATATTTATCTGTTTTCTTTCCATTACCTACTCTACCAATTGTGACTTTAACTATTTTTCTAGGTCAAAAGTTATTGCGCTAGGGGTATTTATTTATTTATTTTTTGTTTCTCTTTTCCACCAAAAACACACACACGCAAACGTTTTTTTTCCTTTTTTTTTTCCCCCTCCTTTTTTTTTTTCTTCTTTTAGAAAAAAAAAAAAAAAAAAGCGCAGCTTTCTAGCAAAATATGTTACTGTACTATTATACTGCGTTTAAGAAATCAGTTCCTTTAAAGTGGAATAAAACTGGATCAAGTACCTCAGATGAAGATGTCCTAAGGGACAAATAGAATAACAATAACGACTGAAACTACGTATTTCACAGTATACTGGAACAGCAGAGCAATGTGTTTTTAAATTTTTTTTTTTTGAACTATTTTTTTATGATGTTTGTAACTGTGTTTACCACTCCCTTGGATTTTGCAAATCGTGCACTACGCTGTGCTGACAGTTTATAGCCAGTTCCTTAACAGTAAAAACTTCCCCTTGTGTTTTTGAAAAAAAAAAAAAAAAAAAAAAAAAAAAAAGCAAAAGCAAAACGCGTACGTTGGTATCCATGCTTGCTATTCTTGCAGCATCATACTCTTATTTTTTTTTTTTTTTATTTTTAAAAAAAATCCTGGATGTGTTGTTTTTTCTATTGGAAGACACACTGTGGGAGAAAAAGAAAAAGAAAAAAAACCATTTTGTTCAGCTTGTTAGAGACAGATTCAGATGCTTTTGAATCTCCGTTCTTTCCATAATCTTTTAATATTTTAAAAAAAAACTCTATTACTGTTTCTACACCGTCAAACTATCACGCTTTTTTCATCATAATCGTCGTAGTTGTTGTTGCCCAATGATGAAAATGTCAAAAAAATCCCCTCTTTTTTTTTTCCCCCGTTTTATATTTTCGGTACAAAAAATAAATTAATTTTCGCACTCTTTATTCGTGCCCTAAAAACATCATTTTTTTTTATGATTTTCATTATTTAATTTTTAAAATTTCGTTTGTTTTTTTCCCTTTGGGACATTGACTTTGGTCGAGTACTTAAGTGATTTAGACCCCTGCGACACAGTCATGAACGTAGCGGGGAAAAAATGAAATTAGTTTCTTTTGTACGTTGCTCAACGGCATTAATCGGTATTCTGCGTCTACTTTTTTTAATGTAAACATAGCAGCAGCAAGCCTGAAGAAGAAAAAAAAAAAAAAAAAAAAAAAACAGGAACTCATACCTGTTGGATTCAATAGCCTCATCTTGAATCGTCGGGTGATGGAAAAACTTGTCTCTTATTGATAGGTTTAAACTTATTGTGGTTTAAACTTTTTTTCCATCTATATCTATTAAACAAACTATGTAAGTCTTCAGTAAGACAGTATCTCTCCCTCTATCATATTAATCCCCTCTATTAAAATAAGTTGTACTTAATGTTATTATTATTTTGGCGAAAAAAAAAAAAAAAGAAATAGCGGCGTTTTTCAGCCGTCTCTTATACTGCCTGCTTCGTGCATGCGGTGGGTCTGGGTAGTCATTTGCTTTAGTTTATTTACTTCTTTTCTCGCCTGTGAGAGTCTTACAGTTTGTGGTACCGAATGGTACCACAACTGTGAGATTCTCCAGAAAGTTGACTTCCCCTGACTTCGATAAATAAATAAATAAAATAAAATGAATAATTTTCTTTTTCCATTCACAATTCATGAGCAATGAGTATGAGCAGCAGCAGAGTGTTCTCACGCGATTACTATCATTGCTTAACTTCTTGCGCGATGTTCTCTAAACAGAGGCCCTTAATAGACATGTTGTCTGTTTTCAGTCTTCTTTTTTTATTTTTTTTTTAAAAAGAAAAATTTCTTTATTTTACATAAGCTCAAAGCTAGGCTAGTTACTCTCTATAATTGGATGTTATAAGTAATCTGAACTGCAGCGTGTTCTCCCTTCCCTTTGCAAAAAAAAAAAAAAAAAAAATGGCGTTATCAGCCGTCTCTTACACTCGTTGCTTCGTGCATGGAGTGGGTCTGGGTAGTCATTTACTTCTGGTTAATATACGTCTCTTCTCGTGGTACCCGAACCCATGAGCTTCTCTAGAAGTTTGACTTCTTGACTTCGATAAAGATAAATAACATAGCATTGTCCCTGCCGCTTCACGCTTCGAAGATTCATAGCACGTAGTAGTTCACCTCGCTGTTGGGGTTGTGCTGCCATTCTTTTTTCTCTTAATAATTCAAAATTCTTGCGCAAACCTCTTTGATAGACTTAATTCTTATTATTTTGTTATTACGCTCAAAACAAATAGCTGTTAGTAATGAGGTAGTAGTCTTCAGGATTGTGACTACTAATCAGGTTTCTTGTTACTCTAACCAACAGGGAGTACCCGAAAGTACGCACCCGAGAGTTGAAAGCTTCAAAACGTTGGTTGTCTCTTTTTTTTTCCCTGCAGTTCTCTGATTTGCGCAGTGAGGGTATTTTTTACCCTATGTAACTTTACTTGGATTTCTATTTTGTTTTTTGAAATAATAGCGTGGGTAGTCAGTGCAAAAAAAAAAAAAAAAAAAAATTGCACTAATTATTTCTCATCGAATGGAGTTTAAGCATCATGTGTGTCGTTGTTTTGTGAAATAGATGTAGGGGAAACAGTTTGTATTTTGATTTTTTTTTCTTTTTTTTTGTTTCCCCCCAAAAAAGTTTCCCCCCATAAAAATTAACCTTAAATCTTCTGTCATTTCTTCAGTTTATTACTTTATTACTTATTTTTAGTATTATAAAGTTATTGAATTACCGTTTTCTATATTGTCAA
This sequence comes from Flectonema sp. DT1601, assembly GCA_964019425.1. Lineage (NCBI taxonomy): Eukaryota > Euglenozoa > Diplonemea > Diplonemida > Diplonemidae > Flectonema > Flectonema sp. DT1601. The sequence continues at coordinate 532,051 of OZ025823.1, read as the reverse complement.
ATTATCAGGTGCGAGCGAAAAAAAAAAAAAAAAAAAAAAAGTTTTTTTAAAATAACAAATACGGGTAGTCGCGCTGCGTTAGTTGATTGTTATTTTGTTATTCCGATGGAGTTTTTTTTGATGTCAAAAGCCCTTCGTAGTTGATGACGATCAAGACATTAAAAATAATCGTCAGTCCAGTTAGACTAATTTACTTCAGAAGTTTTGGTTGACTTTTTCTTTTGTGCCACTGTCTTGTTCAACATCAACCTGGTGTGAGGGAAAAAAAAAAAAAAAAAAAAAAAAAAAACGATTTATTTGAGTTGTAGTTCCTACTCCGTTTGTAATGTGCTTGGTCGCTTCTTTTGTTATTTTTAATACACATTTCTTATCAAAAAAAGTGTTTCTCAATCAATATAATTTGTTACGTGACTCTAATACTTTCCTTATTTCTTTTTTCTCTCTTTTTTTTTTTTTTTTTGTTATTTTCTTCATGTAAGAAACCAAACCCACATTAATGTGATTAAAATTATATTGGCAGCGCAATGCGTAGTTCTTTCTTAGCACTCATAGCCTGATCGGATTATGCTTATCATGTTAACAAAATTAGTGTTTTTCTTTCTAATCTGATGTTAGCCAGTTTCTTATTTGTTTTTGTTTTGTTTCTAATTTCTTCTGATTACAGATAGGAAAGGGTATTCTCTTATGGGGTGTATCGTCGCCGTGGGTAGTCTTTGATGAGTACTTGCGTGCGGTAATACATTTTCTTGACGATGTATTCTAGATTCGTGTTTGTTTTTAACTATGCATGCTATTCACCTATCGACTACGGTCAAAGATGATTCGGATTGCTTTAAAGTTCAAAACAACATCAGCTGTTTTTTTTTGGTTGAAAAAAAAAAAAAAAAAAAAAAAAAAGATTTGTTTCTGGGTGTCAATTGGCATACTTTTATTTAAAAATCTTATATCATAGATGGAAGTGCCCTACAATTTGGAGGGCGTGTAGGGCGCTTGTAGGGCGCTTTTAATATAAATATTATTTTGGAGGGCGCTTTTTTTTACCTTTTTTATTACTATAAGACAGCTAAATTGACGTCGACTTACACTGACGCACAAGTATTTTGACGCAGAAGCCAAAAAAAAATTTTGACATGCTTGGCAGTCTTTCGAAAAAGAGAAAAAAGGGTGTCACGGGGTTCGAACCCGAGACCTCCAGGTCATGGTCCGGAGGTCAACAATGGCAAAAACAATGGGCTACTCCTTGAGAGCTTCCGGAGCCTGCTGCAATCCCTGAAGCTGAAACTCATTTCAGTGGACGATGCATCCCAGATCTACAAGGAGCTGATTAGCCCGCAGAATGCACCAAGTCGAATATAGAGGGATTCGAGGAGGGAGAGTGCGTTCTTGCTAACCTGTTAATAGGCCGGTCTTCACGGTACCTTGTGAGAAAAAAAAGAAGTTTACTGGTAGCAAGTAAACTGATATCCCAGAGACGCATTTGATCGGGCGAACCGGAGAAAAGTCAAATAAGATGCGATTCGACCCTCGCTGAGGGCAGGGGTGTGTCAAAATGAGCTCGGCATTATATTAAATTTAATTAAAAAAGCGCCCTACGCGCCCTCCAGCGCCCTATTTTGGCCCTATTTTGGCCCTACAATGGCCCTATTTTGGCCCTACAAATTTTTGTGGCTGATTTTCACCAGGCGCCCTCCAAATTTGGAGGGCACTTCCATCTATGTTATATAAAAAAAAATGCAATATTAAAAATAAGCTCGTTATCTTCTCTTAGACCGAGTAAGGTTACTGTATAGCTGCACCATTCTTGTTACGTTAATTTACTACAGAGGTTTTGTTCTTTTGTTTTGCTTTTTTCCATCTTGTATTGGCGTCGTGAAAGACCTTGCAAGTAAAAAAAAAAAAAATAATGGCAGTTATTAAAAAAAAAAAAAAAAAAAAAAAAAAAAAAATCGTTTGTTTTTTTTCCCCTCTTTTTTTTATTTTTTTGCTCTTTATTCCGTTACTTATTCTTTTCTGCTTTAATTTTTTTTAATGAGAATGAACGTTGTCTTTTTTTTTTTTTTTTTTCCTTCTCCTTTTTTTTTCTTTCTATTGACTGCTGAAATTCAATTTTATAAAAATTAAGCACATGAAGGCGATTACATTAGCTTTTTAAAAAAGGTTCATTTTATGTCTCTTGATTTCTTTATTTTTTAAACCCGTTTTTTTTTGTTTTTCCACTCAAGTGGAGTTCTCTCAAACCTGGCGTAGCTAACTCTGTTTGCTACTCAAACATATAACTAGTTCATAGAGGGTAAGTCTAAGTCTAAGTCTTTATCTCGCATTTTTGTGATGGTTTTCGCGGTTGTGTTGTATTAACCAACTGTGCTCTTTTTTGTAAATGAGAAAAAAAAAAGAAAAAAACTATAAAACAACAAAAAAAAAAAAACAATCAAAAAACACAATATAAAAAAAAAAAACATGCGAAAGTACACCGTGTTAGCAGAATTGTTTGGTTTTTTCTAGTGTGGTTTTATTGTTAGTATTTAGCAGGGACTTCGACCTACTCTTATCAGGTAACAAAAAAAAATAATGTTACCTGAAATTCTTAATTTTTAGATTTACGGAGAAAATATAGACACGATAGGCATCTGTTTTTGAATATGTCTTATCCCTGCATTTTAGTTGTGTAAAAAAAAAGGGATGGTAAGAAAACAACTCTGCTTTGGTTCTGCCAAGAAGCTACATGTATTCTCAGATATCCTTTAACCATAACAATACCAAATTATTGGTTATCAAACGAACGTTCTTATAGTGATTCTTACTGTTGTATATTGCTAGACGTTGGCTTCTTCTCTTTAACAATGTACCATGTCACGCAACTGGGTATGAATGCTCACTGATGAGTCTATAGTGTCTACCCTTATCAGGGCTCTCAACATTCAGTCTGCACTTGATATCAATGCCTACCTATATTTTGAAGTGTTGACCGTCGACTTAACCTTCGTTCTATTATAATGTTTGCGGGGTTTTTATTTTCTTTTTTTCTTTTTATAAATTATGGTTAGCTCGTTGACCTTTAAAAAACTCTCCTGTTTTCTTTCCCCCTCGTCGATCATACAGTATCAATTTACCCCACCAGTCCCGCAAATATATATAAAAAAAAAAAAAATTATTATCCGCCTTTTACAACCCGTATGGGTTTTGTATGGTGGCCTTTTATGGGAAATATTTGCCTCTTGTTCCGGTCATTGTCGGTGCATGCATAAAGCTGTATTAGTGTTTCTAAGATGTTGTTCCTTTGCACTTTGAGCTTCCCCCCCTAGTCTGTTGGTGTTATATTTTTCAGTAAACTACCACCAGTCATTGCTGGTGGTTGGTTTTCAATTGTCTTTGAGAAGAAGCAATTTTGCTAATCCTCTTGGAAAGCGGTATTTCGTTTAATCTGATTTCTGCTGCCCCTTCACAATGCGTGCTCCCTTTAATAGCGAAACTTTGACGTTACTCTGACACCGTTATGCGGTGATCCCTGGTAGGTGTTTACTTCAGGTATGTTAATATTCGCCGAGCTTCTCTTTCTGTCGACAGATACTTATAAGCGTAAGTTTTCCTACAAGCAAACAATCAGATTAGTTGAAGGAGGATCTAGGCTACATCCCGTTAGAAAATGTTGCTATTAACTGATTGCGTTACCGACGCTGGTCTTTTTCTTTTTCTTCCATTGGTTTAAATCTTGTCGTGAAGATTGTCTCGTTGCGTACACACATTGCGCTGTTTTATTGATAATTTTCTTCACTGCTTTTTTTTTTCTTTCTATTCCCCCTTTCTTCTTTTGTAATCGTGGTCCTGTATTGAGAAATACGACGGCCAAGCAGCTGCACCTGAGCAGCTGCTTAGCAACTGTATGACTGCGTATACTTCCCTAATAAAAGAAAATAATATTATGTTTGTTGCTAGTTACTTACTCATAGCCTTTGAACTCGTCCTTAAGTACATGTCTTATACGTCGGAGAAAATTGGCTTCTCTTCTATACTGACCTGTATTCGCACACCTGCTATTATTGCTTGTTTTGGGTACGCAGAAAAAAAAAAAAAAAAAAAAGAAAAAAAGAAATTATACCGATTAGGTTCAGCAAGTTGACGGGAGCATTCTTGTAACTGGCGTTATATTCTTTTTGTTCTTTTTCTTTTTCTTTTTTTTTTTTTTTTTTCACAACCTCTGTTTATGGGGACAACCAAATCAATAATTTTTTTTTTTAAATTTTTTTAATTTTTTTTTCTTTTTTTTAATTAAAAACACAAAAAAAAAAAAAAAAAAAAAAAGGACAAAAAAAAACATTAACCTCCCCTTTCCCCTTCGGTCTGTCTGAAAAAAAAAATCGTCAGCACGTTGATGTTACATACGGAAACAGAAAGTTATGGAGGACCTGACCTATGGCCATGATTCCTATCATTTCTTGTATTCTTATGTTTAAGTGACGCTTGGTGTTTAAAGTTTCCGTTAATTTACATTACCTTACTTTTCATATATGAGGAACCAGCAACTATCTGATCCAAGAGAGGAATGATAATATATATGCAAGCCAGCCCCAATAGCCAGAACACGCCATCATTCGTGTTGTGGTTCGATGCTGAGGCGAGAATAACTTATTCGATGATTTCAAAAAAAAAAAAAAAAAAAACAATTATTGAAAGCCAGCCCCAATAGCCAGAACCTGCTTTAATCAAGTTCTTGGTTCGATGCTAAGGCGAGATTCGTTTTCTTGGTTTTTTTTTTTTTTTTTTTCTATTCTCGATTAGAGGTTTATATAAGCCAGCCCCAATAGCCAGAATGAGTCTAATTCACGTTCTTGGTTCGATGTTTCGGCAAGACTTACATGAATGTGTCCCTACCTGAGAACTGTTTGAAACTCTCTACCAACATAACAAAATCTTTTTTATATTACCATAATAGGGCATCAGACAGCAGGGTAGGAATCATGTCCGGTGGCGATGACGGTGGAGGGCTGTTTCCGGTAGCCGTTCTTATCGATGAATTGAAGAGCAGTGAAATCCAAAAGAGAGTAAGAGCTACTAAGCAATTAAAAGTGATATCTGAAGCTCTTGGTTTTGAAAGAACCAGAGAAGAACTGATTCCGTATGTAACTGAGAAAGGAGGAGGTTGGGATGATGATGATGAGGTTCTAATGTGTATTGCAGAACAGTTTTCCGAGTTTGTAGACTACGTCGGGGGCGTGGAATACGCAGATTGTTTACTTCAACCACTTGAACAACTTGTAAGTATGGAAGAACCAGCTGTAAGAGATAAAGCTGTTAGTGCTATCAAAACAATAATGGCTGAGCTACCGGATTCAGTATTAGAAAGAGTTTGTTCTCCAATGATTTACAGAATGGGTAATCATGAATGGGATGCGTGTAAGGCGGGTGCTGCGGCAGTTATTCCTCAGATGCTTCGCCAAAGTAAAAACCCAGAAACTATCGACCAACTCCGCAAATTGTTTGTATCTCTTTGCGAAGCAGATGTCCCTCTTGTCAAGCGCGCAGCTGGCGCTAACATGGCTGCTGTTTGCAAGGCCACTGCCGATGTTTCTGTTTTGACAAAACTTCTACGCCTCTTTGCGACTCTCGGTCGTGACGAACAAGACGGCGTTCGATTAGTTGTCATCGAAAACGCCGCCGACGTGGCACTCGAGTTAGCGAATAATCCAATGGGAGGAGATCTTATTCAGAAGAATATCATACCAATCGTGAGAGAGTCTTGTCAGGATGTCTCTTGGAGAGTTCGTTACATGCTGTGTGTGAGCTTTAAGAAAATCGCTGAAGCGACTCAGTTGTCACGAAACCCTTCAGAAATCGCTCGTCTTTACAGAGAGCTGGCAGAAGATCGCGAGGCAGAAGTTCGTACTGCAGCAGCTCATCAAATTGCAACTGTTGGATTGTTGTTAAAGGGAACTCGTGAAGCTAGATCTGTTCTTCCGTATTTTACGACTTTATGCAAAGATGAGAATAATCACGTCAGAGCTGCTGCTGCTGCGAATATCGTAGAGGGCCTTTCTAATGCGTTTTCACAACACGAAGTAGCTGAAACCCTACTACCACTACTAGAGAAGTTACTCAGAGACGAGTCATCTGATGTACGTTTGAATGTTATTGGAGAGCTGGGGAAGTTCTCTGGTGCTGTTGGTTTCCATGAATTGAGCAACAGCATCCTTCCAGCTGTAACAAAGTTAGCAACTGACCCAAAGTGGAGAGTAAGAGAAGGTGTAATTAATGTTGTACCTAACCTTGCTAAGTTAATGGGTGCTGAGAAATTTGATTCTGAGCTACTTCAGATTGTTGTTGGGTGGTTGACTGATCAGGTTTGTGAAATTAGAAGTCTAGTTGCCAGAGTTCTATGTGATTTGTGGCAGGTGTTCGGAGAATCATGGGCTAAGGTAAGCCTACTACCAAAAGTAGTTATCCTGGCAATGAGAGAAAACTACATGCACAGGGTTGCTCTTCTTCACTTCACATCTTGCGCATCACAAAAATCTTGCTGCTCTGTTGATACCATTCAGTCTCAATTTCTACCACTTTTCAATAACTTAGCTCGCGACCAAGTTCCTAATGTTCGGTTTAATGTTGCGAACAGTATTAATGTATGTTGTGTTTTTAAGATTTTGTTCCTTGGATTGAGAATACAAAAAAACAAACAAAAAAAAAAAAAAAAAAACAGGCTGCCCTCCCCAAGCTTGATCAAAAGTCAATCTCTGTGAGTTGGAAACCCCTTCTTGAATTATTGGAAAACGATCTCGATCACGATGTTCGTCAATATGCTAGCAAGGTATGTCTACAGTTTTTAGTGTGTTGTTGTTGTTGTTGTTGTTGTTGTTGTTGTAATTTTGAACAAGAAAAAACTACAATACAGGCACTAATCAACTGCCCATAGTCACTCAGGGTACGTCAATCTAGGTAGAAAATTAGAAAGAAGTCGAATTTTTAAATTCTTTTTTTTTATTATGTTTAGATTTTAATTGGAAGAATAAATTGAAAACAAATTGATGGTTAGATCTACGAAGCAAGAGAGAGAAAGCCGGCCACTGTCCATATCTCTCTATCTGAGTCTCAACAGAGTCGGAAAGGGGGTTAATATAAGTAAACAAAAAAAAGTGGGGAAAAAATATAAAACAAAATAAAAATAACAACAACAATGACAAAAAAAAAAAAAAAAAAAAATTGCCAACGGTCGGAGAAAAGAAAAGAACCATATTAGAATCCGTTTGTGAAGAAAAAAAAAAAAACGAATGCGAAAACAAATGAGTGAGACCAGTAGTATGCATAACCACAGTTTGGCCTCATTGTTGTTATTCACAGAAAAAAAAAAAAAAAAAAGAAAAAAAAAAGAACCTCTCACAGGTCTGAAATAATATTCAGTGTGGGGCGAGAAGTTTCTTTTTTTTTTTGTTTTTTTTTTGAAAAAACAGAGAATCTTTAATTTTTACCCTAAACAGGAACCTAATAACACATCTGCATACAGAAGTTAGGCGCACATGTTATGAAGAAAAAAAATCACCAACTGACCCAACCCATCTTATATACTACAGTTAAACATTAAAAGGAACAAAAAGACAACAACAACAACAACATGATATTCCGAGTACTAAGACGACACTACTGCTCAACAATTAGTAGTGAGGTGTGCTCTGAAGAGTACGTTGTAAAACATAGCGTTTTTAAAGGATTTTGCAAACCGGTAGAATCTGTGAATGAAGCACGTGAATACGCCAAAGAAATTAAAAAAAAAGAAGACAGTTCTCACGCATGTTGGGCCTTCAGGGGCTACTCCTTCAACGAGCGTGCTAATGATGATGGGGAACCTAAAGGGACAGCTGGGGAACCAATATTGAAAAAGATTAAAAATCGAGACCTTAGAAACTGTGTCGTAGTAGTAACAAGACAATACGGAGGAATAAAACTGGGAACAGGAGGTCTTTTTAACGCTTACGGTAAAACAGCTGATATGACACTTGAAAACACTACCTCAGCAGAACTACTTCCCGATCCTAGATTTACATAATACAAAGTCACTCTTAGCTTGCATCATTTTCGAGATTCAACCGACGATCTAAACAGCTATTCTACTGTATTGTTATCTTTTAATAAAAAATGACATCCTCCGGCAGTCATGTTATCTTTTTTCATTTTTCAGGTGGAGAGCAGAAATGTCATCCGCCACAAAAGACGTTTTATTCGAAGTTCAGGATGCTTGCGACAAATTAGAAACAGAAGGAAAATACGTCGAAAGCCTCGAATTCAGAGTAAGAGCACTAGAGCTCTGTCGAGAAGAGTACGGAGAGGGATCTGAGGAAGCGGAGGAAATGTATTTAAACATCTCTCACTTGAACTGTGTCGTCGCAAGAGAGCATTTAAGTGCGAGAAACTTAGGAGATGCCAGTTGCTACCTACGAGCATTAGAAAATTTAACAATGCAACCACTATCACACACCAACTCAAACCTTCGTAGACTCCTTCATAGAGGAAGAATGTTTGATCTTTATTCAGTTTTTAAACAACTCCAAGGTCGTCCTCAATGCGGTCTACGCTATGCTGAAAAAGCTGCCACCATATTTATACGATTGGGATCGACCAGTGATATTCCCCCGTGTTTCCTTAACCTAAGCGTCTTATCAAGCAATCTTGGATTGCACAAACCTGCACTACAACATGCTTATAATGCTCTACATGCTACTCATGAGTTAATGACTGGGACAGGATCTGATATTAAAGCGAGGGTATCACTTGCTGATATACATCCTGAGGAGGCAACGAAGAGGAGATCTACTGGAGGAAGGAATGATTTAGTAAATGAGAACACGACTGAGGCTGCTAATCTGGAAAATATGTTATTCGATGAAAACATAGAAATACCGGAGTCTAGAAAAATATCAGACATGTTAGCAACTACAGAACAAGCATACAAACAAGAAGAACAAGCAATGTTCGGATCTGAGGACGCTACAGAAGGAAACAGACGGAAATCACTTCTTTATGGAAGCAGGTCGTATCCTGTGTGTTCATCACCTTCTCAGGGAATCCTTAATTCTATGTTGCAATCAGAGCTTGCACATGCATCTGAATTCTGGTCGTCTTTACAACAAACGTATCCCCGATTTAGTAACATTCTGCGATTGAAATATGATGTTGAAATTCCTGTTGAGAATGTTATTCGTCAGTCGTTTGAAGATTCCCAAACCTCTTCTGTTATTGATAGGCTTGCGGTGTTAGCAATGACTGAATCGGGTACCACAGCTGTTGCAATAAATTCAAACGACAAGTCGAGGGAATCGACTCCTGAAGAATCCACTATTGGGAGTAGAAGTAGACCACCAAGTGGAAGGATGGATCGAACTATTTCATTTAATCGAATGATTCCAAACTTTAGACGAAAAGCTGAACAAATCCGCATTTTAAGAACCCGTAAAACTTCTCGTATAGCGGAATTACAAAAACGATCTGAAAAACTATTCACATCACAAGATGACTATTCAGCATCTGCACACTTCTCAGCTTTACGATTACAATGTTGGTGGAGAATGTTGTTGGCAATTGGTGTTGTAAAAAAACGTCAGATTCGTTCTGCGGAGTTATCACGAAGGCAGTCAACATACGCTATGGGAACGACCGCAGCTAAAATAACTGCTGAACGGATTCCCTCATCAGGTAAGCTTCCCATCAATAGGGAAGACATTACGAAACTTGCTTCGACTTCAGAGGGTCCTCATTCAAAGGAAGAAGACCAATCTCAGAGCACAAAGTCTTCAGCAGTAACTTCACCCGATAACGCTGTTCGTAAGAGGAAAAAGAACTTAGCGACGGCGGCACCTGACACCGAACCAATATATTCTCCAAAAGAGAAAATAAAAAAACGAGCAACAGTCAACGATAAGATAGATAAGAATGATAATAATCAACCTGAATACGATGAGGAGGCGGATTCAACACTTCCAAAGATGTTGTTATCGAAATCCTATTCTCGAATAGCAGCTGAACAAGAGTTTCTTGGAGACTTTGAAGAAAGTATTGAATCACATCAATTAGCATTACAGACTTTGAGAGATAGTTTTGGAAAATCCCATCCCGCAACGAGAAGGGCACAGAAAGAACTCAACACAACTATCGCAGCCAGAAAACGTAAAAAAAATGAAAACTTAGCAATCACACCACTTCTACTGCAGACATCACAGAGAAGGAAGATTCAGACAACGGAAAGGCATCAGGCGCGTGTTGCAGCTTCGTTGTTTACGCGGAGGACTCAGGTTGGAGTTTCTCTTTCACCTCCTAAAAAAAGAAATAAAAATCAAAACCAACTTAACTTCTCGTACCAAAGCAGCTATGCTGCTGATCCTGCAGCCTCTACCTCACTCAACTCTCCTTTTGGTGCACCGAAATCTGGTAATGCGGGAAGGGCTTTGCGACATAAGCAGTCACACCATCACCCAAATGGAGGTCACAAAATACTTCAAGACCTTACTGGATCTGTTTCAAGAGGTTCGGACTGCACACCTAAAGCTTCAGCTTCAAACGTTAACCTGTCTCAAGATTCTGTAGAAACTCTACGAACAAGGCAATCACGTAAATCAAAAATTGCTAAAGAAATACCCAAAGCAGGGCAGGTTTGTAGTTTTTATGTTTGTTAGTATGCCATGAAAATAATCTTTTTAAAAAAAAAAATAATAATAATAATAATAACAGGTTGGAATCACACCAGTAACTAATTGGGTTCAAAAGGCTCATGCTCCGCCAAGACAGGCTGCAGAGAATACTGGTGCTGCTAGAATTGATGTGGATAATAGTTATGATGCTCATCCAGCAGTTTTATCTGCAATACATCAACGTCAAGGTAATGTTGTTAAGGCTCATGATACCTGGGTACGAACTGCATTAGAAGGGACGTCTGATCTCGGTAAGGACTTGGGATTATCAACTGCGGACATCGCGTTCTTGTCATCAACATTCAACCTCTCTCTAACAACAAGACCACTTGGAACACGAAGACTTTCTAATAAGAAAAATAATTCAGTCGATCCAATCGATAACATCAGACAGAGAATGATTCATCAAAGAGAAGAAGCATCTTCATGGCTCGAACAACTAAAACAGAATCCAGTTAGTGACTATTAGTTATGTTTGTTTGTTAATACGGAGCCTACACGTAAATTTATTTTTTTTTTCTTTTTTTTTTTGTTATGTGAATCGTTATTTTTTCACATCAGACAGCAACCCCCCCGCTGAAAAGTTAGCAAAAAAAAAAACTGAAGCTTTTGACTCATCTGGGATACCTCCTTTGATTGTTGTCAGTTGCTATTTATTGATGCCAACTTATTTTCTTGATATTTTAGTTTTGTTTTGGATAGTTAGTGCGACTACTGCACATTACTTTGTTGTTACCCTTTCGTGGAATGACCATTGAAGAATACAATCTCGTGCACTGATATGGATTTTGTTTTGAACACAATTATAACATATATTTTATCTGTCTATCAGGTTCAAAAAGAATAATTCACAACATGGCAGGACGCTTCGATCACGAGGTTAGTCAGTTGGCATCCATCCTACCGGATGTAAATGTTGACAGAATAGTAAGTTGTCTCTATGACTCAACGAACATGGAGCAGGCACTTGACAGACTATTAAGTGAAGAGAAGCTCGCTGACGCAGTCAATGAAATGGATCGTAATTTTACTCCTCCGGTGGCAACTTCGCAGGCAGAATTAAACCCATCAGCTGTCGCAGATGCTACTTTAGGTGACATTGAAAAACGTCAAGCAGTAAAGGTTAATATCATTGGAAACCTATTTAATAAAGTTTGCAATCTCATGAAAGGATCACCGAAAGCAGGAAGTCCGAAAGCCTGCAGTCAACCTCAACCAGTTTCTCTAACTCAATTGAATGAACTTTTAACTGAATCATCGAATCTTAACATCCCTTCAGAGATAATCGTACCGCTACTACAATGTAATGATTCTGTGTCTGAGAAGGTGACGGTACAATTTGTAGGAGCACCTAGGGTTGGAAAAACTCGTCTGGTAAATGCAACAATCGGTTGTTTATTACTCCCATCTCTCGAGAATACAGATTTTGAAGTAACAGCGGCTCCACAAGATAGCACTGACTGCACAATTTCTCTTTCTGTCCAAGGATTGGTGAGAAGCTGCACATTCTGTCTGAAAACAGTACCTCCTGCACAGCAAAAATCAATCGTTGAAAAACACATAAATGATCTACTAGAAAACGATATTGCTGGTATGTATCATTTTAGTAATGCTCTCTCTCTCTGTACACAGTGTATTATGTGATGTTTTAAAAACAATAAAACAAAACAGATGGTCCTATCAGCGTACGGGCACCGGTTCATCTACCAGGTGGTGTTTGCATCAAAGAGAGACATGTGCCCCTTTCAGGTTTGTTTTTCTTATTGAATTCATTCAGTTATTTTTTTGAAGAATGATATTCGTTAGTTTATAAGTTTTTGTTACGAAGGAAATTACGACAAAATTAAAAAAAACAGGAATAACCCTCTCAAGAAGTGAGGTGTTAGTATTGATTTGTAACGACCTTGATCCTTCGGAATACGAACGCTTTGCTGGTTATGGAAATGTCGTTTTTGTAGAAACAACTGAAGGACAAACGTGGGAACAAGACACTACTGAAATTCTTAAACTCAACCCAGTGCTCTGCCTCGTAAACTTCATGCTTCGGAGTACCGGAGGTGACATGCAACCTAATGAAGTGCCTGAGTTCTTTACATTTGCTGGGATGATACATGATGCAATTACTGTGGCAATTAATAATAAAAAACAACTCGTTGCAGAACAAGTTGACCAGGCGAAAGTACGAGCTGAAGAACAGATTGTAGAATTGAATAAATTTATTGAACTTTGTAAAGCAAACATACAACCTGATGAGGTTTCAGTACCTTCAGTGCTGACTCCTATGCCTGTTCCAGTTTCGGTTCCAGCACCTGCTCCAGCTCCAGCTCCAGCTCCAGCTCCAGCTCCAGCACCTGCACCTGCACCAGCTCCAGTCTCGGCACCTGAGCCGTTAGAAGCGGCTGAAAAGGAACCGTCTAATGAGAATCCGTACACACCAATGCTGGCAGCGTACCAGCCTGCTGATAGTAACTTCTTACCGCAAGAGTCGTCGTATCAACCTCGACCTGATACCGAGTTTTCTCCTCGTCATTCCGATTACACTCCAAGTGAAGCCACGTACACACCTCCAACTCCTTACACGACTAGTGTTCCACCAGTAAACACTGAGCAACTTCCTGAGAGTGCTGTTGCTCCAAGTTCTGTTCCTTATGTCCCAACACAAGTGTTAAATGAATATCAACCTCAGGAGTCTACTTGGTTACCGAAATCAATGCAGTAAGACTCCGCTCAAGAAAGGGTTACTTATTTGCTTAGTTCAATATGCTTCACAACAATGGAAGAAATTTATATTTCCTCGTGCCTTTTTTTTATATTTTTTATTTTTTATATTTTTTTCTTCTGTCCCTAATGCTAGCCTCTTTTTTTTTTATTATTATTATTATCTCATTGTGCAATAGACTGGAAAAAAAAAAGAGCACTTTTTTTTTTTTTACATCCTTTTTTTTTTTTCGTCTTTCCCCCCTTGCCTTGATTGACCTCAACTAACCTCTGTAAGCGAATCAGCAGATACGTACTTATTCAGCTGAAGAAGTGCCTTTCTCTGTTAGTTTGTCGGAGATGGATTGTTTTGATTTTCCTATTTTTGTTTTTTATAATTTCATTTATCACGCCTACAATGTGTTCCGTAGTAATAGGTAACTCAGACAGTAGTACCTAGTCGGTTCATAGTCACTCTTTCTTATTGGCCATCCCCTCTCCTTTTGGTTTCGTTTGTTGTTTTATTTGCTTCACACACTACTCTCTTCCCCTGATAGTTATTTTTGTTGGGTTTTTTTTTTTTTTTTTTTTTTTTTGCTTTTTCTGGTTGTTTTAATGAAATTCCCACACATGCTTATCTTCTTATTCATTATAGCAACATGGAGTTGGTATCAAAAAGCAGCTGGAACCAGGGTAAGCACTGTGAAAGCTGTAAAAAAGAATTTACATTTGTACGGAGAAAACACCATTGCCGTATGTGTGGAGGTTTGTTTTGCGGTGCATGTTGCGGGAAGGATGGTAAGGTAAGAATGTGTAAAATATGTGAGGGAGGATATATAAGAAAGGGTGTCTGCAGTTCTCCTGTTCAGTCTCCGACAGCAGGTCCGAGTGTACCCCCGATTGCTAACGACAGTGATGCTGATTTAATGTTATTAGATAGCGATTGTGGTACACCTCGTGGAAGATTAGAAAGTAGTGTTTCAGATCAGAGTCCGGCATCACAGTCAGGCAGTCCGTTAGCCACTGAGCTTGCATCTTTGCAAAGGGAGCTTCACAATACAAAAAAAGAACTCATCCGTGTTCGTGCTCAACACAAGGAATCTAATCAGAAATATATTCAACTGGAAGAGGTTATCGCAAAACGGCAACAAGTAAAAGACAAACAAGCGCAGCTTACAACTGAAGCAGCTGCTCAACTCACATCAGAAACACTACGGAGGAAAGAATTATTTCAGTCTGGAAAGCATCATTCTCGTTGTTGTGAAATATGCTTAAATCCCTATTCGTTATTCTCGAGAGAGCACCACTGTCGGAGATGTTACCGAAGTGTGTGTAGTCGTTGTACGACGTCAGGAGGTAATAGCAGCAGTCCCAACCCAAGCAGAAACTGCGGGTGGTGTGCTGCACGAGCTACTCTTCAGTCCGCACCACTCATAGCATCTGCGAAAAAACAAACAAACGTTGCAATGACTTGGGCGTCGTTTTATGAATCACAGAGAAATCTTATGTTAAAACACACTCAATAGAAAAGTATACAATCGTTTTTTTTTTTTTTTTTTTTTTTTTTCATTCTTGTTCTTATTATTGTTTTTTTTTTGTCTTTTTTTTGTGTTGTCTACACACCTTCGTGAGTTTGTTGCTTATATTTAAATAGGCAAAGTTATCGTGTTAATTCTTTTTTTTTTTTTTTTTTCACACTCGCGTCTTGGTTTTTCAATTTGTTTCCAAGTTTCGTTCCAATTACCTTCGGCAACGTACACTTTGTGTTACCGTCAACCGGGTGCTTTTTATCATACAATTTGCGTGTAATTAATATAACGAATGTAAACAGATGTCGGGTTGGATACTGGTAAAAAATTGTGATAAAACCCTCGTTGGGTGCAATTATTTTCCGGTTTTTTTTTGATAACCTGGCCTCTTGCTATTATTATTTTTCTTTTTGTTGTGTTTTGAAATGTCTTTTAGTTGTGGTATATAACCATAACATTTGCTTATGAATAGTATATGTTAGAGTTTTTGTTCCTGTTTTTCTTTTTTTGTTGGAAGATATTGCTGTTGGTACAACTACTGTTACAACATACTGTTAATTTTATTTTCCCGCTTGGGATTTTTTTTTTCTTTCTTTTTTTTTTTTCAATTACAGCACTTTAAGATACCTTGGGGCTGATTGATGTTCATTTTCATGTTACTTAAACAAATTAAAAAAAAAACTTTTTTCCTTTTAACAGGTAGCTAGTTCTCATCCAAAAACAATTGAAAACGGCGGACCCCAAACGGAACTGCTCACACCTCCTCAAGGGGCAGCTTTCCGATCAAGTATTCCGATGAACGAAGAAGAGTTTGAAACGGACGTCGGTCCAGACACTGATATGTTGATCTACAAAGTTGGAGCAAAAGTGGTCATAAAAGAAAATTCAGAGCAAGGCATCATAACTGGAACAAGCAGAGGAAGAATTGGTGTTGAAGTTGAAGGAAACAGTATCGTTAGTTACTTCCCAACTCAGATCGAGTTGATATCCGAAGAAGTCAAGCCATCATCTAACGAGGTTGTTGTTGTTGACGATGTCAGTTCAGAAGGCGAACACATTCTACCTGCGAACTACTTCACTCAGGGATTGTCAGTAATAGTAAATAGCACACAAGAAACTGGAACTGTAACAGGGAATTCACGTGGTAGAGTTGGTGTTAAACTCTCTTACAATACGAGTCCTGTTTCCTTCTTTCCTCAACAGCTGACTCCAAAAGGTAATTCAGATCCGATTTCATTCAAATCAGGTGACAAGGTTACCATCAAGTCTTCCAATCAAGTTGGTGTTGTCACTAGTGCGATTCGTGGTAAAGTTGGAGTCGATATTGATGGCGACATTCAAAGCTTCTTCCCAAATGAGATCACATCTACTGATCAAGAGGAAGTAAACTTTAATACTGGAGACAAAGTCACTATTATCTCTTCAGAAAAAACCGGAGTCGTTACGGGTACCTCACGTGGTCGGGTGGGCGTTGAAGTTGATGACAAGATCAGCAGCTACTTCCCAAACCAAATTAAGAAATTGGTTGACGAGGAGGAAGAGGAGGAGGAGGTCGCAATCGAATCAGTGAAATACTCAGCGGGCGATAAGGTAATCATCCTTTCTACAGAACAGACTGGTGTCGTTACCGGTACCTCGCGTGGTCGGGTGGGCGTTGAAGTCGATGACAAGATCAGCAGCTACTTTCCAAACCAAATCAAAAAATTGGGTGACGAGGAAACCGAATCAGTGAAATACTCAGCAGGCGATAAGGTAATCATCCTTTCTTCTGAACAGACTGGTGTCGTTACCGGTACCTCACGTGGTCGGGTGGGCGTTGAAGTTGATGACAAGATCAGCAGCTACTTCCCAAATCAAATTAAGAAATTGGGTGACGAGGAAGATGAGGACGCAACCGAATCAGTGAAATACTCAGCGGGCGATAAGGTAGTCATTCTTTCTACAGAACAGGCTGGTGTCGTTACGGGTACCTCACGTGGTCGGGTGGGCGTTGAAATTGATGACAAGATCAGCAGCTACTTCCCAAATCAAATTAAGAAATTGGGTGACGAGGAAGATGAGGACGCAACCGAATCAGTGAAATACTCAGCGGGCGATAAGGTAGTCATTCTTTCTACAGAACAGGCTGGTGTCGTTACGGGTACCTCACGTGGTCGGGTGGGCGTTGAAATTGATGACAAGATCAGCAGCTACTTCCCAAACCAAATCAAAAAATTGGATGACGAGGAAGAGGAGGACGCAACTGAACCAGTGAAATACTCAGCGGGCGACAAGGTAGTCATTCTTTCTACAGAACAGGCTGGTGTCGTTACGGGTACCTCACGTGGTCGGGTGGGCGTTGAAGTTGATGACAAGATCAGCAGCTACTTCCCAAACCAAATTAAGAAATTGGTTGATGAAGAGGAGGATGAGGACGCAACTGAATCTGTGAAATACTCAGCAGGCGATAAGGTAGTCATCATTTCTACTGAAAAGACTGGTGTCGTTACCGGTACCTCACGTGGTCGGGTGGGCGTTGAAGTTGATGACAAGATCAGCAGCTACTTCCCAAACCAAATTAAAAAATTGGGTGACGAGGAAGATGAGGACGCAACCGAATCAGTGAAATACTCAGCGGGCGATAAGGTAGTCATTCTTTCTACAGAACAGGCTGGTGTCGTTACGGGTACCTCACGTGGTCGGGTAGGCGTTGAAGTCGATGACAAGATCAGCAGCTACTTCCCAAACCAAATTAAGAAATTGGGTGACGAGGAGGAAGAGGAGGAGGAGGACGCAACTGAATCAGTGAAATACTCAGCGGGCGACAAGGTGGTCATTCTTTCTACTGAAAAGACTGGTGTCGTTACAGGAACTTCGCGTGGCAGAGTGGGCGACAAGATCAGCAGCTACTTCCCAAACCAAATTAAGAAATTGGATGAGGAGGAAGAGGAGGACGTAACTGAACCAGTGAAATACTCAGCGGGCGACAAGGTAGTCATTCTTTCTACAGAACAGGCTGGTGTCGTTACCGGTACCTCACGTGGTCGGGTGGGCGTTGAAGTTGATGACAAGATCAGCAGCTACTTCCCAAACCAAATCAAGAAATTGGGTGACGAGGAAGAGGAGGACGTAACTGAATCAGTGAAATACTCAGCGGGCGACAAGGTAGTCATTCTTTCTACAGAACAGGCTGGTGTCGTTACGGGTACCTCACGTGGTCGGGTGGGCGTTGAAGTCGATGACAAGATCAGCAGCTACTTCCCAAACCAAATTAAGAAATTGGTTGATGAAGAGGAGGATGAGGACGTACCTGAATCAGTGAAATACTCAGCAGGCGACAAGGTAATCATCCTTTCTACAGAACAGACTGGTGTCGTTACCGGTACCTCGCGTGGTCGGGTGGGCGTTGAAGTTGATGACAAGATCAGCAGCTACTTCCCAAACCAAATTAAGAAATTGGGTGACGAGGAGGATGAGGACGTAACTGAACCAGTGAAATACTCAGCGGGCGATAAGGTAGTCATTCTTTCTACAGAACAGGCTGGTGTCGTTACGGGTACCTCACGTGGTCGGGTAGGCGTTGAAGTCGATGACAAGATCAGCAGCTATTTCCCAAATCAAATTAAGAAATTGGGTGACGAGGAGGATACCGAAATTCCGTCAAGTGATGAGTTGAAGAAATACTCTGTTGGTGACAAGGTAGTCATCATCTCAACTGAAAAAACAGGTACTGTGACTGGAAAATCACGTGGTCGGGTGGGTGTTGAAGTTGATGATGAAATTAAAAGCTACTTCCCAAATCAGATTGCGAAGAAGGAATTATCATTCGAAGACAGACCACAGTCACCGACAGCAAACTTTCGTATTGGAGATCAAGTCAAAGTAAAGTCATCTGGAACACGTGGTATAGTATCAGAGATAACTGACTCACAAGTTGGAATCAGCGTCAACGGTTCCACAGTCGAATGGACGTCTCCCGATGATTTAATAAAATTCAACAGAAGATCCAGTAAGGCAGTACTAATGGCTTTAGAAGATGAAGAGGAAGTTACTTTCGAAGTAGGTGACGTTGTTAAAGTACTCGCAACAGGACAACAGGGATGTATTACTAATATTAATGAAGAAAAGATCTCTGTTCTTTTAGATGATGATACTGATGACTTATTCATAAGTAAAGATCTAGAACAAGTAATATTATCACCTTATGCTGATCCTTCATCAAACTTTATACCTGGGCTTGCTGTTGAAGTCATCTCATCAGGTAAGAGAGGAAAGGTTACAGGAACATCAAGAGGACGAATTGGTGTGAAAATCGACGACACGATCCAGAGCTTCTTCCCTGAGCATATTAAGTTGTCCGATCCATCGGAAGTTGATGATGCTGAAAATAACACTATTGAGGAACCTGTGAAAAAACATGATGAAACGAAATCAGAAACTTCAAACAAAGACTCTTTTGATCACTACAGCGAAGGCGATGCCGATGAAGAAGAACATAAATATGAATGCGGAGACAAAATCATAATTATATCAACGGAAGCAAAAGGAAGCATCAACGAAGTTCTCAACGATGATTGTTATTATGTTGAAAGCGATCAAATGCTTGAGAAATACACCGCATCGGAGCTGTGTCCTGCTCCTTTGTTCTCTGTTTCCGATCGAGTTGTGGTTACCGCAACTCAAGCAAAAGGAAGAATAAGTGAAGTATTATTCCCAAAGAAACAATCATACAATGTTAACCTTGATTCATCTGGTATACAAGAATTCACACAAAAACAATTACTTGAGATTACAGCCTCAGACAGTGACAGCGAACCTGATGAGACATTTTTCGAAGTAGGTAATGCAGTTTTGTTAAAGCAAATTGATTTTCCATTCTTGAAAAGGGCGACAGTAAAAGAAGTTTATGCAAAGAAAAGAACATACCTTGTTGTTGTTGATGATGAGAGTGTTGAAAAACCTCAATCAGACCTACAGGTGGATCCTTCATCTGAACTTGAGAAGTCTAATCCACCGACACTGAAATTCAGTATTGGAGACTTAGTCAGAAAGAAGGGAAATGAAACAACTGTAGCGATCGTTGAATATTCAATCTATTCAAAGCGTTATACTCTTAATGGTCTTGGTACTGCACCTGAAGAGGATTTAACTGCCGCCTCACCCTCACCCTCACCCAAGAGTACTGCTGCAGCAAAGTATTCTGTTGATGATCGTGTTCTGGTGAAATCTGGAAACAAACAAGCTGTCGTAGTAGAAATTGAAAAATCTGATTCAGGTTACAAATATGAAGTAGAAGAAAAGTCAGGTGTCTTCAATACTTATTCGGAAGACGAACTCGACGTTTTCACAGAAAAGTTAACTCCAAAGTTTGCTATCGACTCTCGAGTTATAATTATTGCTACCAACAGTGACGTTGTCGTGACCGAAATTTATGAAACTGATTCTGGCTACAAATACGACATAGTTGATAAGGCCGGCGACATTATTAAATTCTCTGAAGACGACTTAGAGTTCTCAACTGCTAGTGAACCACAGTTCGCTGTAGACAGTCAAGTAGTAATTAAGTCAACTGATAAACGAGCTGTTGTTGTAGAAGTTCACATGTCGGACAAGGGAATCGAATATGAAGTTGAAGAAAAAGACGGCAACTTCTCAAGATTCCAAGAAGCAGAACTCGAATCTGCACCGCCGCCATCACAACCAGACTCTGAAAGCGACTATTCTGAAGCTGAACCTGCTTCAGCTTCAGGAAAACCTCCAGCAAAGGACACTGGAGACTACCACTCAGACGGCGACTCATTATCCAGCGTCTCTACTCCTTGTCGTGATGTTGATAAATTTAAAAAGGGTGACGAGGTACAGGTCAGTACTGATGTTGGACGTAGGGGAACTGTTATCGAGATTTATGAAACATCATGTCTGGTAGAAATTAACGGTAAAGAAGAAACACACGATGCCTCTTTACTAACTCACTACATGAGTGAAGGTGGTGTCACTGATCTTGATAAGATGACGAGACAAGCGAGCCCTCGTGGGAACCGTACCTCTGATGATGAAGGACAAGAGAATGATGCAGCTGAGAACAGACCATCATCATCTGCGTCTCGTGCAAGTAGTACCAGATCAAGTATTCGTTCTAAAGTTCAACAGATTAAGGATTCAAGAAGAGAGTCTGCTGCCTCTTCTATTAGCAATTCACCCTCAAGACAGTCGTCAACGAAACAACCTAGAGGAAATACTGGTGGTCCTGCAGGAAGAAAACGTAATCAGAACACACACAGGTCTGCATCAGCTGGTGATACCAACGGCACCGCTAACGGTACAGCGAGACGCTCTGCCTGGTCGCGTGAGAAGGGTCAAGAAATTGATAAAACAAAACTAATCTCTCAGTTAAAAGCAAAGAATTCTGATCTTCACGAGGCTGTTGAAACAGTCAGAGTCCAACTTGAACAATTACTTCAAAAGAGAAAGCCCTCAGTAGCTGGACCAGCTCGTCGCAAGCGACCAATCCGCAGCAAGAGTGAAGATAAAACAAAACTTGAGGACGAACTGCGACTTCTCACCTATGCGAATGAAGCCCTGGCCAAGAAATATCGTGAAGCCAGCAGGGAAGAGAAACTAGAAGTCAAACTAGCAGAGATGACCGCTGAGTTGATAGATATAAGAGAAAACAACAAGTCAATGTTACAAAAGCAGCGAGACAATGAGAAGAAATTAAAGAAATTCAACGACCCTGAGAAAATCAGAAGAGATACTCTGCGTGGCTTCAAAGATGAATTAACAGTTCTCCGAATTACGAAGGAAAGAATGGACAAACAGAGGCAACAGTCGTTAGGTCACAGTGACTTTCAGCAAAAGAGAATTACTCAACTTCAAGGTGAAGACAAATACCCGGATATCACAGCTCATGACATTCGCAAGTCGGCTGAACTTCATCAGCGACTGGCCGAGGTCAGCGAGGAGAAAGAAAATCTCGAATACCATTTGAATGTTCTGGCAAAACAAACTGCAGCTGCCAAAAAGATAGCGGAGGTGCAAAAGATTGCTGAAGAACGTGAAGATATCCAGGAATTGAAAAAGGAATTAAAAACACTCCGCAAGGCTCTTGGTATCGATCAGAGAACACCAGTTCCATCACCAAAAAAAAGAGACGCACAGAAGGAATTTGTCAAGCCGGTTGCTCCTCCTGTCGTAGTGGCGGGAGACAACTCAACGGAAACAGACAGCAGATATGCCTCGAGAGTTCCTTCACCGACATCTGAAAGTGAAGACGCTTCACCAACTCCAGCGGACCCGGCTATCGAAGAAGAAGCACCGTTATCTGAGGAAGTTGTAGAGGAAGAAAAGCCAATTGAGGAGGCCAAAGAATCACCACAAAAACTACCGTCTCCACAACCACAACCAGTTGATACGAATTCTATTGCAGAAGACATCCCAGAAGAAGAGGAAACAAAGCCTTCCCCAGCTGTCAACGCTCAAACATCTCCACCAAAGGAGATGATCCTCGCTGAGGATGGTCTTCCAGAGCTCAAGCCGTTAGTAGTTCACGACCCGAATGAAAAGCCAGCTTACCAGCCGAAGGTATTATTATTTACTTTTTTGAATTTACTGTTTGTAGTGATGATGAGGGAAACCAAAACAAATCTAAAACACAGCCTACCGAGCCTTCCCCATCTCCAGAAACTGAGGATTACGAAGATGACTACGAGGCTCAAACACCTAAACCAGAGCCCGCAGCTGACGCAGCTGATGAACCAGCGAAAGAAAACGACGTCCCGTCATGGTTGCGTGAAGAGGAACCGAGGTCAAAGGAACAGGGGACTACGAAAGAAGAATTACCAAAGAAAGGATCAGCAGCGGACTGGTTTGAAGAAGGATTTGATGAAAAACCGAATTACGCATCTGCACCAACTAATGGAACTGCAGCAAACGATAAGAACAGTTTCACAAATGGATATGAAGATGCCAACGGTAATGGAAACGCCCCTCAGAAGCAGACGACGCAGGAACCGCTTTGGATGCAGGACGACGATACTAAAAAACCAGAACCAGAACCTGCTGCTAAACGTCAGTCTGCTGCAGAGCCTTCCTGGCTAAGTGATGAACCACCACAGCCTAAGAATGGTCGCAGACAGACTAATGGAGCTGCTAATGGTAGCACCGCTGATGAAAACAACCCTCCTCCAGCTGCTGCTGGTGCTGCAGGACATGGTCGTCGTGCTGGTGGTGGTGGTAGCCGTCCTACTGAAGAGGTTCCTCTTTGGCTTCAATAAGACTACTTAAGACATTCTGGTAGAGTCTCATGTTTCGAACCGACTTCTGATTTGCTCTCAATCGGCATCTAGTTCATCAACAAGCTGTAGTGATCCCAATGAAAGACAAACTACTGTTCATAAATATGATATGTGCGTTTCGAATCGAAGAAGAAGAAGAAAAAAAACCCTCTTGACGGTCCTTCTTTCATCTTGTGGACTTTTTTTTTAAAAATCTATTTTATGTTCTCCATGGTTGACAGAGGGAGACCCTCCCCCCTAAATTAAAGCAAACAAAAAAAGCGATCAGACTCATAGCTCACAAGATTAGCAGCTCTTTAGGTGATTTCTTTATATTGTTGTTTTTGAAAATAGGGAATACCTCAGTTAATTAATATGTGGTTGGTCCAGTACCTCATATATACTATTGATTATTATATTAACTGTCATTCAGTCCATTGTTCCCTGGCTCTTTGAAAAAAGTGCGCTTTATTTTTTTTTCTTCTTTTTCTTTATCCCCTCATGCTTTCACAAATTTGATGGTGCGAGGCTTTTTTTTTGGAAGAAAAAAAAAAAACAACAAAAAAAAAAAACACTTTATTGGGTAATCCCCTGGTTTTGTGAGACCTCAAAAAAAAAAAAAAAAAAAAAAAAGTTATCAAATTGTCCTTTGCGTGAACGGCAGCCTTTTTCTTTATGAAAGAGAATGTTATCGTTCCAAAGCGTAACACTCAAAAAAAAAAAAAAAAAACGTGACTATAATAAACAAAAATAATTGCCCTCCTCCTTGTGCGAATTCTGATTGATTCGGGGTGTGTGTTACTATTTCCCTTTACCTGAAGAGAGAACGTTTACTGCTTTGCGTGTTGGATTTCAGTTTTTTTTTTCCTACTCAAATCAATACGGAGTCTTGTTGCTGAAATCTTGAAGAGCAGCGTATTTTGATTTTTTTTTTTTTTTTTTTTTTTTTTTTTTTTGTGCGATTAGACTAGTTTTCCCTTTCATTCTTTTTTTTTTCTATTTTTCTCTCTTCGGGTTCTCGATGCAAAAGAAAGGATTTTTCTAATGTTATTAAATTTGGTGAACACAAAAAAAAAATATTAATTTCCTGTATCTAATTTCCCGTAGTTAGCTGTCTACCACATGCAGCTCGACATTCTGTTACGAATGGGAAGAACAAAAAAAAAAAAAAAAAAAAAAAAAAAGAAATCCGTTTTGATTATGTTACTGCGAATAGTAAGCTGGCTTTTTTTTTCTTCTTCTTTTTCTTTCAATTTCCCCTCTGTCGGCTGTCTCATTCCCCTTTTTCACTCTATTTCTTCTTCTTGCTTACGAATTATCAGCAATGCAACTCTTTTTAGATTATAAGGTGAATAAGTTTTCCCGAATAGCTTAACCTTGACTTTAGGAGGTAGTATGCAGAGCGAGGGGTCTAGAAAGAAATACGTTACGATGTGTCATACTGATGTCAGTAAAGACAAACCACACGAACTTCTTTACCAGGAGACCCTTCACAAGAACGATACGTTACGAAGAGAGTGATATCTTTTGTTGTTTAGCGACCCACCCTCGACCGTTTTTTTCATTCCATTTTTTTTTTTTTTTTTTTTTTTTTTAAAAACTTTTTATCGGTTCTGTTATTGCGATGTACCAAAAAAACGTGTTGTCTTCGGAGGATAGGTTTTTCGAAAAGGGAGAAAAAGAAAATAAAAGAGTAAACATGCACTCTCTCATCCTTAGTTAGTAGTTCTTGTTACTAATATGCTAATATTGGCATCGAGTCTGCTTGTAGATTTTGGGTTCTTCACGATGTTGTTATATCGTTTTCCTGTAGTTCTCTCCTTCACTCCCCTCCCCTTACGCGTATTCTTCACATCGCGCTGTGTTTTGTATATCAATTGTTTTGAAGTTAAAAAAAAAAAAAGAATCAAATTAAAAAAAGAAAAAAAAATTGAATAAAATCAATCTTGCTTAAGTATTCAGGTAAGATTGATTTTGTTCTTTTTTCTCTTTTGAGATTCCAACTGTGCAATTCTAGTTGTGACATTGCACATTTGGGTATTCAACACGCAATTACTGCGAGTTAGATTCTTGTTCGTTCCTGATCGCACCAAGCTGGTATAGCTTCTGAGATTTTTGATACTGAAAAGTATAGTGGTCTTTCCTTCCTGTTTTTTTTTTTTTTTTTTTTTTTTTTTTTTTTTGTTTTTTTGCCTGTTGCCAAAGAGCTTGATGTTTATTTTTTTTTTTTAAAAATTTTCTCACCCCTCTGCCCAAGAAATCTTATGATGTCTCTCTTTGCCTGGTTCTCTCATTCTCCCGTCTTTGTGACCTGTTTTCTTTTTACTAATATCATCTTATGTTTGTTGCTTACCTTGTTATCTTATTATGTATTTTTCTTTAAAATTTTTTTTGTTTTAGCAGTACGAAGAGAAGCAAGGGAGGAGTGGACCAGGATATTTTTTTTCAAAGAAAGATTTAAAGAAACAAAAAAAAAAAAAAAAAAAAAAGAAAGAAAGAAAGAAGAAAATAAGATCACTTCCCCCCTCTCCCTTCCCCTTAGGAATCTACTCCTTCCCGACCACAATATTATATTAGTTTGTTTGTTTGTTTGTTGATTGGCACGGCATTAGACGACTCTCAATTCAGTTTTTATGATTTTTAAGCTTTAACAGCAAATCTATTTATGTTTGTCTTCCAGTTAGTATTTCCGTTTGATGTCTTATTTTTTTTAAAGTACTAATTTTCCTTCAGAATGTCTCAGACGGCATGCCCGTACTTCCTCCTCTGGAGAGTGCCTATCGGGATAGACTCAGCGAAGACAAATTAGATAAAATCCAGCAACTAGTTGACGGTCGTAAACTACCAAGTGCCCTGAATGGGTTGAGAAGGAGGGGTTCAAGAGTATTAAGAGGCCCAGCGAAGGTTAGAAGACCCAGCGGGATTGATATGAAAAAGAATCCTTTTTGCGTTCCGAAACTTGTCCTGACGAAGCTGAAGCAGCGACCAACTAGATTACCACCCGTCTCATGCATCC
This sequence comes from Flectonema sp. DT1601, assembly GCA_964019425.1. Lineage (NCBI taxonomy): Eukaryota > Euglenozoa > Diplonemea > Diplonemida > Diplonemidae > Flectonema > Flectonema sp. DT1601. Next base: position 505,890 of record OZ025823.1, on the reverse strand, counting down.
TACAGAAGTTTAATAAAGAAAAGTTACAAGAGAGAAGTCGTCACTTGCAAGCCTTACAGAAACAAGCTATAGAATTAGCGCGTCCTACTGTGATTGATTACATACGTGAAAACATACCTTCAGCTCAACAAGAAGAACCCGGGGTTGATCTCATAGAAACACTTGTCAACACTGGACCTAGTAAATTAGGAAATGTTTACGTCCCTTTAAAATTTAGATTTCCGCCTATCGCATTAGCCGCTGTCGCCTGTGTGAAGTTCAAAAAGAGATTACGCTCTCGAAGGCAGGTATGACATCGATGTTATATGTAAAAGAAGAAGTAATTTTTATTTTACGTAACCTTCCAACAGGCCATCGTTCTTGACGCGCTTGCTGCAATTCACCAAAATAAACTGACCACCAGTCCAATACCTACAGAGCTGATGGTAGGATTGATTCAGGGATTTCGTGCCCTTGACGTTGATGGTTCTGGTCAGGTATCTTTCAAAGAACTCCACAATGCGTCTCTGAAACTAAATAGAACTCCTGTCGACACGTCGTTGTTCAAACGTATTGATAAAGATAAGTCGGGTGTGTATTTGTTTTATTGACATGATTGGTTTAGATTCCTCTTCTTTAATTTTTTCTTTTGGAAAAAAAAAAAACTAAACTAAACTTACAACAGGGACCGTAGACCACCACGAATTACTGCGGGTGTTGTATCCGTGCATACCAAGAAGGCTTCTTGAAGCTTCACTTAGGGAAGCGATGACTCCAAAAATTGAAGCAAGTTGGGAGCAGTGTTTCCCACCTGAAGTACTACATGAAATAGCTGCAATCTATTCCCACCTGACTGATGGAGGAAAGTGTAGCCTGACATTTGAGAAATTCATTCTTCAAGCACCCTGTGAGGGTGTTACCACTGAAGAAGTCCGACAACAGTTCGACGAAGCGGATACTGACAAAGATGGCTGTCTCAGCTTTAAAGAATATGCTGCTTTTATGAGACAATCTTTTGTTTCTCTTTGTGATGATTGAACATCACAGTTACTGTCTGATAGTTAACCGTTCGCCTGTTCTTTTTGAAATCTGTTATGTTTCCCCTACACCATTCAATGCTTGCTGTTCGGCTTCGTGAATACAACGCCCACTCTCAGTTAACACTGCACGAGTATGACAGAGTTATTCACGTAGTCGTGTATTTTATTATTTTTTTGATATTGCGAACCCTTTTATGGGTTAGCTGCATTTACAATAATCTAATTCAGCTTTTTATTGTATTATCAACTATTTTATTTATTAAAAAGAGACCTTTCGTGTATATCATGGTGGAAATAGCTCTCCCGACTGACCTCCCAAAGTTGGAGGATCCGGTACCGGCATCGGCACCAGCACCTGGAACAAAGCGGAAAGCAACGATTCATTTCAATACTAATGAGTGTGACAATCGACTCATTAAAGAGCAAGCAAATTTGGAATACTTAGAAGAAATGAAGATCAGACCATTTTTAAATGTGATGTTGGCGGAGTTATATAGGTTTGTTTTTTTAAAAAAAAAAAAAAAAAAAAAATTTACGAAAAATCTTATCACAGAATCCTTCCACCAGACCCACTGGATTGGTGTACTCACTTTGTAATGATCCATGATCATATCGATGAGTTAGTTTCTCAAGGAATTACACTTCCAAAAGATGCTGATCAAACAGCAATTCGAAAGTACTCTGCGTATTGGAAGATTCCGTGTTTGATTAATGATTTACTTGAAGGACTTTTAACAGAGAAGCCTGAGTTCCCAGATAAATACGCATCTGGTTGGTTTCGATGGAATAGACACATTTTTAAACAAAATCACTTTAGAGGTGAAAACCCAAAGGAACTTCCTCCTAGTTGGGTACCCAAAGATGAAGTCATCGAATAAAAGTTCCCCTACTCAATTTTCATAAAAAAAAATTTACACTTTACAGGATACCCTCTCAACTTGTTACAGAAATAATAATCCGCTTACCTGTGCTTACGCATTTTGGTAAACAAGTTTTTTTTTTTTTTTTTTGTTGAGTATATAGGTTAAGTCATTTTCTTTCTTTTATAAAGATTTCTAAAAAAACAAACCAACGGTTCATGACATAAATAACTGAGTAGAAGGAACGTTACTTTATGTTGATTATTATTACTATTCACTATTCACTATTCACTATTCACAGGAGGCACTAACCAATAGGATAGTTAATATGTGGCAGTACGGTGGTTGCCCACAGTGGGGCGGGTGGGGGTCTCAGGGAGTGCAGCAAATACCTGTCCAGCACGGACCCCCTCCATCTCAGCCTCAGCAACCACCGGGAGGAATGTATCGCGGAAACCCCCCAGCCGGAGCACACTATGGCAATAATGCCTCGCTTGATTTGATACATAGCATGGCTGGTGGATGGGTGGTCTCAGATGCATTCCCAGTTGACGATACTTTTACTGGTCTTAAAATATATGCCGATGGTCTTTTTATCTGCAAAGCAGGAACTATAAAGTCTGGCAAAGTAGTAGTTCACAACACATCCATAAGAGAAGTTCACTTACTTGACGGATGTGGATCTATAAGAATGGTATTCTCAGTAACACCTGACGGCATGCACATGGCTGGTGTTGATGTTCACACTCAGCAGACATGGCATCTGGAAAAGATGCCAACTATTCATCCTACCAGTGTGCAGCAGAGTCAAGCGTCGAGTAGTAAAAAGAGTACTTCTGATCTTTCATCATCTTCGTCATTGACGCAACAAAAACTACGAGACATTATAAACAGAGCCTGGAAAGCTGGTAGAGCATCAGCTGAAGATAGATCTTCCCAAGACAATGAATACAATGCCGGGCTTATTACTGCTGAGGAGATACTTTCTGAATCTCGTGTTGAAGAAGAAGCTGAAGTTCTCACTAAGCCAGAGATTCAACCCGGTATGTGTTGTTACTTGACTGATAGTAGTATAGTTATCTATTCTTAATTTTCGTTGGGTAATCTCTTTATACAATCTAGAAAAAACAGCTGCTCACTGCCCCGTCTTCGGCCGCGTCCCCAGACGTCGATATGGCTCCTCCCAAACGCAGCGATCACTGTGTCGGTCGGTAGTAAATTCAAAAGATGCGGAAGCGATCACGAAATTACTAGAAGCCACTAGAAGAGGAGGCGTTGATCCGAATTCTGTCTGTTTGTCTACTGCTGCTCACAGAGTAGCGAGGTATGCCTCGACTTTAGTTTTTATTTAGCATATCAGTCTTCCCCCCCGAGCTCCATTTAATATTAGTATCAAATTCCCCTCCCGAGGATAATATTTATTGTTCCAGTTAATTGGATTATCAAATAAACAAACAACAGACTCAACGGGCCCCAAGAAATCCATCGCAACACGGTATTTGAATTCATAGTCGCTGACATTACTACTCACGGGCTTACTGGATGGGATGCACAGGCTCTGTCAAAGCTTCTGTGGGCATTTTCAACGGCTGGATTCCAAAACACGGAGCTATTCGGTGCTGCGGAAGACTATATTCAACACGAAGGACTCTCTCAGTTTCGATCACAGCATCTCGCTTACTTAGTTTGGGCCTACGCTACTTGTAATTTGAAGAACTCTGGTCTGTTTGATCAGGTTAGTAAGGAAATTGTAAACAGAGGAGCATCATCGTTCAATTCACAAGACATATGCATGACAATCAGAGGATTCATCTCTTCAGGTGTGTAATCGCGTTCTTTGCTATAACATAAGTCACTGTTTCGAAACAAAAAAACCCCAAAACTAGGACATCGAAACCTGCACGCTGTCCGAATCACCGAAGCAGAGATTGGAAGGAGAGGGTTTCAGGAATTTAACCCGCATGAGACTGCACACATTTTATGGTCGTTGGCGTCAGCCGCTCTAAAATGCCATGCTCTGATACCTGCGTTGAGCAATTTTGATGAAGCGAAAGGTTTCACTCTTCAGACGATATCGATGGCTATCAGAGCAGTCGCAATAATTGCTTCACATCATGAGGATACTAATCCTTTTGTTCACTTCGCATCAAAGCTTGAGAAACCCACATTAGAACAATGTGCTAGATCTGGATTTCAAGGTTCATACTTATCTGGTATTTCATGGGGATTAGTAAAGCTTGGTATGACCGAATCACCTGTCTTACCTGAGATAGAATCTTGTCTATCAGAAAGAGGTCTAAAAGGACTCTCAGGATCAGAATTAGCAAGCGTCTCATGGGCATTTGAAAAATACGCTCCAACTTCTGTAGTAATAAACGAAGTCTGTGCTGAAGTCATTAAACGAGGTGGTGTTCAACAAAACGGAGGAGACCTCCACACAATGTTAACTTCATTATATGCCTGCTGCGGTACACAACGGTATGTCATTATAATATTTGTTTGATAAGTTGTGTACACATATTATAAACAAAGAAAACATCACAACAGATTCACTGCTGTATTCAATGCCATAGCAAAGGGATTGACCACAAGGAGACTTCGATACTTAAAAGACGGAGAGCTATTTAATGTTGTAAAAATAATTCATTCTGCCGGATGCTTTACTCAGACACTTAAGAAGAAAATAAGTGCTGAGATATGCAGAAGAGGCATGAAGCTTGCTGACACCGCCCTACTTCGAGATGCTTGCTGGGTTTTTGACGGCAAACATGAAGTAATTTCTGTTGTAGCAAGTGAAGTTGACCGTCGACCTACAAGGTTGTATTCGCCTGAGGAGTTGAGTATAGTTTTTTGGGGACTTGCGCAATCAGATTATCAAGGCACTGCTTTGAAATGTCTTTCAGAGGCGGCAAAAAGACCTGCGTCAGCCTTCAGCCCACTTCAATTAGCGAATATCGTATCGGCAACAATGACAATTGGTGCTGACCCGACAGCAATCTTACGAAATGTTGAAATAGATGTCAACACACGTGGGTTTGCTAGTTATGGATCAGAAGCTTTCGTTATTGCTCTGCTGTTCATGGGATCGATTCCCCCTCCGCAACACAATCAATGGCAAGCAGTCACTGCTTGGATTCCACTACCACCATCTAGACTAGTAAACAAAAACCTCTTAGCAGCATTAGAAAATCTCGGACACAAACCAGAAACAAAAGCCGTTGTTGGAACAATTACCTACGCAGTAGCCCTACCAGACTTGAAAGTAGTTGTTAAGGTGTGTTCTTTAACAGTGAGTTAACAGATGCATATCAGAATAGTCGTACCTAATTAATTTAAAAAACAGGAGGATGTCCCTAGTAAAGAATTTTACAGAACTAATGCCGTAAATGAGCTGACAAGAAGGGCTTTGCGATATGTATGTTTTTTTATTTGTTGGGTAGTGATGGGACATATGTCTTTTCAAAAAAAAAAAAAAATAAATAAATAACTCTTTACTACAAAACAGGAAGGATGGCATCTAATTGTTGTATCACACCAAGAAAGTGTTGAAGGATACCAAGCTATGATGGAATCTTCAATAAACGAATGGAAGAAAACAGCACCGACTGTTGTGGATCTATTCGGTGACGAAGAAGAGGAAGAAGAAGAAGGCAGCTCCGATGAGCTCCAGGTAGTCAGGTAGGACGTTGTTGTGTATCTGGGACCTGAATTACGGGATGTGTCCCAAGCTGCTTCAAACCTTCTAACCCCCTCCTGAAATGGCAGGGGGGGTGGACATGGTTCCCATTTACACACATACCTGTGTCCCCCCCCTCCCTTCTTCTTCTGTTCGGTGATTGAGCAAGCTTTTACGTAGAATAGGAAGGAAAATAAATTAAAAAAAAACAAAAAAAACAAAAAAAATTATGGAATGCGTCAAGAAACCCGAATCGGGACTCTACGATTTATTATATTATATAACGAACATCCTTTGAGGGAAAACCCTTTTTCCAATTCATCGTTCTTGAAAACTCGTTGTCAAAAATCCTCAACTGAATTCGAGATAACGCTATTTTAATTTATTAAGATGGTGTTCCTACGAACTTGCGAACTAAGCAAAACATACAATTTTTTTTGTTTTCTTCTTTTTTTTTTTTTTTTTTAAAAGAGGTGAAACCTACACTCTGTCGTCGTATAGCATTATACCCTTGGTTTTGGTTTCCGGGGCTCACGATTATATTAGCGTCGATTCTGTACTGCACTGAATGACAACATAGCATGCAAGGGTTGGTAATGTAGTTTTTTTTTTTTTACGACATTTCGCGGAGTGCTCACTATTTACTTTTTAGTTAACCGTTTTTTTCATAAATTACTTAAAAAAAATATATCATTGGAAATATTCTCATATAGATAAACTTTTCAAAAACAAAAAAAAAGGGGGGGGAAGGATGGGAGGAAGAAATACTCCGAGAGAGGAAATCGATTTCTTCGTCGTTAAAACAAAAATAATAGTATTTTTTTTTTTTTTTTTTTCCCCCCCGTTTTTTTGTTATGTATTTTGATATCAATACTAACAATTACTGCCACCAATCGGTTCGAAGTGTACCAGTCACTGCTAAAAAGCTCTATATTAGTTGACTGGATGAAATAATTTCCCCGTTGTCTTTCTTAGTCGGACCCTTTCTTTTTATATTTATTCTTCCGAGTCTCCTGGGCTCTTCTTCCCACCTAAACTAAAAAGTATCAGATTCAGCCTTATTCTTTCCCTCTTTTTTTTTTTTTTTTGTCCGTTTTTTTTTTTTTTTAAAAAAAAAACAAAAAAGGTCTTTTACAAGTTAGTTATAGTTGTGAACGATAAAAAAAAGAAAAAAAAAAAAAGGAAAAAATGGTAGTTATTATATACAATCTCTCTCTTCTATTGTTTCTCAGTTGTGAGTCGGGGATGTGTGAGAACCAATAAAATAAATTTTACCTACCAATACAACTTGACAGGAAGCAACTTGCATCCAGCTTACACTTTTTAACGACTACCAGTCTCAGATAGAATTCCAGTCAACAAAAAATAGTAAAAAAAATAAACTGCCAGCGTGTGTTTACTCGAGAACTGTTTACTTCTTTCTTAGGAGTTGCCAAAAAAAAAAAAAAAAAAAAAAAAAAAATGAACAACGAACAAGGATTACTCTTTGCAGCTATTCTTTTTCTTTCCTCTTTTATGTGCGTTTGAAAGATCGGCTCAAAGTTTAACAACGGAGTGTCTTCACTTCTCGTCCCCTTTCTTTTTTTTTTGTTTGATCGCTGACTGCATCCACGTTACGACGTTTATATTTTTATTTTTAATTTTTTTTTTGTTCCTTTCTATTTTTTTAAATCTTTTTCTTTATTTTTCGTTTTAATTTTTTTTGTAGCAATATGTTGAATCAAAAATACCTTTTAAAAAGTATGGATATGCTATGCGAATCATTTTTTTTTTTTTGTTAATTTGCCTTATAAAAAAGGTTTATTCTGCTGTGTGACCCGAAAGGGTTTATTTTCAGGTAGGGTAACCATTTATCTGGTTATGCAGTGTAGTTATATTGTAGAGTTTTAGTTTCTGGAAAAGTAACAACTGTTTATTTATCTCGTTCATGGAAGACGGATCTCAGAAGTACCGAGAAAGATCGACATCCACTAACGTGATGTTGTTCATTGCTTTTAATTTTGGTCAGTTTTTTTTTTTTTTTTTTAAATTTTAAGAAAAAGGGAAAATAATAATTTCGCGAGTTACCATTTTCCCTTCACTTTAAATGTTTATTTACTTTTTTTTTTTTTACATTGGCACGTAGCAGAAAAAAGTGATTGCAACATAGTTTCAACTCGCTGATCCGGTCCCACTGTTTCTTTTTATTACAAAGATACTTTAATACCCTCCCTTTATTTTTTTTTTTTGATTGGTCATACGGATTGAGATCGTTATTATTATCCGCAAAAAAAAAAAATCCTCCCCCTTTTTTTTTCTTTTCGCCCCCACTCTGTCTTTTCTCCCTATGCAATTTCAGCATCAAAGTTTAAATTTTTTTTTTTTTTTTTTTTTTAATTTAAATCACCATACCTAATGCTTGAGTTAGTTTTTGTGAAATGCAACGCCTTGTTGGGGTAGTTAGTCGTGTTTTTTTTGAGTCCCATCCTCTCCCCACGTATCCATTATAGCTGCACAGGAAATTCCCCCTGTTTTTTACTTTCTTTGTGGCTGACGTTGGTGCAAAACCGTGACGTTGGATGTTATTAGCACGCTTTAATAGCTAACCATCTTGTGTGCTATCTTTTGCCGCTCTCCCTTCACGCTGTTGAGACGTCCATCAGATACTGGGGAAGGCTGCTTTTTAAAAGAGTCTTATCAAACGGTCATTTTTTGCACGTTATACTATTTTTCTCTCTTTTTTTTTCCCCCGTTTTTTTTTTTCCTTCTTTTTTTTGATTATGGTTGTCACCCGTCGTTGCTACCGATTGGCTGTGGGATAAAGCTGGGAGAGAGCTCTCTGTCGGGCAACCGCTTAGAGCGTTTCGTATCCCAGCAATATTTCTCAGTTAGAGGAAGTAAAAGTCGTAGTTTATAAATATGGATGCTCATGGGCTCAAATTATTCTTTTGCACCAAGCGCAACCAATACAGTAACTTGGTGGGTTCCATATTCAGCCCGTTTTTTTTTTTTTTTTTTTTCCAATCTCGGCCTTTTATATTTAAATAACACTGCAACCGTGTTTGATCATCAAAGAAGAAAAAAAAAAAAAAAAAAAAAAAAAAGTGAAAAGAAAAGGTACTGTAGGCAATGCTCATTTGGCTCAAAATCAACTAGTCCTTTGGTGTTGTAGCTTCCTTTGAATCGTAAATTTCCCCCCTAAAATTGTAGTAGCAGTTTGTTCTTGTTGATCTGTGCGGTTAAGGATTGTAATAATTGTGAAATGAATAAAATCTTTGTTGTGGTATGCCCTATAGTGAATTAGCTGTCATCCAGCGACATGTTTATTAAGTATAAGTATTGATGCTTAAATGGAAAACCTCTTTCCCCCTGTTCTTTTTTTTTTGTTGTTTTGTAGGATTTTCCTTAACTAGCGTTGTGATAAATATCCCGTCCTGCTCCATCCGTCCACAACCTGTCCCCCTAATAATAATAATTTTTTTTTTTTTTTATCTTCTCCCACAGTTCTAAATAACTTATTGGGTTGCCTTGTTTTACATGCAGCTTTTTAATTCAAGTTTTTTTTCATTCGGAACTGAGTTCAACCTTTTTTTTCGAAAGGGTTATTTGATCGTAATAGTACAAAAAAAAAAAAAAAAAAAAAAAAATAGAAGTCTCATCTGCTACTGTCATTTACTACATGTACGGAACGTAGTCTTTGCTTTTAGGTAGTGGGAGGGTCGGTGTAGTCGCATGATGTTGATTTGCGAAGCTCTCTTGACAAACGTCTTTTCCTTTGTTCGTTTTTTATTTATTTTATCTACTTATTTTTCTTCTTATTATATTCATATTACTGCTTCCCACCATCGTTTTTTTTTTTTTTTTACATTTTGTCAAAGTTTCTTTTCATCCCCCCCAACTACTGCCTTCTATAATTTAATGGCTATTGGGGCGCTTAACTTGAATTACGTGGCCCCCCGAATTCCCATATTCGATTCCGCGTATGGGATTCTATCGATACCAACTGTTGGCAACTAGGTTTGGCCGAACCCTATTTTTTAGTTATAGCCAGTTTCAAGTTGCTTTATATTTAATTACAGTATCAAGTTTTCCCCAATGCCCTTGAATAATCTCCTAGTTGTGTTACTTTTGGTAGGTATTAGGTATCATAAAAGTGGTTCCTTACTGTGGGTACCTCAGTAGCCTTTATAGGAGTGAACAGGACCACTGTAATTATGATGTGAACCACTGGTTCATTGGATTGCGTGTAAACCAAAAAAAAAAGAAAAAAAAAAAAAAAAGAAAAAAAGAAATTTTAATGCATCCGGAACTACATCTTCTTGTGTGTGTTCTTTTTTTCTTTTTTCTTATTTTTTTTATTTTTTTTGTTTTTTACATCTTACTCACGGCCATCTTGTGTATTGTGTTTCACGCCCGCCCTGGACGGAGCGTGGGCCAATGAGAGTACTTTCAATTTTAATATTATTTATGTGATAATGGTGCGAGTATGTGTTGTAATCTCTTGAGCTGTGTTTATTATATTCTTAAATTCAGACATACATGATAAGAAGAGAGTTTATTACTAATAGCCATCAATAACCCTTCTTTTATATTACCACAGGCACGAGAGAAGAAGTAGTATGAAAGCTGAATGACAAGACGCTCACGATCTGCAGACCGACAACACGAGTCAATAAATTATGAATTTGGGATGTCTCTAACAAGTGAAGGCAGGTCAAAATCAGCTCCGACAGGAGCCAAAGAGTGGGAAGGTATTGTGAGATCAGGTATTGACACCTCAGAAGGGTATTCTGTAGTCGATGGAGGAATGACGGGAATGTCTCAAACAGAATTCGATGAAATTGTTGAAGTTGAAAAGTACAGTCCGCTGTCTGGTTGGAAGAAGTCACCTCTCCCTGTCATTCCATGTAAAGAATATTGGAATTGGGTAACAAACTGGTTCGTTGCAGGGGACTGGTCTTATAACATTCTAAGAACTACTCGTTCTCGACGATGGATGCGAATCCGCAGGACAATTGTACAAAAAGATACTCCACAGGTGCAGCAATCTCTTTTAAGAACTACTCTCTGTAATGTTGATGAGGAATTCTTTACTCATCAGGGTGTTCGTATTCCTCGTCCTAATCCAGAAGAGCTTTTTGGAAAAGAAAATGCGCAATTCTGTGTTGAAATGACCACCACATATAAAAAGAAATTGTTCTCTGGACAGGACGCTGTTGACTTTCACATCTCTTCTATCACTGATACGCCGTCGGAAGAACCAGCAGAACGTGAAATTCAGAGAATGGAATCTGTAGCATTTCTTGAGACTCTTCGTAAGCAAGGTTTCATCGCAAGTCCAATAGACAAGTATCGAGAAATCGTTGATGATGCCACCGCCATGTACCTCATTCAACATCATAATATTTCAGCCACGGAGGTATTGTTTTTTCTTTTCTTTTTTTTTTTTATTTGCATTCTGATCGGTTGATCACTTTTTTCGCTTTGCTCTATCTTATCGTAACTCTGTCCTATCATCTTTAAGTTAACTATCCTCAACAACAACAAACAGGTATATAGAGAAGTGCTCGACATATTAAGTGAGCATTGCGCATGGTTGTCACCAATATCGTTTAACGTTAATGCTCCTTGGTTTGGAACGATAAGAAAGAACATAACTGACAACAATAAGGTAACAGAGACGTTTATTAGTAAATATCATCATCGTTGGAAACAAAAAATATTCAAATGTGACCATTGCGGTGACGGGTTAGTTGAAGATGGCGTTGTACATATGACATGTTCACACACATTATGTAAAGAATGTTGTAAGGCATTCCTTAGTAGATCTGAACGATGGAATCGGGAAGGTGATTTAGCGGGTGGATCAAGGTTTCCTGATATCGCGAGAAAGATGGTAATTTGTAATATCTGTCACACTCCTAGTACGGTACTTCGTTCTGTAACTGAAATCGGAATCACTTGTTTGGAAGTTATAAAGATTCTTCCATTCATCTATTCAGTTGAAGTAGTCTGGCAGCATCAACGCAGAAGAGCTACGGGAGACTTCCGAAAATCAAATCTCGGAGGAGCTCTTGACTACGCTCCATACACTAGAGATGATTCACACGGAGCTGCGATTAAGGATCCTAATTCTCTACCTCTACCTGGACCAGAATGGTACTGGGCTGAGCAATGGCATCCAGTCGTGAGTTCATTAACAGATGCTTCGGGGTGGTCATATGCATACTCAATGCGAATAACAAGCTGGAAACCTGCTCCATCGACTCTTCGGTTTATGAGACGACGGAAATTAGTTCGTCTTCGTATCAATGGTCCAGGAACGAGGTTCATTCGAAATCAATTAGCTAAAGAGATATTTAAAAGGTATGGTAGCGATCCAGGTTCTCCTTGTTCTCCAAACACACCTGATTTCCTCAGAACTATATCAGCCGAAAAGTAGTCGTTGTTATTATTATTATTATTATTTTTTTTTTTTGCAATCCTATCGGCAAAGCTCATCAAAGGAATTATTGATGTGATTTTGTCTTGTTCATAACTTTTGTTTCGTTCAATACAACAGATCTCGTTTTGGTTTTTTGTTTGCGGGATTCACACGTACCATGTTTTCAAAAACTGTAGCGACACATTTTCCAGCGAGAGTTAGGTACTTATTGTTCCCCTGTTTTTTTTATTATTATTCTGCAATTGACGTAAAGTTGTAAGAACTGAAGTGTCGGCATCACACGTAAACCTCCCCTAGCTTTCTCAGTTTAAGTCGGTTCACGGTTTCGTGCACAAACAAATAATATTTTCCCTTTAATCGAACAAACAAGGGTCACCGTGAAAATCGATTTGTCTGCAGTTCCATATTAATTCTTTTGCAGCTTTTTAAACATGTTTCAGTAAGTTATATGTTGACTTCTTATTTAAACATTGTTTTCAATTCTAATTTGTTAGTTTTGTCCAGGAGGTTAAGGGCTGGACAACCCTCAATATGTACCACGGATGTAATCACACATTCTCTCCAACGATAACTCATGCGGGGAGAGCACATCAACACCGACCATTACAGGAACGAAGTAGTCAAGTTATTGAAGCAAAGAACAGAAGACTTGAGAAGCTTACGCAAGAAGCAGAAGCAAAACGTGCGAGAGAAATGACTTTTAGTCCAAAGATTAATAGCAATAGAAGAGATCAAGAGAACATACCTCCAGCACATGTGAGATTGTACCATAAACATAGGTCTTCTTCTGTGAAGGCTAGGCATAGTGATAATCAACATCAGCAGTCACAACCACAACCGCAACACCAGACGACTCCCCCGGTCGCTAATACAAAATTACAGCCATACTTTGTAAGGCACTCATCAAATGGAGAAATGAATTACTGTGATTTACATTTATGTCTTTGTAGTATGGGTTTATTTAAGTCACTTGCTCATGATGATCCAGGTGATGCTCCCTCAGTAGAGGCCAGCAAGAAAGTGTTGACGGATAAGATTTGGTCAGCAATGACACTTGGGGCTCCTACCTCAAGTGGTTTCGTAACTTTTGAGTCTTTTGAAAAGATAATTGGTTCTTTACTCGCCTCTAGAAATAGCCAACCTGCACCACTACCTGTGCAGCCGTCTCCAGTCCCAATCGTCGAGGAGGCTAGGGTTGCGATAAGTCCGAAGGTTGTTCGATCTCGTTCAGTAGCAGAGAAGCAAAAGTGCCCTCTTCCTAAAAGATCTCCTTCACGTGTTGTCGAACCCTCGTCTAGATCTCGATCTTCACCCGGAATTGATCTTGCGCCGGCATCTCGGTCTCGGTCGTCTTCTATGTCATGGCAATCCTTTTCTTCCAGAACAGCCGAAGAACAGGCGAAAATAACTAAAAAAAGACAGCAAAGCATTGAGAACGCCGAGATCATTCACGCTCAGGAATGTACTTTTAAACCCACAATTAACATGTATGCTGGACCACCTGACAATGCTCCCCCAGCGACGTCGAGGGAGGAGCGATCAGCTCTTAAATCACAGTACTTCAGAGCGATGGATGATCAGAGTAAGGCAGAGTGTACCTTCCACCCTCAAGTGCATGAAGTGCCTCATGGAATATATCAGGAACCTGTCGCACCTGCTCCAGGATTTAGTAAGGCAATTCAAAGAATGGCAAAAGGAAGACAAATAAGTGAAACCCATAAAAAGTTTGAAGATGTCCTACGAAGCGGTAAACGCACATCATCATCTACACCATCTCGCACACAGATTGTGCCATTTCAATTTCAAACCGATAGAAGAGAAAGAGCAAAACCCTTAGTGTATATTGACGTTAATCTGGGATCAGGAAAAGTAGGACGCATTGGTATCCACAAGGGTGATAAGCCGGACGTCTTGGCTCAAAATTTCGCCCAAGCATACGGCCTTGATTACAAAATGAAAGTAAAACTACAGGGGATACTAACAGAACACGTTCAGCAGGTTAAAACTGGTGCTTCTCCAGTTCCAAGTGAAAAGAAAAAAGTAAAACGCATTCCTGGAATTGGCGTTACGAAAAGGAGCAGTTCGATGCCCACCAGAGGCAGGATCCCATCGAGAGATCCCCCGACATCGGGCTACCAAGCCAGTAATGTTTTAGATGTGGTTCAGGAACCTAAAGTAGTAGAAACTAAAAAGTATAAACCACCAACGTCTCTTGCTCCTCCTGTAGAACCAGTTCGCCGTGAGATTGTTGGTGTCCCTTCTAATTTTGGAGATACCGCTTCACTAAATCGATTGTTGAGTTCACCAACTCCCACAAACATCGAACGACCACATGTTGAAAGAGCTCGTACAGAAGAAAAAGCTAATCCGATACAAAGCAGTAGAGGAATGACCTTCCAGAGTCAGATATCTCATGGTCTAGCACCTCCTGATCCAATACGTCAAAATATATTAGATATTCCTGCTTATGGTAGTCAAGATAGTCTTATAGAATCAGATCATGGTTTTACTTTAATAAACCCAACTAAGGAAACAGAAAGTAAACCACACCCGATTGAATTCTTAACAGATCCTCCTCCAATTGAACCACGAAGGGGAGAAAACTTCCCACGAAGGAATCCGCCACCAGTTCCATTCTCTCGGGATAGTATTGGAAGCAGCAGTCATCTCACGAATAACTTCATAGAAATGACATCTGAAAACCATCCAGTTGATAACTTCAGTCAATCGAACAGAAAAGTTGAGAACGAAGGGTTGGATGGTTTTATAACGAAAAACATTCCAAACGAAGAATTTAAAAGAATTGAGCAAGGAACTTATCACCGCAACACCGATTACCAATCACAAGCAACCAGTAGATCTCTCGCATATCAGGAACTTGAGGCTCCTCAGGATAATAATAATATTCCAATCTACAGTCGGAGTGGAGACGCTTTTAATAGTGAGCCTGTAGTACAGACGAATGATCTGGGCCAACGGTATGAAAATATTGATAATGTGCATAACAATGAGTACATACCAAACGCTGATGCGCCCATCCAGAGACAGTTCGTACCAGAAGTAGTGAGAGATTATGAATCGGATGCTCATGTTGGTGGATATCAAGGATTGGGAATCACAAAACCCGACTCATCATATCAAAGTGGAGAGAGAACTGAGACAACCGACGAGGTTTCTATACTGCCTGATAAGTCGGCTTTAACTCGGCTCTTTGCTACTGAAAAAGAGCAAAACAACTTACTTCCTATTAGGTCAGCTTCTGCAGGTAGTCATTTATCATTCCCAAGGGACCCTTCACATCCTCCAGCATCTGTTGATTTTACACTAATTGAACAAGTGTCACCAAATAGAGTTAATATTCTACGTAGTCCTTCGAAAAGTTCTAATTCTCAAGTTGAAGCGATGGATCATATTTTAGATATGGTGAGGTCCTCAACAGAAAATGACTTTGACTGGTGTCCAAGAGAGGTCAGAGAATTCTGAAGAAGACGTAGAATAGAATACGCTTCCCTCACATTCAAACATTCCCCTTCTTTCATAAATTTAGATTAGATTATATGTTTGAGACTTTTAGTCAACGTCACTTTACATGTCTATTTAATTAGTTTGTAATTAGTTTAGAGAACTACGTAGTTAATTGCTAAAGTCAATTGAATTTCTTTTTTTTATTTAGATGAAAACAATTATTCGCCTTTTTTAATAGTCGTTATTTATGTTTTATTCATTCCAGTTAACACTACCAACCTTACACAAATGGCAGACTTTGCATGGGGCGGTGCTGAGCAGAAGACTGGAGCTTCCATCATTAATGCGCACCACAACGGTAACGATCAGACCAACTGCCCTAAGTTCTCAGGTCTGTTTTTTTTTTTTTCTTTCTCCCCTTCGCTAAAAAAAAAGTTGGCAAAAAAAAAAAAAAACTAAAACTAAAACACACAGGAATTAGACCACACGCTCTAACTGCTGCTACGATCACCCCGGCTTCAGCAACATTCCACCCGGCTAAAATCAGTCAAGGGGCGTACATGTCATCTGTCACAGTCGGAATGAGTGATGGAACATCGAAGAAGTTTGGACCATTTCACTAGCATGCTCTTCATTGGCAGATGACGGGGAAAAAAAAAAAAAATAACATTAGTTTTTTTAAAAAAAAAATAAATAAAAAAAAAAATTTTTAACCCGACGTGGAAGCGGAGTACTGAAAGATACAAAAACTACACATGAAGCGTTACAAAAAGAAAAAAAAAAAATGAAAAAAAGAAAAAAAAAAATAGAAAAACGGAAGCTACACAAGACTCAACGTATTCAGTAAGAAATCTCATTTCATTTATTTAATATTTCTTTATTTCAGAATATGATGAGAGGTGATACTCAGTGATACTCAGTGAAGAAATTTATCTTTAAACCATTTCAGCAACACACACACACATCAACAGATGACGACAAGTAGAGAAATCGTAAATAAAATGAAAGACCAAATGAGGCACGACAACCAACCTGATTCTGACACATCTTCTACATCTTCTGATGATGATATCTCTTCACTAATAAATATCCTGGACGGACTTACAAAAGATCAACTAAAAGTAAAAAGAGTAGTAAACTTAATAAACGATGCCATGCTAGAAGCTATTAATTCCGAACCGTTCGGAACTGTTGTCAAAGAAATAGCAGAAAATTACACTTGGGGAGGAACTCAGTTCAAAGTTATAACTATAGACGTTCTTAAGGCATTAAATGATGAATTGAAAACACGGCTGTCGCAACTTACCACAGCAGAAGTCGAAGAAGAAGAAGAAGAAGAAGAAGAACGGGAAATTGAGGAGCTTCCAGAGTCTAACAGTAACACAGGTACAGGTCACCCCGCTGCTGCTATTTTGCAAACACTTGCTACGCAATTAAAAAGCGTCGAGAGTGAGATTTCTGGTATAAAAAGAGAAAGTCACAACCTGAATATGCAACAAAAACAATTGCAGGCTTCTGCAAGCGAACTTGACAAACCGAACCCGCAGACAGTCACCAATTCACATATTGACACAATGCTATCTTTAATGTGTGATGGAACTTCTTGTGCAATGTCTTCTCAGCTAGTATCTATTAAAAAAGACATAGCAAAGTCGAGAACAGCTCCAGAGTATGTTCCTTTAGCAACACCGACACTCGAGGACAGTGATTATGGTATCTTTTCTAAGGGTAATCCAGCACGTCTCCCAGCAAGAGAGTCGTGGTACACGTCATTTAGAAATAATATGTCGCATTATATCATTGTAGGGGTCGTGGTTGGGGTTATTAATTTTCGAAATTTCACGAGAATGTTTCAAATGGTGATGAATCCGACAGATTCTGAAGAGGGTTTCACTGGACCAATAGAACAACCATAACCTTCCATCACCCCCCCAACACTGTTTCGTTAATAAGTTTTTACTATGATGTGTTTTATGTTATTTTTTGTTTTGTTATTATGATCTTTTTTTTTTTTTTTATATTGAAGTAGAAGATACAAGATGGATGTACACGTTCGAATGCCAATTGGAAGCATTGATTGTTTCACAGTTAATCATAACACAACTGTAAGTCAATTGAAGCAAATAATTGGAGAGCAACACTCAATGTCCGCTCCGCTATTTGAACTTCGGTGTGAAGGAGTTCGCATGAAACCCTCATCATGTTTGACTGATTACAGTGTTGAACAGGGAGAAATAGAATTATTACCTTCAAAGAGGGGTCTAGCTATTAAACATTTAGGATTCAAACCTAGACACGTTGACTTTGTTTTTTATTTACAACAAACTCCAATACCAACAACAGCAAAAGTTCGTTCTTTCTTAGATGCTGGTTGTAGTGTTAGTACTAAACATCCTTCTACAGGAAAACTTCCTTTGCATTATGCTGCAGCTAAAGGTTTAGTTTCAATCTGTGTGATGCTTCTTGATGATCCGAACATAAACATCAATGCGACCGACAACAATGAAGACGTCGCTTTGGATGATGCATTTACAGCACTTAGTAGTATACTACCGAAACCAAGTCCTGACCACATCACAACGATTAGGCTTCTTATGTCTATCCCTGACATTGACATCAATTCAGTGATATTAAAATATTTTAGATTATTCGAATCTCACTTTCAATAATACAAATCTAACAACAGAACAACGGGTTTCAGAGGAAAACTAACCTACCTCAAGTAGGCCTGATAACTGATTGTTAATACTAACCTAAGAAATGATAATATATATGTGTGTTGTTATTTATTAAATTATCATCCCCCCCCTCTTCAGTATTTTAAATGGGTCAGAATGAATCGGTACCAGCTAATCACTTTTATCACAAAAATGAGATAAAGATTGAGCCAGAGTCTGAGAGAAATACAGAACCTGAAATTACTGAACAGAGTATAGAGGACACTGATGAGGAAGTTAGATTTGAAGATGAGAGTGAGTCGAAAAGTGAAGTGGGAATGGAATATTGCAGTCCGAGTGCATCGGTTCCAGAAAGTATACCAACGCCTCAGGTAGCTCTTGATCAGAAATTTACAGATTTATCTCCGAGTCCTACCCCTGTTTGGATACCGAGAAACAATTCAAACGTCCATAAGTTAAAGACTAACCTTGGGAGAGAGTCATCAGTCGGACCTGATGGGTTTGGTAAAGTACACAAACCGGGTAGGATTGGATTGGTTTATTCTGCTGACATGATGTCACCTCCAGGAAATACAATCGGTGGAAAGAAAGTTGGTTTTCAACCTCCACCAAGACTTCCTGTAGTAGGTGGATCAGGAAAGATATCCAGCTGTGAAGAAATCACTGCATTGATTCAAAATGGAGTTCAATTCCCATCTAAAAAACTTGCAGAGAGGAGGAATCAAACTGTCAATAGCTTATTATGTACTCGTCCCTGCAATAGATTTACTCAAGACGTTGTAATGAATGAAATAGCATCTCGTACTGTCATTAATCTAGAAGAGGTGTCTTCTCGAGCTTCACTATCTCAATTATATGATTGTGATGTTGTTAAATCAAAAATAGTCCAACCTGCTGCAATAGAAAAGGCGCTAGCAGCTCTAAAGACATATATCGACGACAGTTCGAGTGACAGCGATGATTAATAACCTAATATAACTATTCGAGGTGGAGATCAAACCTTCTTCATAGAGTATCGCAGAGACTGCTGCTTATTGCATTCAAAAAAAAAAAAAAAACACATTTTGATACTATTTAATATTTTGATAATAGACCATGAGGAAATTTTATTTATTTTTTTTTATTTTTTTTTTCCCCCCTTTCATAGTTGAATTTACATCAAGAAAGATGACTAGGATAGTTGCTTGTCTAGCTATGCTAATTGCGGGAGTTGGTTTAATCATGACTACAACAGAGTCGGAACCAACTATATTAATAAAAACAACATCTGAATTGAACACACTTGAGGCAGTCGCAGACGAACTTCACATGACTAAAGAAGAAAAAAAAGCTTTTTTATACGAACCCGGAAGGGACTATCTTGAAAAACTCAAAAAAGAAGCACAATCAAATACGGATCACATCCCTGCGATACCAGATGCTCCAATCCCTAAACCCATTTCTACTAAGAACTGGGATGAATTGAAAGCACAGCTTAAGAGGCTTCCATTTCCAAGAGAATGGAAAAGTCCTAAAGGCCCAGTTCCAATGCAAGCTGAGTGGACGATGAAGAATACTACCAACGGTTACTATGTATTTAGAAATGATGGAATCTTCAAAGATAAACATCTTATTGTTCTTGGAGGAAATCTCTACGATGAAACAGTTGAACTTGTTGAAAGAGGATATGCAGTCTGGAGAATGCACAAACCTTGTACAGACCAACACCCAATGATGTGCCATGAGCACTACGGGTACTTTGGTTTTCTAACTGATTCTCAGAGACCTGAATTCCCTGTTGTTAACTTCATTCATGGACATAAGTACGCTTGGCACCAGTTTATGGGGTTTAAGGGTCTCGAGTTGGGTAGTTCTTGCTCCGAGAAAACCGGCAGGTTCGAACCCCACGTCAAACACGAATCACACCTCATGTATCCCACCCTCGCTGAATTTAGTAAAATGAGAGGAACTGGTAAGGCCAGGCCGTATAGAAGAGTAACGTTGCACGCCTTCCCAGAGCAGAGAAACACTGCTATCTTATGGAATAGACACTTTGCTAGTGATAAAGATATCAATATAAGAAGTGTGAATCCAGATGCTATCGTTGGCCATTGGTGTTGTGGGTCATTCGCTCTTCCATCTCGTGTAGTAAACCTTCACACGCGTGAGGAGTATATCGCATATTACGCAAAGTTGAAATCACTCATTCTATCACAAGCAAGAGAGGGTCGAACTGTAGTAGACGGATACTTTATAGAGCGTACGTGGCATCTTTTATTTGGAGAGCCTCAAGAGGTAAATCCTCGCACAGGGTGGTTCAATTGTTCTAATTCTGATTTCAAGCCAGATGAGTTCCAACTTATAAAATAAAACAATGTAAATAGGAACAGTCGGACCTTCTACCAAAGCAGAGGAATACCTGCCATACTGTGACACAGATACTTTGTTAGTGATATGCCACGGCTGCTCTTCAATCTTTCATGTATAGAATTTTCATATATACGTGAGGAGTATGTAGCATATTACGCTAAGTTGAAGTCGCTTATTCTATCACAGGCAAGAGAGTAGTAAACGGATACTTTATAGAGCGTACGTTGGCATCTTTTGTTCAGAGAGCCTCAGGAAGTAAATCCTCGTATTGGATGGTTCACTTTCTAAGATTGATATAATCAAGCCCTCCCCCAGAGCAGAAACATTTTGCTAGTGATGTGCTATTGTGTTGCTCTTCAATTTGTCATGTATAGAATAATCGTATACGTGAGGAGTACCTGGCATGTTTATTACGCAAATGAAACTTACGATTTCAAATTCCTCAGAGTCCTAACTTGCACAAGAAACTCTAACTGCAGTTCATAATGATGGACGTGATTATTTATATATTATGGAAGAGTACGGCCTGCTGCATAAAAAACTCTCTGATATGTAATAGCATAGCATTATAATTTCTAATTCTTCCTCTCTCTCTCTCTCTTTTTTTTTTTTTTTCTCCCTCAGAACTACATGCAAATGCTGCATTGCCTGTGTTTTTAGAGCTTTACCTTGCAAGCGCATGGGTTGTGAGTTTTTCTTCTTCTTTCTGGACCTGCTTCGCTTCGTATTCCATAAAAGCTTTACCTTGCAAGCGCATGTGTTATGAGTTATTTTCCCGTTCTTCTTTCCGGACCTGCTCTTTGTCCCTCTCATATATTAAATAGCAGTATCAAAGCTACCCCTGAGCAGGTCTTTCTGAGATTTTACCCTGGCCAAAAAAAAAAAAAAAAAAAAAAAAAGATAATTAAAATGAACAACCATCATGATGCATTAGTTGTTCATTATTCAAGAAGTGGTTACAGGAGATTAGCAAACAATATAGTGTCTTTTTTATTTTTTATTTTTATTTTTGTCAATCAAAATCACTGCAAATCTTCATTTCCCATTGCCGTATCGCACAATGTTATCAATATGATCTCTGGGAGGATGTTTTTTTTTTAATTTTTTTTGTATTGTAAGAGAGAAAAAAAAAGAGTGTTTGTAGCACTCGTTAACTTACTTTTAGCTTTGTCGGTTTAAGTCGGTTCACTGTTTTTTCTCGCACAAATGAAACATGACAGTGATACACTACTATTTTCTGTGTAGTTTTAAATTATAGGCAATTCATTTTTTTTATTTATTTATTTATTTATTTTTAAAATTCGAAGATCTTTGAGGAAACTCCTATTTGTGAGGTAAATGATTCTATAGTACGATGTTAGCCAGTTTTTTTTTTTTTTTTTTTTTAAATAAAAGACAAAATCATTAGAAGAAATTCCCCCCGTGTGAAGAATTGTGATATTTTTATTTTTTTTTCATGATGATGGAAAATCACAATAATGGCACAATTCAAGAGCATGGGATTTTTCATAATATTTTTTTGCTGTTGAAAAAAAAAAAAAAAAAAAAAAAAAACAATAAAAAGATCTGTGTAATTCTTGTACGGTTGTAGAATCACTTTTACTCAAGCTCTCCTTTTTTTCTCGGTTCTTTGATATTTTTGTTTCTCTTTCACTTTACCAGTTATAACCTTAAGTACTTACTGATACTAAGGAACAATAATGCAATGAATTGGCCTAACCGTTTTATTTTATTTTTTAAATTTATTTAGAAAAAGCATCTGATCCTAAGCATAAATAAAGGTTTTCAAAAATTGTAACCCCCCCCGAGCCATTTAATATTAGTATCAAGTTACCCCCCGAGATGTTAATGTGATACAAAACAGTTGTATTTTACAAATTCAAACATTCAACATCCCGGGAAGAAAATACAGAAGAAGTGTATTTTTGTGAAAAGAACCTTGTTGTGGGAACTCAGCGTCACCAATCGGAATTTCTTTTTTTACCTTTTCAATTTAAATCACTCGGTACAATTATGTCCATGCTGAGTCTTCGGATATGGCTACGGATTGGGTCCTCTGTTACTGTGAGTTACCTAGCACTCATAATATACAGTAACATTGGGTTATAAAACTAACTAATTGCACACGTATCAACATAAGGATTAGAATCGGGAGTTCTTCTCGTACTACCCCCGCGTTGCTGTCGACATTCCAGACCGTATCCGTCCAAATTTCTTTTTTAAATTGCAAACTACAAGAAACTTTCTTTTTGTAGTTTCCTTTGTTAAATTTCACAGAAACCTTTGTGTTGGAATGAAAGTTGCGATTTTTCCCCATTTTTTTTTTTTTTTTTAAATTTTCGTGTTGTATTTGATTGTTTTGTTGATGAGAAGTTTTTCTCGTCAACAAACTATAATAATGTGATTCTTGTTTACTGCCACGGTAATGTAAAAAAATGAAACGAAAAAAAAAAAATTAAAAATCGATGTGTGTTTTTTCCCCAGACGTTTACTTTACGACATACTATCGAGTTTTAAACTTTTTCTTGTGTTCTTTTTTAACCCTGATATGCAGAGATATATTATTTTTTTTTTTTGCGTTTTTTACGGAATGTTGTTTGCAGTTATGAGGAATCGTATGAATAGTATTATTATTATTAGTTTTATTATTATTATTTTTCTTTTCTCTCTTTTTATTATACCTACGAACCCATTCGGTAGAAAAGAGATAACAACATAACTAACCTATTCCTTTGTTAGGATTTTGTACCGGTTGCGCACAAACAAAACAAACGGTGTGAGAAAAAAGATATAACAAAAGGTTAGTCAGTTTATTTTTATTTTAAATTAGGATTACATTTATTTTTGTCGTTTTAGTTTTGTTAATTTATTTTATAATTTTTTTTATTTTTTATTTTTTATTTTGCTGTTGAATCAATTACTTTGGTTAGTGGTGGTTAGCTATCTCGTTTTGAGATTCTGTTCTATACACAATTAGTATAGCTTCTCTCTGATCATTTCATTATTTTATTTGTTTTTTTTCAAACCTGTTCTCTGTTTGCTAGTTGAGAATTGTTCCTTCCAGCCCGAACTATTAAAACGTCATCTCCGTGATTGAATTCTACTGATGCGGGTTACCCAGACCTTCTCAGTTAATGAGTTCACAAGCAAGAGAAGGTCAAATAGTAGTACAGCGTACGTGGCATCTTTTGTTTCCCAACTTGACATAAACAAGCTCAAAGAAAACAGGTATTTATTTTTTCCTCCCCAGAGCAGAGAAACATTTTACTAGTGATGTGCTATTGTGTTGCTCTTCAATTTGTCATGTTTAGAATAATCGTATACGTGAGGAGTACCTGGCATGTTTATTACGCAAATGAAACTTACGATTTCAAATTCCTCAGAGTCCTAACTTACACAAGAAACTCTAACTGCAGTTCATAATGATGGACGTGATTATTTATATATTATGGAAGAGTACGGCCTGCTGCATAAAAAACTCTCCGATATGTAATATTATAGCATTATAATTTATAATTCTTCCTCTCTCTCTCTCTCTCTTTTTTTTTTTTTCTCCCTCAAAACTACATGCAAATGCTGCATTGCCTGTCTTTTCAGAGCTTTACCTTGCAAGCGCATGTGTTGTGAGTTTTTCTTTTCTTCTTTCCGGACCTGCTTCGCTTCGTATTCCATAAAAGCTTTACCTTGCAAGCGCATGTGTTATGAGTTATTTTCCCGTTCTTCTTTCCGGACCTGCTCTTTGTCCCTCTCATATATTAAATAGCAGTATCAAAGCTACCCCTGAGCAGGTCTTTCTGAGATTTTACCCTGGCCAAAAAAAAAAAAAAAAAAAAAAAAAAAGATAATTGAAATGAACAACCATCATGATGCATTAGTTGTTTATTATTCAAGTAGAAGTGGTTACAGGAGATTAGCAAACAATATAGTGTCTTTTTTATTTTTTATTTTTTGTCAATCAAAATCACTGCTAATCCTCATTTCCCATTGCCATATCGCACAATTTTATCAACGTGATCTCTGTGACATTTTGATACGAGGTCAACTACATGGGTGAGGATGTTTTTTTTTTTTTTTTTTTAAATTTTTAATTCGAAGATCTTTGAGGAAACTCCTATTTGTGAGGTAAATGATTCTATTGTATGATGTTAGCCAGTTTTTTTTTTTTTTTTTTTTATTTAATAAAAGACAACATCATTAGAAAAAATCCCCCCGTGTGAAGAATGGTGATATTTTTATTCTTTTTTTGATGATGAAAAATCACAATAATGGCACAATTCAAGAGCATGGGATTTTTCATAATATATTTTTGTTGTTGAAAAAAAAAAAAAAAAAAAAAAAAACAATAAAAAGATCTGTGTAATTATTGTACGGTTGTAGAATCACTTTTACTCAAGCTCTCCTTTTTTTCTCAGTTCTTTGATATTTTTGTTTCTCTTTCACTTTACTAGTTTTAACCTTAAGTACTTATTGATACTGGGGAATCACTGCAGTAATTGCTCATTACCCCCTCTTTTTTATTTAGAAAAAGCCTCTGATTTTAACACAAAGGTTTCTACCTCGACCAGCTCTCTACGAAAAAAAGTTTCTTTGTTGTAGACGAGACATGCTCTCCCGAGAAAATATTAGAAAAGTGGTTTTCGTGAATAATTTTGATATATGTGGGAAGTTTTAATAAATAGCCCACAATTCAATGAAATGTTTTTTCAAAAAAGCCAACTTTCTTGTTGTTATTTTCTTTGTTAGATTTCACAGAAACCTTTGCGTTCGATTTAAGTTAGCGATTTCCCCCTTTTTTTTATTTCTTGTCGTCGTTGTTTTTGGTTAATGAGAAGTTTTTCTCGTCAACAAGGAGCAACATTGTGTATTGATTCTTGTTTGCTCCACGGTAATTTAAAAAAAAAAATGAAAAAATTTGAAATCGATGTGTGTTTTTTCCCCAGACGTTTACTTTACGACATACTATCGAGTTTTTAACTTTTTCTTGTTTTAGTTTTAACCCTGATATGCAGAGATATATTATTTTTTATTATTTTCACGGAATCTGTTCGCAGTTGTGAACAGAATCGTATTTTCTTTAATTTATTTATTTATGTAAATTCCTACACAAATAGTTTCAGAACATGCCATTCATTAAACTGTAAACCGTCCAGTTCGATCCTGGGTGGGGACATTTTTTACTTTTTTCGGATTTTGTCGTAGGTTGGACTTTGTACGGGAGAGGTGGGCTTTTATTAGGGGCTTGCACTCTTCCCCAGCTTAATAGCCGTTCTGGGGTGAAAAAATCCGGTGAAAAAAAAATGACGTTGGCGGGATTGAGCCTGGGTGTCGGGTATCCAAAGTCAGAGCTCCCTCCACTCTTAAATACAGGTGTTTTTTATTTAAAATAAAAAAAAAAGGTGGCGGTCTCGATGGATCCCGTATATAGTTTTTGGGCCCCCCCAGCCATTTTGGATTTTGTAATAAATGCCCGTTCTGAAACTATTTGTGTAGTACATGTTAGTTTACCCTTTATTATTATTTTTTTTCCTTTTATCATTTCTTTTGTTGTGGTTTCTCTATTTATTTTTTGGTTCAACTTTGTTTTTCATCCAAGTTACTATTATTTAGACTGCCAACGGATAATATAATCCTACAGGTAGCTTCGAGCTGTACTTGATGTCTGCATTCAGTTTTTTCTATTTTATTTATTTTATTCGAAATTTTTGAATTTTATTTTTTTATGGGTCCTCTTCAATAAGCTTTAGTAAATGTTGTGATTTTTTTTTTTTTTTGCTACAGAAATCTTATTAGAAAAAAAAAAAAATGTCTCTGATTGTACCTCCCCCACAGAACGTTCGAGTAGTCGCTGTTCCAGTAGCGGTTGTAGTGAGACCACTTCTACCACCACCAATTATGATTCGAAGACATGGAGGAGATGTTAATGGAATGATTAGAGGTAATGTTGACTTCAGTGGTTCTGTTGTTCCATTTCCAAGAAGACCTCCAACGAGGGGAATCAGATGTTTGTAGCCTCCGACATCTCAGATCTGAATGAAATCTATTTCTGATTGCTGATCAGACTTGACTTCCGAGTTGACGATTCTCCAAGAAGGTCACAAGTTGTTTTGTTTACCTCCATAAACAACTTCGAACTAATTACACAAAAAAAAAAACGATCGACTTTTTTCACGAATATCGTTACACGCCAAGGGTTGCCACTTGTTGTGTATAGAGTTATGTATAGCATCATAAATAAGATTCTTTCCTCATCACAGATAACAACATCGGTTCGGTAATGTAGTGGTGAACTGTGCTAACCAACTGTGGGACAATGTTGCTACCCCCAATAAGTGCGGCTTCGGAGAGTTCGAATGTAGGGCTTCCAATAGTAAGACATGTCGGAAAGCTCTCACGTGTTGCAATGAGAGCCAGACAGAGAGCTAGTTTATCAAAAGGTGGGTTGAGTAATTCTATCGGAAGTCTGACCATCGCTAATGAAAGTGATGACAGTATTCAGTTACAAAGTGTATTAATGGATTTACACGTCTCTGTACTCGAAGAAATGCGAAAAGATTGGATTCAAATGGGAGACTTCGTATCTGAAGAACAATTCAGTTCACTGATATCGCCCAGGTTGAGTACTCAGTTTCATCAATCAATTCCTCAGCTGTTTTCTGAGTTAGATGCCGACTGTGAAAGAAGTATTACTTGGCAACACTTTGCGGATTATTTGCTGAATTTAGATTCTCGTTTGTCTTCATCAGCAGTTGATTATTCTAACAATGGTGCGATCTTCACTGAGAGGAAAATAAAATGTACGAGAAAGAATTTCACTGATGATATTAAGAAGGTTTCGTATTTTGCGGGAATTAGAAAAGTTGTTGGTACTTGTAGTACGAAATTGAAAATAATTCATCCAACGACCTTTGAAGTCGAGAGAAAAGTAAACCTCCAAGCTGACGGTAAGATACTATCAGTATCTCATGTGCCATCTGTTAACGGTGAAGGAATGTTATTAGTTGGATGCTCTGACATGACTGTTCATTCGTTGTCTGATAACAATTATCGTCACTTATCAATAACAAGACTAACAACATCAGCTACTTGTATTAAATATCTCAGAAACACCGTCCTCATTGGTACTCGTGATGGAAGAGTATACGCAAGTGCTCCTCATTTCTTCACTGAATCATCAAATGTTGATTTATCAAAAAATCCAAACGTCACTGTAGCAAAACTTCATACTGACTCTGTCACAGATGCGACATTATTGAGAAAAGGAGGTTTGGTTACCTCGTCTTACGATACGAATATAAAAGTTATAGATGCTGTTAGTCTTGTTGATATTTTAACGTTATCTGGTCAACACAGAAAAGGTGTTTACTGTTTGAGTGTGAATACTGAGTATGGTCTATTGGTATCAGCAGGAGCTGACTCGACTCCACTGTGTTGGGCAGCTGAGGGTGGTAATAGCATAAGTCCGTCACCACTTCGTGATACGACAGCTCCACATCGAGGGACTATTACTGGAGTGTATTGCCTTCCTGAATCACCACAAGTTATTAGTTGTGATGAGAGATATAATTTCAAGGTATGGGATCTTCGGATGTATCTTCCAGTACAGAGTTTCTCCCCTCATAACTTATGCCGCAGGGGTTCCCGACGAAAATCAACTGGTTTCTGCTACATCAGTGAAACCAGCACTATCCTATCTCACACTGAGAAATTCATTTCATGGTCAACAACACCGTGTGATACTGGTTTGAGTAGTATAACTTCTACAGTAGTCGTTCCAAAGACAGAAAGAATCTTGGTAGCGTCGAGTAACAGTATAGTTGTTTATAATCTCCGAACCGCTGGTAAAATATCTCAGTTCACGACTTCTGACAAGTCAGAAATAACAGTAGTAGCTGTTTGTCAAACAACTGGTCGAAAGATATACGTTGCGCATTCCAACACAATTACACTTTTTGTTATTCCGTCTGGTGTGCAATTACGAGATATAAAATATGGAAATGAAAGACAAAGAGGAGATGGTACATTTACACACATGGCGTTGGTGTCAGCAACAAAGAAAATTGTTGCTTGTTGTTTCACTGGTGATGTTGTTGTGTTTTCGGATGGGAATATGCTGAAGGTTGAAAAAGTATTTTCAAATATTCACTCAGGTCTTGTGAGATCAATATCTACATTAGACGGAAGACTTTATACTACCGATGGAACTGTCATTCTTGGATGGTGTGAACAGCTGTCAACTGTTCAATCAAAACTAAGTCTTGGAGGAGGTCAAACGATTACGTCAATTGCATTATCACCAACTATGATCTACACGGTTGATTCTGTTGGTACTTTTGAAGTTTTTCTTTTAGCTCAAAGAAACTACACTGATTCACAGTCTCAAAATAAATCAGGAAATGGCAACTGTCTCTGTACCTGGAAGTACAGTGACTATGGAATGGCTGATAGATGCCGAAGACGTAGGAGTAGACGTCGTTCAACAACGACATGTGTTCCACAAACTGATTTGGGTACTTCAATTGTAGAGCTTTCTCATGATCTGAATAGTGATCTTCTTTGCTCTTTGGATGAATCTGGAACTGTAACTACTTGGAAACTAACAACGTCATCCGAACCCTCTCAAGATTTCACATTTAAGGTCATGATTGAATCATGGTTTACTCCTGATCAGTCTCAAAGCTGGTCAGGACTCTCTTGTATCTCAACAATAGGAAGTATTGTAGTTTGGAGTGTTGAGGGAAGTGTCGTATTTCACGATTTGTCAGGTCAGTTGATTGGAACTTTTAATAAAAATACAAACTTAGTATCCGACTGGTCAGTTATCACCAGAGACATTACCGATATGCGATCTTCTAGTTTGTCTGCTTCCTTTGAACCAGACTTTCTAACTGCTTCAAAATATTTAAATTCTGCCTTACGTAATCGTGGTAGTGCTCGTCCTGTTTCTTGTAGTAGTCAGAATTCTTTAAGCACCATTCCGTCTATTACTCAAAACATTCCCTCCCGATGTCCATCAGTACAGTCTCTATCAGTTTGCGAGCCTTGCGGTCTTGATTATTTATTTCCTTCATCGCCTGAAGAAAATGCCATGTTTTTACCTGCACTGTTATAAAAGAAAAAATACTGGACCAGCCAGTTTGCTTTCTTTTTTTTTTTTTTGTTGTTGTTGTCGTTTTGTAAAGTAAAAAAGTGAAGTTGTCCGATTTATCTATTGTATTCGTTACCCTTTTTGCACGAGTATTTTTTATCATGGTTTCCCTTTACAGGGGAGTGCCTTATCCGTTTCTTAGAAAACCTTCTAGTCATTGGTTTGGTTGTTAATACACGCTATCAGCTGTCTTCTTTTTATTACTGTTTGCCGAGGATGTTCTTTTCAGAAATAATGGTTCATTTACATATTATCGTATGTAAGAAAGGCTTACTATTAGTGTTATCTCAGTAAAAAAAAAAAAAAAAACTAAGATGCCGAGAGCAAGAAGTGTTGATCCTACAGAGCAGGAACTTATGCAATTAGCAGCCACGGACACTTTTAGAAAATGGAGACGCGAATCAACTCGCGAAGAATACCAAAGAAATAAAAAATTAATTACAGAAGAAGGAAAAAGATCTACAAAAGCAGCATTGTGTTGTCAGTCTCTCTGTCTCGTGGGATTGATGTTATCTTGGGGAACCAAATCAGGAATTGAAATGTTATTTCAACTGGACCTTAGCACAGCTGCATTGCTGGGACACATTGCCTCATATACTCCATTGTTATATGGGAGTAAAGATGCTGCAGCGATACTCATATGTTTGTCGTATTTAAGTTTGATATTTATTACTTCAAGTCATACTGCTGTTGTTGGTACAGCTCCTTTATTCTATGCTTCGATATCATGTTTTGAATTGTGGATGATATACACTGTGACTGATACTCGATCAGCTATTTTAAACTACGATCCAATCTTGGGTAGGCCTGTTAAGGGTTAATGCTGCCTCTATTGAATAACCATCTGATAAAAAATAACTCAGGATTGAGGCGCTTTTTTTTTTTTTTGGAAATTATATTTACGGAAATGCTATTTTTTTTTTTTTTTTTTTTTTTTTTTTTTTTACCTTCACTGATTGCTTTTTGTAATTTTTTTTTAAAAAATCCAAAAAAAAAAAAAAAAAAAAAAATGAACAGCAAAAAAATTATAATTTTTTGTTTAAATCAGCAACTTCAGGAAATGAAAAGCATAGATTGTTTAGTGTTAAGTGTTGGTTAGTAAATAATAAAAATTAATTGTTTTATTTTCTCCCCTTCTTCCAGTATCGTCAACGCATACTATAAATAAACAAAAAATGTCATTAGCAACTAATGCTGTTTCTGAGGACTTTGTTCTCGGGCTGATTGAAGTTATGACTGTATTTGTAACGAAGAATGTTGTTTGCGATATTCCTCGTCTCACTCCGTTTTGGAAGGGGTTGAGGACCTCACCGAGCATTGAGTCCTACGTCAGAAGAATTGACAAGCACTTTTACTGTGAGGAAAGTGATTATTTGGTTGCGATTATCTTGTTGGACAGGCTCTCCTACCGTAACCAGAAGTACTACCTAACGCCATCAAACTTTTACACGATGTTCAGTACCGCATTAGTTATCGCGATTAAGTCTCGTCAGGATCATTTCCTTGCTAACAGTTACTACGCGAAGTGCGCAGGTATCACTCTTAAGGAGTTGAACTCATTGGAGAGACACTTTCTGATGCTTTTAGAATTTGAAGTTCATGTCGAAAACGAATACTTCTCAGAATTCAGCAGGGAATTGACCTCATTCTTCAACTTTGGTGACTCACTTTCGAAGCACACATCTCAAACAAGTACTCCATCTCTGTCACCGGCTAACTCAGAGATGTTGGATGACGAGCAGATTGAGAATCTCGACGGAAACATCGGTTGGTACACTGAGCCAATGAAACCACACCAAACCCAACAACAACAACAACAACAACAACAACAACAACAACAACAACAACATCAAGAACAGGAATACTACGGTTACTACAACCAGTACGAGCAAAACACTTACCAGCAGCACCAGCCATACGAGCAACCCTCCAACGGATCGATTTGGAACGGTGGATGGGGTGTCGTTGGTTGTTAGTCTGCTGTGATTTTTTTTTTCATTTCCTCCGAAAGAAAAAAAAAAAAAAAAAAAAAAATTTAAGTCAGTCAGTCAGTGACAGAAAAGTGCAATATTTCATTTTTCTTTTTTTCTGTTTTCCTTCCACTGCTCAAATTAGTGTTGGATCTGTCTTGCTCTTCTGTTTTTATTTTGTAAACAAAAAAAAGTCGCAATGTAGCCCACACTCCTCGAATATGGTTACTTAGTGGGGAGGGCCGACCGATTTGCGATTAATCTCTGGTTGCAGCACTTTTAAATAAATAAAAGAAGTGAGGCATTTTTTCTTTTTTTTACTATTATTATTTTTTTTTTTTATAAAATATAATATTATTTTTTTTTATTTGGCAAAAGTTAGTTAGGCCAAGTAACAAAGAACTAAAGAAATAAAAAAAACAAAAAAAAAATGCTGTCGTAAGTTTGTTTTGAAAGAACGTAACTAATAATAAAACACGTATTTAGAAATATTCTGTTTAAGGATATTTAGTTTAACTTAACACAAAACTTCGCTACCTTTGTAATTTCCCAGGGCGGTGAGGGGCCGTCAACCATTTTTTTTAGTCGCATCGCACCAGAAACCCGATATTTCCTTTTTTTTTTTTTTTTTTTGTTATGTATTTCTTTCTGGTTCTTTTTTAAAAAAAAAAAAAAAAAAAAAAAAAAAAAACATTTTTACTTTTTTTTTTGTTCTCTCCCATTCACCCCACCGCCAATTTTTTTTTTTACCCCTTTTGAAAATAATCAGAAACAAAAAAAAAAAAAAAAAAAAAAAAAGATTTCTTCCCTTCCAACTACCCTTTATTTTCTCACAAGGCACACGAGAAAAGAAAAGAATAGAAAAAAAAAAAAAAAACGCACAAGAAAAAAAGCATAATAATAATTCACAGAATGGTGTGCAGATGCCTTGTTGGAATCAAAGTACTCGACTTTATAAAATGAACAAGGTTAGCATTGCATGGTCTTAAAGAAAAAAAAAAAAAAAAAAACTAAAGGAAACCAAAGGAAAAGAGGCAAGTAGAGAAAAAACGCAGGTGTGTTGGGACCGAGCCTATTTAAATCTTACTTTCAAGGTGTTCTTTTTTTTTTTCCCCACCCTTTTTTTTTTTGTTTTTACAATGTCTTCAAGATTTTCTGAGTTCTAAAAAACCTTGAGCTGTATGCTGTTGGGCAGAGCGTGGCTTCTTAACGTGAAAAAAAGAACAGGAGAGAAAAAAAAAAAAAAAATTCGATGTTCTCACCATTTGGTGAGCATACAATATCTACAGGCTTGTTGTAGCTTTGCCCTCCTTTTTTGCTACTTTTTCCTTTCTTAACCCTAAGGAATGCTTTTTTTTTTTATTTGCCGCTCCCTTATTGTATGTCAATTCGTCTGTACTCCAAAAAAAAAAAAAATTCAAAACAACATGCAAAGGTCTTTTATTATTTTTTTTTTATATAGTCTTACTTGTGAGACGGAAATAATTGGTTTTAGTCTTATCTCTTGATTTTAAAAAAAAAAAAAAAAAAACGAAAAAAAAAACTTTTTGCTTTTTTTTGTATATTGAGGAGAGTGCGTCGTCACGATACCCTACCCCACTCCCAACCTCCCCTCAACACTCCTGGAAAGTTGCGTTAGGTAAGGTTCAAGTAGCGAGACTGGACAAAATGAGATACAACAATGAAGCTTGAAAAGATAATTTTTAAAAAAAAAAAAAAAAAAAAAAAAAAGTGAATATCGTTTACTTGCTGCAGGACGCGTCACCCACGAAAAAGCCTACAAATTTTGAGTTTTTTTTTTTTTCCTTTTCTTTTATTTTCAGTACGTGTTGCAACTGTTTTTGGTACGTAACTGGCCAATCTTAAAAAAACTACAAAAAAAAAATTTACTCGTTAGATGGGGGGATAGGGGTGACTGTTTTGGTCGTTTTCTTTTTTTTTATATTCTTTTTTTTGTTTTATCCCCTCATCTGTTTTCAGCACAGCGTTTGTTCAAGTCACTTGAAATCTCTCGTTCTCTCTATTTCCCCTCTTTAACCGTTAGGCACAACGCTTTCCCCTTTTTTTTGCCCTCACTTCTCTTGGAAGCACAACTCAGGATTATGATACGGTACTTTCCAATGAGTGTCTTGCATTGCTTATAATAATGCCTTCATAACAAGCCGGGAGGAGGAAGAAAACGTTCTCTTTGTATGTCAAAGAGAACTGTTACTGTAGTGAAAGTAGTAAAATTATAAGAAGCCACGGACAATCACGCATAGTACATCACGGGAGACTCACCATTGATCGTAGTTGACGTTGGTCCTTTTTGGTTTGGTGGATATCAAGATATGTATTATGTGTACCTTAGTGGTATTAATGATTTTCTGTGCATGATCATTGCTCTCCCATTCGGCTGTTAGCATAAAGAAAAAAAAAAAAAAAAAAAAAAATCTTAAAACCTCAAAATTGCGTTTGTGCGGTTGTTCCCAATACCCCCCCCCCTTTTTATATTTTGTTTACTATCTCCGAGAAAAAAAAAAAAAAAATGAAGAATTGTGTGTTTGCAGCTGTCCTGCAAAAAAAAAAAAAAAAAAACCGCGCGAAATAACCATTACATTCAGTAATTACTGTGTCCACACGCTTCTTGTCGCAGTTGTCACAAAAAATCTTTGTTTCCCATGTTCTACTACTATGTAACTTACAACAGAAAGCTAAAACAAAAAAACTTTAGTCAGTTTTTTTGCGTACTCGGTATGGCTTATCAAAATTTTCCTTTTTTTTCTTACGAAATTTTGGAGGGAAAAAAAAAAAGTGATTAGAACAACGGGGAGAAATGAACTTCATTTGTCATCTGTGAAGCGACCTAAATACGGTTTACTTTTTCTATTCTACGCAAGTATCACTTGCAAATCTAGGCCACAGGCTCGTGAAATATCTGTATGTACAGTTTTGCGGGACTGTAGTATAAGCTACGATCCGTCTACCTATGCTGTCTTCTTGTAATTTAAATGTTCCTCACAAATGTATCAGCAGTGAACTTGACATTTCAAGTTACAGTTATACTTCTTATGAAGAGAAGTTGCACAAGTGCGAACTCTTCTCATTGTCTGATCTGTAAGACGCTCTTACCATTAGTTATTTCGATATTTTTCTTCTCTCTATATTCGTTCTCATTGTCTGGTTCGGAAACGTTCGGGCGGCAGTTCTTGCCCCGATTCCCTTCTTGTTCCTGATGAGTTTTTTAAATTAAAAAAAAAATGGCAAACTGATTAATGCAACTCAACGAAATGCTGCGCTCATAGAGCTGGCACAGGTAGACTTGCAGGCTAGCCTCTTATACGTGAAGCACTTAATCAGCCAAAGCCTCAAACGCTGTAGTAGGATATTTCCTGCGTTGTTCGAGATGATTTCTGTTTTTGTACTTGTTTTTTTCCATCCCTCTCTATACCCTGTGTTCGTTTTTAAAAGCTATAAATTATGCTCAGAAGAGCAATCTGCAAGAAGAGAGAGAGGTGAAGGCCGTGCTATTCCTCCCATCCCATTCCACAGCTCAAATAGTATATTTCACCTATTTTTGTTCATTTGTTTTTCCCCGTCTAAAAGCTCTACTTGATGCTTCGGAGAGGCGGAAATATCGATGCATGATCACACGCTTTGACTTTTTTTTTAGCGTATCTCTTCTCATATTCTCGAAAGTATTGTGCTTGCATATGCATCATATTTACTTTTGGGGAAAAAGATAATTTCGTATCCTAGATTACGTGTAAAATATTAGTAATCATTTCATTATAATTGAATTTCCCGCATATTTTTCTTGGCGAATAAGGAGTTTTTCTTTTTATATATTCATTCTTCGTTCTTTATTTCTTTTTTCTTATTGTGTTAATTTATATTTGCTACCGTTCTTTTTGCTTTGCAATGTTACGTATTTTAATTCTCAAGGTAACATCAGTGAATAGGTGGCTTTACACACACACATCTTGACTACATATTCTGACAATTAAAAAAAAACCCTTCTCGCCTTTGCTATTAGCTGTCGGTGAATGTCCCGGCATTCCGAAGGATATTGGGAATTGATGCGGAATTGAACTGAATCTTTTGTCTGTCAAACCATTAAGTGCTCTTCGTCGTCTGTCAGTTCAATTTTGATGGACAAAGGAAGTAGCAATAAAATAAACTGGACAAGTGACTGAACTCTCTGGTTGCCCCAACTGTAGATGAACGCAGCGTATTCTATGTTAGGCACTGGAAGCAGTAACGTCCTTGTAGCGTAATCGCAAACTCAGTAATTCTTGCTGTGATGCTCAGGCATCGCGGAGGGAGCTGAGATTTTCCCTTCTTTTTTAATAAGCGATTTCTCCCCATTTCTTTCCCTCTCCACCAACCCTGTCGTAGTATTGTTGTTTATGTCCGCCATACCCCCCCGAACCCCCTCATCTGTGTCAATCACACGTGCTGAAATGAAGATAGTTTCTTTTCCAAGGTTTTTTCGAGGGTGAACGCGTTTTTGTTTTTGTAAGCAGATATTTCACACCAAGATTGAGCTGATGTTACTAAGGCTTTGACAATAATGCAAACCCCCCGTTTGCGTTGGTGAAAAAAAAAAAAGAAAGGTAGAAGGAAGAAAAATTGAAAAAAAAAAAAAAAAAAAAAGTAAAAAAAATATATATCACCATTAATGTAACCAAAGTACCATCTTGACAGCTCTTTCTCAGAATGAATTCCCTTCCCAGATTTCTCCTCAGCGTGTTTTAGTAAGGGCATTTAGTTTTGTGGTAGGGGGGTAGTGCAGTATCACTGCTGGAGTTGGCTGGTAGTTAAACTACAACAGCCAGGTCTACTTGTTTTCTCTTTTTCTCTTTTTTTTTTTTTTTTTTTTTTTTTGCTGTAATAGTATTCTGCCTCAATCGCTCCTTGAGACTGATTCCAAATATCCAACACACACATTTAAATAGGGAATTATTGTAATCTCTTCCTGCAATTATCGAATCAGATCTCGTAACGAGAAACAGAAATATATTAAAAACGACAAGCAGCAAAGCAGACCTTTGCCTAGCCGATTTACTGTGGTTGTTTACCACCTTAATTTTTGCCTGCACCTGAAGCCCGTTTTTTTGGTTAAAATCTTTTCCTTTGTTTTTTTCCGTGTGTGTCTAGTGTTGATGAATAGTGAGAAAAAAAAAAAAAAAAAAAAGAAATGGGGAAAAATAAATAAATTTATATATGGAAAATTAATACTTATTCGGCAGGAGGAGTATCTCCCTCGGTTGGCGCCACCCCTGCCGGGGTAATGGTGCTCCAAGTCGATTTTTCTTTTTTCTTTTTTTTTTTCACTTTGGAGGCTTTTATTGTCTTCTTCCCCCGTTCCTTCCGATACCCAAAATAAGAATATCCTTTTTAAAAAAAAAAAAAAAAAAAAAAAAATCCATTCTCCTCCTAAAAAAATATCCCATTTTCTCGGGCTTGAAGATTTCCAGCAAGACAGCCTTGATTTTGCCTCTCTGTTTTCTTGTTAACTGGGCATGCTGCTTGTCACAAGCAGCTTGCCTCTCGCTACGGTTTTCGTTCTTCTTATTTTTCTTTTTCTAAATTTACTTTTCCGTTGTCACATGCAAAGTGGCCACAAGGATTGCAAGAACAATTGAGGGCTCTTGGGCTGTTACGCTATTTTTTCCTACGTTTTCTTTCCCTTCTAATCCCCTCTTCCATACCTCATAAATTTTTACCCCATTTCCCCCCCGCCTTTGCCCTCCAGGAATAAAGACTATTATTCTCCTTTCCTGGGGTGTAAAGAGATAGTTGCAATAAGGAAGTTCCATGCATCTCCGCACAGGTAGGGGTAGGTTAACAAAAAGATTTTTCGGTTGGCTGAAGATCAGTCAAAAAAAAAAAAAAACCACAACAACAACAGCAACAACAGAATAAGGGAATTTTGAAAAATGAATAGGGGAAAAAAAAAAAATAAAGTAAATAAAGAAATGCGAAGCTTGACGCACTACGAATAATAAAAAAAAAAAAAAAAAAAAACGAAATCTTTCCTAAAAACAGCAGCGCGGACCATTCCATCTCCCGGCTTGAGGAGAACGGTAGGGATATCTCAGTCAACAAGTTGCTTGTTTTTTTCCCTTTTTTTTTTTCCTTTTTTTTTTTCTTCCTAATTTTTCGCTTTAATCTGTTGTCATATCTCTCTCTATTTCTTCTTCGTTCTAAAACGGGGAAACACCAGTAAGCCTTTGGATACACCAACATGAGATTATATGTGTGCATCCAACAACCGCCAGCGGTGTCGTCTCGTTGGTAACTCGGTCTTTCTCAGAGTTACCATGCACCTGCACTAAATCATCATGTTGAGGGAGGTTCAATGACGCATTTCACAGCAGGGAAAAGGGGGGAAAAAAAAAAAAAAAAAAAAAAAAAAAGGTGTTTTTTCTGTTCCCTCCCTTGTTATTTTTATTTTTATTTTTTTTTTTTGTTTTTTGAAAAATTCATTATTTGGTAACTTACCACTTACTGGGGTACTTTTATTAAGTATTAGTCAAAGGTAAATAACTATTATTTCTTTTTTTTGTCTTTTTGAGTTTCGTCGTAGTGGGTAGAATCCCATCACGATGAACCCCGTTGTTTAATGCAGATGCACCTGTATTTTTTCTTGGTATGCACTTGAAGCATCAATGAAAAATAAAAAAAAATAAAAATAATGCAAGGAAAAAAAAATGAAAGACATCGAAAAACGGAAAAAAAAAAAAAAGATTTTTTTATTTTTTTATTTATTTTTTTTTTTTGGCCTTACCAAATGTACCGTGGTGTTCAACGGTTGGCAGCGAGATCCCCCAGTCAGGGTGTACATGGAACGAAACCTAAAGCGAGAAAGGAGGAGTCGCTAGTAAAGGACTCTATAAAACTTAATTTCAGCTTAAAAGGCATTTAGAACCAAACACTGAGTTTTTTTCTTGTTTCCCAATTATTTATTTTAATTTTTTTTTATATATTTTTTTCCTTTTCTTCGTTATTCATTTTTTTTTTCTTCCTTTTTTGAGGATTTTCTCGACCCTTCGTATCCTTTGATAGAAAAGTTGACAAGTCATTCCTCATGAGTCTCGCTACGGCGTGACAAAATGCCCGACTTTTCTTTTTTTTTTTTCTCTTTTTTTTGTTTCCAAGCTTTTTACTTATCTCTCTTGATAGGATATTACTCAACCCAAAAAAAAAAAAAAAAAAAAACCTGCTTTACCGCCGTCTTAATGAAAAATTCCAATTACCGTGTAATAATAGTTTCAAAGCTTTTTTTCACCCTACCCCAACCCTTTTCCCTTCCTTCCCCCCTGCGCAAATTATCTTTATGTTTCTATGATACAACACAGTTGTAATTTTTACAAAATCGAACATACATTCCCCCCTGCGCTGGCACAGTGGCAACTGTAGCAATAAATTACCTATTTTTTATCGGTTATTCCCTTTACAAAGGCTTCATTCTCAGAATTTCCTCTCTTCACCCTGCTCATTTCATTTTGTTGGGAGGGAAAAAAAAAAAAAATCGTTGAAGTTGTCCACTAACTCTGCGTTGCTTTGCTGCGCCGGAGTTGGGCGAGCTGACACTCTTTGGGTCATTCACGGTAACGGCGTAGTAGTAACACGGAGCATGTAAATATAAAATAAGCAACAAAATAACACCTCACCCTGCCTCCCAGGTATGTGTGTAGTGAGTGCTTAAAAGTACTCTGGGTGATAAGAGAATTGTTGGTATTAGTCAGGGTTCATGAGGGTACCCTAGTCTCCACCGAAAAAGCTGCTGTAAACACTTTGCGTATGTAACCAGATATTTGAGCTTTGTGTTCCTTTTTTTTCTTTCTTCTTTTTTTTTCCCCTTCGTTTTTTTCATACAGCTTGAGAACTGTGGGTATACATGTCCTCTTCTACTCATTGCTGGATAATTATTTTCTTCCCTTTTTTTCATGTTCGTTTTCTCTGTTACTTATGTTATTTATTTCTGCAAGTTGGCCAACAACTACTACTACAGACATATATTCCAAGGCAATACCTCTGTCATCCCTTTGATTGTGAACTACCATAAGTTTCTTTTCTAGTCGTTCAACAGTCGCACGTAAACGTAGCCTGATAGGCTTGGTCAGCAAAGTACATTTCAAGTTATTTTGTTAATCAATTCTATAAGTGAAACTCGTTGATAAAAGGTTTGGGCATAAACTAGGAAAGAAAATATGGCAATCACAGACTGCGATATGGAGTGACATGTATACTCGGATTGACTGTGGGGACCTCTGAGCGATTAATGTACGGGATAGAACCCGTGAAATACCACGTTTGTTAGTCGCTAATTGTCACTGGCCGAAACCCCCTTCATTTTCCATTGTAAGTTTTCTCATAGCACCGTACAAGTTGCTTTTCTGGTAGTTCTTGCTGTTGTAGCAACTGGTGCTGCCTATCTCCCGTTCTATTCCCCGTTTAATCTTCACAGATCGCTTTACTTTATATGAGTTTCTATCTTTATCTCCCATATCCCTAAGATTTCTCTTTTTACTGTAATAAGTATTAATTATTTCGTTCTTTTGTTGTGTTCCCTCTTTTGCAACAACACATTCACCTTTGGCACCCGCGTAGTAGGAAGTAGCTTACTTTGTCGATGTTTTTATCTGCTGCAATTACGAGGTTGCCAAGAGGAAGGTGATGGGTTTCAGTGGGTTTACTTTTTAAACGAGTATGGAAGTCTCTCCCCAAACCCCATATAATCTGACGTCGGTAGGATTTCAGCAGTACAAGAAAAAAGAATTTTAAAAGAAGCGAAGGTATTCTTTTTCCCCCTCTTTTTCTTAACAACTGTGACTGTTCTACTAGTAGCTTTCAACAAAAAACAACCTAAGGAAAAAAAAAAAAAAAAAAAAGGCATTTCTGTAACTGAATTGCTACCGGAAGAATAAATCTTCAATGTTCTGTAGTGTTTCCAATGTGTGTCTCGGAGCTGTTTTTTCCCTGAAAACCGCATTCGTGTGGTACTACTCAGGGTTTTATGGTTCTTTGGACCAAACTCATTCAAGCAAAAGTATTTTTTTTTCTCTATTTTTTTTTTTCCACCCCCGCCCTTTTACTCTAATTAACTTTTCCATCTTCCTTTTTTTTTTTACTGAAAAAACTGATGGTTCTAATCTCAAATTTATTTGTTTCTCTTTTTTGTCTATTTTTTTTAATGGGGAGTTTGACTCAAAACAATAGTGAATTCCCTTCCAACTTGCGCAAACACTTTGAATTTAATAAATAAAAAAAAAGATTCTTCAGTCTTCGGCATTTTTTGCTTGAAAACAATGAGTTTTTTTTTCCCTAAAAAAAAAATATATATATATTCAAAGCAATTTACATAAATTTCTTTTTTTTTAAAAAGATTCTTCTGGTTTTTGTAACAATTTCACGGAAAAAAACTATCGAAAGAATTGAGTACGAGAAAAGCGCAAAATAAAGAAGCACTACTGATACTGGTCGGTGTGCAGAGAAAAATGTCTTCATAATAACTTGCACATTACGAGACAAAATGAGATTCTTGCTTGGTGGAAGGTGAGTAGTACAAAAAAATGCCGACGTAAACTAGCGGAAGAACTCTTCTTTCTTTTTTTTTCTTAACCCCTTCTCTTCTTCTTCTTTTTTTTTTTTTTATAAAAAAAATAATAAAACAATAAAAAAAAAAAAAAACATGTTATTCTTTAAGGTGCATACCTCGTCTTTGTTGGAGGCTGAACGCCCCACAGCGAGCAGTATCGTTCTTTCGATAGGACGACCAGGGAAGGGATTTGGAACATAAGAACCACCAGCGTACAAGCTTCATCTTTGTGCTGCATTCTGGTGATAAGTAGTAGTGACGGCAGGTCTGCCAAGATGTTTTATTCATTTTCACGCTGTCATTCACAAAGAGGATTGAGAATTGTAGCTTACAGCAAAGCCCGTTAGGAATTTGTTTCCCTTTTTTTTTTAAATTTCATAGTTTCTTCTTTTTACTATAGCTCCCTTTTTTTTTTTTTTTTTAATCCTGTTGTAGATCGTGTAACGTGGTCTCTTCAGTTATTTGTTTTCCTGCCCCCCTCCTTTATATATTTTCTGCTTTTTTTTTTCGGTTACGCGCAAGCAAATTATAATATATAGCAAGCTACGCAAACTTACTAGCGAGGCCGGTTGATAGTTTTTTTTAGGCTTTTAGAATTAAAACAAAAAGTATGAAATGTTTATATTTATGTAGTCTCAGAAACCGTACTACAGAATTACTTGGGATCGTTGTGTAAGGCAGTATCGTCGGAAGTCCTTCTTCGTTGTTATTGTTAGGTCTTTTGCTTGTCTGACACAAGTAGAAAAAGTAAAGACTAATTTAAACTGCGATTCATCCACCTCTTCAACCTATTAATTCGTTGTTCCCGTTGGTGCCTTAATTAAGCAAAAACCATCGTACGCGAGAGACGAGTCGCAGCGAATAAGACCACTAAAATGGCTTGTGCTGCTTCTACGTAGCTTATAAAAACATGAAGTGGCTCGAGTTCGTGGAAACTGTTTCCAGCTTAGTTCTTGCAGTGGTCACTTTTCTTCGTAGTCTGATACTCCCCGGGAAAAGCACCCCGAAATTGCGAAGATTTCGGGAGGTGCTGTTCTTCAGAAGGGGGGTGGAGGTCTGTGCATCTTTGCCTTTATAGATTACCTTGTGACCATTGTCGTGTAAGCTTTCCCCAAACCCATTGTGTACTTTGCACAAGTGTTAGCCCATATCGGTGACGGTATATAACACTAGTTCACATTTCAGCCAACAAACAAAAAAAAAAGGCCCTCTTCTATTTATCCCGTTCCTCTGTTTATCCCGTGACATAGCGAGCGTTGCGTTGTTGTCATCTTTAAAGTTTATCCATTCTTGGAAGTCTTTTTTTTTTCTTCTTCTCTGGTTTTTATCTCTTCGTTGCCCTCCCAATCTTCCTGTTGTTGTATTTCCTTATTTCTAGTTATGTGTCCTATTTTCTTTTCTATTCCTTTCTTTCTTTCTTTCTCTCTTCACGCTGCGATTTCAGAAAAACTGATATGCCAGCGTTCGGCTTAATAATGGTTAGCACTCTGGACACCCCTGATTAGAGTGATCGAGAGGGTGGGTTTGGGGGGGATGGGGAAATTCTACTTTATACAACAAATTAATAATAACAAGTGAGATAAATAATTCAAAAAAAAAACTTTTAAAAAAAAAAAAAAGGAAAAGAATTAGAGGTCGATGACACTACAGCGTCACTGGCCCCACTCCCTTCCCCACTTATCCCCACACTGTCTTATTTTGCTGAGCAAGCAACAGCTTCCGTCTCGTGTTGCTAAGGAAGTAGTTTTTTGCATCTTTCGTCCTTTATATCTTTCTTTTTTTTTTGTGTTCGTTTTTATTTTTAATTTTTTATTTTAGTTCCCACCCCACCGTTCTTCGGAAAAAAAAGCAGAAACCACCTTTTTGTTACCAAAACCACATCCACCTGCAGGCAAATATCTACTTTTGTTCTTTTAATCTAATCTAATTTTTTTTTTTTTTTTTTTTACTTTTGTTTTACAAGCTTTGTGATTGAGAGAATTTGAAATAACCACAAGAAAAGAGACCATCTATTTCCTTTTAACGTCTTTTTTATTAAGCTACTATTGAGTGTATTTACGTACTAATATATTTCCCTTGGGGAAAAATTGGATTGGTTTATTTTAAAAAAAAATTTAATTCGTGCGAGCACCATTCCAGACCATCTACTCGACATGCTTGATTGATAACTTGCCTCTGCCGCTGGTGAAGGTAAGTTATTGAATATTTATAATTTTGAATAGGAAAAAAATAATATTCGCATTTGTTTTTTCACTGCTATTTTTAAAAATGTTTTTTTTTTTTTTTTTTTTTTTTTTTTTGCCGCAAGCAACTGGACAAGTTCAATAACTTCACCCGACGTGTGTTTTTGAGAAATTTCAAACCAGCAAAAAAAAAAAAAAAAAAAAAAAAAGTAGAAAGAAAAAGGGAGAAAAAGAAAACAATTAAAAAAAAAAAAAAAAATTTAAAAAAATTGATTTTTCCATTTTTTTTAAAAGTTTTTTTCTTTTTTTTACCACAACGTTTATATCTTTTTTTGCCATTTCTTTTCACAGTACAGTTACCATGAATTGGTGACTTGTAAAAGCAACCCACATCCTTTCAAATTACACTGTATTATTTATTTTCTGGGTAGTGGCTCCAACGCAAAAAAACGCGAAAGGGAATCTTCTTCTCATTTCGGGATACACGGACTTCTCTGTTGCTCGGTACCTGAATATTCTAAGTAATTTGATATGTCTTTTTTTACTTTCCTTGCATTTTCCTCTGAAAAAAAATAATGACACTTGTCGTATTATATGAAGAGACGCCATTGGTACTCGTAGTCAGGCATTTTCTTTTTTTTTTTTTTTTTTTTTTTTTTTTTTTTTTTTGAAAAACCTCGTTCTTTTTATTGTCAGGAGGGGAAAGGAGGGAACCTAGTTGTCTAGATGACAGCTTCCCTCCTAGTACTCCGCAAGTTGTTTTTTTGTGAACGTCAAGTTTTAGCAGCTTATCGTATCCTTGCAAATTTTGTGTCCACAGGAAAACGTGCACATTGATGGCTGTATAAGATTAGGGCAGATAGAGAACGAAAAAAAAAAAAAAAAAAAAAAAAGTAAATAAAGAAAAGAAACAAATG
Organism: Flectonema sp. DT1601; assembly: GCA_964019425.1. Classification (NCBI taxonomy): domain Eukaryota; phylum Euglenozoa; class Diplonemea; order Diplonemida; family Diplonemidae; genus Flectonema; species Flectonema sp. DT1601. The sequence goes on along the minus strand of OZ025823.1, from coordinate 461,618 downwards.
AAAAAAAAGAAGAAACAAAAAAAAAAAAAAAAAAACCCGTCAAGCTTCGAATAAGAGACCTCGAAAATGAAGAAAATATAATATTAAAAAAAAGAAAGTCAAGCCCGGAGAACAGAAAAAGAAATAAAAAGGGGAAAACAGCAAAAAAAAAAGACTTAGAATTCCCGTATACACACTGCAACGAACTATAAGCGAGAAAACAACGGTAAAAGGAAAAGGCAGAGTGCAGAACGAACACGGTATTGGATTGGTTAGATCCAGTTGGGTACCCTGTCTGAGAAGCTGAAGATTCACTACCAGAAATCACATTTTTTTCTTTTAAAAAAACATGTCCCTTCCCTCTATTTTCCCTTTTATTTTCTTTTGTCCCCCTCCATCAAATTACCCCTCCCATATGTTCAATGATAGATTCTTGGTAACTAAGCACCTGAAATTAACTTAATCGGGAAATAACAAATGAACTGTGTGACATTCTTGCGTCTCACTCTTTAACAATTTCAACAAATTGAAAGTGGAATCAAAATCTCGTGAACAACACTAATAAGTGTACCTACTCTGTGCTGCAATAGCTGTGCTGAATCGGGTACGACGCCAAGGATTGTTTACTTGACGGTGTGATCGCTTGTCGCTGTTGTTCTATTTCTACTTATTAAAAAAAAAAAAAAAAAAAAAAAGCAGGGTGAGAATACTCGGAATGCCTTCCGAATTTTCAGAAGGCAACCAACAAGAAACCTGAAACAAAAAAAGCAAGAAGAAACCATGCGCTTCTCTGTCACTGCGAATGCAATTGGTTCCTATGTTCTTCTTTTTTTTTTAATTTTTTTTTATTCATTCTTCTAAATTGCGTACTGCTGGTACAGTTATTTACTTTATTTGTTTTTTTTTTTAATTTTATTCGTCTCGTTTTTTTTTTTTTTTTTTTTTTTTTTTTTAATTTTCTTTTTTTCTCCGTTAAGTGATGCGATTGGAAAAAAAAAAAAAAAATAAAAATACAATGGTTAAGTATGTTATTGAATGTGTTACTAGTTTAATAAAAAAAAAAAAAAAAAGTTAATAATATAAAAAAAACGAGAAATAATCTTAGCTGTAGGAAAATTACGTGCGATTAAAACTGTTTGGTTGGTTTAATAAGAGAACATTTCTTTTGTGCCCTATGTAAGGCGTACACGGTAAAGACAACAACATCGGAGCAAGAAAACTCCCAGGATTGTAGCGTTACACATGCAAATAGGAAAAAAAAAGAAATTGCAACACTTTGGTAAAGAAATGAAAAAAAACAAAAAAACAAAAAAACAAACTGCGACCACCTTGGAGGGACTCGTTAAGGAGAATTTAGATTTGTCTTTTAAGTCTTCTTTATGTTTTTTTTTTTTTTTTTTTTTTTTGTCGGTAAGTTTTTTTCAAAGTACTACCCTCATTTACCGATTTTCGTATTTTATATTTCCTGGGGCTTATGCCTCCCGTCTTAACGATACCCCCCTTCAAAATTACTTTCTTCTTCTCCTCCCTACCCTTCACCCTTAATTTTTTTTTAATAATAATAAATAAAAAAGGCGATGTGGGTATTTTTTATTTAACGAAAAAGATTAAATTTTTTTTTTTTTTAAAAAAAAATTGGGTTAAAAAAACCATAGAAAATAAAGGAGAGGGGGGAAAAAAAAAAAAAAAGAAAAATGAACACTGTAGAAGAATAGTCTATTAAGGCCCTCCCCAAGGCAGGCTGACGATATATCTACTTTGTGGGTGCTTCACGGTATTTGCTGCAGTAAAGGCAACCAAATAAAGTACACTACTATTGTGAGAAATAAAAAGAAACATAAAAAAAACAGCAAGTCTCTTTTGAGGACGCAACAAGGAAAAACAATTGCAGAGAGAGAGTACTAAGGACTTAGGTGCGTTGACTCTATCCCGTTACAGTGCATTGTCTCAGCTATGTTTGATTTTGATAATTATTTTACATCCCATTCGCCTTGTCTGTTACTAGTTTATTCAGGTTCCTTGAGGACGCGTATTCCTATCTGCCGAGAGGACATGATATTTCTTACTTGTTTTTTTCTTTTGCACGTGGCAAATTCATCTAACCATTAAGTTGCCGTGAAAAGTACACTTTAGACGTCCCTGCTTCACCGAAAAACTGCTCTGACTCGAGAACGTGATTCGTGGTGACAGTTTAAGGTCCATCCCTTCAGTTGTTTGGTCAAAATGGTGATAATTATGTAAAAACCTATCTTTGATATTTTTGTTTGTAGTTGGAATTTCTGTTTTTTTTTCCTCATGGTGTGAAGGTCAGCCTTTGAGAGTTTTCATTTGTGCAAACCACTGTTCCCTTGAGGGCGTTTCGTTTTTTTTTCTTTTAATATTCGTTACTATAGCTCTGGGTGTTGTGTCTAACTGACCTCCGTAATTTTTTGCTGAAGCAAAAAAAAAAAAAAACTTTCAAAAAAAAAAAAAAAAAAAAAAAAAACTCAGTTTTTGCGGAGAGATTGCGGTAGCAGCCTGTTTTAGTTGTATAATACAATATTAGGGGGAAAAAAAAAAAAAAAGAAAAAGCAAAAAAAAAAGCAAAAAAAATTAGAGATAACTGCCCCAGATAACCATCCACACTACCTGTTAACTTGCCTTATTATACCCCCTTCAGTTTCTCTTACCTCCCTTAAGTAAACAACAGTACGGAACGCGACTTATGAGATCGTGTGTGTTACGTTCCTAGTAATTTCTTATAGTTGAGCGTCACACGATCTCTTAGGGATGTGAAAAGTGCTATTACTTCGTTCATTGTGATACGTATCAGTTATATGTTGACTGGTTACCTGGGACATTTTATGGAAAAAAAAACTTTATTTTTTTATTGAGATTTTTCAAAAAAAAAAAAAAAAAAAAAAAAAAAAACGACTTCTCTAAAAGTACAAGCCAATATTCCTGTATTTGGTTACTCTGTCTGTTGTGTTTGTTTCCCTTAAAAGGAAAACTTCATATTAAAAAAAAGTAGGGACCGAGTTGGGATGGATTATTCTTGGAAGTCACTACTTTACTTTACTTTCCTTTTTTTTTTCCCCTCATTTTTTTCCTGGTTCATTCTTTCCATCTAGTGCTAAAAGCAGCACTAATCGATTTCGCAATTAGTGTGATTATGTGTTATTGACTGACTCATTGGAATTAACTTTCACCCACTGATGTTCACTTCTGATGACGTGGAAAATAAATGTGAAAGATAGTGAGCAGTATTGGTGGTGCCTACCTAACTCGACTTGGTGTCTTAACTCTGTTGATTCCAATGTTTTCTTTTTTTTCCTCCCCATCCCCTCCTTTTTCTCCTTCCTTGCCTTTGTTTTCTCTTTATGTTTCAAGGAAAGCGACGCTTTGCAGAGATCTTAGCGCCTTTGGGCAGTGAATCTTATGATTGCTCATAATGGACAGGTCTGCAGACCCTTTTTTTAAAGTTGCATTATTTATTGCGCTGTGTGTTAGTATGATTCTCTAACATTAATTTACCTCATGACTGATGCGCAAGTATTTACTTGTCGTGTTTTCTTCCTTGCACGTCTTTGACATGCTTCCCTTAGAATGGGGATTGTGTTTAAATACTTGTAAAGTTGTCTTCAAAGAAAAATTGCAACCTAACTTTTGCGCAGGTAGCGGAACGTTTTTGTCTCTCTACAGTTTGTTTTTTTTTTGCCACCTCACAATTTTTTTGTTTTTATTTTCTTAAGCTTCCCCTGAAAGTGTGCCTTCACATCGGAGGTTGGGCGCTTTCCTTTTTTTTCCCCCCTTTTTTTTTTTTCCTTCCGTTTTTTTTCTTTTTTTCCATTACTCTTTTTTTGAATCTGTTCGTTGTTTTCTTACTCACCTCACCGTCCCGTCCTTTCCACTGCCTGTCCCCACCCCCCCCCAGCCGTGTAAGTTGTAACGGACTACAGGGCATGGGACGCTCAACCTGATGAAGTACGTAGTCCCCGAATTACCAGATTCGACAACGTCTTCTGGTCAATTAGACAAAAAAATATATTTCCCTTTTATGTTTTCTTTTTCTGTTTTCTAAACGTACCTTGTCTTTGATTAACAACTACAAATATTTTTCAGTCAAGTACTCGATATTAATTTTTGTTTTAATACCTAAAAGTTGTTATTGTTTTTAACATCGTCAAAGTTTCACCCCCCCAGCCAAATTCCTTCCTCTACCTACATCTTTTCGGGTAACTAAGTTGAGGTTTATTGTATCAACGTAGCTTTTTAAGTTCTTTGCATTCACAGGTATAAATACTTTGAATCGACGTCGAGGAATACTACTTCCCCTTTGGAGTTGTTACCATTATCCTCTTCAGCCAAACACTTCAAAAAATGGTTCGACCACTGAGCAATGCAGCCGTAAAGAATCTCAAAATCCATAAACCTACTTTAAGCAAACCAAAGAGGGGATCAAAACCAGCTGCAAAGCAAAAGCAACCAAAAAAGAAGAAGTCTTTCCGTTGGAGACCTGGAACAGTTGCTCTTAGGGAAATAAAAAATATCCAAAAAAGTTCAAAATTGTTGCTGCAGAAAGCGCCGTTTCAGAGACTTGTCAGGGCGTCACTGGAAAAGCAAAAGCAGTCACTTCGCTTTAAGCAAACAGCACTAGAGGCTATGCAGGAAGCTTGTGAAAGTTACCTGGTTGGTGTGTTTGAAGGAGCTGTTATCTTACAGCTTCACCGCGGTAAGAAAACACTAACTTGGAAGGACTTGAACTACACCAGACGTATTAGAGGTGAGATTCTCCCAGCCACTAAAATTACTTCAAAATAAAGTAGTCATTCTTGTGCAACAATTGCACCGTTAGTTGTTTATTAATTATAGTAATGTTATACATAAACTCAGTAAGAAGGATTTTTTTCCTATCCCAAAATCCTTGTCATCTCCATAGTCGAGTTCTCTCCTTATTTAGATTTAACGTGTCTATCCAGCTAGTTCAGAAAATATTGCTGTGTTAGGTTATTATTATTATTATTATTATTATTATTATTCTTATTTCTTTTTTAAAAAAATGTGTTTTTTTTTTAACGCTTACTCCTTGCTACAGTTACGTGTAGCTGTTGATTTAGTGTTTTTCTTTGTTATTTTTATAGTAATTATCTGACAAGAAGAAGTTGCGGTAACAACATGTTTGGAAGCCATCAGCAAACTGAAGACTTGGCTAAGCCGCCACCCATGAAGGGAATGTACTCTGTAGGTACTGCTGTTGTAGCAAGAGACTTGATTTCTAGGATGGATTTGAATGGAAAGTCTGGTGTAGTTAGAGAGTCAAAAGGGGATCGAGTAATAGTCGATTTCAGTGGAGCGAATGTATCTGTAAAGGAAACGAATTTGATGCCGTTAAACACATCAGCAAGTACCGACCTGAAGAACATTCTAAACAGGGACTACCATCCCTACAATGAGAGATGCTCCAATGCACAATTTCAAATATCTCGAGGCTTAGACGTGGACATGTCAGAAGACGAGCCAGAAGACCGAAACAGAGACTTAGCAGATTATCGTGAGTCTATTATTAAAAAATTAGATCAATTTAATAAGGCTCGCAGCCAACTTCCAAATATTCGAACTCGACTAGAGAAGGCTCAGTCAGCTATTGCTGCTGCTCAACGAGATGCTGATGATCGTCGTCAGATATTAGATAGAGAACTAGACCAGTATGAAATTGAAAAAGTAAACGAAGTCTTGGCTAAGACACACAGAACATCAGCCTCGACATTTGATGTTCAGACTTTTCAAAATATTAAAACTGAACGTGAACAGGAAGACAATCCTTCGAAGATTAACGAAGAAGTTCAGGAAAGACTGAAAACTTACAGCTTTTACGAAAAAGAATCCATGTTGCGGACAATGGAGTATACTAACCAACTCATTGAAAGTGAGAGAGCCACTCTCAATAACACTATTGAAAATTTGAGACAAGAAATTATGTCACAACAGAAACTTACTGGTCAAATTGTGTGCGCGAATGCGACACTCAAATTACAACAGGAACAGATGTGGTAGTAACCTGTCACATGATACTGGCGGTGTTATGTTATGAACAGGTTCCTTATGAATCTGACCACTGTGATACGATCGAAGTCTCTCTTCTATTCGAGGGAATGATGTGTGTAAAAGAAACTTGTTCGATAGAGCCTTGTGTTCAATTTTGATCTATAGAACATTAATTTAGAGAAGGTAAGTAGCAAATTAGTTTGTTGACGCTTCGCGATCTTTTTATATTTTCCCGTTGACAACGTGTAAACTTGTCGTTGCTTACACTGCGGCTGGGATACGTTTGTATTTCAACGAAAGAATGAAAGGGGGATTTCTGGAACAGAAGTAAAAAAAAAAAAAAAAAAAAAAGATGAAGAAAACTAAAGAAGAACGGGAAAGGTAAGCTCGAGATTCTCCTATTTTTGAATGACAGTTGCTAGCTACTGTCACCAACTTGAGCTGACCTTTTCCAGTCGGAAACCTCCCCACCCCGTTGTCTGAAATAACCGTCCGTTTCTATCTTGTCTCTTAGCGTTGACTTGATAAGTTGTCTGTCAAAATATTGTAACAAATCATTTCTCAAGCAAACAACAAATGGAGTGCCCTTCAGTTGTATAGAAATTAATTGATATTACTGAAAACTTGTTAAAACACACACACAGATTCCACATCTCACTTTACAAATATGCCTGCCCGCCGCCGTGGAGCTTTGGTCCGTGACCTCCACAACACCAGCATAGAGATTGATGCAAAGAAGGCTGCCGTGCAGGCTGCTCTGGGCAACCTTGCGGGGCTTCAGGAGAACGTCGACAAAGTTAGTGAGCTGATCACTGAGGCCGATAAGGATAAGGAGGAGAGAATCGGAAAGGTGACGAAGGACATCGACATGCACGAGTTGAAGGCTGTCGAGGTTGCTCTGATGAAACACAACAAGGTGCCTGTTGACGCATTTGAAATTCAGCAGCTGAAGAGGTTAGAAAAGGACGCAGAAAACGACATGCAGAAGAAGAGACAGAAGCTCAACACGGAAGTGGCTGAGAAGGTAGCAGCTGAAGTCAGATTCAAGGAATTGCAGTTTGCTGAGCAGTTTGCGGAAATGCAGGCGAAGGAAATGGCATTTCAGGCAGAGAGAAAGACCCTATTGGAAACTGTTGAAGCACTGAGAGGAGAGATTGAATCTCAGAAGAAGCTCACTGGAGACATTGCTAAGGCTGCAGCTCAACCACCACCAATCCAGCAGATCGTCAGGCCAAGTGGAATGTAATCCTGGCGTTGCGTACCTTCAACTGTGTCAAACTCCGTTTCAAATGACAGAAAAGAATAAAAGTCCTTTTTTTCCTTAAAGAAAACCCCCTCCCCAGAAATGTCTGAAAACGTTTTGTTTATTTAAAAAAAAAAAGAAGAAAAAAAAAACTCTTTTTGTTTGAACGATACGCACCGATAATTGCATTGCAGTGTTTTTGCATCTCTTGCTTACAGTTTTGCCTTTCACGACCATTTATGTTTCCCTTTGTTCTCAGCTCTCTCTCACCTTGTACCTAGCCTACAGATGGAGAGGTAAGGCTGAGAGTAGAGTGGGCAAGTATCGCTCATATCTGAGCTTTTATTTTTTTTTCCTTTTTTCCATCCCCCTTTTTTGTGGTTATTTGTTTCGGAGTCGAAGATCGGAAGAAAAGAAAAAGACGGAGAAACCCCCCTAGAATAACACATTTAAGATGTTTTTTTTTTTTTTTCATTCTTTTTTTTCCGTTCTTCTTTCTTGATTACTACGTTGTCTCATCAACAACAAGGAAAAGAATTTCAAAAAAAAAAAAAAAAAAAAAAAAAAAGAATAGAATAGAAAATACTCCAACCGGTAGTTGAGAGGGATCTTACGGGCTTTGTTCTTGCAAGATACCGGTTGTGTTTCCTTGTGACGTTTTTGTGCAGGCTTATTTCAAGGCAGCAGGTTACCTGCGAGACTCTGCAACGCTGTAATTTATTCACCCATATGAGCACAGCGTGCATTGATTTATCCTACTTTCACGCGGTTGCCTCTGCCTAGCCTGCTTTCTTTGAAAAAAAAAATTTACAAAAAAAAAAAAAAAAAAAGAAGAAGAAGAAGAAGAAGAAAAAGAAAGAATGTGCTTTTGTTTTTTAGTCTGATTGGGGGTTGTCTTTCTGTACTTTATTAATTTTTATCTTAAATCACATACAGCAAATAAGAACAGAAGAAAAGCCTCTTTAAAATGTTACGCGGGGTCACGCAGCTAATCATCTGCCTGTTGGCTGCTGTTGGGATAGCTGAGAGTAGGAATAGTCGGTTAAAGGAATCTTTAAAGACATTTGATACGCTTGATGATTTGGATTCTCCATTCATGCGTGAGATTACTAAGTTTACAGATCAGGCATTTGTTTTTGATATTATTAAAAAAACAGCTTCCGACATTATTAAAAAAACAGCTGTCGATGTCGATGAAAGGACAGTTTCCGATATTATTAGAAAGGGAGTTGTCGATTTATTTAAAAGCGCTGCTGTCGATGTTAATAAAAAGACAGCTTTCGATATTATTAAAAAGACAGCTATAGATGTTATTAAAAGGGGAGCTGTCGATGTTAAGAAAAAAGCTTTCGATATTATTAAAAAGGCAGCTTTCGATATTATCAGAAGGGGAGTTGTCCATTTAATTGAAATTGCTGCTGTCGATGTTAATAAAAAGACAGCTGTCGATAGTAATGATAACACAGCTGTCGATAGTAATGATAACACAGCTGTCGATATTATTAAAAAGGCAGCTTTCGATATTATTAAAAGGGGAGCTGTCGATGTTAAGAAAAAAGCTTTCGATATTATTGAAAAGGCAGCTTTCGATATTATCAGAAGGGGAGTTGTCCATTTAATTGAAATTGCTGCTGTCGATGTTAATAAAAAGACAGCTGTCGATAGTAATGATAACACAGCTGTCGATATTATTAAAAAGACAGCTGTCGATATTATTAAAAAGACAGCTGTCGATATTATTAAAAGGGGAGCTGTCGATTTTATTAGAAAGACAGCTTTGGGTATTATTAAAAGGGGAGCTGTCAGTTTTTTCGAAGACGCTGCTGTCGATTTATTTATATGCGCTGCTGTTGTCGTTTTTTTTAGAGGCGGAGCTTTCTATTTTATTCAAAAGATAGCTTTCGATATTATTAAAACGGCAGCTTTCGATATTATCAAAAGGGGAGTTGTCGATTTAATTGAAATTGCTGCTGTCGATGTTAATAAAAACACAGCTGCCGGTTTTAAAAGAAAGATAGCTGTCGATGTTAATAAAAAGACAGCTGCCGGTTATAAAAAAAAGATAGCTGTCGATGTTAATAAAAAGACAGCTGCCGGTTTTAAAAAAAAGATAGCTGCCGATGTTAATAAAGAGACAGCTGCCGGTTTTAAAAAAAAGACAGCTGCCGATGTCAATAAAAAGATAGCTGTCGATGTTAATAAAAAGACAGCTGCCGGTTTTAAAAAAAAGATAGCTGTCGATGTTAATAAAAAGACAGCTGCCGGTTATAAAAAAAAGATGGCTGTCGATGTTAATAAAGAGACAGCTGCCGATGTCAATAAAAACACAGCTGTCGATGTTAATAAAAAGACAGCTGCCGGTTTTAAAAAAAAGATAGCTGTCGATGTTAATAAAAAGACAGCTGCCGGTTTTAAAAAAAAGACAGCTGCCGATGTTAATAAAAAGACAGCTGCCGGTTATAAAAAAAAGATGGCTGTCGATGTTAATAAAGAGACAGCTGCCGATGTCAATAAAAACACAGCTGTCGATGTTAATAAAAAGACAGCTGCCGGTTTTAAAAAAAAGATAGCTGTCGATGTTAATAAAAAGACAGCTGCCGATGTTAATAAAAAGACAGCTGCCGGTTTTAAAAAAAAGATAGCTGTCGATGTTAATAAAGAGACAGCTGCCGATGTTAATAAAAAGACAGCTGCCGATGTTAATAAAGAGACAGCTGCCGATGTTAATAAAAAGACAGCTGCCGGTTTTAAAAAAAAGATAGCTGTCGATGTTAATAAAGAGACAGCTGCCGATGTTAATAAAGAGACAGCTGCCGATGTTAATAAAAAGACAGCTGCCGATGTTAATAAAAAGACAGCTGCCGGTTTTAAAAAAAAGATAGCTGTCGATGTTAATAAAGAGACAGCTGCCGATGTTAATAAAAAGACAGCTGCCGATGTTAATAAAAAGACAGCTGCCGATGTTAATAAAGAGACAGCTGCCGATGTTAATAAAAAGACAGCTGCCGGTTTTAAAAAAAAGATAGCTGTCGATGTTAATAAAGAGACAGCTGCCGATGTTAATAAAAAGACAGCTGCCGATGTTAATAAAAAGACAGCTGCCGATGTTAATAAAGAGACAGCTGCCGATGTTAATAAAAAGACAGCTGCCGGTTTTAAAAAAAAGATAGCTGTCGATGTTAATAAAGAGACAGCTGCCGATGTTAATAAAAAGACAGCTGCCGATGTTAATAAAAAGACAGCTGCCGATGTTAATAAAAAGACAGCTGCCGATGTTAATAAAGAGACAGCTGCCGATGTTAATAAAAAGACAGCTGCCGGTTTTAAAAAAAAGATAGCTGTCGATGTTAATAAAGAGACAGCTGCCGATGTTAATAAAAAGACAGCTGCCGATGTTAATAAAAAGACAGCTGCCGATGTTAATAAAGAGACAGCTGCCGATGTTAATAAAAAGACAGCTGCCGGTTTTAAAAAAAAGATAGCTGTCGATGTTAATAAAGAGACAGCTGCCGATGTTAATAAAAAGACAGCTGCCGATGTTAATAAAAAGACAGCTGCCGATGTTAATAAAAAGACAGCTGCCGATGTTAATAAAGAGACAGCTGCCGATGTTAATAAAAAGACAGCTGCCGGTTTTAAAAAAAAGATAGCTGTCGATGTTAATAAAGAGACAGCTGCCGATGTTAATAAAAAGACAGCTGCCGATGTTAATAAAAAGACAGCTGCCGATGTTAATAAAAAGACAGCTGCTGGTTTTAAAAAAAAGATGGCTGTCGATGTTAATAAAGAGACAGCTGCCGATGTCAATAAAAAGTTTCTGTGGAGAAGTTTTACTGCTCCGCTTTTTGATTTTGGAAAACTCATATTCTAACTGCAGAAATCTTTTGAGTGATAATTATTATTACTAACTGCAGAAGGAATACTTTTATTTTGCTTATCTCTATTTTTTATTCTCACTTTTCTATACTAAAATTAATGATAACTTTCTATCTGCAATATTTGAAAATAAATAAATTTGTTTGTTGCCTACGAATTTTTGCATTTGTTTGAGATGTTGTTGTTTTTTAATACCTCTCGTAGTCATCAATTATGTATTCCTTGTTTTCTTCGCTGAAGAGGGGCTGGGAAAGGGAAATGGTTCGAAGAAATCTTTTTTTAATCTTAGCCCTCGATGCTAGAACCTGCAGAAATGAATACTTTTCTTTTACTCATCTAGTGGGTTCTGTATTTTGCGATGAGTAAGACAGGCCTGACCACCGCTTGCTTTCTTTGCTGAAGAGGGGCTTAGGGGAATGGTCCGAAGAAAGATTTTTTTAATCTTAGCCCTCATCCTTGTTGTCCTACTAAATTTTGCCTTCTTTTTATTGACTGCTAGTTATTATTACTAACTGCAGAAAGGAATACTTTTCTTTTGCTTATCTCTATTTTTTATTAGTAGTGCTCGTTATCAGCCGTCTCTAACACTGTCTGCTCGCGTGGGCGGTGGGTTTAGGTAGTCATTTGTTCCAGGTTATTCTACGTCTCTTATCATCTGTGAGAGTCTCACGGCTGCTGGTAGCGATATAACTGTTACCCTGTTGGCTTTTGGCTCCTAGGCTTCGTAAATAAAAAAATAAAAAATATTCTCGCTTTTCTATACTAAAATTAATGATAACTTTCTATCTGCATTATTTGAAAATAAATAAATAAATTTGTTTGTTGCCTACGAATTTTTGCATTTGTTTGAGATGTTGTTGTTTTTTAATACCTCTCGTAGTCATCAATTATGTATTCCTTGTTTTCTTCGCTGAAGAGTGGCTGGGAAAGGGAAATGGTTCGAAGAAATCTTTTTTTAATCTTAGCCCTCGATGTTGGAAACTGCAGAAATGAATACTTTTCTTTTACTCATCTCTATTTTTTTATTCTCACTTTTCTATACTAAAATTAATGATACTAACTAACTTAATAGACTTATAACTATTAATACTAACTTTTTATCAGCCTACCGACCGAAATTTTGCTTCTTTTTTGGACAGCAAATAATTTTTTTATGTCTCATCAATTTGCCTTATTTTTTTTTTTGATGAGACACCGATTCTCTGCGATTTCTCTTGGTCCGGCGCAGTTATGACCTTAAACTGACTGTCATCTTACCTGATCCTTTTGGTTTTCATTTCTTGCTGAGTGATATGGCTATGTGCTGCCCAAATCTTTTGTGGTACATTTCTAAAGCTTTTCGGTAAGCCCACAGTACAATTATAATGCTTTGGACAACTGGGGGTGAACGATCCTCGGTACTGTTCCGGGGTTTTCTATTTTCTTTCGTGGAGTGTGGGCATATGGCACATGTGGTCGTATTATAAAGAAAGATGTATATGAAAGAAAGAAGGTTTTTATTTTTTTTCACCTTCCCCCCCCACTCCCAGATCATTTCTCTTTTATTTTCTTTAGTTGTTTACAACCTGTTAGCCTCTGGGCAAGGTGGAGGCTGGAAGTCGATCACTTCCAGCCAATACTATGAAACTACAATCTTCGCGATTGGGTCCTTACTGATGCGGGCTACCCAGACCCCTCGTAGTCATCAGTTTGTATTTTGCTAACTAACTAGTCGGTTCTCTTGCGCTTGCAGAATGTCAAAAATTACTTGAATTCTGTATTGACTCCTCCTTTATTGTATTAAGAGGTTATATTTGGAGACAAACAATAGGCATTCCAATGGGTGGCAACGCCAGTAGCGATATAGCAAATCTCTACTGCTATAGAGTTGAATCCGCATATATCGATTCTTTAATTGAAGCAAAAAATCTAGACTTAGCTCGGCAACATGACCACTCGTGTAGATACATCGACGACTTCCTCACCTGGAGTTGTGACCCTCCACCAGCAAGCCTGTACTCAATGGATTACACTGATACTTCGAATAATATCGATGATGTCTCTTATATAGGAATTCGTATCCGAATAGAGATCACTAACACAAATAAACGATGGATTCGTTTAAGTGTTAACGACAAAGCCAGGGGTTGGCATATTACGCCAACAAGGTTTACCCATCAGCATTCCGCAGCTCAAGAATCAATGGGTTCAGGTATCTTTACCACCATGATCTTACGAGCTCTAAAAATCTGCAACAACCAGGCAGACTTTTTACAGGAACTTGAAGCGGTACCATATAGATTACTCAACCGGGGCTATAAATCTGAATATCAGAGCAGCATGCCTCCGCTTCATTAGCTCTCACATTGATGATGGTAATACAGCAGCTGCAATGCGTCGACGTATCAACCTTACTTTTGAGAAGTTTAGTCACAAAGTCCCATTAAGCATCGAAAAGGATACAATTAACCACACAGGCTCTACAAGCCATTCCTTGGATAAACGATTTCCACCATCCCTACATCAAACATCAGGAGAAGGTCTTCTCGGTGGAGAATGCGGATGGGCAGCGCTCAACTTCATTGCAGATCATTTATATATTGATAGAATTAACTTCAGTTTTCTGCAAAACTACCAACAGCGATTTTATGAAGAATCTCTTAAAGTAGAACTCAACAACTCAGAGCATAAACCATCACCAGATGGTTGGTTCTCGCTACAAGTACTTAACATGGCTTGCATGACTAAATTCAACAGGAGAATCGAGTACTTCGTTAACCCTGCAGATTTCGATTATCTTGAAGCAGCCGCAGCACTTATTCTGCATAAAGCGAAAACAAGGATGACTCACTTTATTGTTGCGCTAGTCTCATTTGAGTCCATGATCATCCGAGACATTCTTAAAGGCACAAAAGATTTAAGACTCCCTTTCGATCATTTTGACAAGATGTACCAAACTACAGAATATAGTTTCCATATGATACCATTAAAAGCTCAGACTGATATGGATGTTACAATGACACCTGCGAATATAGGACCTTTGATGATATGCGAGGATAAAATAAAACGGAAATTGGATGACGACTCATCCATTAACTCGACTGTAATAGTGAAACGACCAGACGTCAAAAATTCAAATTGAGCAAAAGCAAATAAACATTGCTAGCCCTATCCTGGCGAGCTCCGATGGATTTTTATCTTTGAACGATAGCAACTTCAACATAGAATGAAGTCCCTTAGAACTTACTGATGAAGGCCTAAAAAGGGACAAGTAGTATAAGATTAAGGCCTGAAACTACATATTCTATTACCCTTTGATGTTAGGAAACTGCAGAAATGAATATTTTTCTTTTATTGATCTCTACTTTTCTTATTCTCACTTTTCTGTTCTAAAATTAATGATACTAACTAGTCGGTTCTGTATTTTGCGATGAGTAAGACAGGCCTGATCACCGCTTGCTTGCTTTCTTTGCTGAAGAGGGGCTTAGGGGAATGGTCCGAAGAATGATTTTTTTAATCTTAGCCCTCATCCTTGTTGTCCTACTAAATTTTGCCTTCATTTTATTGACTGCTAGTTATTATTACTAACTGCAGAAGGGAATACTTTTCTTTTGCTTATCTCTATTTCTTATTAGTAGTGCTCGTTATCAGCCGTCTCTAACACTGTCTGCTCGCGTGGGCGGTGGGTTTAGGTAGTCATTTGTTCCAGGTTATTCTACGTCTCTTATCTTCTGTGAGAGTCTCACGGCTGCTGGTAGCGATATAACTGTTACCCTGTTGGCTTTTGGCTCCTGGGCTTCGTAAATAAAAAAATAAAAAATATTCTCGCTTTTCTATACTAAAATTAATGATAACTTTCTATCTGCATTATTTGAAAATAAATAAATAAATTTGTTTGTTGCCTACGAATTTTTGCATTTGTTTGAGATGTTGTTGTTTTTTAATACCTCTCGTAGTCATCAATTATGTATTCCTTGTTTTCTTCGCTGAAGAGGGGCTGGGAAAGGGAAATGGTTCGAAGAAATCTTTTTTTAATCTTAGCCCTCGATGTTGGAACTCGATGTTGGAACCTGCAGAAATGAATACTTTTCTTTTACTCATCTCTATTTTTTTATTCTCACTTTTCTATACTAAAATTAATGATACTAACTAACTTAATAGACTTATAACTATTAATACTAACTTTTATCAGCCTACCGACCGAAATTTTGCTTCTTTTTTGGACAGCAAATAATTTTTTTATGTCTCATCAATTTGCCTTATTTCTTTTTTTTGATGAGACACCGATTCTCTGCGATTTCTCTTCTTTTTTTGATTGCCAGTGAACCTGCTATCCGTTTGTGCTGATAATAGCAAACCAATCTCTCAAGATTGGGTTCATTTTTCCTCCACTTATTTAATCATTTTTCGGTGTTTTGGTGCGCCTACGCCACACTCGTTCCTCTCCATAAAAAATACACTTCCGGTTGGTACTACCCGCAAGCGAAGTGTTTTAAAAAGATATGCGGCAATCCGCAACCTGCTACTAATCTTCTTTTCATTTTTGGGTCCGTCGCAGTTATGACCTTAAACTGACTGTCATCTTTGCTGATCCTTTTGGTTTTCATTTCTTGCTGAGTAATATGACTATGTGCTGCCTAATTTTTACATATGGCACATATGGTCGTGTATATGGAAGAAAAAAGATTTCTTATTTTTTTTTCACCTTCCCCCCCACTCCCAAATCAGTTCTCTTTTATTTTCTTTAGTTGTTTACAACCTGTTAGAATTATTCATTTATTTTTTCACAGAAGCAAATGGGAGGGGAAAAGCATGGCCGAAAGAGAAAAGGTGGCGGGAAGTACCCTCAACCGTCTTACAGTCAACCCCCCTAGAATAACGCATTTTAAATGTTTTTTATTTTTCCGTTCTTCTTTCTTGATTACTACGTTGTCTCATCAACAACAAGGAAAAGAATTTCAAAAAAAAAAAAAAAGAAGAATAGAATAGAAAATAATATTCCAACCGGTAGTTGAGAGGGATCTTACGGGCTTTGTTCTTGCAAGATACCGGTTGTGTTTCCTTGTGACGTTTTTGTGCAGGCTTATTTCAAGGCAGCAAGGTTACCTGCGAGACTCTGCAACGCTGTAATTTATTCACCCATATGAGCACAGCGTGCATTGATTTATCCTACTTTCACGCGGTTGCCTCTGCCTAGCCTGCTTTCTTTGAAAAAAAAAATTTACAAAAAAAAAAAAAAAAAAGAAGAAGAAGAAGAAGAAGAAGAAAAAGAAAGAATGTGCTTTTGTTTTTTAGTCTGATTGGGGGTTGTCTTTCTGTACTTTATTAATTTTTATCTTAAATCCCATACAGCAAATAAGAACAGAAGAAAAGCCTCTTTAAAATGTTACGCGGGGTCACGCAGCTAATCATCTGCCTGTTGGCTGCTGTTGGGATAGCTGAGAGTAGGAATAGTCGGTTAGAGAATTCTTTAAAGACATTTGATACGCTTGATGATTTGGATTCTCCATTCATGCGTGAGATTACTAAGTTTACAGATCAGGCATGTGTCGTTGATATTATTGAAAACACAGCTTCCGGCATTATTAAAAAAACAGCTGTCGATGTCGATGAAAGGACAGTTTCCGATATTATTAGAAAGGGAGTTGTCGATTTATTTAAAAGCGCTGCTGTCGATGTTAATAAAAAGACAGCTTTCGATATTATTAAAAAGACAGCTATAGATGTTATTAAAAGGGGAGCTGTCGATGTTAAGAAAAAAGCTTTCGATATTATTAAAAAGGCAGCTTTCGATATTATCAGAAGGGGAGTTGTCCATTTAATTGAAATTGCTGCTGTCGATGTTAATAACAAGACAGCTGTCGGTGTTAATAAAAAGACAGCTGTCGGTGTTAATAAAAAGACAGCTGTCGATAGTAATGATAACACAGCTGTCGATATTATTAAAAAGACAGCTTTCGATATTATTAAAAGGGGAGCTGTCGATTTTATTAGAAAGACAGCTTTGGGTATTATTAAAAAAGGAGCTGTCAAATTTTTCAAAGACGCTGCTGTCGATATTTTTAGAGGCGGAGCTTTCCATTTTATTAAAAAGGCAGTTGTCGATATTATCAGAAGAGGAGTTGTCAATTTAATTAAAAACGCTGCTGTCGATGTTAATAAAATTACAGCTGCCGATGTTAATAAGAAGACAGTTGCCGATGTTAATAAGAAGACAGTTGCCGATGTTAATAAAAACACAGCTGTCAATTTTATATTTTTATTAGCTGTCGATTTTGCACTTTGGGGAAGTGTTGCCGTTATTATTGCGAGTTGCTTAATATTAAGATAGTGAACTCTGCCATCAATGTATCAAAGGCAACCAACAACTATTGAATACCTTGAGAAAACAATAGTCCCATACTTTTACCGAGCAGATGTGTAAGCGGGAGGAAAAGTTGAAAAAATCAAATCAAATAGCTGATAGAAAGCTTTAAAAGCAGGTATTGTCAATTCTGTAAATGCACCCGAGCTACTGCTCGAATATTCGAACGAATAAGAAGACTACTTCATCAGGGTTACCCAGAGAGGTGCAAGAAACAGCTTTATGATATTGTGCCACCTGTAAAGAACCCAAAACTATGAATTGCCAACTGTTACAGAAGTTAAGTCTTTTCCTACACCCAATGCTTCAGCGAACACGTTGCTCACAGAAAGTGATCTCTCTTACGTATTCAAGTTCATGTGTAACAGGCAGCCCATTAGGTTCCGTAGTTGCTTTCCTCTGGACTTGGCTTGCCCTCCTGAAGCCCGTGGTTGTGAACATGAGTTCATGTTTCTTTCTGGCTGTTACAACGATTGGAGAAGGGAACTCCTTAGTTGTAGTTGATCCTCGTCTAGACTGCACTACCGTTCTGCTTTTAGTAATTGTGACATCTCATTCATTAAGACTGATGTGCAACCAGCTGCCAACAACGTTATATGTGGATATGTTGTCCTTTTCTGGGCTCTAAATATGAACCACGCTTATGTATCTGGAAGCAACCTCAACATTCAAGGCGTCCGTCATGGCGGTCTGGGTATGGATTTCTGTGCAAACAACTACAGCCTCCTTGTTCCTTCCCAGATTCAGCCACCCAAGCTCGTAAACGAGCGAGTCTAGATTCTCTTTTTACCCTATTCACTTTGTGCGTTCAGATCGTTATTTCGTATCGCTGGTGTATTCTAATTCGGTTTTTTGAATAAGAGCTCTTGTTCCATTTCTTTTTTTACGATGGACCTCATGCGCTCTGTTTCTGTGGAGAAGTTTTACTGCTCCGCTTTTTGATTTTGGAAAACTCATATTCTAACTGCAGAAGGTTCTTTTGAAATAGACCAATTGATGGATCCGATTTATTATTTAACTGGAATGAAGTCCCTAGAACTTACTGATGAAGGCCTAAGAGGGACAAGTAGTATAAGATTAAGGCCTGAAACTACGTATTCCACAGTGTATTATGGAACAGCAGAACAATGTGTTTTCATAACTTTTCTTTTTTATATTTTATTTAGTGCACTTTTTTATAATAAACTCATATTCTAACTGCAGAAGGAAGGCTTCTAAAATTAATGATACTAACTGCAGAAACTTTTGAGTTAACTACGTATTCCACAGTGTATTATGGAACAGCAGAACAATGTGTTTTTATAATTTTTCTTTTTTATATATTATTTTAGTGCACTTTTTTATAATAAACTCATATTCTAACTGCAGAAACTTTTGAGTGATAATTATTATTACTAACTGCAGAAAGGAATACTTTTATTTTGCTTATCTCTATTTTTTATTAGTAGTGCTCGTTATCAGCCGTCTCTAACACTGTCTGCTCGCGTGGGCGGTGGGTTTAGGTAGTCATTTGTTCCAGGTTATTCTACGTCTCTTATCGTCTGTGAGAGTCTCACGGCTGCTGGTAGCGATATAACTGTTACCCTGTTGAGCTTTTCCTGACTTTTGGCTCCTAGGCTTCGTAAATAAAAAAAAAATATTCTCACTTCTATACTAAAATTAATGATAACTTTCTATCTGCATTATTTGTAAATAAATAAATAAATTTGTTTGTTGTCCTACGAAGTTTTGCAATTGTTTGAAATTTCGTTGTTTTTTAATCAGTTCTGCATTTTGCGATGAGTAGGACAGGCCTAACACCGCAGTGTCCCCCTTGCTTTCTTCGCTGAAGAGGGGCTGGGAAAGGGAAATGGTTCGAAGAAATCTTTTTTTAATCTTAGCCCTCGATGCTAGAACCTGCAGAAATGAATACTTTTCTTTTACTCATCTCTATTTTTTTATTCTCACTTTTCTATACTAAAATTAATGATACTAACTAACTTAATAGACTTATAACTATTAATACTAACTTTTTATCAGCCTACCGACCGAAATTTTGCTTCTTTTTTGGACAGCAAATAATTTTTTTATGTCTCATCAATTTGCCTTATTTTTTTTTTTTTTTGATTAGACACCGATTCTCTGCGATTTCTCTTCTTTTTTTGATTGCCAGTGAACCTGCTATCCGTTTGTGCTGATAATAGCAAACCAATCTCTCAAGATTGGGTTCATTTTTCCTCCACTTATTTAATCATTTTTCGGTGTTTTGGTGCGCCTACGCCACACTCGTTCCTCTCCATAAAAAGTACACTTCCGGTTGGTACTACCCGCAAGCGAAGTGTTTTAAAAAGATATGCGGCAATCCGCAACCTGCTACTAATCTTCTTTTCATTTTTGGGTCCGTCGCAGTTATGACCTTAAACTGACTGTCATCTTTCCTGATCCTTTTGGTTTTCATTTCTTGCTGAGTAATATGACTATGTGCTGCCTAATTTTTACATATGGCACATATACTCCCAAATCAGTTCTCTTTTATTTTATTTAGTTGTTACAACTTGTTAGAATTATTCATTTATTTTTTCACAGAAACAAATGGGAGGGGAAAAGCATGGCCGAAAGGGAAAAGGTGGCGGGAAGTACCCTCAACCGTCTTACAGTCAAATGACTCCATCTCCAGCTGAGAGTGGATGGGGACCAAGTCAGTCTCAACAATCCTCACAACCATCTCAGCAGTCACAGCCTGTAACGAGTGGTACCGGGCACCCCGGACACAGTGGCGGTGGATTTTTCGGTGGAAAGGGAAAGGGCAAAAGGGGATATAATGGCAACAAGGGTGGAGGTAAATTCAGTCGGTCGTCCTCTCAGGGATTTGGCTTCCAGGCGACCCAGCCACAGCAACTCCCTTTACAACCATCGGTATTCCAGCAACAGAAGGGAGGAAAAGGGTTTTCAGGTGCCGGTTTTGTAGTTACACAGCAGCCTTCCCAAGTTCCTCAGATGCAACAGTTGCCACAGCCACCACAGTCACTGCCATTTTCACAGGACATCACTGCCGTTGTTCCAAAGCATGGCCGAAAGGGAAAAGGTGGCGGGAAGTACCCTCAACCGTCTTACAGTCAAATGACTCCATCTCCAGCTGAGAGTGGATGGGGACCAAGTCGGTCTCAACAATCCTCACAACCATCTCAGCAGTCACAGCCTGTAACGAGTGGTACCGGGCACCCCGGACACAGTGGCGGTGGATTTTTCGGTGGAAAGGGAAAGGGCAAAAGGGGATATAATGGCAACAAGGGTGGAGGTAAATTCAGTCGGTCGTCCTCTCAGGGATTTGGCTTCCAGGCGACCCAGCCACAGCAACTCCCTTTACAACCATCAGTATTCCAGCAACAGAAGGGAGGAAAAGGGTTTTCAGGTGCCGGTTTTGTAGTTACACAGCAGCCTTCCCAAGTTCCTCAGATGCAACAGTTGCCACAGCCACCACAAAAGCATGACGACAGTGAAACGGAAACGGAATCTGACAACGCAAGTACCATGTCTGAAGAGCCACCACAGTCACTGCCATTTTCACAGGACATCACTGCCGTTGTTCCACCGATGCCCACGTCGCAACCTAAAGTTACTACGGCTGCTCCTGCTATCCCAGCGAAGCCTCTGATTGCTGTGATGCCTGTCCTCACCAAAGTTGTGCAGGCGCAACCTGCTGTCGTTCCTTCTGTGTCAGCAGCTCCTGCGAAGCCGGCGACTCCTCCAGCGAAAAAAGTGGCTGCTAAGAAAGCTACGCCCAAACCTGCATCTGCGTTAAGTACTTCAGATGAGTTATCCATTCCAACACGTGTTGCTTCTAGTGGTAGTAAAGACAGTTCCCTTAAAAATTCAAATACCAAAGAAAAAATTAAACTACACGAACTTAAAGCAACTGAAGTATCTCTTCTGAAAGTAAACAAAACCTACCATTCGGAGGCCGAGTTATCGTTGCGAGATTTGGTGGAACTCCAACAACAGAGCTGGCTTGCAACAGCCGATGAGAAAATAAAAGCAAGAAAAGATTCGCTTGATGGTTTGGATTCTCCATTCATGTGTGAGATTACTAAGTTTACAGATCAGGCATGTGTCGTTGATATTATTGAAAACACAGCTGTCGATGTCGATGAAAGGACAGTTTTCGATATTATTAAAGAGGGAGCTGTCGATTTATTTAAAAGCGCTGCTGCCGATGTTAATAAAATGACAGTTTTGGATATTATTATAAAGGTTGTTGTCGCTATTAATACGGGAACTGTGGGTGATAGCGAATTAGCTATCAAAATTATTAAAAGGGCGACTTTCGATATTATCAGAAGGAGATTTGTCCATTTAATTGAAATAGCTGCTGACGATGTTAATGAAAAGACAGTTTTAGGTATTATTAAAAAGGGAGCTGTCGGTTTTTTTAAAAACGCTGATGTCGATATTTGTACAGGGGGAACTTTCTATTTTATTAAAAAGACAGCTTTGGGTATTATTGGAAGGGGAGCTGTCGATTTAATTAAAAACGCTGCTGTCGATGTTAATAAAAAGACAGCTGTCGATGTCAATAAAAAGACAGCTGCCGATGTTAATAAAAAGACAGCTGCCGATGTTAATAAAAAGACAGCTGTCGATGTTAATAAAAAGACAGCTGCCGGTTTTAAAAAAAAGATAGCTGTCGATTTTGTACTTTGGGGAAGTTTTGCCGTTATTATTGTTATTATTATTGCGAGTTGCTTAGCATTGGTGAATATAATGTATCAAAGGCAACCAACAATTGAACCAACTATTGAAATCCCTGAGAAAGTAATAGTCCCAAACTCTTTTATTTTTTTTTGTTTTATTTTTTGTTTTATTTTTGGTTATTTTTTTTTTTTTTTGTTTAGTAAGTACCCAAAATTTTTTTTTTTTGGTTTTTTTTTATATTTTTTTTTTTGGTTTAGTAAATAACTTTGCTTAATAGCGTGGTTTCCTGCTAGTATACCGGATAAGGTGGAAGCAAAGTGTTTCTAGATCTCCTGATCTAGTATGCCCTGTGCTGATACTAACAAAATAATCCCCCCCGGTATTAGGTTCTTCCTACTACCGCAGTATTGACCCTCAGAAGAGCCACCCGGTACTCTTTGAGTGGTCTGATGGACTTGCTAACTAACTAACTACTTTTACCGAGCAGATGTGTAAGCGGGAGGAAAAGTTGAAAAAATCAAATCAAATAGCTGATAGAAAGCTTTAAAAGCAGGTATTGTCAATTCTGTAAATGCACCCGAGCTACTGTTCGAATATTCGAACGAATAAGAACACGACTTCATCAGGGTTACCCAGAGAGGTGCAAGAAACAGCTTTATGATATTGTGCCACCTGTAAAGAACCCAAAACTATGAATTGCCAACTGTTACAGAAGTTAAGTCTTTTCCTACACCCAATGCTTCAGCGAACACGTTGCTCACAGAAAGTGATCTCTCTTACGTATTCAAGTTCATGTGTAACAGGCAGCCCATTAGGTTCCGTGGTTGCTTTCCTCTGGACTTGGCTTGCCCTCCTGAAGCCCGTGGTTGTGAACATGAGTTCATGTTTCTTTCTGGCTGTTACAACGATTGGAGAAGGGAACTCCTTAGTTGTAGTTGATCCTCGTCTAGACTGCACTACCGTTCTGCTTTTAGTAATTGTGACATCTCATTCATTAAGACTGATGTGCAACCAGCTGCCAACAACGTTATATGTGGATATGTTGTCCTTTTCTGGGCTCTAAATATGAACCACGCTTATGTATCTGGAAGCAACCTCAACATTCAAGACATGGTTATCAATCCCCTACCAGGTTGGTATGCAGAAGTGAATACACTTCCACAAACGAGGTACACAGGACCAGCCTGTAGCCAGTTCAAATGTCGATAATTTAGAATTAGAAGGTCAAAAAAAAGAAAAATCTTTTTCTGGAATCCGAGTTTTGCTAAGTGTTTTTTATGAATGTTTCTACTAAAAAAACTTGGTGTGCCCCATAAAGATGGTGGATTTGGCCATTTCTTGGAGATTTGGAGACTTTTTATACACCATGTTTTTTATAAGTACAGTATTAAAGTGGGGCAAGGTTTCGAGTACCAGTTTCTCGGGGAGTATCACGATATAGACTGGATAGATGACGATAAGGTCATTTGTTTCAGGAATTTTCGCCGACGGGGTCGGGACTGGGGGACCGAAAGAAGTTTTCTGTTCTTAAATTTTAGTTTTTCTTCTTTTCATCGACCAACAGTTGTTGATGTCATACTTTGACACACCAAGTTGGGATCTAAAACCTGCTGCACACCAGAAACTTGTTTTCGATGGTAACGCAGGCACCTTAAATTTGCAAAAACCACATCTTTCCCGTTCTCTAATAACAATTATAACATCCATCACGGGAACATCTTTTTTGTACGTCGCGTCATGGCGGTCTGGGTATGGATTTCTGTGCAAACAACTAAAGCCTCCCCGTTCCTTCCCAGACTCAGCCACCCAAGCTCGTAAACGAGCGAGCCTAGATTCTCTTTTTACTCTATTCACTTTGTGCGTTCAGATCGTTATTTCGTATCGCTGGTGTATTCGAATTCGGTTTTTTGAATAAGAGCTACGCACTTGTTTTGTTCCGTTTCTTTTTTTACGATGGACCTCATGCGCTCTGTTTCTGTGGAGAAGTTTTACTGCTCCGCTTTTTGATTTTGGAAAACTCATATTCTAACTGCAGAAATCTTTTGAGTGATAATTATTATTACTAACTGCAGAAGGAATACTTTTATTTTGCTTATCTCTATTTTTTATTCTCGCTTTTCTATACTAAAATTAATGATAACTTTCTATCTGCATTGTTTGAAAATAAATAAATAAATTTGTTTGTTGCCTACGAATTTTTGCATTTGTTTGAGATGTTGTTGTTTTTTAATACCTCTCGTAGTCATCAATTATGTATTCCTTGTTTTCTTCGCTGAAGAGTGGCTGGGAAAGGGAAATGGTTCGAAGAAATCTTTTTTTAATCTTAGCCCTCGATGTTGGAAACTGCAGAAATGAATACTTTTCTTTTACTCATCTAGTGGGTTCTGTATTTTGCGATGAGTAAGACAGGCCTGACCACCGCTTGCTTTCTTTGCTGAAGAGGGGCTTAGGGGAATGGTCCGAAGAAAGATTTTTTTAATCTTAGCCCTCATCCTTGTTGTCCTACTAAATTTTGCCTTCTTTTTATTGACTGCTAGTTATTATTACTAACTGCAGAAAGGAATACTTTTATTTTGCTTATCTCTATTTTTTATTAGTAGTGCTCGTTATCAGCCGTCTCTAACACTGTCTGCTCGCGTGGGCGGTGGGTTTAGGTAGTCATTTGTTCCAGGTTATTCTACGTCTCTTATCATCTGTGAGAGTCTCACGGCTGCTGGTAGCGATATAACTGTTACCCTGTTGGCTTTTTTCTCCTAGGCTTCGTAAATAAAAAAATAAAAAATATTCTCGCTTTTCTATACTAAAATTAATGATAACTTTCTATCTGCATTATTTGAAAATAAATAAATAAATTTGTTTGTTGCCTACGAATTTTTGCATTTGTTTGAGATGTTGTTGTTTTTTAATACCTCTCGTAGTCATCAATTATGTATTCCTTGTTTTCTTCGCTGAAGAGGGGCTGGGAAAGGGAAATGGTTCGAAGAAATCTTTTTTTAATCTTAGCCCTCGATGCTAGAACCTGCAGAAATGAATACTTTTCTTTTACTCATCTAGTGGGTTCTGTATTTTGCGATGAGTAAGACAGGCCTAACACCGCAGTGTCCCCCTTGTTTTCTTCGCTGAAGAGGGGCTGGGTAAGGGAAATGGTTCGAAGAAATCTTTTTTTAATCTTAGCCCTCGATGTTGGAACCTGCAGAAATGAATACTTTTCTTTTACTCATCTCTATTTTTTTATTCTCACTTTTCTATACTAAAATTAATGATACTAACTAACTTAATAGACTTATAACTATTAATACTAACTTTTTATCAGCCTACCGACCAAAATTTTGCTTCTTTTTTAGACAGCAAATAATTTTTTTATGTCTCATCAATTTGCCTTATTTTTTTTTTTTGATGAGACACCGATTCTCTGCGATTTCTCTTGGTCCGGCGCAGTTATGACCTTAAACTGACTGTCATCTTACCTGATCCTTTTGGTTTTCATTTCTTGCTGAGTGATATGGCTATGTGCTGCCCAAATCTTTTGTAGTACATTTCTAAAGCTTTTCGGTAAGCCCACAGTACACTTATAATGCTTTGGACAACTGGGGGTGAACGATCCTCGGTACTGTTCCGGGGTTTTCTATTTTCTTTCGTGGAGTGTGGGCATATGGCACATGTGGTCGTATTATAAACAAAGATGTATATGAAAGAAAGAAGATTTTTTATTTTTTTCACTTACCCCCACTCCCAGATCATTTTTCTTTTATTTTCTTTTGTTGTTTACAACCCGTTAGCCTCTGGGCAAGGTGGAGGCTGGAAGTCGATCACTTTCCAGCCAATAGTATGAAACTACAATCTTCGCGATTGGGTCCTTACTGATGCGGGCTACCCGGACCCCTCGTAGTCATCAGTTTGTATTTTGCTAACTAAACTAAACTAAACTCTCTTCTTTTTTTGATTGCCAGTGAACCTGCTATCCGTTTGTGCTGATAATAGCAAACCAATCTCTCAAGATTGGGTTCATTTTTCCTCCACTTATTTAATCATTTTTCGGTGTTTTGGTGCGCCTACGCCACACTCGTTCCTCTCCATAAAAAGTACACTTCCGGTTGGTACTACCCGCAAGCGAAGTGTTTTAAAAAGATATGCGGCAATCCGCAACCTGCTACTAATCTTCTTTTCATTTTTGGGTCCGTCGCAGTTATGACCTTAAACTGACTGTCATCTTTGCTGATCCTTTTGGTTTTCATTTCTTGCTGAGTAATATGACTATGTGCTGCCTAATTTTTACATATGGCACATATACTCCCAAATCAGTTCTCTTTTATTTTATTTAGTTGTTACAACTTGTTAGAATTATTCATTTATTTTTTCACAGAAACAAATGGGAGGGAAAAAGCATGGCCGAAAGGGAAAAGGTGGCGGGAAGTACCCTCAACCGTCTTACAGTCAAATGACTCCATCTCCAGCTGAGAGTGGATGGGGACCAAGTCAGTCTCAACAATCCTCACAACCATCTCAGCAGTCACAGCCTGTAATGAGTGGTACCGGACACCCCGGACACAGTGGCGGTGGATTTTTCGGTGGAAAGGGAAAGGGCAAAAAGGGAAATAATGGCAACAAGGGTGGAGGTAAATTCAGTCAGTCGTCCTCTCAGGGATTTGGCTTCCAGGCGACCCAACCACAGCAACTCCCTTTACAACCATCAGTATTCCAGCAACAGAAGGGAGGAAAAGGGTTTTCAGGTGCCGGTTTTGTAGTTACACAGCAGCCTTCCCAAGTTCCTCAGATGCAACAGTTGCCACAGCCACCACAAAAGCATGACGACAGTGAAACGGAAACGGAATCTGACAACGCAAGCACCATGTCTGAAGAGCCACCACAGTCACTGCCATTTTCACAGGACATCACTGCCGTTGTTCCACCGATGCCCACGTCGCAGCCTAAAGTTACTACGGCTGCTCCTGCTATCCCAGCGAAGCCTCTGATTGCTGTGATGCCTGTCCTCACCAAAGTTGTGCAGGCGCAACCTGCTGTCGTTCCTTCTGTGTCAGCAGCTCCTGCGAAGCCGGCGACTCCTCCAGCGAAAAAAGTGGCTGCTAAGAAAGCTACGCCCAAACCTGCATCTGCGTTAAGTACTTCAGATGAGTTATCCATTCCAACACGTGTTGCTTCTAGTGGTAGTAAAGACAGTTCCCTCACACGGAGAGACTCATCTAGTAAGAAACCTGCTGCAAAGAAAGCAGCTCCGAAAAAAACGGCAGACGTGAGTGATGATACCGAAGCGCCAGCACGCAGGGAATCGTTGGGCAAGAAACCTGCTGCAAAGAAAGCTGCTGCGAAAAAGGCAGCTCCAAAAAAAGCTGCTGCTGAAGAAGCTGACGATGATGTTGAGCCTCCAGTTCGCAGGGCGTCTTCGAGCAAGAAGCCCGCAGCTAAAAAGGCACCCACTAAGAAGGTAAGCAAAGATGACAGCGATTCTGATTCTAACTCCGATACAAGCGAGGAGTCATCTGCTGCTCTTGTCAGAACATCTTCCAGCAGCAAGAAACCCGCAGCTAAAAAAGCAGTAGCGAAAAAGGCAGCTGCAAAGAAAGCACCTGCAAAGAAAGCACCTGCAAAGAAGGCGCCAGCTAAGAAAGTTGCAAAATTAGACGACAGCGATGCCCTAGAGGATACACCTTCTGGAATCCCTAAAACAGCCGCCGTTACCGCAGCCCCTGTGAGTGCAGCTGGTCAGTTTGGTGGATTCGGTGCGCAGCCTTCTCCGAACACGCAAATGATGACGGGAACTGCCCTAAAGCCTGGAGCCAAGCCCTCAGGTAGTAAGAAGTCATCAGGAGGTGGTGGTGGCGGTGGTGATGATGGGAGTGACGGCAGTGGTGACGATGGGAGTGGCAGTGATAACTCAAGTTGCAGCAGCAGCAGTAGCAGCAGCTCTAGCATTAAAAAGAAGCCATCAGGCAGTACCACATTCGGAGCTTCCGCTGGAGCTGTCAGCGGGGGTTTTGGTGCCACCGCTGGAGGATTCGGTGCTCCTGTTGGAGGATTCGGTGCCGCCACTGGAGGATTTGGTACTCCCGCTGGAGGATTTGGTACTCCCGCTGGAGGATTTGGTACTCCCACTGGAGGATTCGGTGCCACCACTGGAGGATTTGGTACTCCCGCTGGAGGATTCGGTGCCACCGCTGGAGGATTTGGTGCTACTACAGGAGGCTTCGGTGCTCCTGCTGTCGGTGGGCTGAACCCGGTGGCTGCGGTTGGCTTGTCACTGGCGGCGGCCAAGGGTAACAAGCCAGCAAAAAAGCCTGCTGGAAAAAAAGCTGCGGGCAAGAAAGCAGCTGCGAAGAAGGCTGGTGCTAAAAAAGCCGTGAAGAAAGCTGACAGCGATGAAGAAGACAGTAGCGATGAAGAAGACGAGCTCGACAAGGAACTGAAGGCTACGAAACCTTCTACGAAACCTTCGGGTAAGCAGGTGAAGCGCAAGGCTGGCTCTGATTCCGCTTCCGACGAATCTGATGACGATGATGACGATGAGGAGGCGTCTTCCATTAAAAGGACAAAAACTGACAACGACGGGCAGCCAACATCTCCAACCCCGGCTTCGGCTGCCAAGAAACCTGCAGGCAAAGCATCAAGCGCAAAAGCTAAAAAGCCTCGCGATGATGCCACTTCAAAAGCCATCCGAAAATGCTACGATGAACTGATTACAAAATTACCTGCTTTTGATGCGCTCATCAAGTCACTACAAACAACTTTCCCCGAAGAGGTCGATAAGATGAACACTTTAGCATGTGATGTTCAGAAAGCCTCATCTGACAAAAATAGGAGTATCTGGGAAGACATTAAACAACACGAACTTAAAACAACTGAAGTATCTCTTCTGAAATTAAACAAAACCTACGTTTCGGAGGCCGAGTTTTCGATTTTACGAGATGCCGATGAGAAAATAAAAGCAAGAAAAGAAAATGCAAAGCAAAAAGTCTTGAAAGATGCCAAAGAGAAAGTCGCGTTTGCTTCAGAGCGTTCTAGCATAGCTTATGAAACTAATACATTGTCAAAGTTAAGGGCAGAGATTGCTTCACATATCGCGATACGGGACAGGCTTCAACAACATGAGAACACCCTCAAGATGCAAATAGCTGCTCAAAAGAAACTAACAAGTGATATTGCTGTATGCGTGAGCTCATCTGTTATGGAGGCAATTCCATTAATAGATCCTAAGCAACGTGTTGACGTGTTCAAAATGTAGAATGCGTTGTCTTAGTTGTCTCCCACTTCCCTCTTCATTATTTTTGTTGTTTATCTTTTCAATTGATTAGCACACGGAAGTATAGTTAGTTGAATGTGTTACGAAATTACTATTTCTCTCTTTTGTTGTGTTGTTATATTTACCGATCTATGACTTGCGCAACTCAATTTTATGTGTTTGACATCGGGACATCGGAGGATTAAGCTTAATTTGCCTTTCAGTTTGAGGTAATATCTTATTTGGTCTTTTTCAGCTTCAATTTTCTTTTTTTAGAGGTGTAGATGAATGCCTATTTTTAAAAAAAAAAAAAAAAAAAACGCGTTAGTGAAGCGGCAGGTTTTTGTGTATGAGTAAAAGTACATCCTATTCAAAACTGTAGGCAAATTTCTTTAACTAACTACTCGGAATCCACCTGTGAAAGGCTATGACGAACGGAAAAGTGGGTGCTACCACAGCGTGCTATTTCTCCTATTTGCTTCAAAACACAATGCTGTGGTGGCCCTACATCCCATCCCTTCCCTGTTTATGTTTTATTACATTTTGATCTCAACTAACTACTTCCCTGTGCCAGCGCACCATCCCAAAACCCAAGATCTTTTTTGTAGTGTTTTTTACTTTAGCTTCGGAACGTCCCCTTGGTCTTATTTCTGATACAATTCTGGTAGCAGGCAATCACTAGGTTACTTTATTTATTTGTTCAGCCACCGTCCTTCAACATGACCACTAACGCTAAAAGATCAAGTGACGCAGCCAACCCTGAGGTTGTTGAAGTCGTCTCTGACATCTCTAAGAAGATCGATGACTTCCTCGTTGCTGTAGCCCAACTTAAGGATTTGGAAGAGAAGCCTGACAGAATCAGGGATGAAGTAGCGAATGCCGAGAGAGAGAAGCACGCGAGGATGGCAGAGTTCGACAGAAAGATGGTTGAACACGAGATGATGACCATTCAGAATGTACTTCAGAAGCAGAACAAGGTCGCTATCGATATTGATGAATTAAAGGAATTACAAGCTCTTCAGGTTAGAGAGGATGCTGATGCTCGTCAAATCAAGAGAACTAAGTTTGATGGTGACGTTGATGAAAAGGTGAAGACTGAGTTGAAGTTGAAGGAGTTCCAGTACGCAAAGAAGTTCGCTGAGGCGAAAGCGAAGGAGACATCTTTCAAGACTGAGAAGGACATGCTCTACATGACTATTGAAGGATTGAAGAGGGAGATTGAGTCGCAGAAGAAGTTGACTTCCGACTTGGCGCTCTCTTCCCGTCAGTAGGATTTGCTCCGAAAATACTTCGGCTATTCAGTGTAATAAAGAAAAGAATAAAATAAATTTGCAAACACCCTACTTTTTCCTATTTAACCTAAGGGACTTGTTTGTAAGTTGTGTAGTGAGTGTGAGTGGAATGTTTTACATTCCTCTTGACTTCGATTCCCCTCTCCCTTCCGTCCCTTTACTTTGCTTTCTCTGACTTTGTTCCCACCGATTCGTTTCTCCCGTTCATTTCAGTGCTTCTTATTATTTGTGTAAAATTGCTTTAGAATCGATACTTGTTGCAATTAACACGCAGGGTTGCTATTCGGGGGCGCATCTCACCATCTTTCGTGGCGTGTGCACTCAACGAACTGCACGGCAGTTTAGTACCGCAAACCGTAATTTTTCTTTTGTTTTTTTTTGTTTATTTTTTGTTTTTTATGTTTTTTGAAAATAAAAGGCATGTCTTTGCTGTTAGAGTTTTTTCTTCTTTTGTATTGAAAAAATCACCTCCTCACACTGCAACAGGGAAAGTAGCTTAAGAAGACATGTAATGCGACGCACCTATTCCCTTCTGTAGGAGTCTAGTAGTGATCTTGTGACCTACTTTTATTTCAACAAAGACAAAACACTACACAAGATGATCTCAGCTAAGCAACTGGAAACAAAGAAAACTGAAATAGCACTTAAACTCACAGCTGTAATAGAAGCGCGTAGCAACTTAGATGGGCTTGGAGATCGATTGGAAGAAGTGAATTCAAAGATTTTTCATGCAGAGA
This sequence comes from Flectonema sp. DT1601, assembly GCA_964019425.1. NCBI lineage: Eukaryota > Euglenozoa > Diplonemea > Diplonemida > Diplonemidae > Flectonema > Flectonema sp. DT1601. The sequence continues at coordinate 430,219 of OZ025823.1, read as the reverse complement.
AAGATAGACAAGACAAATTAATGCGTTTAGAAAAGGAAATTTCAATTCATGAATTGAAAGTTGTAGAAGAGGCTGTGAAGAAAAACAACAAAAGAACCATTGACTCAATAGAAATGACTCAGCTACAGATGTTAAAGAATAGTGGTGACCAAGAAAGGATTAGGGAAAAAAGAGAATTCGCAGACCGCGTTCGATCACAACTAGAAATAGAATCGAGAATGATGGAACTAAAGTTTCAACAAGACTACGCGACTGAAGAACAGACTCTGAAGGCATCGGAAGAGGAGATTAAAAGTTTAAAAAACACGATTCAGAATCTTCAGAGAGATGTAGCTTCCCAGAAAGCGTTATCGGGACAGCTTGCAACTGCAAAAACGCAAAAGTGAAAATTCCTCTACCGATAATGAGGAAGCTTCTTAACCCTGAGCACTGTTGGTACCCAACAGCCAAGTGGACGATCGTTACAAAGCAACGGGAGAGTTTCCCAGCCTTCTAACTGATCGGTCCAATTATCGTTTCGCACGTTTGAGCTTCATCCTTTATACAGGTGACGCATATTAAATTTGTATTTCCTTGTAGGTTTCAGCCCAATCCGTTTTGGTGTTTTTTTTTTCAAACGAAAATGTATTAAAGAAAAAAGAAAAAGGTCTATAATCGACAAGTGTGTCTAACCTTTTTAACGTACCTCTCGATCTTATCCTATTCTAAAGTGAGGTGACGCTAAAATGGGTTTTTTACCAAATTTGTGATTTTCTTCTGCGGTCGATATTCGATGTCGATTTGGGTGTACACACAGTCGAGACTTTTATTTCATTCTAAATCAGTTATCCACACACCCCTTCAACATGACCACTAACGCTAAAAGATCAAGTGACGCAGCCAACCCTGAGGTTGTTGAAGTCGTCTCTGACATCTCTAAGAAGATCGATGACTTCCTCGTTGCTGTAGCCCAACTTAAGGATTTGGAAGAGAAGCCTGACAGAATCAGAGATGAAGTAGCGAATGCCGAGAGAGAGAAGCACGCGAGGATGGCAGAGTTCGACAGAAAGATGGTTGAACACGAGATGATGACCATTCAGAATGTACTTCAGAAGCAGAACAAGGTCGCTATCGATATTGATGAATTAAAGGAATTACAAGCTCTTCAGGTTAGAGAGGATGCTGATGCTCGTCAAATCAAGAGAACTAAGTTTGATGGTGACGTTGATGAAAAGGTGAAGACTGAGTTGAAGTTGAAGGAGTTCCAGTACGCAAAGAAGTTCGCTGAGGCGAAAGCGAAGGAGACATCTTTCAAGACTGAGAAGGACATGCTCTACATGACTATTGAAGGATTGAAGAACGAGATTGAGTCGCAGAAGAAGTTGACTTCCGACTTGGCGCTCTCTTCCCGTCAGTAGGATTATCTTATATGTTTTTCTGAAATAAATAAAAGAAATGAATGTATTACAGCACACGTGTTGGGGGTTTCGGTTGCAATACTGGTTCGGCAGACGCAGTTTTCCCATTTCTAGAGCTGCCACGTATTGACGCCGTTATCCCCAGGGAAGGAGAAGCCTTTAACAATATGAATGTTTAAAAAAGAAAACCAATGTTTGGGGAAAGAATATTAGAAACAAAAAAAAAAAAAAAAAGAAAAAAAGGAGAGAGCCTCACATGAGGACGTGCCGATCTCCCTCCTCCTCCTCGCTATTTCTCACGACGACCGGTGCTTCTTCAGATGCACGATGTCGATGTCTTGCGCGAAAGTGTTTGACGTCTTTGTTTTCTGTTGGATTGGTCCCCCCATCCCTGCCCCTCGTTTATAAGTGGTTTGCACCTCCTCACCCGGTGTCATGTTTTCTTTATCTTCGAAAAGAGTGCAGGTGACTAATTTCTCAGGATTAGGACTCAAACATGTTCGCAACACTCGCTGTGGTCTACTTGAAGGACGTTTGTAAACATGATTACTCAATAAGGTCGTTTATGACTAACTAAAAGCAATTAACTTTCTTTCACAGGTGGGTAGGTGGACAGGGCGGGCAAGATGCCGTACAGCAGTGAAGGGAAGAAGTTTTACCCGCCCAAGCAAACAAGACACATGTCTCCTCTGAGTGGCAGAGGAGATCATGAAAACGAGAGGGAAGCAATTCAATCCCACGTTGGGTGGACACCACTATCTAAAGGAAGTGGTAGAGCTTACCGTGCTGAAGTAACTGATCGAGGGCCACGTGAAATTCCTATAAATGAACATGAGCTCATGAAAAGAGTAAGAGAATTGAGAGCCACAAGTGGACAGTACGTAGCTCCATCTCGAAGGCGTGAAGTAAGCCCTGCCCGCAGTGATTTTACACAGCTACCCAGCACACCACAAGTGTTGTTGTCTCCAAATGCTAGAGAAAGCGAAGCCAGCAATGTGCCGCTAATGAGTCCTGTTGAGAAACTTAGAAAAGCGATGGATGCAGTTTCTCCTGAGAGGAACAACACGACTGTTTCTCTGAGAGAACTGCGACCACCACTTCGAGATTCGACTGCCCCCGGCGTACCTCGAGAAGAAAGTCATCAACAAAGTGATATTGTGAAGCAACTCGAGTCGATGGTGGCATCGCTGACGAATCCTCCACAACCAGAATCGACGCCAACTGAAGTACATTCTGATGTGGGAAAGTTAATTGGGGTTCTTCAAAGTGTTCTTCAGAAGCAGCAACAGACTCAGACTCCAGCTACACCTACTGATAGCATTCCTCAACTACTTCAATTGTTAACGGATACCCTGGGAATTCAGAAGCAGCAACCAAAACCACAGCAACCTCCCACTGATGACAAGAGTGATGTTAGCAGCGTTCTCAATGAGATTAAGTTAGCAATCCACTCCCTGCAGGAAGGAGCTTCTCGATCGTCATCGATGGACGACTTCCAACAACAGCAACAAGTTCGATACATACAAAATGATGAAGGAATTCAATACCCGATACATAATTCAGGTGTTTATAATCTCAATAATCCTGATATTGGTATTCGATATCCACAACCTCAGTCAGCTCCTCCAATTGGTTACTATCCTGAGCAACCAATAGGAGCATTTCAGCAACCACAAAATTTACCTTATGCCAGGAATCCACCTCTTGAGGTGGGGACGGGATATCCTGCACCATCACGTGTAGTAACTTCATCAGGTTATCACAATCAATTATCACAATCTGATACAGTTGATCGTTGTGTGCCTGCTGAAGTTGGTAATAACTCAAATCAAGTACAACAAATACCATCGAATGGATTCACAACACCCAGAACTGGATATGTTGATCATCACAAGCAGCAATCACACTCAGTCATGGAGCAGTCAAACCCTCGAATGTCTCGTCAGGATAATGTAATGCAACCACACCAACTGAGAGGTTCACGAACTGTAACGAGAAGAGACTCAAGTGGTGAAGTATCACACAGGAGAGTGTCTCCACAAAGAAATCGGATGGCTGCAGAGCAGCCTCCGTACTCAAGGCAGGTAATGAACTTTAAAGACAACGATGCAATTAGAGAAAATGATTCCAGATTCCGTGAAGTACTCAACCCAGACCATAATGAATATCCTTTGGAAGTACTACATGAACTTCCATCACCAGAGAAGAGAGTAAGAATTAATAGCCCAGACATACTAACTATGATACCAATGCCTTCTGCCTTACCCGCTCCATTGGAACCACCACCTCCACCTTTACCGATTGACTTAATTGGTATAGAGTCACCCATAGTGTCACCTCATAGAAGACAGTCTAGGTTATTCTCTCCACAGAAACCTGTTGAGGTACCAGTCCCAGTTGTAGAACTTATTAGGGGATCTCCAGTACATTGGAGAGAGATTGATTCCCCGAAGCGACCTGAAGATCGCCCACCACCAGAGAAAAAGCCGTCAATTGTGAGCTCAACTCGATCGTCAATTAAGAAAGTTCCAAAGAAAGAGGAGTCGAAACCAAAGACACCACCACCACCACCACCACCACCAGCACCAACACCTTCTGAAGAAAGTAAAAGTTCTTTTGATGTGATTCCAGTTCCGAGTTTTACTGAAACCGTGAGTGTCCCTTCAACGATATCAGAGAGATCAGCTTCACTTGTTTCATCAGCAGTTGTACCTTCAGCAGATAGTGATGTAGCAGTTGTTGTGGTTACACTTTCAGCGGCAATTACCTTAGCTTTGCTACACAAAGAGTCAGTTACTGAAATTCACTCTGAAGCTCAAGTAACTAGTTCAGTAGCTTTAATATCTTCACCACGAGATGCATCTCCTGTTTACTCAGATAGTAATGATGAAGTTGATCCTGATACTGAAACTGAAATTGAAAAGTTTGATATTTCTGAACGGGATGAGTTGTTGAATAGAATTTCAGAATTAGAAAAAAATCTTCAAAATATTACAACCGAAAGGGACGATCTGCTCAACGGGATGTCAGATTTACGAACAGAACTCGAGAAGGTTATATCAGAACGCGACTCTTTACTCACTCGAATCTCAGATTTAGAAAAGTTACTCGACAATGTTACTTCTGAAAGGGATGATCTACTTAATGAGGTTACTGATTTGAAATTAAAAATTCAAAACATGGCAACTGAAATAGAGCATTTAATCTCCAGAATAGCTGAATTGGAAAAAGCTCTTGAAGAAATAACTGCAGAAAGAGACGAACTCCTACTAAAGCTATCACAGATGGAAAAGGAACGTGACATGCTATCAACAAGACTATGTCAGGTAGAGGAAGACTATAATAATAAAATTAATGAATGCGATGCTTTAAAGAATCGGGTTGCTGAGCTTGAGGCTGAATGCGATGCTCTCCGAAAACGTAATGGAGACTTAGAAGGGATCGTAGCTGATCAAAAGGCGATTATCGATTCAATAACTCCTCCAAAAGACATGACATCAGTGGAACAACAAACTGAAACAATACCAACAAAGTCTCAGTCAATTCAAGCAGATGAACCGATCACTATTCACGCTGGATCACAAACAGATCATCAAGCTGTGGCTGTTGAATATGTTGAGGTTCAAACGGTATGAATATTACTATTATTATTACATCAGCTGGGTGGTGTTCTCTATTCAATAATCACTAAACAGGATATCAAAGTTTTAGAATCATTCGCGGCACAGACTAGTCAAGTCCGCACTGGTTCTCTTGGCTTACAAACAAGTCAGGTTCCAGTAACCTCTGTTGGTTGTAATGCAGAACCTGAGGTGGGGAATACTGAAGCGCAAACGGTGTGTCTTATTATCTGGACTGCTATAATGAAGTTCATACCAATGTTTTATTTAGTGAGGAATAAATAAATAAAATAAACAAAACTCAGACACAACTCTTAGTCACTGATGATGGTACGCAGTGGGTCCGCAGAGATAGTTTAGTTCAGAGCGCATGTTGTCAACCTACTCCGTTTGTGTCGTTTGCTTCATCAGTAGAGAGTGAGCCAGTGAAAGCAATCCAAAGTGTTAATAAAGGTAGTCAGTGTTTACTGATTGAAGAACAACCTAAAGTAATGCAATCAGCACCACTACCTGGTAAGGCTGTGTCAACGCAAACAGTTGATTCTGGTGAGGGAGGTGACTCTGGTGTCAGTTTAGACGAAGTCAACAGGCTCCGCCTTGAGAATGCACAACTTCGGGAACAGGTTTGTAATCTCCAGCACCTCCTTTCAGACGGAGCGGATCAACAGGCAGCTTTACAAGTTGCGAACGACACCCTCGCCGCGGAAGTCGATCTTCTCAGAAGACAGTTAGCAGAAGTCGATACGGATTTGGTGTCACAAGTCCTCGAAAACGAACTCCGTAACCAAATCGAAGCACTAAAATGCGACAACATCAAACTGATGAATGAAATTGATTGTCTGAAAGATGCCCTCCGAGAGGCTGTCAGCCAACCAGTGCCACTCCCACCTCCACCATCAATTCTGGTTGTGCAAAGTCCGCCATCGACATCAACGATTGTGGTTAAAGAAAGTCAGCCATCAACAGTTGTAGTCAAAGAAAGTCAGCCATCGACATCAACGATTGTGGTTAAAGAAAGTCAGCCATCGCAGCCTCCAAGTAAACCACTTCAGAGTCCTGTTCGGGGAAGAAAGGAGGCCAGCCTGTTAGAGAGTCCTGTTAGGAAACGATCAATACCAATTCCTATCACAAAAGTGAAGAATCCTACGAGGGAGTCAACAAGGCTTCAAAGTCCACTTCGTGAGCTCAAACTCCGCCCTTCAGTCCAGAGACCTCCCCCGTCAGGAGAATCGGCTCGAATTTCACCCAAGAGGAAGAGACGAGAATTTTGGGCGGCCCACCCGAATGATCACGTCGATGGAAGCAGATTCTCACCTCCTCCTCCAAATATTACTTCTCAGTTAACACCTGACAGGATTGGAGGAGATGATGATGTAATTGAAGTTTTAAATTCGACTAAAAAAGTAATGAATCAATTAAGAGCTGCAGTATCAGAACCAAGTGAAGCAGTTCTACGATACAGACCAAGAGATTCACCTAGAGGTGATGTATTGATTAGTAGTACTCCTCCTCGTGGGGTCTCATATGTGAATGCTTCTCCAGATGCTGCTTTGGCATTCAGAGCCCGTGACTCGCCTGCTCACTTGGAAGCTCACAATATTTCTCCAAATTGGTCGGGAGTTGAACCAGACCTTGATTTGTCCCCAAAGCAACTGTCACCAGTCCGCCCACACTCTGAAGAACTACCATCACCTGCTGCTCCTGCTCGTGGTCCTCGTGTTGTGAATCTCGAGTCTCCTCGACTTGTTGAGAGTACAGCTGTTTATCATTCACCTCAAGCTATGAACTCTTCTCCAGTTCCGAATGCCTTGGACTTCGAACTACCTCAGCGAACATCACCTGTTCGAGCGACTGCTCGAGTCTCATTTAGTGGAGAAGAGATTATACCGGCGGGTACTTCACCCTTGCGACTTATTGAAGTTCCTTCAGCACCTTCACCACAGCAAGTAATCAGACAACCACTGGCATCTGTTACAATGTTAACATCTCCATCAAGGTCTGATCAAGTTGTTGAAAGGCGAAGTGTGCATCAACCAGTTAGTTTATTTGAAGGACTCCCTCAGAGAACACTCAACAAGGAACCAGTCCACTTGTTTGATTTACCTGCGAGAGGTACTTCTCCACTCGATATCCGTTCAGAAGTATTAATTCCTTCTTCGGCATCTCCGCTTCCGAGGGTAGCCGAATGTCTCAACCTACCTGTTCGCTTCTCAAGTTCACCATCACCACAAACTATTTTGAGAGATAGATTATCAGGTGTTGCTGGGAATTCTGTTTCTCCTCAAAAGGTTCTTCAGGCAAGACTACCAACTCGGCTGTCAGAAACTCGACATGAATCCCTCGCACAAGATGATAATGCGACATTACCACCGAGTCCTGGAACTGCATTCCGTAACAGTAGAGGACTCAGTGCGAGTCGGGTTGCTTTAGAGGAAGGATTTCAGAGGGGTAGTAACAGTGGAGGATCTTTATTAGAAAGAGACTTCTTAAGAACAGAGTTGTCAGAGTCACAACAAGCGATTGAAAGATTAATGCAAGAAAGGACTGTTGGGATTGCACCAATCAATGCTGCTGACTCAGCAGGAATCCAACACATCGCTGCTAGGATGGGTCTCTCCACATCTGGTGTCGCATTATCAAAACGTTCTTCAAGAGAACGATCAGATTCATATCATTTAAAGCCTTCAGTGTCTTGGGATTCACAATTGTGTAGAGGAGTTCAAATTTCCCAAACTGGTAAAAAGGCCATCGCAGTTGAGAGTTCTTGTCCAGGTCATATTTTAATGGGAATGGGTTCAGCTGATATGTTAATAAATTTTCATTTTGCAGTAACACTAACCCTTGGTGTCGGAGAGAATAGGGATGTTCTTGTCGGGTTAACAACAAAAGGATCTTCTTATGGAGGACCAACCTATTTCTATAGAGGAGATGGTTGTAAAATAGCAGACGATGGTGATGGTGTTCAAAAAGGTTCAAAGTTCTCATCTCCAATTCCTGCAGGAACCTCCGTAGTTACTTGCGAAGTGGTTATATCACCCAATCGCAAGTGTGTATATTTTAATTCAAAACACGCTTTTACTCTCCCTTCTCATGTTAGTGCACCACTCTATCCAATGGTTGTCTTAGGAGCTCCACCTGACGCAGCAGTCTTACACTAATGACCGCCAGTTCAATTCCGTGTATTAAACCAATTCGACTCTTAGATTCCATATTACATATCTTATTATACTGTGCATAGATATTATTAGCCTACTGTACCTTTTTGGCATTTCATGTACTCTAGATAATTAAAAAAAGAAAAAAACGGAAAAAAAAAAAGAAGAATTCTTTAGATAGCATACGTTGTTTATTAAGAAGTTTCTTTTTTTCTTTTCGAATTAATTAATTTTGTTTATTATGACAGATGATTTTGTTAAGAAAATGGCGATGTGTGGACCACGTCGGGCCAGTATCTTTGCTGGTGAACAAGTCAGCATAATTATAGATCAACAAGAAAGTGAAGAACGAGCGAGAGCTCATCGACGCAAATCCATAAGACGATCAGTAGTAGCCGGAGTAGGTGAAGAGTCGTTACAGGCTGAGTTAGATAGACTGAGACTTCTGAGAAATGCAGGAGGCGCAGAAACCCTGGTAAACAGATACGTTTCAAATGCGAAGTTAATTAGGGCAGCACTATTAGGTGAGAGTGATAACGTTTTGGAAGGTTCAAAAAGACGTCCGTCGACAGCGGTAGAATCCACGCGAACTCGTCGATATCCAGCCCCCATCTCTATCACTTCAATGATTGACACCTTTAATCAAATAGAACCAGTTCCTGAAGAAGTTACTAAAAGGAAACTATCAGTCGCTGCTTCACTTATTACAGATGCAAGGATACCTCCTGTCAGTTCTTTAGTAGCGGCTGAGGATCTCTACGAGTTGGATACGATGAATGATATTGAAAGTCAAGGAAATAACAACAGCCAACTACTGATCAATGCCACTCCTCTATTACAACAAAACAATGAAAACCTTAATACTAATTCATTAGAAGGTGTTGTCTCCATTAGTTCTCCTCGAGTGTTGTCACCCAGTCGCTCTCCTCGAAAATGCGCCATCAACGGATGCGCTGCTGAAGAGTTGTCGGAGGCAATTCAAAAACAGAGAGTCTTATACGAAAGTAAACTTATACAACAACGGTCACAAATAAATCACTTTTTGGAATTGCAGAGCATTGGTAGTTTATGCGACGTTCGGTGTGTAAATTATGCCATTTTCATAACAACGACTTCAACCCATCAGGATTCTCCAAAACATTACAAAAAACAGATATTTACGTGCTGAGAATCGGTTTCTCTTACAAGAACGAATTGGATTGTATGAGAAGTTGTATGGACGGTTTTTAAAAAGATCAGACCTACCACCAATCCAACCTATCTGGGAATCTACTGAACCAGAATCAAACAATGAATCACACTACATTCAAGAGCAGTTTACGATGTTAAAAGAACAATTACTAAAAGAAAAAGAACGAAAAGCAAAAATAGAACGAGAATTCAAACTGGTTTGCATTTCGACTGCTGAGGCAAAGAAGAAGGTCTCCAGCGATAGGAAAAGACTCCGCAGCGTTATCGCCTGCTATGAACGTATCGCAATGCAGGCATCGGATTGGCTCTCTTCCCCGAACACGGAGATTAAAACTGACAATGAAGTGATTCACATACTTCGTCAGAATATTGAAAAACAAGAAGAACGACATGAAATTCACGTCAAAGAACTCCAAAGCGCGAATACTGTGTCTGAAGAACTTGTAAAAAGCACTCTTGAAACCCTTCGCATTGAACGCAAGACTGCCATAGACATTAAAGAGATTCATGAAACACAATTATCTCGCATCAATAATGATATAAATATCATTAATAGCGAGAAAGCAGATCTGCTGGTAAAATTAAATCGTCCGAACCATGTCCAACCGTTTGCTCCGATTTTTGAAAAAACTCTTTCTCCTGAAGGGATTCGTGCGATAGGAGAAGAAGCGAGTGCGACCATAAACATTGATAACGTCTTCCTCACTCACTTAGAATATCTGGTAAATCACGCTGCTGTAGGCTACTGTGAATCCTTAAAAGGAATATTCACATCAATTGGTAAACTGGTTCCATTCATACCAAAGAATGAAACAAGGTGTGGCATTTCTTTCTGTTGTACGTATGCTTTTATTAAGTTTTTTTTGACCTAATAAAACTACTCAAAAACAGCGACATCATCAGTGACATTGTGAACAGTGTTTCTGTTTGCAGTGTTGGGTTTTCGAAAGCTTTAAAATCAGGTTTGAGTCTCTTCGTTGACGCTGAAGAAAGGATTTTAAGAATCGAAAGAAATAACATCCGAGACGAAATTTATGAGAATATCGCAAAAGAAAAGAAACGGAAGAGGGAAGCTGCCAAAGAAGGAAACAACTTAACTACAGAAGGGAGAAGAAAGTCTAAAAGACCTTCTGTTCTAAGTATGTCATCAATGTCTGAAATGGATGCTCAATCATCATCTGTGTTATCACCTGTTGGATCTTTATTGTCTGCATCACCGAAACTAACTCGTTCTAAGTCAAGAAAGCCAACGACAAAACAACCAACTGATCAACAGCAGTCTCCAATAGATGAATCCTTCACTCGCAATACTACTTTCTTTAGTGAAGGAGGTGAGTCAATGAGAAGTAGCACTGAAGGTGAAGATAGCGAAACTAAGAATCACGACAGCATCAACTCACCCTCAAAAGATGATACTTTGGTCGCAATTCCGTTGCTTACGAGTTCGGAGTTGGGTCCAAGGAATTCAAAACCTCCTCCAAAAAAACTAAGAATGAAAGTCAGAGCCCGAGGAAAGAGTACAGCCATAGTAAGATTGACTAACAAGCCAGAAAATGTCATCAGGTCGAGTAGTGTGACGCAGACAGCAAGCCCTTCGATGTTGCCTGAAGAAACCGCAAGTGATACAGTTACACAAAATGTAATGCAAGAATGTGAGCAAACACCTCCTTTTCAGAGAGAGCAGGAGCTGCGGGAGGAACTTAAGGTACAATGTAACCAACTACCACCAGCGACACCATCACTACCACCTCTGCAGCTTTATGAAATGAGAAGTGAATACCACCAACTGTTATGTAATCATAATCAACCCTCAGTACCAACTCAAAGTATAGAAATACAAACTGAAGATGTTCCGATCACTGTTGTTGAAACAATACCTGAACCTGAACCTGTAGTACCGAACCCTTCAGATTTAAATTCTATGGCTGAAGGTCTTTCTGTTTCAGTAAATGGTACAGCGATTCCTTCAGTTATTACTCGAAGTTTCGCAATACAAACTGACGACTCATCTGACCTTCGTGACGACATGTTTTTCCTTCTCGTTGAAGGGATTGATACTCACGCGTGTCTGAAACGTAAATTCCTTAAACGAAGAATAGCCATTCAAGTACTTCATAGAACATACGAAACTCAGACAATGGAACTGGAAGATCTGAGGTGTGGATTACACTCACAGTTAGCAAGAAGACAGGTTACTATTGTAAAAGGTTTAGCGGAAATTGATGAATTGAGAAATTCCGTTGCAAGTCAGAGAATTGGTTTTGAAGCTAACATTGCCGACCTCGAAATAAAACTATTACACGAAACGGAATTGGTAGTCACAGTCACTGAAGAATGCGAGTCAAAACTAGCTGACTCACGAGATGTTATTTCAAACCTGGAGGCAAAAATAGAGGTATGCATCATCATCATAAATTACTTCCTTTTCTAAACAATTAAATTAAACATTAAAAAAAAAAAAGACTTTTAAAAACAGATGGCTACCAATGAGATAACGTCCTTAAACACTTCTTTAGAAAAAGCAGACAAGTACGCACAAGAACAAGAAGCTAAACTCGTCTCAGCCAACTCACAAGTTGGAGTAATGGAAGTCGAATTATCAAAACTTACAAAGGATAAAGGATTTAAAATACGTGAGGTACAACAAAAAGCTTCTGATGTACAGGAACAACAAATGCAGCAATTAGCTGAAGCTGAAGCCCGTCTTATGAGCAACACCAGGTATGAGATTCGAGATAAGTTGTCTTTACTTATAAAAGGATGGTCTTTATAATAGAATTATCAAAAAAACAGAATCGCTAAAAAGCAAATTGAAACTGAAATCCACAAAAACCTAAAACTTGAACAACAAATCGACTACTTAAAACAATTACGTGAAGAAGACTCAGTGAGAGCCCAAGCTGGACAGGAAAGAGTAATCACCTCATCAAGGCAACAAGTTGAACGTGCGGAGGCAAAACACAACGCTGAGTTTAAAGCCCTCCAAGCAAAGCATGAAAACATTCTGGGGACCACTATTAAGTATGTAAGCAAACCACGACAATAATTCTTTTAAATTTCACTAAACGAAAATTAAAACAGAGATCTCCGTCAGGAATGCCGTGGTGCCCAAGCAGCTGCTAAGGCGAGTGTGCAAGACCTCGTTCAGGGTAAGAAAGATTACGATAAACTGCTACACCGATACATGAGAGATAGAGAAACGCTTTCTGCACAAGTAACAAAGCTGAAAGGGGAGGTCACCAACATAACACAACTACGTACTACCGACTTGTCAGAGTGGAAGAAAAAGGAAGACCGCGAAAAGGAAGAACGAGAGAGACAGGCTCAACAACGAGAAACTGATGCAAAGCAAGTCAATGAACTATCAGAGACTGAAAAGGGTTATTTACAAACAAAAGTGACGGCTCTTATGAAGAAGGTCTGCAACATGAATTCAAACGCAACAGCTGAAAGGGAAGCACTCAGAGAACGAGAAAATGAACAAAATAAAAGCAGTCACAAACTACTCGCAGCGACTACAAAACTAAACGCGGTGCAATTATCAAAATTGAAGGAAACGAGTAAGCTCTTGGAGAGAGAGAATGCAGAGCTTCGACACCAAATTAACGAATCGAGTCAAGCACGTGATAGTTTGAATAAAAGTGTTCTATTGTGGGAGAGTAGCTCTCCGCGTACTCTTGTTTTGAAAATTTTAAAATTCCACACCAAGTTCATGGAATTCATAAGAGAATCTCGTAATCACTTTACAGTCACAGTTACTGTTAATGAACGTGCTGACCTCACTTGGGCATCGGGTGTTATTAAATCATCAGATTCGACTCCTAATTTCAACAGAGCTATTTCCATAATCTACGACACCATTTCTGGTGATGAGGTCTCTTTGAGTGAACTTCAATTATCATTAAATAGTCAAAAAAAGAGTGCTCTACGTCGAATGCGACTCGAGCTTGTGGTCCAAGAAGCACTCCGAACAGCAGACAAGACGGATGACGTTACTGATGAGAGTGGTTCTCCGATTGAAGAAGTTGTTACAAAACCGATATCTCCGTTATCTAAAGCGGTAGTACCGATGGCTAGTATTGTAGTTGGTGATTCTCTTGATTCATTAAACAAAGATAAGAGAGGACAACAATTAATAAAAAGTAAGAATAGTTCTGTTTCTCCAACGCGACACTCTAGAAAAGGAAAAGGAAGTAGACCTGCCACAGCAGGAAGACTACCCTGGCCTTTTGCACAAACTGAAATATCTAATAGTGATTCTCATCCAATTCGTCCAGCATCTGCGATGGTTGGCCCAATACCAGACTTCAGCCAGTTGGGAACTCGATTGGGGTCTCCGTCGTCAAGAAAGACAACAACAGCTGTTAGTCGTTCTGTTGAATTAAAAACACAAACTCTGGGTCTCGGACTCGGACACGGACTCGGGAGGAGTGCCATTCCCCGCATGCAACCTCCTATTCCATCTGTCGGCAGAGTACATATATTCGATCCACATTTTAGTAGAAATCCAAAAAGAGGTATTGGACTTCCTCCTTACGCTACATCATCAATCCCAGCATCTTGATTTGAATAATTATTTTTTTTATTTTTCATTTACACAAAATTATTAATCACGATTTTCGTTTAATTAGATATCGTATATGAACAGCTGCGAGTCTATCGACTCTTTGCGACTGTTCTTATTGTGGTTTTGGTTTATAATTACCTCATTTAATTAATTGTGTTAGGTTCCTGTTTTAGCTTATATCATAGTAACAGATTCACATGTCGTGTGGGGGGGTACCTGTCGGTTGTTTTAAATGTTTATTGTTGTTGTGCATTTTTTGTTAGATCATCATCACACTTTTTTCTTTCAGAACCTACTAAATAATTTAGAAATTCATAAATAGAAAAAGAAATGATTAAATGCAAACTGATGACCGGTCTAAAGTGCTCGTGGTCGTACGGGTTCGCCCACTCTTATCCAGGGAGGTAGCATCTGGCCACACTCAGATAATCAGAGTAATGGGAGGTAGAATGGTAGTTATGTCTGATCCTAAAAGGTTAATGGACACTCAAGGTCTATCAAGAAGACCAAAAGAACGAAAGTATGCTTTTGATCACGCATTCAGTGACGAAGCTGGACAAGAAGAAGTCTTTTCAGTCACAACATCTTTCCTAATGGATTCCCTACTCGATGGTTACAACGCTACCGTCTTTGCTTATGGAGCAACTGGTTCTGGAAAGACATACACAATGACAGGTACTCACTTAAACCCTGGAATCATGTTCTTAACGCTTCGTGAATTATTTTTAAAGACAACTCATGCAAAAGACACCCGAGGACAACAGTACCGAGTCACTCTTTCTTATCTTGAGATTTACAACGAGAATATCAGAGATTTAATGAAAGGGGACGATACTCACCTTGACCTTCGTGAGCATCCAACACTCGGCATGAGAGTCAGTTGTATTACAGAGTATGAGGTAAGTAACGTTGAAGAGATAATGGAATTGTTACAGGCGGGTAATGAAAACAGAACTGTTGAACCAACAGAAGCAAATGCTTGCAGCTCTCGGTCTCACGCAGTTCTTCAAATTACAATAGAACTACACGATAAGGTATCAGACAAGATTAGTACAGCTAAACTGAATTTGATAGATCTCGCGGGGTCTGAACGGGGCGCCGTAACACAAAATCGAGGAATTCGTTTAGTCGAAGGCGCCAACATCAACAGATCCCTGTTAGCACTCGGTAACTGTATTAATGCATTGTGTGAATCAAAAACAACATTTGTACCTTATCGAGATTCAAAACTAACCAGACTACTTAAAGACTCTTTAGGAGGTAATTGTCAAACAGTCATGATAACAAACGTTTCACCATCACATTCATCAATTGAAGAAAGCGCCAACACTTTAAAATACGCTTCCAGAGCGAAAAAGATTCGAAATAACGTAACCCGAAACGAACATACGGTTGCTCATCAAGTTGCTGAATACGATAAAGTAATATCAGATTTAAAAAGAGAAGTATCAACTCTTAGGGTTTTGCTTGATGACCAATCAGCAACAAGTATGATAACGTCAACGGTGAGTAATGGATTCTCACAATATTCAGAATCTGAAAAAAAGAATTTCGAAGACATACGTCAAGCACTGTCAAAAACATTTGATAAAAGTACCAAATTAGAAAAATCTATATCAGAAGTTGATGAGCTGCAAATGTCACATTATTTGGTTGTTAATGAAATGCAAACATCGTTAGAAGAATCAAAACTTCGAGGTATTCCTCTCAGTGATGACATTCGTCGAACTGCTAACGTTGCCCATGAGAAAGTCGAGAAAAACGAACGTCTTAAAGCCGCCTTAAAAGACAAACTTTCACTAATCAAATCCGATCAACAAGACATCAACAACAGAATTACTCAATTCAGTAATAAAGAACTACGCGAGCTACTCGTCAAAGAACGTGACTTTCACATTCTCGAACAAAATTATTTTCATTTAAAATCACAAAATAATAAACAAAATCAACTATCAGAAAATAAAGATGCCCAGCTGAAACGACTTCGCTTACACGTTTGGTTGCGAGACGCTATAATAAAGAATCAACGAGAGGTCCTGTCATCCCATGGTATTCAAAATGATACTCTTAACGATTCTTACGTTGCACTGAATTCAACAAATTATGTCCAGCCGACATTCGTTGTTACTACTGTTGCTCCTCAGCAACGGAAAAAACCCGTCTTGCCTTCAATAAAACTTCCTGAACAACGAACCGTCAGCAGAGTTACAAGACGTGCGCAATTTCCCTATTTGAATCCTCAGGTTAGACAGTCTCGCCCAACAAGTAATAGTGGGTATAAGGTGTGCTTTCTGTTTTCTTTATTGTGTCAACCCAGAGCGTATAGCACGAGAGATAAAACAACTTCAACAACAGGGAAGAGTAGTTAACAATTTAGAGAACAGGCTTCCGATGATAACGAAACCAGCAGTTATCGCAAGCAAAGCAAAATCACCTCAGACTGCACTCCTGAGAGGGAGGGTAAGACAGCGAGGTATCAGTAGCAGGATTGGTGTCAGGCCGCACAATGCAATTCATGCCTGAGAATGACGAGGAAAGAAAGAAAAAAAAAAAAAAAAAAAAAAATCGTTGCGTTTACTTTTACAAGTCTAACACGACACTCAATTATTAGGTTCGCACGTTTCCAGCTGGATTTGAACTTTGACCAATATTCGAAGCTTGAAGACTGCTTTTTAGATGTGTTGTTTTTTCTTTATTCCTGTGGACCTTTTCAGGTCCCAGCTGCTTTGCCCCTGGGAACTTACTGGATTCCTTACGAAAGGTGAATGGGTTTTCGTTTGTATTTTCAATTACAGAAATAGTTACATGTTTCTTTAAATAAGTGTTATTCATTCTTTACTGTTCATTATAAATACTCAGTAATACAATATGGAAGATGGTGATCCTCGTAAGGCGAGGATGGAAGCAGCAATGAGGGTTGTGTACCCACCACTTGAAAGCACAAAGAAGCTGCTTCAGGTATTTAAAAATAATAATCAAATGGTTTACATTAGAGCATGTGTTTTGATAGGCCCGAAACGTGAAGAGAAAGTTGCTGTTATAGTGGGAAAGTGTTTGTTTTATGTTTGTAGCTTACAAGGACAGGTTCTTAGAACTTTGAGATACGACCAAATCCTTGGAGTTGACATCGCCAGATCCCTACGAACAAACGTCTCCTTTGAATGCGTGTTTCTTATAAACGGAACTGAACCAGACCTGTTTCTTGTAATGGCTGATAGTAAGTTAAATAAAACCAAATCGAATGATATAGAAATAAATAAATTCTTTCATTGCGTTGAACTTGCTAAAGAAGCACTTAATAACCAACCATTTCCAAAAAATAATAAAAGAATAAAAGAACTCGGCGTGGATAATTCTCACAAACAACGAAACGATATAGCATCACCCAAAGAGAAGTTGAAGGCTGCTAGAGAGAGATCGATGTCTCCAAAGAAAAGGGTTCAGAGTGTAGAGCAGCCTAAGAGAATGAGATCTCCGAGACAAACAGAAGCAGATGAATTTACTGATTACACATTTGATATTGAATTGAAGAGAAATCAACTTACTAATGAAGCACGTGATGCTGAACGAGCTGCTAAACGACTATATCAAGTTGAAAAACACACTCCTCGTTGGGCACCTGTCCCACCACCCCCAACTGAGTTCCAAATAGAACAGAGTCCAATGTACTGGTTAAACTTCGTTCATAAATGGGAACGTAAAGCTGACGGTCACATGACTTCAATTTAAGCGATTAATTCTTCGATTTTTAAAAAAAAAAAAAGAAAAAAACACCAATTTCCCCCTCTCTTAACGCGAGCAAATGGTTTATTTTTGTGTTGTATTATTCAAGTTTGCATACCAACGAACCAAAACTACTCAGAGTTATTATTTACGTTTCGTTTTTTTGTTTGTTTTTCTGTCTTTTGTTCATATCTGTAAGCAGGTGATGCATATTTGTATCATCAGCAAATCTCTGTATCCCTTCATTGAAGGGTCTGCTAGTTGGCTTGGAATCTTCCAAAGATCGACCGGTTTTGTTTATTTTTCTTAAGAACATGTTTTGACATAGTCTTATTTATTATTGTGTGATTAGATCAGGAAGACTTTTTAAAAAAAAAAAAAAAAAAAAAAATGAATTTATTCTTTGCGTTGTTAATATTCATAGCATCTGTAGGAGGAGGATTATTTGGATACGATACAGGAGTGGTATCAGGAGCAATGATTCAGATAAAGAGCAGCGACTCAGACGTTGACGGAATGGACTTGTCAAACGTATGGCAAGAAACTGTCGTAAGTGTAACAACTGTAGGAGCAGCATTTGGCTCAGCTCTATGTGGTGTATTAAATGATTCAAGAGGAAGGAGGTTCGTCAGTCTGTTGAGCGCATCTATATTTGTTGGTGCCTGCCTACTTATGGCACTATCTCCTAATTTAACATGGCTAATTGTCGGCCGTGGTCTCATCGGTGTTGCCGTAGGTTTCGCTGCTACCACAGTACCGATGTACATTGCTGAAATAGCTCCACCGGAATCGAGAGGAAAACTTGTTACTGTTAATAATATATCAATTGTGGGAGGACAGGTTCTCGCATCTTTAATTGCCTGCGGTCTAGACGTCGCTAAGACTCCTCGCGGATGGAGGTATATGCTTGGAGCTGGAGCAATCCCTGGTGCAGTAATGTTTATTGGTTTCTTATTTTTACCTGAATCACCTCGTTGGCTAGTCAGCAAAGGTCATATTGAAGCTGCTCGCTCGTGTCTACTAAAAGTTCGTGACGGTAGTGAAGATGCTGCAGATGCTGAATTAAAAGAACTGGTCCAGTCACTAGCAGCAGAGAAAAGCAGTTTTACCCTACGAGAGTTGTGGCATGATAAACCAGTGTTAAGAGCTTTAGCAGTTGGTTGTATGCTTCAATTACTGCAACAGTTAATTGGTATAAATACAATTATGTACTACTCAGCTTCAATTTTACAAAGCAGTGATGGCAGCGACAGCGATCTACCTCCATGGGC
Source organism: Flectonema sp. DT1601 (assembly GCA_964019425.1). Taxonomy (NCBI): domain Eukaryota; phylum Euglenozoa; class Diplonemea; order Diplonemida; family Diplonemidae; genus Flectonema; species Flectonema sp. DT1601. The sequence continues at coordinate 411,295 of OZ025823.1, read as the reverse complement.
TCATAAGAATGTGATGGCTACATGTTTGTCAGGTGCAGTTTCATCTGCTCAAATGGCTGGCTGTATCATAGGAATGTTTCTCATTGATAGATTCGGACGTAGAACTCTTACTCTTGGATCGTTGACGGGTGTGGTTATATTTTTATCTGCTCTTGGAGGAGTCTTTGTCGGTGAATCAAATCAAGTGTTTGCTTCAATTGCGATGTGCGCTTACCTCCTCAGCTTTGGAATTGGTATGGCAGCCATCCCTTGGGTAGTCAACTCAGAAATCTATCCTCTATATGCCCGAGCAACATGCATCTCAATAGCAACGACAGTAAACTGGTGTTGTAGTTTTGCTATTTCTTTTACGTTCTTGACTCTCTCAGAAGCCATTAGTACTAACAGATCAAAGCCAAAGGACCATCCTGATAGCGCATTCTGGCTTTATGCTGTTTTTGGATTATTTGGTTTGGTTTTTGTGTATAAATATATGCCTGGTATGTAATGTTATTTTTATATTTTTATATATTTTTTTATTAATTATTCATCAAAACACAAATACGACAAACAGAAACAAAGGGGCTCACTTTAGAAGAGATAACAGGTTTGTTTCGAAAAGAATCGGACAAGGAAACCAACCCTTTGTTGGAAGAAACAGCTGTTCAGCAACCAGAGTAGGTAAACAGCTGATTGACGGTAGTAATTTACCTGAAGAGTTTACCTTGAAAAAGTTTAGAGGTTTATTGTATTTCACAAACCTTTTCGTAGGATTGAGAAATCCATATTGGTTTTGATATTCTTTCTAACAGACAAGAAAACAAAACAAAACAACTAACTTGCCCGATTATCTCAACGTGACCCCCACGCTTTTACTGCTGTCGGGAAGTTCCCGATTACGGGATCTGTTGGAAGGGCATGATGAATATGCTATGCGGTATTTAAATTATCATTTGTCTTGCTGCTCCTCCTCCTCAAATTGAGTTTAACAGCTTCATTTTGTTGTTTGGTTAATTATTTATGTTTCTGCGGCAATTAAAAAAAAAGTTTAGTCGCAAGATTTGATATGTTATTTTTTTTCTACTTTTTTTTTTTTGAGTTTCGTTAAATGAACTGTTGAACGTGATTGCGATTTCCGTTTGGCGTGTGTTTTTTTGTGTCCTCCGTGTTAGTTTGGATTTCAATCTGCGTACTCATCTCTCTCACCTGTTTCTGTTTTGCGGAACATTCGACCCTCCTGAATTCCGAATGTTGATCTATCAGTTTTCTTTAAGAAGGCTGCGATTCGTACATTTGAAATAAATTCAGTTCGTCAAGTCCGCTAATGTCGTGCGTACATATGTCTTTTTTTATTATAAACAAAACAACAAAAAAAAATGTTTTTTTTTTTCAAACAAATTAAAATTGCAAATTGCAATATTATTATTGATACAGCTATGCCAACAATCATTGCAAGAGTTGAACACCTATTTGTTTGTGAACCTTTGCTTTTCGATTCGAATGTCCCGAAAATGTTGGAACACATACAGGGGAACGAAGCAAGTCTGTGATGCTGTTGTCTTTTCTTTTCACTTTTTGTGTGAATGAAAAATAGTTACCTGCGTGTCTTTTTGTACTATTTTTTTTGTATTTCGTTTATCCTTTTTTTTTTCTTTTTTTTTGGCTATTCTGATCTGCCTTCGTGTGTTTATCACCGATTTATTCTTTTTTATAGAACAATCGAGGAATTCTTTTATTATATATTTTTTTTTTTTTTTTAAATTTTTCTTATAAATAATTTATTCTGTCGCTACACGTCGACGAATAAGGCCGATGGTTGTTGTAGACCAGCAGGCAACAAAAAAAAAAAAAAAAAAAAAAAAAATCTCTTTAATGTGTTATTAATTCATAAAATTCATTCAGTGACGACAATAACAAATGTCTGATGAAAATGCAGAGCTGTACGAAGTGTTTTTAGAGTATTCCAACTACGGCAGTGGAAGAGATTGTGAAGAGATTGATAGTACGAGATTTGCTCGCATGGTACGACAACTACTTCTGGTTGATAGAAATACCAGACTCTGTCTACAGGATGCTGACGTTGCCTTTCATCAAACCCTACAAAAAACTAGACGTAGACGACTCGATTTCGATCAGTTTGTTGATGTGTTGCAGCTGTTAGCTGCAATCGCATTTCCTAATTTACATCCAAATCAAGGTCTTGGTGTACTTGTGGATTCACTGTTGTATGTTTACTTAAGTTCAAAACATAGTAAGACTCTTCGAGGTAATTCTGATCCAAAATTTTGGAGTAAACGACAAGTAATAACTGATGCTGATCGAAAACCTAAAACATCAATTCCAAGAGGGACACCACTTCCCGTTGCTCAACCTCCCGATCCAATGTTTTCTCCTTGGGATCAAAGTTCAGGAGTACTCCCGAGAGGTGTTGCGACACCGATGTCATATCCGAGAAAGCCAGTGTTGCCGACAAATAATTCGTTTATGCCTCCTTTTCCTCCGTTTCCAATGCCACCATCTCACGGTAACCCATATATGATGCCAAGGTATCCTCCTATGGGTATGGAAGACAACAGGAGTGACAGTAGAGGTGAAAGTTTATATCAAGATGGTGTACCAAGGAGGAGTGTTAGTTTTACTTTTCCTAATGAGGAAGGTGACCCAGATTTTGATCAATTTTATGAAAATAGCCGACCACAACAACAAGAAGACGACTATGAGGAAGAGCCATTCATGCATGTGACACCCCGTCCTGCTTATCACACTGCACATACATCTGTTCCATCATGGAGAACACCAAAGGAAGGAGTAACATCTCCAGCAATGGAAGAATCTGCTCGTTGTAGTCGCGAGATTAGAAAGGGAATGTCGCGACTCAAAAATCTCTCAGAAGATAAAAGGAGAAGACTACCCGATTTTAGATAACCGTTAAGCTGAAGTTTCTTTTTATTGTTTTGTTTTGTTTTGTTTAACCCTTGGTGGTTACCTTACGAAGGTAAGGATGGAATCCTCAAACCCTTCTTGTATGTAGTTCATTAGACTTACTTAGAAAATGAAGTGAAAATAAATTTCTATTAAATTACTTTACCACATTGTATTCTCTCCCTCACAGTGTTGTTGCAATATGCTGCGATGCAACGGACGTTTGCTGTTTACGATACCCAACTTTAAGGGTCGTCTTATGTGTGGTAATATCGGAAATGACACCGCTGTAATTAATAGGAACAAAACCTTGCTGTATGCAAGTACAACGATACCACAGGCAAGACCAACATTCACATCGGCTGGAACAGTGAAAAAACTTCTACGGGGAACACGCTTTGGGGAGCTAAGTAACTCTGGTGGATTGAATGTGGAAAATGGACCAGAATTCGAGATTAATAATCAAAAAGACAGAGTGTCATCTATACTACAACACTTTGTCGTTTCTCTTCAAAAACAAATAAATTGGTATGCTCGTTTAGAAGAACCACAAAGATGCTTTCAAGGAGAAGTCTATCTGAAGCATACTTTTCATGATCAAATATGGTCTGTCCATCCTTCTGTGACGTGGAAAGAGAAAGTAAAATCAATTGATACCGGATATGAGACTCATCAGGCTGATCTTATAAACGAGCGTAGAGATGAGTTGTTTCACAGACTCGTTGAATATTTTAAGAAGAGGAGAGTGCAATTGAAATTGCTTCGATTTACTGAAAGTCCTCCAGGATTTTGTATTTCTGTAAAGTGGGATGAAAAAAGTGATAAATTTGCCTTAACACCAGAAGGAGAACCAATCATGGTTCCACGTGTTGATACTTTCCAAACGATGTCGAGAACAAAACATTTTGGTCTGGGGAGACATCAGTCTGCTTGTCAATAGTACTCCCTTGTATTTATCATTCTATTTCAAGAAAAAAAAAAAAAAAAAAGGATAAAAATATATTATAAAGTGTGGAAAAACAAAGTGTTCAAACCATAAATGCCAGTGTTTTCTTTTTTTTTTTTTTAAAAATGGCAATATATGCGTTATTTGTTTTGTTATTTTCGTTACGACAATTTAGAAAGTGATATATACTTGACATCAGTTAACATTTTTTTTTCTTCTTTTTTTTTAAACCTCTAAAGCTCAACTCAGCTTTACGTGAGCGCAATATATGAATTCAGCATTATCAACTAAAACGGTAAGTCGAATCAGCATTTTTGCCGCAACGGCAGCGATAGCGATAATATCATGCAGGAGAGGAATGAAACGTGTTGCTACTGAGGGAGAATCGATAACGGTGGCCTCATTTAATACATTGCAAAGAGGATTTGAGAGGAAGAGATATGCTTCTCACTTACCAGAAAAAATTAAAAGTTGGAAATGTAGACAACCGTTGTTAGAAAAACTGCTCCCAACGCTTGGTGACATTATAGCAGTCCAGGAGTGTGAGATTGGGACATTTGAGGAAGACTTTGGTTTTATGAAAGATTTCGGATTTAATTGCATTGCTCCATTTGATAAATCCGTAGCTAAAGATCCAAGTAAAGGATCACTTGCAAAGACTGCAATGTTCTTCAACGAGTCCAAATTCGATCTCCAATGGCATAATCACCGCTCAAGAACTCTTTTGTCTGCAATGTTTGACCGTTCAAGTCAAAAGTTAATTTGGATTATAAATTGTCATCTTGAAGGTCATCCTGACAAAGACGCTGAGAGATTTTCTCAAATGAAAAACGCTCTTAATATCATCACAAAGCAACAAAAGAAAATGAATCTCATACCTGAACAGTGCAATGTAATTATATGTGGAGACTTTAACTGCAGTGCGGATAGTAGTTTGGTTTCACACGTTTTAAATGGTGGTGTGGAAGGTTCACATCTATTTAAGATGATAAATACAACACCAAAGGGACCGACTTTCTTAGGATCTACGGGTAGGGCTCAAGGCATAGATTTCATCTTCGTGTCTAATAACTTCACTGTCAATACTGTTAGTCCTCCCTGTACAAAAGAACAGTGGAGGGATGCTATTGAGATGGGTCTGCCAAACGAGCATCATCCAAGTGATCACTTCCCGTTGGTAGTTAACCTACAAATCTAGTACATTGATGTGTACTGTTTTAGAGAAAACAAATATGTGTTGATAGCTCATTTCAAACTTTTTTTTTTTTTTTTAACCCATTAAGGACGGGGGGTCCACTACAGTGGTTATTTTGAAATTTTATTTTCGCTAAGGGGAAAACCCGGCTAACGCTACCCAGGGGGGGTGTAATCGAGGCCGTTTCGCGACGAATCTTGGGTGGGATGGCGTGGTTCGCTGTGTTTTTATTCATGAAATTCAAAACTAATAATCGAAATTTTACCACCTAACAAGAAGTTTCGTGTGCCTGTTGAAATTGATACAAGTTCGGCGTCCAATGAAGGTCTGATGATGATGGATTCTGTATCGGAGTCGTCATCTGACAGCAACACAGCAAAGGTATCAAAGTGGGGGGGGCAAAACCAAGAGAATCTCCAGGAAAAAACGGAAAGGACCTACCCAGAGTGTGAGCGACTTTAATGAAATGAGCGAATTGTAGGCATCCAACTCATTTCACTGATCATGTGCTTAAGATGATATTTCGACACACTCTTACCTGCCCGATTGACAAAGAGACGTCCATGAAGTCACTAGAAGTTGGTGAACTGAAATGCTTTCTCCGTAATTTCCACACTGCTAACAAACACATTCCTGCTTCTTATGTTCATAGTCTTGTTAAACCCCATAATAATAAAGGGCATTGGGTGACGTTTGACAATTTCAATTCGTCATACGCATTTCTTGTTTTGATGTTGGCGAAAGGGTTCCACTGTGTTGGAACAGCCTGACGGAACAGAAAGGGAGTTCTGTTGATGTTACAAAACCGAAGGCTACCCCTGGACCGGGACGACTAAGCAAATCGGAAGTGAAAGAAAGACCGAAGGATCTTACTGCTTCTTACCTTCAGTCAAGCACGGCATCCACCATATAAAGTGGAGAGACTCAAAGGATGTGCATCTTTTCAGTACTCTTCCCTTACGTAAGCACTGTGTCGATGTATATCGCTGGATTAGGAAGAGAAATAAAAAAGAGAAAGTGCCGATCAAACTACCGTGCAAGTAGACAGGTACACCAAGACGATGGGAGGTGTTAACCTGATGGATAGCGTGAAGGGAAGGGCGAACAGAAACCTTCAAACTAAACGATGGCATCTAAAGGTTTTCGACTACTTGCTGAAAGTTTCAATGTTCAACACGTTTACCCTTCAAAAGAAATGCGGTAAGGATACTGGTACCTACATACGGTATGTAGAGGAGCTCGCTATGCAACACGTCAGTGACGGGACGTCGAGAGACAAGACAACCAATACTACATCTACTATTGACTCGGGTTCGCACTTTTCACACATGTTCAGCATCACTGAGCACTATTCATCAATATTTGGCGCTGCTAAACAATGTAAGTATCACAATACTCGAGTGAGGACTACTTATGGATGCCAGGGGTGTAAGGTTTTTATGTGTCCTGCACCCTGTTTTGGCAAATACCACTTAAATCTTACAAAGGGGAGAACATTTGCGTCCCATACCACCACCTCTGTGTCGGGAGGTGCTATCCGGGAAGAATGTACGAAGGGGAAGACCCCTGCACTCACAACAACATCAAAATTGAAGAGGCGCAGGGAGTCATAAGAACTGAGCTTATTTTTGTCTTTGGTGGTGTTTTCATTTGTTCTGTTCACCCTTTAGGTGGTGAATGTGTGTGTATTTTTAACGGGCAGGCAATGGCGGTTCACTTTGTCACATCACCTTTCCGAGCCCCCCTACCCCTTTTCCCCGTTAGCTCTTTTTTCAAAAAAAGTCAAAAAACCGGGTTTTACCCCCGTCCGTAATGGGTTAAAAAAAAAAATTAGTTTTTGATAAAAAGAGTTCAAGGATCACATTTGTAAGATTTCCAATAAGATGGAAACATTGATTGTTAATGTATTAAAAATGTTATGTCTATTGGGAAATAATTTTCTTATCGATAAGAAAAATATACATTGACCAGATTTTTTTCAAGTCTTCAGCAACGTCACTTCAATTCGACTATTTTCACTTATTTTGGTATTAAATTATCACCTTGAAAAGTTGACTTTATTGTATTGATAATTAAATCCTTAATTTTTGCTTTACAGGTTAACGCAATTAGAGAGCCAGTACTATGGTCTATACTGTATTCCTACTCAACAGGTTTACTTTCCCAAAAAAAAGTAATGTCTTCGGGTACTGCCGGGATAGCGTTCATCGCGACCGTTGGAGTGATGATCTATGAAATGAATACGATCATTGAAATGGCGAAGAAACACGAGCATCCTGATCCGGCTATGACTCTACCCCCACCAGTTAGAGAAGATGTACATAGAATCTATAATACGGTAAAGTTCTTACCTGGAGTTAGTCATTCGTTGAAACCTCACAAAACTATTCACAGTAGTTGATCTTGCCCTCTGTTGTTTGTTTTTTTTGCATTTACCCCCTTCTTTATCTCTCTATATTTTGCCTGTTATAATTGTACCTCTCACCTTACGCTGAGCTTGCTTTTTTTTTTTTTTTTTTTATTGTATCAACATTTTTTTTTTATCGCCTAGTCAAAGTTGTCATTTTTTTTTTTTTTTTTTTTTTTTACTTAATGTACTTGGATTTCAGAGATGGGTTTGTATTAACTGTTTTTGTTTTCTTCAAACAGGTAATATTCAAACATGGCTCAGCCACAACAACAACAACAACAGCAAAAAAAGAAGCTTCCAAATGATCAGATAGACGGAGAACTTTCTCAGTGGATACAAGCAGCAGGTAGTCACTTCACTAATGGCATGACAGTCGAAGAATTACATTCAATTATATCAGATAAGAATAGCAGTCTGTTTGAGAGTTTTGATAAATTTATAGAAGCTGCTGCCGAAGGATCAAAAGCAACAGAGAAGCGATATGATGACTGGAAATCACAAGGAGCACAGGCATTTAAACAAAAACAATACGAGAAGGCAGTTCTATGTTACACCAGAGCAACACACGACACGAAGGACTCAAAAAAGCTAGCAATTCTATACACCAATAGAGCGACTTGTTTACACAACATGGAGCTATACGAACATGCTGTTATCGATTCTAATAAAGCAGTTTCAGAAAACCCTTTTTATCAAAAGGCATACTACAGAAGAGGACATTCATTGGCGAAGTTAGATTGTGATGAGGAGCTTTGTAACTTGGACATTGTTTATTCAGAGAATGCTTCTTTAGAAGGAGTTGAGCACCCAAAAGGTGATGAAATTAATAAATTAATTGAAACGGTTGCTGACAAAGACAGAGGGGATCGAACTGAACCAAAACCGTCGGTAATTGAAGGAGATCAGTTGGACGTTATTCACATTCCAGGAATAGGTCGTCGTGTTTTAGCTAAGAAAGATATCAATGCTGGGTCTAAGCTGGTTGTTGAAGATGCAGCAGCTGCAATCATTAAAAGTGAACATGTATTTACTCATTGCGACTGGTGTCTTCATCACACTCCAAACTTGTATCCATCACACCATCACACTGTTCGCAGATCAAGAGGACTATACTGCTCAACTATTTGTGCTGATCATGCATGGAAAGCGTACGGAGAACTTGAATCAAAATCGCCTTTTTTCTTAGTTTGTCCACTTGATATCCTGTTAGCCTTCAGAGTCATATTGAGATATGTTTCTCCACCAGAAAAACATGAATCAACCACCAAAGCAATCAGCGGATGGTCTTGGAAAATGCCTTCACAATTTAAAGACTATTTAAAATCACTGGAAGGTCACACTCGTGAAACTGACAAGACTCTCTTACACATTGGAGGTAATGAGTCAGCAGCTACTGTCTTTGCGTATCATTGTGGTGCTGTTGGATTGCTTCATCAGAAGATATCCAACACATCTGAAGGAGGTTCAATGCCATTAAATGCATTGTGGGAGATGGCTGAAAGTGTTAAGAGAGCTATGCAACAAATCCTCACAAATGGTATTTCAATTTCAAAACTCCTCCGACTCAACAGCAAGGAACCCGGACTGCACAGCATCGAACAAAGAAAGGTCGCAACCGGAATATTTCCTATTACATCTCTTGTGAACCATTCGTGTGATCCGAACAGCGTCTTGAACTTTGTTGGTGGTCCACACAGTGCTTTCCGTCGACTCAATCTTCGTGCCACCAGATCCATCTTAAAAGGAACTGAAATTACAATCTGCTATGGACCACACAAAAATAAAATTCACTCTGTCAAGAATCGTCGTGAGGCGCTCCAAAATCAGTACAACTTCTTTTGTAACTGTGAGGCGTGCAAGACTGAAAAGGAGGAACCAGTATGTGCTTTACTTTATTACGAACTTGGAGATAGTTCTGATATTTCATTCAAAGAATTTAAGACAGAAGTCTTAAATCATTATTTTGTTTCACTTCAAAGGATGGCAGCTTAGTCTTGCATTTGGGTACCACATCTGAGAACACTTCTTCCTTCCATTATCTTTAACAGCTCTCCTTAGCCTTCGTTGTTTTAATTATCTGCGTTCTCTGAGGGAAGTCAGCCTTTGGTTGTTGTTAGTGGCAGTACAAGTCCTGAAATAGGAGTAGGAAGATTCCATGTATGGATGGTAATTAACCTGATCAGGGACCTGTTTATTGTAACAGTTATAACGGGTTGTTCTGTTGGTAGGTAATTCAGTCTTCAAGAAGGAAAAAAAATAAAAAATAAAAAAATAAATAAATAAAAACAGCTTACAGAAGAAAAAGAAGAACTCATGGTCAAAGCATCAACTTACTACCAAAAGGGGAGGAGGATGCTACGAGAAGGAAGGCACAGAGATGTATGTGATTAATTTATTTAGATACTTTTGCATAACACAATCAACTAAATAATAATAAAACACAATAAATCAGGCACTCCCAGCCCTGGAAGCCTCCCTTGATATTCTTCTAAAGGAAATATTTATCGGAAAACACAGAACTTCATTTGTTGTTGCAAAGACCCACGACTCCATCGCTGAATGTTATGCCTCAGTAGGTGAGTATGGTAAAGCATTAGTACACTGTAAGTCATCTGTCGAATCGACGATATACGTTCAGGGAGATTCTGAAATTGAAGTAGCACACGAACACTTAAAACTAGCTGGTCTTGCCGCTAAGTGTTCTGAGGCAGAATTAGCTGACAGTTCTCTTGAAACTGCAGCGAAAATATTTTCTAATTTTTATGGTGATGGTGAACAACCAGAGGTCGTGGAATGCAGAGAAGCCATCAGAATTCTACGTGAGAACAAATAGTTTGTTAAGGACTCCTGTGAGCCTTATCCTTAACACGGGGAAAAAAAGATTTCTTCTTTCCACAATTTTTGAGGTAACGAGATTGTAGTTTGCTACGCGCATCCTTTGGAAGTGTTCATAATTCTTAACTAGAATTTAAGTTTACTAAAAAAAAAAAAAAAAAAAAAAAAAAACCCTTCCTCATTAGCCGAAACTGTTTTAATTACCATCTCTGTCTTCAGCCCTCAATGATGGTTACTTCAGAAACAATAATATCACCACCGTAAAAAAAAAAAAAAAAAAAAAAAAAAAAAACGTTCGTTCTGATAAAAATATAAAATAAAAAACTTTTCTTCAACAGTTCTGACCATGTAGCTATCAATACACAAGATGCATCGAACAGTCGTGAGGCTGGGGATGAGAGCTTATCATTTTCCATTGAAAAAAGCAGAAATAAAACGAGAACGTGGCGGAGACGCATCAGCATTAGCAAAAAGTGCCGGAGATAGATGGTCATTGAAAATAAGCGTTACAAAGGTACTCAATAGCAGCGACTCAGAGATTGCCGATTGGCTTAAAACGATCTTTATGCCGGAACAGAAAGAGCATAAAAGATCAACCGTCAGATACCAAGAATTGGAAAAGTACATAGAAACCCTTCATTCTAGTAATTGTGATGTTGGTCCAAGAGTCTACGAAACTGGTATTCAATATCTTCACGGAAGAAAAATGAACAAACAGATGGACATCTTATACCAAAAGGCCTTAACCAGAAATATAGCTATAACCTCGTTGACGTTTGACATGATGTTGTGTGTGACGGCAAAGCGTATGGATAAAATTGGTTTCACGAATGTCATGAGAGAACGTTCAACTCGATACAAAATAGATAGCACAGTCTATGGACATATGATGTTGTTGGCGATAAATTGTGGAGAGCCGTTTGAAAATTGCCTTCAAATCTACAAAAAATCTCTAAAAATAGTTAAAATCCCGACCGACAGAATGATAACATTATTGCTATCAAGCTGCGACACAATGAATCAATGCTATGATATTTTAAAAATGAGTGAAACGCTTCCAAAAGGAGTTACCAAACACCACTATCACGCTGCCATAACTATCGTTCTCAATACTTCTTCACCGATACCCGAGGCTATGATTCTACTTGAAAGATTAAATAGCGTTGTGTACGGTGATGTAATTATGCTTACAAGTGCTATTAACATTATCATAGAACTCCATATACGTCACAAAACTTCAAAAATGATGAAAACATTTGAACTTTTTCAGGAGTACAATTGCGTTCCTAACAACTATTCTCATTGTCTGCTTCTCAAATGGAGTATTGATATTGCTAATGGGAATAAAGAGTCATCGTGTTATAAAACAGCACTAGACATGTACCGATTACATGTTGCCTCTGGTACTCACATAAGTATTAAATCAAGCTTTGTTACACTTGCTATTTCTGTTAAGGATGTGAAATCAATTGCAATAGCATTGTCGACGGGTAGTCATTTAATTCATAGTGACATCCTTCATAAAGCTTGTCAATTGTTAGTTGATACTAACACATCAATTCCAGTAGATGTATTTCGAAATACGGTTACAATGTTTGAACGTAAAAAGATACGAGGAACCGTTTTAACTTGATACTATTATTTGTTATTCCATAGAGTTGGTTATCATGTTTTTTTCTCAGGTAGTTTAGTACAGCAAAGATGTCGAAAGACCAACGAGAGATAGACCCTCATGTGTTAAAAAGATATCAGATTATCCAGATGCTGGGTAAGGGAGCCTACGGTATTGTTTGGTTAGCGATGGATACCAAAAAGAAAGAACGAGTAGCTCTAAAGAAGATCTTTGACGCGTTTCAAAATGCAACAGATGCCCAAAGGTATGTACAAAAACATAATTAAAACCCAAATCATTGCAATAAAAAAAAAAAATCACCAAACCCAAAAAAAAACAAAAAAAAAACAGAACCTTCCGTGAGATTATGTTTTTGCAGTCTGTGAAACACGATAACATTATCACGATGAAAAACGTCCACAAAGCAGATAACGATAAAGACATCTATCTGACTTTTGAATATATGGAAACAGATTTACACGCAGTTATAAGAGCTGGGATTCTAGAGGATATTCACAAGTCTTACATTGTATATCAATTATTGAAGACTTTGAAATATCTTCACAGGTTTGTATTTTTTTTTGTAAAATAGGTGAGTTGTTTGATTTAAAAAAGAAAATATGACAACAAAAACAAAAAAACAACAGCGGTGAGCTTCTTCACAGAGACATTAAGCCGGCTAACCTGCTTCTCAACGCCGAATGCCACGTTAAGGTAGCTGACTTTGGTCTTGCCAGATCTATAGCAAATCTTGACAAAGACCAGGCTGCAAAGCCGGTACTAACTGACTACATCGCAACAAGGTATGCTACTTTTTATTATGATACATCAATAGCTATAAAATAAAATAAACACAAAAAAACAGATGGTACCGTGCGCCTGAAATCTTGTTGGGATCGACAAAATACACCAAAGGAGTAGATATGTGGAGCATTGGTTGTATCCTTGGGGAATTATTAGCAGGGAAACCAATGTTTCCGGGGACATCAACGATGAATCAGTTAGAGAGAATTATTGCGGTGACTGGAGTACCAAGTAAGGCTGACATTGCGTCGATTAACTCGCCATTTGCCGAGACTATGATTGATAATTTACCTCCTGTTCCAAACCGACAATTGAATGAGATTTATCCGCGTGCATCCCCAGAGGCGATTGATATGATGAGAAAGCTTCTGTACTTTAATCCTTCTCGCAGACTGAATGCTGAAGAAGCGCTTAAGCATCCATTTGTGTCAATGTTTCACGATCCTAACTCAGAGCCAACCTGCGCTGGTCCGATCACGATTGCCTTTGATGACTACACAAAATACAGCATTCACGAGTACAGAGACAAGTTATATTACGAAGTTTCGAAGAGAAAGCGTGAGCTTAAGAGGGATAAGTATGTAACATGCGTCTTTTTAAAAAAAAAAAAATCTTTTTTTATTGACCCGTCAAAAATAAATACCAACAGGGATGCTTCCCGTGCTCATCGTAGGGAATCTCGTGAGGGCCGTCATGGAGCTGAACGGGGCGAACGTCGTTCTAGCAAGGAGCACAGGCGTTAGATGTGCTATAGTTTTTTGGAATAATTATCTATATTAGTAAGGTCACCTCTTGCTTTTAGGTGATCTCACTAAATGTTACAATGACGATTTTTCTTGCTGCTACCTTTTTCTTAAAGCAAGAATTTCCCCGTTCCCTTTCCATCCCCTTTCCCCCGTGTCTCACTCACTCTATGTCGGAACAAAAAAAAAAAAAAAACCAAAAAAAAAAAAAAAAAAAAAGACCCCTGCTGACCCCAGAATGCTTATTTTCACATAATTTCTTGGTAAATTAGATCAGAACGAATATTGCAAAAATCCCCCGAGCACAGAAACAGAAACAAAAAAAAAGGCAGAACGAAGATGCACTGGTTTTCTTTACTGGAATACACACAAAACTTATGAAGCAGAAGCGAGCCTGCGCAGTTACAACAATTTGGAGAATAAGAGAATTCTCTCGCGCAATGTTTACGATGCACAAGCGTAAATTGAGGGCACTATTCGTAGCATTTTTCGTTAAAAAACGTTTTATTTTATTTTATTTTTGCGTTGTCAATTTTTTTTTTTTTTTTTTTTTGTTGTTCGGTTTTTCAGATATGAGGTCCCTGTTGTGCCAAATGCGCTATTTTTCGTTAGCTAATTTGTTTGTGGCGTTTTTTTTTTAGATACTAAAAAAACAAAGAATTAAGAAAAAAAAAAAAAAAAATTGAGTGCTACTAAAAAAAAAAAGGAAAAAATTGCCGAAGAATCCGCCTGTCCTGTACACATCTCCCTCGTATCTTTTGAAAAAAAAAAAAAAACAAGCCAGGATCGGGAATAATATTCCTCCAGCTGTTCTGCTTGAGCATCTGTTTTGAGTCATTGATGAGCAACAATAACAAAAAAAAAGAAAGTTTTATTAAAAAACAATGAGAGTGACATTCCGTACAATTTTTTTTTTCCTTTTTCCTTTTTTTTTTTTTTTTTTTTTGCTCTTCGATGCATTGTAATTTTTTGTAAAAGAAATCTTGTATATTTAAAAAAAAAACACAATTACAAGATTCTGACATTGCAAGCTCGCACCTGGCTACACCCACTGCCGTATTTATTGTTTATCGGGTGGCCTAAGAAAGAAACGTTCCGTCTTGGCTCTCGTGGTGTGTATCCCAGGAATATAGAGGGGAAAAAAAAAAAAAAAAAAAAAAAAGGAGGGGGGAAAGAAAAAAAGATGAACTCGTGGCAGCCTATAAGGCCCAGTAGTTGACTTCGGCTTGTTTTTTTTTAAAAAAAAAAACACCCCATAAAGAAATTATTCGTGACGTGTACGCAATCACATCTGAAAAGGTATGCTGCGTGTTTATTTTTTACCATCGTTGATTCGGTTTGAGAAATCATTTAGTTGCGGTTAATTTTTTTTTTCTTTTTTCTTTTTTTTCTTTTTTTTCTTTTTCCCTTAATTTTTTTTTTGATTTTTTTTTTTAATAAAAGTCACGCAAAAAGAAAAAAAAAAAAAAAATTTTTAGGAAACGAAAAAACAAAAAAAAAGGAACAAAAAAAAAAAAAAAAAAACAGAGTGACTTATTATGCAGTAGAATAGAAACAGAAACGAGAGTGTGCGAACGAAGTTGGGCGGCTTAGTTCCCTCACCCCGCAACCCATTCCAAATTCTCCCCACCCATCCATGTTTCCTTTTCCCGTTCCACCCATATAATTATGGCCAGCAATATGAATGTTCTTAACAGTGTTTAAACAGAATAGCTGCTTTTGCTTTTTATTAGAATTCTCTTTTCTTTCGTCAGCCTGTGTCAAACAACATAAACCCGACTATATTTAGTACATTCATATACAAATACAAAAAAATTAATTTTTTCAAATTCTCCTTATCAGAAAACGTCACATGACGTGGAACCTCCGAGGTCTCTCCCGAACTGATGTACCTCGGGTAGTTAGATACTCAGAGCCAGTAATAGCATGGCTGAAAGTGACACTAACTGTAGCAACTATTGTCTTTGTGGTTGGTAAAGTAATTATAGTCGACCGAGGACATTTAAGCGCAGATGTTCCTGTAGGGTTGACTATAATTGATCTTAGGGTGCCTGGAAGAACAATAGACTCACATCAATTTGCTTATTGTCAAAATAAAATAACAAACGAAGAAATCTGTGAAGTGTGGGATGAAGTAGAACACGACAACAACAACAGGGTGGCTGGTAATAATATGATCTCTATCACTACTTCATACACGATATCACAACAAGAAAGGATTTGTGATGTATGTAAATGGAGAACAACTAGTGAAGTGATGAAGAGAGTCGCTGGAGCGGAGAAGTTTAATCTCGAAGTAGAACATATTTATCAATCTCCGAAGTTTTATCAAGAATGGGTTGATGACCATCCTTTTGACTCTCACCAGTTCAATCCCTGGTGGGGATCA
This sequence comes from Flectonema sp. DT1601, assembly GCA_964019425.1. Lineage (NCBI taxonomy): Eukaryota > Euglenozoa > Diplonemea > Diplonemida > Diplonemidae > Flectonema > Flectonema sp. DT1601. The sequence continues at coordinate 395,460 of OZ025823.1, read as the reverse complement.
CACGCCTCATTACCTGGCTACATAGTAGACCCGACTAATGTTGTACAGCAGAGATTTACAACTGGTGAACCAGATTACTTCTCAGTTGAAACTTTATTGCAATCAGCTGGTGTCAATCTGCAGGAACCGTTCCTTGCAGCAAATCGATCAGTTAAAACTTTGAGAGATAAGGGAGTTGTTCTTTTTGTTACTTTGGCATATCATAATCGACCCTTAGCACATGCGACTCAGTCTGACTATGAATGGTTTACTTTGAGTTCATTGTTTCCATCTGTTGATGAGATTTATTACACATATCGGACTGCAAAGCTTCCAGGAGCTACTTATAGTAAGTCTCGTATTCTAAGCTCTAACTCAACACACAGAGCTGTTAGAACTGATGCTGCTATTCACGTTTCATTTGTTCACACTGGAGACTTGCTCTCTCTCAGTACCTCGTTGCTTATTGTTACTCTCACAGCTGCTATTACTCTGTTGCAGTTTAGTGATCAAATTGTTACTGCAGTTGCTTCTTCATATCTGGCAGCGAAGTGGGGTATCGATGTCATTGTTTGGATGCCTCCTAACAAGAATGCCAAGTAGATGAACCGTACAGATTCATGGTTTTTCAATACATATCGGCGATAGATGGGCAGGAGTGTAGTTTTGGATGAGTTCTTTTATTATTTCGAATTCATCCCCTTCTCAGCAAACAATACCCCACCTATAACATGGATGAACAAAGTAAAGACTTACAGTTGGGCAGTAGTCAGGATACTCCCTTTGTTCCAAGATTGATAAATATCAAAGTGACCTCACAGTGATGGGAATCTAATGCAAGCGCTGGACAGGCTGATTGCACTGAGCCCGATCTCAATTCAACAGTATTATCAACCGCGCAATAGCAAAGTAAGAATCACATTTAACCAGCACATCTACACTATTCTGAAATGTGTTTACTGTGCCTTGGTGTGATCCTACATACTCTTTCATCGAATAACACACACAACCTGTTTTCGTAGTGACGGCTCCCAAGGACCTGCAGCTGTTGTTGTGCTGCAGAGGTCTCTCTCTGTTGTCAAAGATCATAATATTATTTGATTCTCGTCTGGTCGAGTTTGCGAGAAACTGCTGTTCACGTGTAGAACGGAGTGCAATTCTGCTGGGTTGAGTTGAAAGTATTCTCTCCAGCGGGAAACACTTCGGAGATCATTCCTGAATATATGGAAAGAAGAAAAAACAAACAAAGAGCAACTTTTATTAACCCTTCTCATCGGGAAGACATCTCTGAGAGGCGTTGGAGGGTTGCGAGAGTCATGAAAACCAATCTCTGCTTTGTTTTGAGGGGGAGGAACTCCTCAGCCCTGACTGTTGCCACTTCAGTGCAGTAGTCAGGATACTCCCTTTGTTCCAAGATTCCAATCACTTGTTTTAATCGTCCTGTTGCTATGATGATAGAATTATACCAGGGCACTGGACTCCGAATCCCGAAAAGGGTGTTGCGGATACTTTCGTAATTCTACACAGCGTTGACATTCTCTGAGCTCTCTGTTATTCCCAACTTCATTGTAGTCGTTTGTATGCTTTCTGTCGCCATCTGCCTGCGTGTCGTACAGTCACTCACTTGCTTTTGTGATAGCAATCTGTAATGTAAGCGAAAAGAGCAACTTTTAATTAACCCTTCTCGTCGGGAAGACATCTCTGAGAGGCGTTGGAGGGTTGCGAGAGTCATGAAAACCAATCTCTGCCTTGTTTTGAGAGAAGAGGAACTCCTCAGCCCTGGCTGTTGCCACTTCAGTGCAGTAGTCAGGATACTCCCTTTGTTCCAAGATTCCAATCACTTGTTTTGTCCTTTATTCTATACTAATGCCTCCTTCAACAGTAAATGGACTTACTTGGCAGGATGTGGTGGACTACTAATTTCATAACGCATCGTAAGGAGGTCCTAGATACCTGTGGTTTAGTTCTTGTATATTATAATTAATGTAAGGGGACGATGTCTCGCGTAACTTGTGTGATGTCATAAACTGAGGTGTAAAAGTTTGACGAATCTCATGATTGAATAAACGCGCTGGACAGGCTGATTGCACTGAGCCTGATCTCAATTCAACAGTATTATCAACCGCGCAATAGCAAAGTAAGAATCACATTTAACCAGCACATCTACACTATTCTGAAATGTGTTTACTGTGCCTTGGTGTGATCCTACATACTCTTTCATCGAATAACACACACAACCTGTTTTCGTAGTGACGGCTCCCAAGGACCTGCAGCTGTTGTTGTGCTGCAGAGGTCTCTCTCTGTTGTCAAAGATCATAATATTATTTGATTCTCGTCTGGTCGAGTTTGCGAGAAACTGCTGTTCACGTGTAGAACGGAGTGCAATTCTGCTGGGTTGAGTTGAAAGTATTCTCTCCAGCGGGAAACACTTCGGAGATCATTCCTGAATATATGGAAAGAAGAAAAAACAAACAAAGAGCAACTTTTAATTAACCCTTCTCGTCGGGAAGGAGTCTTCTAAAAACAAACACCTGAAACCGATCGCCTGTCACATGACTGCATCTACGCACAAATCGCGGATCAAAAGTGACATGAAGAAGGACATTCTTGAACTTGTCAGGAAGAGTGGCTTTCCTCAGTACCTAAAATACACTGGGGGGAAAATAGTGAAGTATCCTTCTGGGATGCCCAGACTTGACGAAGAAAGAATTGCCACTTTCAGATCCGGTTTTCACCCGCTGCTAAGCGATTGGCGCAAGCAAATCAAATGTCCTTTCTGTAATGAAAGCCCTACGCAAGGGTTCGACCTTTTATGTGTATTGGTCACCGACAGCCCTTCGGACAGATTGTTCTCTAAATCCTAAAACGGACTGATGATCGCTCGATTCTCCCAGTCCCTTTTACCTTGACTTCGTGAACTAACTGTTGTATGGTATCAACTTAATACAATTATACTGTTACGGTTGGAGTGAACCATTCTTGCTCGTGTAAACCAACCAAGTAACCATAACTTACAGTCGAGTTAGTAAGCTCGCATCTGGTGACACTGGTAGGAACTGGGAATATCAATATGCAGCAGAGGACATGAAAAAACTTAAGGATTGTTTCGAAAGATTCATAGCGCTGCCATGGCAAAACAGCTGATCTCTCTTCTAACCGTGGTGGGATGGGCACTGGAAAGAGCCGCACTCTAACGGAGTTACCCCGGTTGCTCAAGGAGTTTTTCCCGGAGTACTTCGAAGAGCACCAAAGGCTGCATTAATAGGGGATGAGAATGGGAACTGGAGTATCAATACAATCAGCTGTTCGAAGGAATTGACCACGGACATGTGTGTTGTCAACGGGAAGGGTGCTCAGTCAGCTGATGTATTCTACAGGCTTGGCGAAGATCAAACATTGAGCGTGTCATGCAAACTCCAGGAAAGTGTTGGGCCTGTCAAACCCTTTCTAAAGCGGAGCTCAAAAAGAACACACTTGGAACAATATTTTTCTTTTGTCCCCCAGCGAACCTGTTAGGCACATGTTTATTTATGTTTTTTATCTTTTTAATAATGTAGGAAAATCCATTAGAAAATGACTTTATGACTATGTGGGTCTAGTGGTCGGCTGGGGTTTGCTAGGTGTACATAAGTTCCTATTCTTCACAAGCTGTGTGTAACCATGTGCATGTATAGACTGATGCTAACTCCCTACTCTTACACGTAACCCACCACACCTCTATCCCCCTACAGGCCAGCAACAGAAAAGATCCCATTGTGACTGCCAGGAGGAAAGATATTTTAGTAAACTGGTGTATAGGTCGGCCGCAGGGCCAGACAGTCAACCAATAAGTGTTTATGTTTAGTGTTTATTTGATGTTTTTGTTGTTTTTTTAAAAAGAAAATCAAAACAAAACCTGTTTTTACTTTATTTTTATCACAATTAGATTGTAACTGAGTAGAACACTATGCCGTTACATGCTGAAAGGCGTCGACCCCCTCTTCGCCAAAAGCGACCAAACAAAGCATCAAGAGGGACTGGGGGGAACCTTATGCTATGCTTAGTGGCTTTCATGTCGATTGTTTTGATATATTGGAATGCACCTAAAGGATCTGACGAAAGAAGCAATAGCAATGGTTCTTGGAGTACGAAGAAGGGTGATGAATGGAAAACTGATGTACTGGTAGTGGTCTCGTCAGAACAAGAATATGATTTTGAATTATTACGTAACAGTGGATTCAACACCTGGAGAGCTAATCGAGTTTGGAGAGGCGGAGAATGCCTCTCTGAAGAGGTTTGCTCAAATGGAGTCTTTGACTACCTTCAGTACTTGATGAATGATATTAGACCTACAGCGGAGATGATCGTATTTTTATCGGGAAATATTAATAATGTGACAATTGAAAGAATGACATCAGCTATTGAACGAAGTAGAAAAAGCCAACAATACGAGACGATAGAAACACTTTGGATTCCACAGGTGTTTAAAAAGATAACAACAACCATCCCTCAACGTTACAACGATTTTATGGCACCTCAGTCAATATCATATTGTCTCTGGCATTGCCGACACCCTAGAAAAATGGACGTTGACTTGCCCGTTATTGATACTAGTCTGTCGGCATCGTTTGTTGTTCCATCAAATATATTTAGTCGATATGAAGTATTACAAAATTTAATTCGTATAAAAAAATTAAATCGAGGAAGCACTGTTGAAGTTGGTTATTTAAGGTGGTCTTGGAGATTTTTTTTTAATGGAAACCAAATTGCTGATCCTTTTCCGAATGACTATTACGATGAAGAAAAGCTAAGGAACGATGTAATTTCTGTACTAAATGAATACATTGATCCAGAATACTTTATTATTTATACTGCTGTATTGCCGAATAATAATTTTGCCCAATCAATGCCAGCGATAGCGACAGGTAGAATCGGACGATGGCCAACCATGGCAGCAGTTCTCTCGGTGATGGCGAAGCTACTAAAAGATGAAAAATACAGCAGCTTGATTGCTGTAGTTATAATGACTAGGAATGAAGTAAATAATATAGATCTAACACAGCATATGCAAGAAGCGATAGACTGTTCTACTAGTCATAATAGGCTAACACCAATTTCAAGGACGTGGTCGTTTTCTGAATGGGCTTCAAAAATCAGTTCTCCGTTAGATGCAGAGCGATGGAATCTCGTCCTAGACGATTTCTATGAACTTCATGGCAAGACTATGGGTTATATCGGGGGATCAGTAATACCTACAAGACTACTGTCACAGAAAGTATCTGTCTTAGAAAGATTTACCGAAGCAGTGCAGCTTTATGGTGGCCAGTTCGAATCCAGCACTCTACACATCGTATTCGATGAGTCTCCCGATATCGAGTTAAAGAGTACATGTGGACACTCTTTCACTACTATCGGTAATACGATCTTACAAACTCTCGCTGATGTTCCGACACTACCTTGGAATAGACGATTGAAGGATGAAAAAATTGATGAAATGAAATGGATTTTCGAGAGCGGAATTTACGAACTATCAGACAATGGAAAATTATACAACATCACAAGCAACTCATTCGGTATGTGGACGGTTGGAAATTCCAATAAAGATTCACTTGTTGTAGTAAACAGAGGACCACCCAATGATATATCCGGCATCAGAGCACTCTTATTAAAGGGATATAATATTTGGATGACTCGCCACCCGCAGAGGTTTTCTTCCATAGATACCCCTCACGGCCATTTAATATATTTGTCCGATCCCGAAAGACCAATTTCTGATTATGTTGCTTTTATTCAAGGCGGGTTGGATAATGTTTTCTACCAACCACTGCAGGATGATTCTATTGAGTCTTCTGTAACAGACGCAATCAACTGTATTAAAGTAACTCAGAGGTACACTCCGTTAGCTAGACTTTGGTTTCCAATTGTGTGGAGTACTTTAACAAAGAAAACTGCTGCTGTTTGGAATGAAATTGTGTCTCATAAAAATGACATAAACCTCAACATTAGACCAATGCAGTTACACGAACCTGTTCTTTCTTACGATTCTGGTGGTCAGTTTGTTGTTACACGTGAGATGATTTTAGAAAGAGGAAGACAAAATCTATGGATACGACTACTCAGAGATGTCGTTGATGAGCACCGAAAATTACTTTTCCCATATGTCTGGCATTTTATTTTTGGTGAAAATCAAACTGTTACTCCTAGCAACGAATGCTCTGCGTACCTGTCAAATACTCAACCTTCACCAGATTTAAAATCTGAATGTGCCCCACTGACTGGAAATATTCGACACAACTCCTTCGGCTGTTGGACAGAAAATAACGATGCCGGCTGGAAGAAAGACATCCTTATTGTGTTAACTGGTGATGCTAATTACAGACAAGCTGGTGCAGTTCAATTTCAAAAACATAGGTACAATACTTGGGTACCAATAACATATGGAAACTGCAGCAAGTTTGGATCAAGTACTTACGGTTTCTCCTGTAGAGAAGGTTACAGCATCATATCTTACTTAGCCGACCCTCATCGTCCTGAAGCTGATTATGTTATATTTTGTCATAGTCATGTTGTTTCGTGGCATCAAAAAGGAACGATATTTGAATCAATACAACAGGCATTACCAATAGCAAGAAAAGCAAGACGCAGCGTATCCCTCAACAACAAATATTTTCCTGAAGAGTGGAATATTCGAACCAACACGGTTGCCGCAGAGTACAACGCTGCTGTCATCGGTACTGGATCTCGTTTAATGAATCAAAGTATTCCATTGTTATCTCAATGCTGTACACAGGCTGTAGTACCTATTGAGAGGCTTCATCGAAATATGAATTTCAAAGGCGCTGCCAAACTACTGGAACTGATGCAAAGAAACTTAACATACAGCGGGTGGTGGTTCGAATATGTTTTCCACTTCGTAATTGGAGAAGATGAGAACAATGAAATGTATCGAAACCACGGTGAGTATCTGCTGCCTGTGGCGCCAACAAGTTTTATTGCTGAAAGTGAATTTACTCACCTTGAAGCTGACTGCATCACACCATCCCAATTTGGTGTCTTGCTGAAAAATAGTAAAGCATCAGTTGGGAAAACATTGCCACTTGTTGTAGTCGGTGATGCTTATCAAAGAAGTGATATGTTAGATAGTTTTGTGAATGGTTTTTTGCTATCAGGACATGGCGTTTACCTATCAAGGGAACCTTGTCCAATTCATGCGGGTGATGTTTGTGCATCCAGTTGGGGATACGTCAGCTTCTTAGCAGGTAGGGACAGACCTCCTTCAGATGGATATATCTTGTTTATAAATAGTAATATTAATTACGATCAAAGTATTGATAAGCGGATTACTAAGGCACTCAACTTGTTTTCTGTTATTGAAAAAACTGATTGCAATGTAACAGCAATTCCATTATTCCCTGAGAAATTTGTCACTGTCGCAGCAGGCAGTTCTATGGCTTCTGAGATAGCTTCTGCCTGGAATAAAAATTTTGGAGACTTACAGGCAAAAATGTCTGCACAAAGACCATTCGCAATCTACCCTTCGCAATTTCTCACAACTTCATCAACGTTAAATACATACCATGAGGCTTACACGGTCTCGATTAGAATTTGGAGAGAACTTCATAATCCGTTCTCAACGATGTCGGATAGCTTACAGTACTTGTGGTTGTTTCTTTTTATTAGAAGGCAACAAATGGGATTACCAATGGATTCTAATCTCACATGGCCACATAGAGACTGGGTTAAATTACTTATGAATGAGGGGTGTCTTAATTCATATAGGCTTTTTGAGTAATAGACTGATCATAGTTGTGCTTGGATCCCCAAATGCATAAATTTCCTTGCGCGTTTTATCTGCTTATTCAATGCGGGCTAAGACGACTGAGAGGAGGATTCTTCTTTTAATCGGAGGAGGTATTTATTTATTTTTATTAAAAAAAAAAAAGGATTTTTTTTTATATCTGAAAACCTATTATTGTTTGACTTATGCCAAAATTTCAGTATTACATTTTTACAACCTGCTGGTCGCTCACAAAAAACTGACCACGACAAAAAAAAAAAAAAAAAGTGAGTAAAAAACATTAAAACGTAAAGCTATTTTTATTTTGTTAAAGGGAATGGTGTGAAGAAAAATTATTTAAATTTTTTCGTGAGGTCCAAACTACTATTTGTTTCAATTGAGTTGATTAATAATAATCCAAAGCTCATGAAACAGTTCTTAAGTAAATTTCATATGAGTCGGTCCCTCTCTTGTGTTAGGTTTTCAAGACGCGTATGTTCACGTGGCCTATTGGTTTATTTATTTGCAGTCATTTACTACGTTGCCGCTGACAGTCAAAAAGGTTGTCCAGAGTGATTGTTGTTCCTATTGATATTGTAGCAATTTGCCCTAATTTTTTATTTTTTTAATACATAGTTTCAGTGCACCCTAATTTTCTGACCAAGCTATTTTGTGGGCACCTAACGCCTATCGCTCATCCCCACCCATCCCCACAGAAACACTATTCAAAACGTCAAATCCGTTGCTGGGGCAGCCCACCACCAGTTTCAATTTTTGACTTTTTCTAATTATAAAGGTCACTTTTGCATTATGTGTATTCCTGCGTGGTTGCTATGTGCTTTGTATAAAATCTACTCTTTGAAGGTATTCGAAGATGATGCGGAATGGGGTAGAAATGTGTGAATTTTACTTTTTTTTCCCTCTCATGCCTTTTTTTTTTTTTCCGTAAGTTGCAGCTTCCTAATTTTCGCTCTTCAAAACACGTTTTAGTTTTCGTTTTTTCTTTATCCACTCGAAGTCAGAATTAAACCGATGTTATTATATAAGTGTGATATAATGTTGTAGAATTGGGGATAAGACACCCTGTTGTGTCTTGTCTAACAGTACTCGATGGTAATGTCGGGCTCGCTAACTAACTAACTACTGATGATTATTTATACTAACTTATTCTGAAAGTTCGAGTGGCGATAATTTTTCACTGCTACTCTATTCTTTTTTACAATTTATTTACTTTGATCTTTCCCGTTTTTTTTTTTTTTTTCTCTCTTTTTTTTTTTTTTTTTTTGAATTCTTTTTTTTTTCTCTTATAGACTCTTATTAGAGAGAGCACATTATTGTGTTTCCACCCGTTATCTGTTTGTTTCTGTTACCGACGTTAGTGTGTGTTGGTTAATATTTATGGGCAGTTAATTGTTTTTGTCACCTGTCTTATTTATGGAGATAAACCGTTTTTGTTGTATTTCAAATTTGTCCTTCCTACATATGTTATTATTTTGTGTTGAATGTCGAAAAAAAAAAAAAAAATGTAAAATTGATGCAAGAAGCTTGCTCAATTTCTTTTTTTGAACTTTTTTATATGTATTTTCCCTAACAAGTATAGTAGGAAAGGTTAAAAGAAATGAAGGTAAATGTGTGCTTACCTTAATTTCTTTTTTTTTTTTTTTGTATATACCGTAATTATAAATATCATGGTGTATAAAAAGTCTCCAAATCTCCAAAAAATGGCCAAATCCACCATCTTTATTATATCCAAAGTTGTTATACTCCAAATTTTTTATACACCGTGATATTTATAATTACAGTATTATATTTTTCCCTCTCATCATCTTTTGTGGTAAACTACTAGAACTTATTTATTGCAAAAATTCGAAATATTATTAAAAATACGAAAAAAAAAGGAGGAAAAAAAAAAAAAAAAAAAAAAAGAACGAAAAAATATTCATTGACAGTATTATAGTTTTTCCACCAGGTGGGCTGATCTTTTCGAGATACGCGTATATCATCGATCGAGTTTAAATATCTATTCACCAATTGCCATTTACAATAAACCTTTTTAAATAGAAATAATTAAAATATGAGGTCACATGATGATGAAACAAAAAGAGAAGCAAGACAGCTAATTCAACAAACCGCCGAACTCATCTGCAAATTCGACACAGACTTAATCGTTACAAGGAAGAATGCTACAGCACGGAAAAAATGTCAAATGCGGGCGAATTCATTCATGTTAACTCCAATACATAGCTGTGGTAGTGGGAGGAAGGTTAACTGTTTAGCGTGTAACAATGCGGTACGTAAAAAAGTCCCTGCGATGAAGAAAAAACGAAAACCGGTTCTAAATATTGCACTAAAACCAGTAATGAAGACAAAAGAAACGCAAACAGAAGTGAGAGAACAACAACAACCACAACTTCATCAACAACAACTGCATCTGCAATATCAGCAACAGCAGCCTCCACATCCGCATCTGCAATATCAACAGCCGCAGCCACATCCGCGTCCACAATATCAGCAACAGGCACAGCCGCATCTGCAATATCAGCAACAGGCACAGCCACATCCGCATCCGCAATATCAGCAACAGCCACATCCGCATCCGCAATATCAAAAACAGTCACAACCGCATATGCAATACCAGCAACATCCGCAACCACATACGCGTCCGCAATATCAGCAACAGCCACAACCGCATTTGCAATATCAACAGCCACTTCCGCATCCGCATCCGCAATATCAAAAACAGCCACAAACACATCTGCAATACCAGCAACAGCCGCAGCCACTTCCGCATCCGCATCCGCAATATCAACAGCAGCCGCAACTACAGCCAAAACCACAACTTCAACAACAACAGCCACAACCACAGCCACAAAAACAACAACAATCTCAACAACAGCAACAACAACAACAACAACAACAACAAAAGCAAGCTCAGCAACAACAACAACAGCCACAGCAGCAACAACAACCACCAACACCACCACTACCGCAACCACAACCACAACAACAAGTACAAGCACAACCGCAGCAACAAGTACAACAGCAACAGCAACAACAAAAGCAACAACCACCACAGCCAGAACAACCTCAGCAACAACAGCCACAACCACCACGAAAACAACAACAACAACAAAAACCACAACCACAAGGAACACAACAACCTCAGCAACAGCAGGCGGAACAGCAACAGCCACCACCGCAACAACAGCAACAGCAAGCACAACCAAAACCAACACAACAACAGCAGCCACAACAACCACAGCCACAACCACAACCACAGCCACAACCGCAGCCACAAAAACAACCTCAACAGCCGCAACAACAACCTCAACAGCCACAACAACAGCCTCAACACCAATCACAACAGCCGCAACCTCAGCCACAACAACCACAACAACCACAACAACTACCGCAGCCACAACCACAACAATCACAACTGCAACCGCAACCACCACAACAACCACAACAACCACAACCACAAGAAACACAACAACAACCACAGCCACAACCACAGCAACAACAAGAATACGGCGCCAACACCAATGGAGAACACAATGTTGCAATGCCAGATGGTACAGAAACGTGGGGATGGGGATTTCAGCCATCGTATGTTGCTTGGGGTTACAATCAGAATTCTTCAAATAATTCACATCCTCCAAATAGCGAACCGGGCTCTGATCAATCTGATCGAATCTCTTTATGGCTTCAAGGACAACAACGACCACAACGAATCGAATAGTTTGTGTTCCTTATACACATTAACGTAAAGTAATAGCATTAAAGGGATTGTAGAATCGGTGTCTTTGTGTGATTTCTGGAGTCGGAAAGTGTGATTTTAGTTCTGTTATATGTGTGAATTTGTTATTCATTCAATGTTGCTGTATTTGTATATCGCTGTTGATTTCAGTGCTTCTCGTGATTCTCCTGTTTTTTTGTAAATAAAGAACAAAACACCGACTTCATTATTTTTGTTACCTTAGCTTGCAGAAAAATGAAGTATTGTATTGTAACGTTGTCTGACAGAATGTGCGGCGCTTTGTCTCATTATTCTCCGTCAGCACTGAAATTTGTACAAATATATCTTCATTTTTATATTATTATTTTTTTTATTCATTTTTTTTTTATTTTTTTCTATTTGTATTTTTATATCCAGAAATTTGTATTTAAGTCGCTCATGACTCAGCGATTGTTTTTTTTTGTGGAGGGGGAAAAAAAAAGAAATTTTTATAAAATAACAGAAAATATTACTGTACTCTGTCGTGGAGAGAAACAAGAAAAAAATGTACTTTTAAAAAAAAAGAAAAAAAAAAAAAGGGTTTCTTCCTCAACGCCCTTCCCTCGTTCCCAAAATATAAAAATTGTATTTCCTTGCCTTGGATATTGATTCCAATTATATATTAATTAAATTTGATTTGGTAGAAATATTTGTTTATCAAGTTGTGTTTATATTGTTGTTTATTTTATACAGCTAACTGAGGTCGGAGAGTTACCTGGAGGGAGGTTTATACTAATTTTCAATTGTGTAATTAGAATGTGGTGGATTTCTTATGTATCTGAAACAACATTTAGGGGGAGGGGGAAAACGTGAGTGAGGATTTGAAAAAAAAAAAAAAAATAAATAAAAACCATGTCTCTGTACACCTCAACCTCATCTAGCATCCTCTCCAGAAGGAAAAATTACTTTACAGCACCTGATGGGTTTGGTGATTATTTTCCAAAATCTGAAACTACAACAAGCGGTGATACTGGTTCATATTGGCCAACAGAGAGCGGAAGATCAAATCGTGGTAAGAGAGCATTCGCCTCGAATAAACATGGAGAAGAATGGCAAGCAATTTACTGGGCAGAGTACGATAAGACAATGAATAATACTCTTGATAAGAAGATGCCTAAAATAGAAGAAGATCAGTACTCTATTCCTAATCATACCAATCCTTGGGATTACTCTCGACCAGATCGAAGCTTTGTTCGTAAACTTCGTAGAGAAGGCAGAGAACGTGCTCAGAGAAATCCTGTTGCTTTTCCTCAAAACAGTGCTCCAGTTGCTCAGTTTGAGTCTCATTTGATGTCGAGTTTACAGAATGAGAGTCAGCGTTATGATTTACTTTAATTTATCGATTTGTTTTATTGTATTGTACATTTATTACTATTGAATTGCGTGTCTGACACAACTCTTTCTAACTCAATTCAGCAGGACCCCCCATTCTCACTCTCTTTAATGATCTTAAATCTCGAAAACTAATAATATTTTGTTTGACTTCCTTATCCTACTTACCAACACTCCCAGTCCCCAAATATGAGAATAATAAAATGATTTTATTTACGTGTGGCTTGTTAGCAACAATAAATATTGTTTTTGGATTGTCACCAGCTGAATGTGATCCGAAGTGTACTTCATGTACTCAGATTGGACAATGTCCGGGGAACAGTACGATAAATAGACAAGACTTATTGTATAGAGGAATTGAGGTTCAGTGTTTTAAAATAAATTGTGACGAAAGACCAGTATTAACATGGGGAAGTACAACCGGTTGCTTGTCGGGTATGCCAGAGTCGTGTGACACTTGCAATTCTATTTCTATAAAACCACTTATTACCAACTCGACAGTCGGAACTATTGGAGCTCCAGCATGCGGAACATCAAACCCTGCTTTTGGAACTGGAGGTGATACCGCTGTTATCGTTTTTAACGTTTCTAAACAAGCAAATGCATCCACCCTTACATGGACATGTGGTGGCTGTCCTGACCCACCGTCTGAGCCACCACAAGATTCAGAAGACAGTAATGTATCATTTTTAATAGCTGGCATACTTGTAATATTAGCTCTTATTGCGACTGCTTACTGTCTTTATAGACATCATTGTCAGAAGGATACGAATATTCAAGCGAGAGAATTGGCAAACAAACAAACAAGAGATGTCTTACTTGCAAATGAACAACGTCGGGAAGCAAGAAAGCAAATGGCGGAGAGGAATTATGAACATCAACATCAACATCAAGGCTTTCATGAAGCAGAAGATAAATTTGATCATAAATCTGGTAGCTGTAATATTGAGTTTAGGAATGGTGATGGGTGGCAGAGGGGTGAAATTATTTCCTCTCTACCTGGAGGAATGTGCATCGTCTCAGGAACTGGAGACATGGAAGTCGTCATATCAAAAGCTGATGTACGAGAGATTGTTAACCCCTTAATATGTGAAGAGTCTTCTGGGTTTATGAGCATGAGAAAACGAATACCGAATGGATGTAAGATTTCATGCGCCTCGGAGCCTTCATTTTCCCCTAAAGAGGTAATTCAGTAAGGAATATAAAAATAAGCCATCGCCGAATTTTCTGATTACGCGAAAAAAAAAAAAAAAAAAAAATGCTTCAATTCAAAAAAAAAAATCTAATATAAACAACCAAAGAAAAACAAACAACACGGAGGACACATTGCTATTCGGTGTACTTGAAAATTATTTCTTCTTGCGTTGAGAATCAACAAAATGACTGGTTTGATACGTCGAAATAGAATCTAGTACCTGAAGGCTGGTAACAGATAACCACTTCTTCAGCTGCCTTGGACGGGCAAGCGTAATTGAAGTGTGAATGAATCTGGCGCCGTTCTGGTATTTTTGGGCATTTGCAAATATATATATTTTTTTTTTTTTGCATCGACCAAAAATATTCAGATTTATAAAAACCGTTTACTTATAAACAGGAAGAAGGATTTTTTTCTGGATCAAGAAATATGAATTTTTTTTTTTTTTTTTTTTTTTTTTCACTCCCCTTTTTTTTTTTCAAATTTAATTTTCGGAAAAAAGTCGGGATTTCGCACTTTCTTCACTGATTGGGTTTTTCTGTTCTTTTTTCAATTGTCGTAGTCGTAAAATCATTTAAGATTTCATGTAAGGTAATGATCTTTTCTGTTGTATTATATTGTCAGCTATAGAAGTACTCACGTTTATCGTATCGTGTAGTTTTGCGAGGAATATATGGTATGAAATACATTCATACCAAGCAACGGTTTTATATAGTTCTTTTTCGTTTTTGTTTCCAATGCACACTCTCTTAACGTGTATTCTATTATTGCAAATGAATCCTTATGAGATTGTTTCTCTCAGATATGTTTTATTTTATTCTTTTTTTCACACAGTTCGTTTTATTACATAGATGATGAGGAAGGGAAGTAATTAATACTTAAACAGGTCTGTTAAGAATGCCTAACGGAGCACATCTATTGGCATGGGCACCAGCTCATCATTGGCATAATAGTGCAAAACATCATAAGCATGCGTTAAAGTGGTTCAAACCGGGTAATGAGTCGAGTCATGGATCAGGACATCATTCAACCAACTCATCAAGTCATTGTAGTGAAAGAGTTGGAGGTACTCATGGTTTCTTTGATCCTTCTGGTTCAAGAACATCTCACAAGAGTCCAGCTGATTCGTTTGATCCTTCAACAGATTCTAATCACCATACGACTCATACATCAAACAGTGGTCATCATCATCAAGAACAACACAGTACACATGATGGTTACTTTGATCCTTCTCAAACAACTAATCAGTCTGATTCACATCATGAGAGTACAAGACATCACTCAGGGTATCATGATCCTTCAGGTAATACTCATCAACAAGGTGGGGCAAAGTTTACTGACTCTTATGATCCTTCTGAATCTCATCATAATAGAGAAACAGGTACTGATGCGGGTAGCAGACAACATAATTCTTCGAATCACACCGCAGATGCTTCCCAGGGACATCACCAGCAACAAACAACGAAGGGTGACGAATCTGGATATTTCGATCCCTCAGGTTCACATGCAAGGGGTGAGACTAATTTCACTCACGGTCATGATCCTTCTCAACGCCGTCAAGGTAACCATCACCAACAGACAGCTCAACATCCTTCAGGTGGTAAATCAGGAGGAGGTCAGGAGTCAAATGGTTTTGGACATCACACTGAGGATACACAGCAGTCTGGTTATCATCCCTCTGGTAGCTCGTCCCGACGAGGTCATCATCAGGAAGCGGAATCCAGCGGTGGACAGCAGTCTGGATACCATGACCCTTCAGGAAGTACACATGGAAGAGGTGAGGGAAGCTTTACTCACAACTATGACCCTTCTCAACACTCAGGAAACGATTTCAAAAAGACAGAATTTGGTGGCGAAAAGAATCAGCAGCATCATAGTGAATCCACTCACAGCTATAATCCCTCTCACCATTCACAGGGGAATCGAAATGGTGGCAATGAGCAGCATGCTACTGATTCAGGATTCCATAACAGTTCAAGTCAGCCTCACAACGCACCTCCTTATGATCCTTCTCAACATCAAAAGACGGGACGGCAACAAGAGACTAACAGAAGTGAACCACAACATGAATCCGGTTATCACGACCCTTCAGGTGGCACCCACACGGGGAAGCAAACGACCTTCACCGACAGTTATGATCCTCACTCAAGAAGCCAACATGGACATCAAAAAGGTTCTGAAAGTACGCGTGCTTCGGGATTCTCTGGTAATCCGTTACATCATGCAACTCCGAATAGTACACAAGACGATCACAGTTCATCACAGCAGGGGACTGGTCATAGTCAATCCGGTTATCACGACCCTTCTGGAAGTGCTAGAGGAGAACAGACATTTACCAGCGGTCATGATCCCTCTCATTCACAGCACTACCAGCACCAGTCGAGAACTGGTGGTCCACATCAGGCTGGCAACTCTGGAAGTGGTTCACAGCGGGCTGGCAATCCATCAGGAAGTCAGACTGGCAACTCTGGAGGCGGTTCACACCCGGCTGGCAATCAGTCGGGAGGTCAGACTGGAAACTCGGGAAGCGGTTCACACCCGACTGGCAATCCATCAGGAAGTCAGACTGGCAACTCTGGAGGCGGTTCACACCCGACTGGCAATCAGTCGGGAGGTCAGACTGGAAACTCGGGAAGCGGTTCACACCCGGCTGGCAATCCATCAGGAAGTCAGACTGGCAACTCTGGAGGCCGTCCAGGTAATCCGTCGGGCGGCACCCATCAAAGAGCAGGAGGGACTTCAGGTAATGGTTCAGCTGACCAAACTAATAAATCAACTACTGGTTCTAATTCCTCGAAACAAGGAATGGGAGCAAGCAGTCGGAAATCAGGAGCAGGTGACAGCACTCAACAGCAGGGAAGCAGAATGGGGAAGTTACCATCTGGCACTCGCAGAGCTAAGATTGTTGCAGGACGAGACGCTACGATGCGAGGACCACCTGTAATAGTATCTGCTGTTCCGATGAGTGCCCTAACTGGTTCAGGTAACATGCCAGCTGTTAATGTCCCCGTAGGTATACCTGGATCATGGGACCCAAACGGACCTGGTGCTCCTCAATTCCTTAACGGTGATTCGATATGGAGTCCGCACTTATAGCTGATTGAAACCCTTCAGCTCAATTTAATTAAACTTTTAATATTACACGTGTGTTGCCTGTTGCCATCCATATTTTATATCTTTTGGTTTTCTAACTTACACGAAATTGATTGGATGAAATATATTATATTTTTAAATGTAAACATAAACACTATTTTCCTAAACTCAGATGTCTTATGAAGACAGTAATGTTGAAACAGAGAGGACACGACTTCGCAGTAGACTAGAAGATGAAAAGATGGAACGAGCGAGAGAACGTCAGCAATCATCAGGTGAGATGATAAAACTGATGGGGCTGGTTGATCAACAAAGTGCTGAAGTCGATAATTTAACAAAGAAACTGGCAGACACATCCACAAGAGAGGATCCCCGTGTCTCAGATTTACTACAAGCCTTAGAAGATCAAACAGAAACTCATCGAGAAGAAGTTGAAATGTTAGAAAAAAAGCGAAGCGATGACCTGACTGCCTTATGGGACGAACACTGGAGACGAGTTAATGAAATTGAAGAGCACCGAAGTGAACAAGACAACTACGCTTGTAGACTTAGAGAAACACTTCGTGAAATGGAAAAAGAAAACGACGATTTAGAACAAAAACTACGAGGAGCGCAACCAAACAACCAGCAGGTGTCAGCTCTTGAGGACGATCTCGCTGCGGCACTGGAACTGAATTCAGAGAAAGATCAAAAGATAAAACAACTTCACAGAGACCTCGAACAACGCATTGATAAAACACGTATCCTAGAAGAAAACGTTCACAATACAAAAGATGAATTGATAACGACAAGACGTGCACTTGATGAATACAAACAGAAACTAGAACACTCACCAAGACATATCGAACAGATGAAACACCGATACGAAGACAGCATAGCAGCATTACAGGAAGAGTTAAAATTCTTTAAAGCGAAGGACGAAGACGCCGCCCAACTTAAAGATTTGGTTGCCACACAAAAAGACTTATTAATAGCGAGAAACAAACAAATTGAATCTCTTAATAAACAACTCAACGGAATGCAACAAACTGTCGGTCAGCGAGAAAATGTTGAACAGTTGCAGCAGAAGTTGTTGACTGAGAAGCAACAGGAAAACGATAATCTACTTTCACTAGTTGAGGAACAAAGAGAGCAGTTGGGAAAACTTTCATGGGACCCAAGAGATGGTCATAAATGGGAAAAGTCAAGTGCAGGTTCACAAAAACCACCGAGACATCATAGAAGAGATCCTTTTGAAAGAGAAACTCAAAGTGTTAAAGACGGAAGACATTCCTTTCATCGATCTGGTTCATCAGAAAGAGGTGGCTACGACTCGGATAACTATTCAAGAAGGTCTGGTAGTGTTGTTGATCATCGTTCTAGAACACCATCTCGTAAAGAATGGGAATCTACTGACTATCAACGTCAACCTCCTCATCGTGGTGTTTCCGCTACGTCTTCTAATATTATTCATCGTGAATCTGGCT
Source organism: Flectonema sp. DT1601 (assembly GCA_964019425.1). Lineage (NCBI taxonomy): Eukaryota > Euglenozoa > Diplonemea > Diplonemida > Diplonemidae > Flectonema > Flectonema sp. DT1601. The sequence goes on along the minus strand of OZ025823.1, from coordinate 376,864 downwards.
CTCGTAGAAACTCTTTTTCCAGCGATGCCAACGGCGGATATCCAGCAGGTGAAAGTAGTCAAAGCACCAACAGTGGCAATAATGAACTTCGCAGTATAATGTCTCGAAGACGTGAACCTGTTGTCACCCACAGACGGAATCCTTCTGTTTCTTCAAGCCTGTCAGAGAGAAATGAACGAATAGATATTGATCGAGATAGAGAAAGAGATTACCCGAGTGATTCGAAACCTCGTTGGAAAGCAACAGAAGAATCAAGCAGGTTAGAACAGCTTAAAGCACAGCTTCAAGAAGCCAGATCAGAGCGACTTATGCAAATGCGAAAAAGAGTTATGTGAAATCCGTCTGTCTAAAGAAACACAAAGATCCTTTCACCTTGTTGTTTCCATTAATAAATTATTCTGTCGAATCGTCTGAGATTTCTACCAATGAAGGGAAGGCTGTGTCTTCATTTTTTTTCTTGGTCAAATCGAAATCTAAAAAAAAAAAAAAAAATCTAATAAATAAATAATTTGTTACTGTTCGTGATTTAGATATCCTTCCCCAACACCCCTTCCTTGCTTGCAGAGCTTTGAAAATTTTCCCAAAAAAAAAAAAAAAAAACTCATTTTCTCAAATTTCTGCGTTTAAAAAGCAAGTTTTCTGCTCCATAGGAATGTATTTATATAGCGTTTTCGCTTTATCTGATTTGTGCATTGCATGTCATAAATGTGCTTCGTAAGAACTCATCATGTTATTTTTTTTAGAGTTTATTCCCAAAATAAAAAAAAATAAAAACAACAACAACAACAATTTTTGGTTCTCCAATCATCCTCTCTCTCCCCTGCTATTAATTTAAATAATTTTGTTAGGCTTGGTTTTTTTGTATTTTTTTTTTTTTTTTTTATTGTTTTTAAATTTGAAAATTTAACACATTTTCTTCTTATCACAGTTTAATAGAAACAAATAGGAATCATGTATTCATTAAACAACTTCTCCCTCATCATAATACACCAAGTTCAGTAAATCGTGAATGTGTCAGTTTCCTGATGTTATTTTTTCCCTCAGCAGTGAACATAGTTCTCATCCCACAATATATGTTCATTAAATTTATATCATGCAGCGTGCAAAGGTAACGATGGACCTCCTGAAATGGGTGAATGAGCTTCTTAACTTTGACTACAATCAAATAACTGATTTGAATAACGGAGTAGCATTGGTTCAGATCTTTCACGTATTACATCCTGAATCTGTTAATATGTCGAGAACCTATATCGAGGCGGACAGTATTCATCAAAAAGCTCAAAATTTTAAAATATTACAACAGACCCTGCAGAAACTTCAAATCGACAAGGAGTTCGTTCTCGCAAATGTAATAGAAAAGCGACGACAAGATCTATTTCATTTAGCTCAATGGACAAGACAATATTTCATTGATAAGATGCGTGAACGTGGGGAAACAGAAGCATCACTCGGATACAATGCTACTGAAGAAAGATCCAAGGCTACAGTATCAAGGAAGAATGTTCGTAGTAAGAAACATGCTTTTGATAACGACAGTGATGCCTCCTCAGCTAATACCTTTGGAAGTTCATGTATAAGCGGTAGGTCCTCTAGTACCAATTACACGAGTTCTTATAATCGAAATCGTGCTGCTCGTAATTATCAACCTCCTGGTATGACAGGTTTTCCCAGACCACCAGTTCCGGTCGCACGTTGTGGAGAAAAAGTCTTTGATGGTACTAAACCCATTCGTGTTGAACCCGCTCCCAGTTCGACTCCCTCTGAAAAACCAATTCCCACTGCACCTCCTCCATCTCGAACCGTCGTTATATCAAACGTGAAACCCTTGCTGTCCGTAGATTCTAATCAGACGGGAATATCATATTACCAAACACTAATAGCAGTATCTGCTTTATCATTAATAAGTTATACTGCAGTAAGAGCACCTATATTAATAGTTGTTAATGGGATGCATTATTCCCCGACTGCTAGTGAAGTGGACAAAGAAAGTCCGCATCGAACACGCGAAAAGGGTGAAGGAATAAAAAATGGAAAATCGCTCAATGTAAGGTTGCCGTTTAGATTACGTAGGAAGATGAATTTAGGAGTGAGAAAGAGAAGTACGCTGGCACCTCAAGATATTGTTCCATCGAAGGGATTGCTTCCAATTGTTTTTAACTTCTTAGATCCAACAACTTGGTCTAATGAAGTGTGTAAGGTTCCTGTAGATCGTTGGGAGGCTGAACTCTGTCTTCATAATTTTTTGGATCCCCCTGCGTTTTCTCCTTCTGTAACAAATTTTCGAAATTTGCAATCAGTTCCAGCAACACCTGCAACCAACCCAACTCCGTCAGCGGATCATATTTCTTTGTTCCCCCGCTTTCCGTTAACAGGAAACGAGTCTGTTCCGAATGTATGTAAACATAGGTATTCATTTGTAGTATCTCTATTCAGTCCCCTAATAATCTAACAACAGAGTGATGACGATACGAAATCTGGAGATCATTTTCCGACCAGTCCGCTCTCTGAAGTATTTCAATGATGGCTTAACAATAAAATAATTTTTATGTATGAAAAAGGGAAAAAATGCCGTTCAATTGCAGTAAGTTAGATAGAATAAAAATAATTTTGAAAAAAGGGTAATTTAGTAGGTAGATTCGAGTCAGGCTTTGTTTTTTTTTTTTTTCCCCCCCTTCTTTTTTTTTTTTTCTTCTTCTTTATTCCCCTCCCCAGTAAAATAGTAATGACCAACTTAATAAACTAGCCTTAAAAAAAGATAATTGCACCGGAAAAAAAAATATCACTTCATCAGCTTGTGGTAAAATATAATGCCTTATCAGAGAGGTGATTCCCTTCGTATCTGTTCTCAACCTTTACTGCTTTACTAAAACAATAAGTTTACCATTTCATTAGCGAAGACGTAATTAAAGAACAAATACGCTGCACTGAATAAGAAAAAGTATACCTTTTTTTTCGCTTAGTAACTTAGCGTTATTAATATCGTTCATAAGATACCCTAACCCCTCCCGGAGGATTAATGGTTCCTATTTTTATTTGTTTATTTTTTTTTAAAAATTTTGTTTTTGGAAATTTTATTTCGTAGGACCTACCAGGTAGTTCATATAGTATTCTGTGGTCGGACCACGACATGTTGTGAAAAGCAGAAAAAACAGGCAATCGTGGGGGAAAAAACTTATTTATTTTTCAGATCAGAAGGTGGGGGGGAAAAGGAAATAAGGAGGAGGGGAAAAAAAAAGAAAAAAGCAAAAGCAAAAATGTTACGGGCGATAATTCTTGTAGCGATGGTAGTCATTTCGGGGGCCGTGACACCGGCTGATTGCCCAAACGCTGTTTTTGCAGCAACCGATTCAACATTAACATGTGGTGGTGGTGCTACTGCCTGCTCGGGTGCTTGCGTTGCAACTGCCAATACCATGGCCGCAAGTACTATTGAGTGTACTGCACAAAATGCTTGCGAAGGTATGCGGGTAGATTGTGCTCAAGGACAAACCTGCTTAGTAAAGTGTTCAAACGGAGCCTGTAGAAATATGATCGTAAACTGTCCTTCAACAGAAAAATGTGAAATTATATGCCAAAGTGCTAACTCATGTGAAAACATGATTATTAATCAGCCTCCTGCCTCTCAGGGTATATTGGAGCTGACATGCTCAAGTACGAGCAGTTGTAATCTTGTTGATGTAACATGTCCGGGTGAAGCACTTTGTGACATAAACTGTGAATCAAGTAATGCCTGCGATGGAATCCATTTAAGGAGAAGAGCACCGTCAACTGGAGAGTTTAACGTGCTTTGTAATAATTATGAATCCTGTACAAATATGGAAATCGAGTGCCCAACCGATGCAAGTTGTATTGTAAACTGCGTCGGAGCTTCATCATGCCTTGATATTGACATTAGTCAAGGTACGTCAGCTAATGGGGAATTACATCTTACTTGTGCAGCAGACAAGTCTTGCAAAGGAGGAGCTATCAAATGTCCTGAAACGAATATGTGTACAGTAAATTGCGACGGAGGTAACAGTTGTGAAGCAGCAACCATAAGCCAAATAAATTCATTTTCAGCAGTCAGAACTGGAGACATGTTAGTAATTTGTAAGACGAGTGGATCATGTAAGGGTACTTCTTCTACTTGCTCAGATTCCGGAAGCTGTATTGTCAAATGCGAGGGTTCTCCTTCTTGCAAAGGCGCAAAATTCACGGGAGGAACAACAGGAAATTTTGATTTACAATGCAGAGCTTCTCAAACATGTAAGGAAGTAAATCAACATTGTCCTTCTGGTAGTGGCACCTGCAAAGCAACTTGCATCGGTTTCGAAGCCTGCGAAGATATTGATATGATAGACAGCGGCGGTACAGGCAACCTGACTTTACTGTGTTTGGGTTCCACTACGTGTAAGAATTCAAATATTAGTTGTCCATCAATGGGGTCTTGTAATTTAAATTGTGACGGAGATAGTTCTTGTGAACAACAAGTAGTGACATCACAGCCTGACGGTGGTTTTTTAAAGCGGCAATGTGCTCAATATAAATCCTGTATGGGTAGTAGTCTTTCATGTCCTCTCAATGCTGATTGTAGGAATGAATGTAGCGGATCTGGATCATCTGAATGCCGTAATTTGAATTTAAAATGTCCATCTAGTGGAAACTGTAATCTTGATTGCGGTACATCAAATTCCGCTTGTAAATCGGCAACAGTAACTGTTCCGAACCCCAGCACAGGAAAGACTTATGTCCAATGTCGTGCCCAGCAAACCTGTAACTCGATATCGATCGATTGTCCAAACGGAAACTGTGGCCTTCGCTGCACAGGCTATGAAGCTTGTAGTGGTGCTCAATTCCAATGTGATGGCACACCCACTAGCACTTGTAAACTACAATGTTTTGATCAAGGTTGTAAAAGCGCCAGCTACGATTGTCACGCCAACCCAGCAGCAGGTAAGTTTTGTTCTATCGATTGTGATGGTAATCAAAGCTGCAAGCCGTTTACTATCAGTGGACAAGTTGGACCAGTTACATGCTCCACCGCCGCATCGTGTACAGATCCGTTGTGGCAATTGTCACTAACAAGTACACCAATTCCAACAGCTGTACCTACAGCGATTCCAACAGCGATCCCTACTGCGGTACCGACAGCGGTACCGACAGCAGTCCCAACAGCGGTACCAACGGCAGTCCCAACAGCAGTTCCTACAACTATTCCAACTGCCATCCCGACAGCCATCCCAACAGCAATACCCACGGCCGTCCCGACAGCGATTCCGACGGCCGTCCCGACAGCGATTCCGACGGCCATCCCGACAGCGATTCCGACGGCCATCCCGACAGCGATTCCGACGGCCGTGCCAACCGCAATTCCAACTGCCGTCCCCACGGCAGTTCCAACTTTAGTACCGACCCCAGCTCCTACTCCTAATCTCTGCGGAACAAATAGTCACGGATGTGATACTGGACCAGGTGGTATTTGTTACATGAATGCAACTGGTTATACATGTGACTGTAGGTCGAATTATGTTTGTACTTCAGGATGTACTGATCCAACACTTGGTCATGTCTGTAATGCGAGTTGCGCAGCGCATAGCTGTTTTGGTTCTGGTTCTCAGGTTGCGAATGCCAGTCAGGTAGCGTGTCCTGGAAATACATCAAGTAGTTGTACAACAGCTCTCTGTTGCGCTCCTACACCTACAGCTGTTCCAACACTGGTACCTACAGCTGTCCCAACATTGGTTCCTACAGCCGTTCCAACACTGGTTCCTACAGCCATTCCTACACTGGTTCCTACAGCCATTCCAACACTGGTTCCTACAGCCATTCCAACACTGGTTCCTACAGCCATTCCTACACTGGTTCCTACAGCCGTTCCAACACTGGTTCCTACAGCCATTCCTACACTGGTACCTACAGCCATTCCAACACTGGTACCTACAGCCATTCCAACACTGGTACCTACGGCTGTTCCTACAATGGTTCCTACAGCAATTCCGCCGACTTCGGTACCGACTCCGATGCCAACTCTTGATCAATGCGACCCATCTAATCATAATTGTGATTCTGGTCCTGGAGGAGTCTGTTACGTGATGGGTAATACTTATGCATGTGATTGTCTTAGTGGATATCAATGCACTTCTGGTTGTGGATCAACAACAGTTAGACATACCTGCACAGCAACATGTGCTCTATATACTTGTTCGAATGGTGTCTCTCCACCAGACGGAACAGTTTTATGTAACGGATTCACATTATCTGATTGCAATGAAATGACTTGTTGTCCTACTGCAGCTCCAACAGATGCGCCGTTGACACCAACACCAACAATTGCTGCGTGTACATCAGGTAGTCAGGGATGTGATAGGCATCCTTCAGGTGTTTGTGAAGCAACAGGTAGTCCTGGTGGTTGGGCTTGCACTTGTGAGACGAATTTTGCCTGCGTGTCAAATTGCTCTGATCCGCAAGTTGCAAAAGAGTGCGTTGCAACTTGTGAAACATATGCCTGTCAGTCAATGAGAAAGATTCCTAATCCGCAATCAGTACAATGCTCGTCTTATATGGTTCACAGTTGTAATGAGTCACTTTGTTGTTTACCAACACCTGCACCAACTGTAGTACCTGATACTGACGCCCCTCCAACGTTACCTCCTTTGACAGATGGTCCAACTTTGATTCCAACTTCGACTCCTCCAACTCCTACACCAACTTCACCTGAGCCACGTGTATTAAATGAATCTGAACCAGAACCTACACCACAACCAAGAGCTGCTAGTATTATTGCAGAAGATGTTCAGGTGCAAAGTAAAGAAGCGTTGAAGGTTGCACCAGGATCTCCTGGAGCAGCAAAGGGAGCAGTGTTAGTAGGTTTAGGTTCCTGTGGATTAGAAGATGTTGATTTATCTGGTAATGAAACACTTGATGTTGAATTCCATCCAACTGGTATTCCAATCGGAACTGGTGACAAAAGATACATGATGGGTGCTATTATAATCAATCCCTTACTAGTATTGGCTATGCTTGGGTTACTACTTGGGCTAGCAGCTGGGTTACACTTTGCTTTAGGAACCCCATGGGAACGGTCAATTGGTAATTGCCGCTTTCCAGGTTTATCATACTTAATATACCTCTTCTTGTTGCAGGGTACTTCTTTGACTGCTATGAGACTTATCAATGATCCAGAATCTGCTGGGCAATCAGTGTTAGCTGTATTTATTCTAATCTGCTGCCTCATATCTCCAGGAGCATTGTACTTCTTCGTATTGAGAAGGATTCAGAGTGAAGCAGCAACGGTACCCGACCCGAGATTGTTCCCAGACACGGACTTGAACTTAGAAGGAAATAATAAAGTAACAATGTACACTGGTGTTAAAGCTGTTGTATATAGATTTGTTTTTGGAGATACGATTTGGGTTTCTAGGATGGGAGGTTCATTCTTTTCTGAGAAGTTTGGTGTGATGTTTGAAACTCTAAAAACTGGTAAGACGAATTTTGTACTTGTTGAACCCTGTGTTATGTTGATACTGTCTCTCTTGTCAGCTTGGACTCCAGGACCTGGAACTCAATGTCATATAAGAAACACTCTGATTACATTCTTGTTTTTCGCGTATACCTTAGCTATTGCTATTCTCAGACCGTACTCTGCTCCTCTCGATAATCTTTTATCGTTTGTAGTCGCGTTTATGATGTTTTTAGCGATTCTGTTTATGAGTATTATTCTCATTGGGGATTTAAAAAGCCCGTTTCTCTCTGGAGCGGTAGACTTTTTCCTCCTTACGACCTGCATTTTAGTAGTAATTAAAATGTTTTGGGATCTTGGAACATATGCTCTTGATATTTATTTGTCTAGGAAAGCAGGTGCAAGAGAGTTAGTGAGAAATGTTAATGTAACAAGCGGGAATTTGGATTTTCCACCAGTTTTGCTTACGTCACTGAGCAGTGCTGAGGGAAGTATCAGGTCAGGTGTTGGGTCGCCTGTTGACATTACTCAGTTAGAATATGATGATTGTGAGGTCGACTCTGCTACTCCTTATGTGAGTGAGTTATCTCCAAATGCTCAAAGTAGTTCTTATCTTCGTGTAAATAGTTCAAGTCTTCATCCACCGAGTGATCCATTAAGTCGCAGCTTGTCATCACGATCTGCGAAATTAACTCGAATTTAAGATTTTTTTTTTTTTTTTTTTTTGAACTCTTTTCTCTCCGTCATTACATTGACGATGATGAGGATTGTTATTTATATTTATTTTTTTTTTTTTTTTTTTTACGTAATCTAAGAAATGAAGGAAAAAAAAAAAAAAAAAAAACATAAATATCCGTTTCTACTGATAAGTTATAACTACCCTCCTCACCCTATCGATTCCCAGTAATTGAATATTGTTATATTCTCTCTTGCCTGCAACAATAAAACGCGGTTGTGTATTTTTGACCTTATTGTAGATTACTGGAATCTGATCGGCAATCTGTGATATTTTTATAAGTTAAGAAGTACTTGTAGTGCTCAGATAGCAATTTTGTTATGCGAATTCACTCATGTTTTTAAACTTTTGGTCAGTGAAATGAAATGAAATGAAATTCTTGGGAGAATCTTTGACGTTAAACGTATTTTAGAAAAAAAAATTAATGAGAAGCAACAAAGCAAATAAAAAAATACGCACCTGATGAAGTCAGGATTTGACCCCTTTGTCAGCCTACTAACGTTTTGAGATTCCTTTTTTTTTCTTTTTTTTCATTTCTGTTTGTCGCTTCCTTTGTGTAGCAGACTGGAACAAAATACAAATCAGACTGTTCGAAAAGTGTTTCAGCTGGAGAACATTTATCGTACGAGTTTTTGTCAATTTTTTTTTTTTTTTTTTTTTTTTTTTTTTTTTTTGTTCTTTCCCCCTCCTTTTTCTTCTTCAAGGAAATGTCCTTTGTAGGTTAGTGATCCCGTGTGTTGCATCTTTGATTCTGTATACAAGAAGAGAATAAAAGCATTGCTGCTGTCGAAAATCCAATACCCATACAGTCTTTTAAATAAGATCGATGTAGGGCAATTTTTTTTTTTTTTTTGTTTTGTTACTCTACGGCTTTTTTCTTCTGGTTCGTTAGCACATATCCTTATGTTTTTTATGTTGTGATTTTTTATTCCCTGCTGGGCGATTTTTTTTTTTTTTTTTTTTTTTTTTTTGGTAGAAGAACCACAAGAAAAAAAAGTATTATTGTTTTATTTGAACCGACAGAGTCGGAGAAGAAAGCTCTTTCTAATTTATATTAAGAAATCCTGAGAAAACATACTATTTCATAGATAGATGTTAAGGAAAAAACGAAATGAATTTCTTATTTTTTTTTTTCCCGATTTTCTAATCCTACTTTTTCTAAAAAATTAAAAATAATAAAATTAGGTGATCGTATATTCAGATTAAAGAGGTGTTTATTTCTTGCATCTAGATATTATCTGTATTTCCCTGTGCGCTGGTAGTACCGTTCAATCAACAAAAGTAATAATTTTTTTGGTTTCCTGTTGGTTCAGCCGTCGTGTGTAAGAGAAATTTTAGTAGTTTTTTTTTTGCTTTTGATTTCGAAACGTGTTATATTGGGTGTTATGTAATTGAGAAAAAAATTTTTCCGAAAAAAAAAAAAAAAAATAAATAAATAAATAAAATTGTCCAATTTTTAACGGTAATATAACAAAAGAAAAAAAAAAAAAAAAAGAAAAAAAAGAAAAACGATAAGTATCGTTAGCAGAAGTGTTTGCTAAGTATCGGGTAAACTGGTTGCTTATTGGGAAATCTACGATTTAATTTAATATGCCCAATAGAAGAAATGTTGAACGCCTACACGAACATTGAACATATAAAAATATTCTTTCCCCCTCCTTGAGTCTCCTATTTCGCGGTTAAATAGTAGCATCACGCTTGCTCCGTGGCTTCTTTTGCCATCATTGTAATTAAAGATTTGTTTTGTAAGTTATCGAAATTACTTCTCCCTGTACCAGCTATCCTTGTACAAACACAGTTTACCCGGTCGGGTAAGACTCTTGTGCATGAGGTTAAAAGCTGGTTTTTCGTATGTATGTTTTTTTTTTTTTTTTTTTTGGTTGCCGAGCTCTCTCAAAAGGAACTGTTTTAGTGTAGAAAAAAAAATACTGAAAACCTCTGTTTTTTTTCATTCCACTTTTTGCCTCTCCTATTTTTATTTTTTATTTTTGTTTTAAATTTTCTCCAATTCTTTTTTTTTTTTTTTTTTTTTTTGCGGTTTACTCACACCTTTTTTGTGAACGAAATTGTTCAGATTAAAAGCCGTTATTTCTTATGCTCATGACCGTGCGACATTATTCAGTCTGCGGTTCACGAAATACAAGGCTAGTCTGCATAGTTTTACTGTGATCATAATTCATGTGTCAACATTGGGAGGGAAAAAAAATATAGTAATTATTGTTGTTTGGTTTGTATATCTTTTCTTAAGACCTTTTTGGGAGAAGAATTGAAACTTGCTTTTCTCTTTTTCTCTTTTTTTTTTAGTATTCTCTTATACTCAAAAACGGATGTATCCGTTTATTGTGTGTTTCTACTACGGAAGGAAGAAAACTCTGAGCCAACTCTCTCTGGAAGATTATGTGACAATTACTATTGTCTTCAAACAATTGATTTGGGTCGTGAAACTTTCGTTCTTAAGTTTGCCATCATGTACGCTATTCGCTTCGGTGAGAGCTCTTTTGCTACTTTTCCGAGGGTTTTTTTTCTTCTTGTTTTTCTTTAATACATTAGCAATAGCTTTTTCTCAAAAGCAAAGTTAGTGATAATCTATGCTACCCCCGAGATAGAGAGTTTTCGCGCTTTGACGATGAACCCGCCTGTCTGAAGGGAAAAATAATTTTTCCATTCACACATTGATAATAGCATTTAATACAAAAGGCATGTGGCTCTACCTTTTCGCCTTTTTTTTTTTCATATCGAAGACATGTTTTACGAGCGAAAGAGAAATGTGGAAGCGTAATGTTAACACCCTTGCTTTATAGGCTTGTTTCCGGTTGCGCACAAACAAAAACAAAGTGTGAGAATTATTTAGTGAGGTGCCGATTCCTTTTTGTTTGATTCTTTTTTTTACTAGTTTCACTTAAGTAGTTTAACTGTTTTTTTTTCTTTCCTATTTTAATAAAAACCTGACTAATAGAAGTAGTCTTTGCGTACTATTATTTTACTTGTTATTATAAAGAAGAGTTTTTAAAAAACCAATGCGCATATAAGTACTACAATCAATACTTTATATTTTTTTCCGTATTTCGCCTTTTACTGTTGCTGGTACTGTTGTTGTTGCAAAGAACCTTTGCACAAGCTGTGGCTCATAACTTGGCTTCTGCTGCTATTCTAACAAAAATCTTTTACAGTGTAGAAAAAATGGTTCTAATAATTTCGACTATGTCACTGCGCTATAATGATAGATACTTTTGAGTGGAGGTGTTTTCACACGCTGTGTGAATACTATTCGTTCACTTGCTGCTTTACGTGGATGAGGATTATCCTTGTCTCTGTTTACGGTTATTATCAAAACTCTATTAATGCTTTGGCAAGAAGGCTCAATATTTCGAGTACATATAAGAATCAGAAAAAAACTATTTTGTTTTTGATATGAAAAAAAAAAAAGAAAGGAAATAAAAAAGAAACCGATTTTTGTATAAATTAGTAGTAGTTGTAAAAGGTCACAAAAACACAACAGTAGCAAGGATATAAAAGCTGGTTGCAGATGTTGGAAAAAAAAAAGCGGAGAAAATCTTTGCTGCGGTTGTTGCCGTTTACTTTTGTTCTTCTTTTCTCTTGCTTTGTCTGAATATTTTTCTTACTATCATACAAGGTTAAAATTTTGATGAGGAGATCAACTTACAAACAAAATGGGAGAAAAAAAAAAAAAAAAAAAAAAAAAAACCCCTCGCAATTTTTTACTATTACCCCCCTTGAATACAGATCTTTATATATTCAAATATTTTAGCCCCCTTAAAAAGATAACTAAAGAAGCCCCCTGTCGCGTCGTATTTTTTTGTCTATGTGTTTTGGCTATTGGGAAAATAGTTACGGGGAAACAAGGACATTGAACTTGTACTCGTATCTATTTTTCTCTCTTCTATCCGAAGAGTGCTCTCCAGCCTCAACATTTGACATAAAAAAAAAAAACTAGAGAATAACTAACTCACATATCTTTTCTTATTGACCTTCTATTAATCGGTGACCATGAGCTGGGGCAGGGTGGAAAGCTGAAGTTTTTTGTTGTCTTTTAATTTTTCTATAAATTATTACATCATTCAGCTGAAGCTAATTCAACAATCCAAACTGAGTCTTCGGAAACAGTTACGGATTAGATCCTCTGTTGCTGTTGCTGTTGCAGTTTCCTAGCACTCATAATACAGCAACGTTGGATAAAATAACTACTAACTATCTATATGAAGCCGAAGGTGACTTTTTCTACGTTAGCATTTGCACCATTGATGAGTTTTTTTCAGGACTTGCCTGTTATATCTTCCGAGCTCGTTTTTTTTGTTTTCAGTGTGAATTCTTCACAAGTCTAACTTCAAAGAGGTGATTGTTTTTTTTTTTTTTTTTTTTTTGTTGGACGTTCGTGTTTCCCGTCCCCCGAGACTCCTATTTGTTAAAAGACAGGGATATTATTATATTGTAATCCAGTTAGCAAAACAACATTATATTTTATTTATTACGATCAGACTTTAACATGGAAAGGGCACCAAGCGTGATGGAAGACCAGGGAGTATGGGTCGCACCTCTCGAAGGTTGTGGAGCAGATATATCTTTATCCATGGGACCTGTTGAGGTCCTACCGGACATTACTGCTGGTGGGGCTCTACGACTTACAATTATGCCTTCGTTGTCAGCATATAAATTAACAGGTCCTGATGACGTTCTTACCTGGCAGTTACATAGAACTGGAGCGAGTGTTGGAGAGATGAGCACTCTGTCGAGAGTGCAGGAAGAACATTATTTCGTACCAGAGGGAGCAGTCACTTATGCATACTTACATCCGCCATCTACGATGGGAAGTATTAGAGAAGATATAAAACTTTTAGCATCTCCGGCTGAAAAGTTTTTAACATTCGGAGGATTTGCGTTTTTTGATGCCAAAGACAGGCCTCTTACTGTGAATGCGATTGCGATAACAACCTCATCGTCTAATCCTGGCGCTGTTTATAATTTTGATGGACCGCATTACCTTCCAGACACAGCAGCTGGTATTAAGTCTGATTTGAAACCAGCCATCCAACTCGGAGGTCACGGCAATAATTCAAAATTCTTCTCTTGGCTTCCACCCAGTACAAAGGTAAAACCAGACCTTCCTTTAGGTGGATTTCTATTTTGCTTTGATGATGAAAGTGTTCAAGATCGGTACTTTAGAATACTACCAACAGACGGATCTGAAACTCCCTCTGGTCCGGCAGTGTCATTGAAGGCAAGAAAAAAGAAAGATCAGCGATCAGCGTGTGAAACGGTTTCATTATTTAGACCCTTAGAAGAAATTGGAAGAGGAGGATTTGGAACAGTGTATCGAGCAATCAGACAAGATACAGGTCAGATGGTTGCAATGAAGGTTGTTTCTCAAGGAGGTGCTGCCGGTAGCGACGTCGACAACGAGTTTAAATTAATGAAAAATTTAGCACATGAAAATATTGTTCAGATTTTTGCTTTCTTTAAAACATGTAAGAAAGCAATCATTATTATGGAACTGGTTCCTTACGGTACTCTACGATCACTTATATCAGATTTCGGAAGTGGACTTCCCTTAACAATGATAAGCAAATTACTTCATCAAGTTGTTCGTGGAGTTCGCTATCTTCATGGTCAGAATACTCTTCATGCTGACTTAAAACCTGCTAACATTTTATGCACAGCAAACGGAAAAGTAAAACTTGCTGATTTTGGTGCTGCACGCTCACTAACACAATCGACTGAATCACAGTCTGGCGGAGCACATACTCCTTTATACTGCAGTCCTGATGCTCTTCATGGATCGTTTACTACTGCTAGTGACGTTTGGGCAATCGGTTGTATTGCACAAGAGATGTACACAGGTCTGTTTCCATGGCATCACTTAATCGATCAAGGTGTTGAATTAATGACTGTTATGGTTAACCACATCCCTAAAGTTGATCATCCAATACCAACCCATTGCCCTGATCCACTCACAGATCTAATCTCCAGTTGTATGTGTCGTGATATAGATAAACGTGCTACGGTGTCTGATTTGGTTCAAAGTGAACTGTTTCACCTGACTTTTGAACAGTTTAAAAGTTGGAGAGAATCAGAAAAGAAGAAAGGAAAAACAACTAAACGGGTAGATATATTTGGAAGGCAAAACACCACCAGACTTAACGGCGATGATCAAAATGGAACTGTTTACAACGCACCTCGTAAAGCGGCGGGAATACAAACTGTTGGTCTAAAAACTGAAGTATTGACAGATACAGATGATGAAGACAGTGAAACGTTAGGTGGAGACGAGTATTCTCAAAGCTCAACTACGTTGAGTGAGACGAACCACTTGGAAGAAGCATGGAAGGAAATTGTTCATAAAATAGAAAAAGATTCCAAGAGACCTAAAAATAGATGTGATGCCTTAAACTTTATTAGACGCGCTGCAATAGAAGCAGGTTTTGAAGGATACCGAACCCCGTCTGGCTCTATGAGGGGTCTCCCGACTGCTACGACTAGCACTACCAACTATGTAGCAACCCTTGCTGGTAATACAGCGACGTCAACTCCTCAATATGCACCCTTTGCTCCAAGGGCAGCATCGAGTGTTTTACCTGAAACATTCTTCAGTGATGGAGACTTAGACATCATCGAGTCGATTGATGCGTGAGATTATTTTGTAATCAAAGTAATGTTATTAAATCATTTCAGCTGATCAACTGATGAGATCCGTTGATCGTTGAAGACGAGCTGACGCCCGTTTAAGAGAATGACAGCAGCTTAAAGGAATCCAACTTCCTCTCCCGTCGCATCCCTTCATTTAGTTGATTGAGCTGACGCTACTCCTGATTCAAGCAAACGGCATTGAAGCCTCTAGCTTGAAGGAGTGTTTTTGTTATGAATTTTCGCTCTAATCTCTTTCTTCTTCCTGAGACTGAAAACCGAATGTTCTCCTTTTGCCACCAGCTCAAAGGAAGTTTTCTTTTGTCCATTTGGATAATGTTATCTGTCGTTTGGTTTTCGTTCTCCTATTTTACAGGCAGTAGCCAGTAATGCAAATTGTGTTATTTTCGTTATGTTCTGGTAGGGATTTTCTTTTTAGCAGTCATCAATACAAGCTAGGAGTATGAGATATCCTGGAAAAACAATGAACCTATCCATCCAAAGAAAAAATATAAATAAAAATAACGAAAATGTTGATGCTAGGAGTTTTCCTTTCTTCGATAGAAAAAAAAAAAAAAAAAAAAAAAAAAAAAAAAGAGTTAAATTGACCTTTAGTAACTATTTGGAAAGGAAGAAGAAGGGGAAAAAAAAAAAGGAAAGAAGTTGGCTAACGACAGTTGGCTAACCACTTGGATAATTTTGAGTTAAAGTCTTTGAGATTGTTCTTTTTTACCTCAAAAGATTCCGGTTACGGAAACATAGGCAAGAGGTGCTCAACCACGTTAACGTGGCCGCTGTTTCTAACAGTTTTGGGACCAAGTTCTGTGTAAGACGTCAAAAAATAAATCAAATTATCCCATTCCCCGTCTTTTATCTTCGTCTACCCCATTAATCTCCGATAAGGGGTTGTTAACCCCTGAATAGTTTTCAATAGTTAAACTTCAAGGAGAGGAAATCTAATACTTGGCGTTTTTTTTTACACCATTTTTTTATTTCGTTGTACCAAACCAGCTGTTGGGAAACACGGTCGGGTAACATTTTTTTTAGATTTTCGATTTCGAACCAGCTTGACGGTTCGTATTAATGTGTTCATCAGTAATGATGATCAGGTGTTTGAGGAGGCCAATTCTTTTTTTTTTTTTTATTCAAATCTTCCGTACATCTTCTTAAGCTTTTCTTGAAAGAAATTTGGAACCCGAAGAGACAAGGCCGTGTTTACTTTGCAGAGCATTTCCCGACGTTACAAGCAGCTTCCGTGGGCAAGCAAACGGTAGGTTGCTAACCGGGTTATCAGACTAAAAGTCTGTGTGGCAGTAACTGCATTTTTCTGTTTTTTTCTGTACAATAATTGAGTTATATAAACGACGAAAGGAAAGTGAAGCGCCAGCCTCTTAGTATCTCTTCTTACTCTGACTGGCGGAGAATCACTGATAGTAGTCAATGTTACTTGATTCCCATACGGGATAAACCACCCTTTATTCGTTTAATCTTTGCAAGGAGCATTCACCAGATTAAACTTTATCTTGGCTACAAACACTTTGGCCTGAACCCTTGCCAGTATTGCTCTCTAACTTCCGTTTACTGGCCTGGGTTCTGTAGTTTTATTTTGATTAACCCCCTTTCCCATTACTATTTTTTTTTTTTTTTTGTACATGCACAAAAACCCTTCAGATAAAAACCTCAAACAAGAAATTGATCGCCGACAGTAATACTGACGTACAGCGAAATAGATAACATCTGACCCGTATCTTAATCTGAATGGTTTCTTCTCCGACTTTGTCGGCGTAACAAAGTTATTTCATTTTGTGTATCACCCCTTCCGAAAAAAAAAAGAGTCGTTGATTTTACTTCGCGAGAAAGACTGAGGAGTTTTGTGGTTATTATTTTTCTCTCATTTTATTTAGCTGGTGTGTTTGAGAATTATCGTTGGGTTGTTGCAGAGTTACTTAGATTCGATTTGTTGTGTTAATGAACTGAGTTGTGCTGACGTATTCTCCCATTAAGGTGATCGGATTTAGTTTTTTTTTTTTTTTTTTTTTTTTTTTGAAAATCCCAAAAATATTAAACCTCAGGTATACCTGAGGGGATAAGAACCCTAAATGAGGGTTGTTGGATGTTTTGATTTTTTTTTTTTTTTTTTTTTTTCTGATTGCGGGAATCTTAGAAGTGATTCGTTGCGTATCTTTTTCTCAATACACCTTCCCATTTCCCAAACTGAAACGTTTTTTTTTTTTTTTTTTTTTTTTCCTTCTTATCATTCGATCAGAGTTTAGCAATTTCATCTCAAGGAAGAATGCTTGTGTGCCATTCGTAGACCCCGATTCCTCGCTGGGAGGAGAAAGTAAAGTATTACCTGCATGGGCTACTGAAGGTGCTGTGAAGCAACAACGAGGGAGTCTTTTCTTTCGCTCATACCACTAGACCTTTAGTGTGGTTCCACATAATTTGAAAATTCTCTCAAAGTCAGTCGAGAATAGTTTTTTTTATTTTTTCTTTTGTATACCACATCCCCAAATAGTGATCCTAATTGAGCTCCTCGTAGTATTCGATCTTCGTATCGTACTTGTTGTTGTTGTTAATGTTAACCATTTATGATACAGACTCCGACAGGAATAACTAATTATGTCTACAAATATTGATGACGAATTATCTGATTTAGATATACCTGATAAGGAAGAAGAAGAAGAAGGAAAACCATCAGTCGCAACAGGCGCAAGCGACACAACAAAAGCAACTCTCGAGAAACGGAGAATCGTACTTCTACAACAAGAAGAACCAGACAAATATCCTTCAGAGTTGGAAACTTTTTCTATTCCAGCAAGAGGAGGTAAACTAGGATTATACGCAATTGATGAAAAAAATCAAGTTATGTATGAAATACGAAAACACAAACGTGCTATTGGATCTTGGTTTATTGCTGATCACGTTGTGAAGGACGGAGCTCTATGGATGTTCACGTACGTTGATCCGGTGATCCCACTTCTTTGGATACTTTCTAGTAGTGAACAAACAGGATACAAGTCATCCTCAGATATTCTCGATAAATATCCAAAAATGAATTCAGTTTCGTCAAGACTCAGTTTGGTGTGCGATACAGAAGAATTCGGAGACGACAAAATGTATAAACACAATACAAAAAAAAGTATTGCATGGGCCAGGCTAAAGTACAAAGAAATATTAAACAATAAGGTGCTAGCAAGTTGGTTTGAACGTGACATACAGAAAGATGGTCAGCCGGAAAAGCAGATTACTCCCGAAGAGCTGCAGGTACACGTCCTTCAAATGCTTCAGGAGTACTTACCAAGTGTCGTATTTACAGGTCTATGTGATAGTTTCTCTATCGATTCTGAAACCTTTCAAAAACAGAAACAGCAAATGGAAACAGCACACCGAAATCATATTATAGAACGCGACGTCGATCTAAAACGGAAAACCGATGAAGACACAGAAGCTCGTAAGAAATCCAACCTTGCTTCGGCATCCATGGCTGTAAAGAGACTCGCAAAGGTGGGAGCTCCTAAAGGAACAAAAAGTATTACTTCCTTCTTTAAAAAGAAATAATTTATAAGCGACAACCGTAAAAGTTATATTTCGAAAATCGAAATGAGGCACTTCCATAGATATTTTTAATTAGTAGCCTTGTTTGTCTACTTGAAGCTCGAAACTGATTGCTTACAGCTACCACTGATGGTAGTGAATATTCACGTCTTTTATTTGTTTTGGTTTGAAGTAATTGTCAAGTCCTTTTCATACTTTCGAACTAGAATGGGGTGGTAAACCAGATGCCAGCAAGCAGTAGCAGTAGCAGTAGTAGCACCTCCAGCAGCGACAATGATTTCCTAATTCCCAGCACCTTAGAAAACAGTGACATTATTCTTATCGTGTGCGCCGCAAGGATGATCGTCACTCAGAGTTTTAAAAAGCTTGCTCCTCCTCCAGCACCTCCAAATGTACCAAAATTAGGAGACGTGATGAAATGCTTAGATGGGGTGAACAGACAACTTAGAACCAGATTTCAATACTGTTACGATAAAGAAGATGGGGAAAAGGCTTCTAAAAAAGAAGAAGAAGACAGGATGAGGAGGATGAGAGAAAATGAATTTATAAGACAACGTGAAGAACAGAAAAGGATAATACTAAAAGGAGCTCAAGAACGACTAACTGTAACACCTGACCTCCACAATCTGATTGAGTTAGATAATGAAGCAAGAGTAGATGCTGTAAGAGGATTAGACTCGTTAGTTGATGACTACGAAACTAATCTGTTGGCTATAAAAGTAAGCACTGCATGTGGTGATAGCGAACCTTATTATGGAAACTTCAGATCATTGCAGACTCCACCGCGAAATTGCAGACAAATCATCACCCTCGATGAGACAATTGATTATTCTGATTTCACTGAGAGGGATTCTGTAGCGCAACTAAACCACTTTAGAGAACATCTTGAGAGTTCTCTTTGTTCACACTATGATCCTCCTTTATATTCACAACCTGTGTTAGAGAATCAGTTATCTGTAGAGGAAGTTACATCAAATCTATTTGACCTATCTCTCCATCTTGAAAAAAGTTTTCGAACCGTTGATCGCAGCGCAAGTGAAAATTTCAACACATCCACCAAGACTTCTTTATAAGAACGACTGAAGGGTTTTCTTTGTATTGTTTTATAGCTTTTCTGTCGTATGAAAAAAGTCATCCACTGAAAAAAAAACTGATGATATACTCTTCTAACACAAATAGGTAAAAACAATTTCATAAAATGAAATTGAACGATTTGGCATTGAAGTCTCGTGAGCTTGATATTCGTGAAGCAGAAATAAAAAAAAGAGAAGAGAAAGTTGCCATTAGAGAAAAGAGTGTTGAGGGAATTTTGTCAATAATAAAAGAGTTGAGTTCAAAAATTGGAATTAAGAAGAAGAAAAAGAAAGAAGAAACTAGAAAAAGTTACAACCAAGTTACGTGGCTGACTCACTTAAATAATAGTAAAGTAGTCATTGATGATAATATATCACGAAAACCATTATTGATAGAATGGTTACCTTCTGTTAGTATATGCACACCCTCGGAGGATATCAACTTACCAAAATCATTCAGGTTTAAGAGAGACCATCGATGGATTGGTGGATTCTGTTCTATGTGGAGACTTCTAAACAGAATTACTTGTAATCTTAATGAAATGCACACAGATGTTGAATATGTTTATGTTCAGTTCAAAACAGTTGAAGAAGCTAATCGATCAATTGTACTTCTAAAAACTAGATTCTCAACATCAGTTGAGAGAGTCTCTGAATCTGATTTCATGACATCAAAAACATCAGTTGGAGTGTCTCCAGTATCAGCTTGGCATTGGGATCCACAATCACTTGTTGGAGAATGGTTCATAACTGCTGCTGATGCTAATTTCGAATCACGATCATTCATCATGACTATTCACATAATAGCACCTGAACAAGGAAATATATCTGCAACTCTTCAAGGACTGAAATCACGTGAATCAAACCATGTTTTGGGATTCTTTGACAGAGCAAAACAGATGTGTGTATTCCCAGGTTTAAAGTCAGATGACTGTACATTACTTATAAAAACATGTGCGGGAGGACATCGATTAGTTGGTTACTGCCATGCGACACCAACAGGAGATCAACCAAACCAGCAATTATTCGCTCAACTAGACGGCGTGCGAAGGACTGGAAGAAAAGCAAGTAATCGTAAATATGCTTGGGAAGCCGATGTTCAAGGCAGCAACTTATGTCTCTTCGCAGCCAGTGATGGAATGCAACAACAACATTCGGAAGAAGATAAAAATATACTTCTGGAGACTATTCCAGCGTTGGTAGCTGGACATTACGGAGCATTCGTTAGGAGTGGTTTACACACATTTGAGTCTTTACATAATCCTGGTTGGTCAATTGGATGTGCTATTGCTTCAGATGGTTTTGTGTCATCTGATGCGAAGTGGTTTTTAACCGACGCTGTTGTTGGGATTAAATTCACGAGTAGCACATTAGTTGGAAAATACATATCAAATGATCCCGGCACTGATCCGATTACTGTCACCGTCGCTCGAACAACTGAATCTGGGAATCGTTGTCAATACTGCTATCAGCCGGTTGCTGTTGGTACATTAATATGTCCAGCGTGTGATGCCAACTTGGGAGAGGATGAAAGTCAATCTGTTATCTGGATGATGACTATACCAGCATATGGTAAAGTCTATCCTGTATGTACACAGAGTAATGATGTTTTGAAATTAGAAATCGTACACAACAACAGAATACTTCAACTTTCACAAATACAAACATCACAAGGTGGTTGGGGGTCATGCTTTACACTACGAAACGATTACGATAAAATAACAGCAACGATATATTCGCAAGCTCATTCTGGTTGTGATTCTCTAACAGTAAGAGGAACACTACAGGATAATTATGGATTAGCTGACTTCAGTCTCCAGCAGATGCCATGGGGTAGAGGTTGGGATGATTCTGTCCCCGACTCAATAGTTGGTCCTCTATCTGATTGTTTTCTCTCAAAAAACTCTACCTGGGTAGACACGAATGACGATTACACTCCAGAGCAAGTTCACAAGAATAACGATCGAATATTTACTTCAGAACTTCCAAAAGAAGAAGACACTTCAGTAATATCTCGTATTAAAGGGATGTTAAATGAAGTTTCATTTTCTGATGATGCGTTTCAAGAGATTATAGGACCACTTCTCGGACCGTTAATAGAAAAAGTAAAATCCGAAGAAGGTGCAAATGAAGACCCGGCTTCTATGGAAGTAGTTTCATTGGCACTCGAAGCGATGAAGTTCTCCAGAGGGATTGAAGACTGCGATGGCGGAACTTCTTTTTCGATGTCTGGTTCTAGTGTAGCCCGCTCTTGCGAATCCTGCAGTGATGACACAATCGATTCTGAGATTAGTGACAGTCATTATCTTAATGAAGATGAAATATTCGACAGACATTACGAAGTACAAACACATCTCAACGACCAACAGTTGGAAGAGAATCGACTACATCTTACTGAAAGGTTTGTTGAGGCTATGGAGAAGATGACTGCTTGTGCAGCTCGAAATACACAAATATTCGACAGCCATGATCGGAAAAGTGAAGAAAAACAACGAAGTGTAAAACAGCGAGTTGGGTTACCAACTTCATCAGTCGACTTTGAAGACAATAAAAGAGAAGTCAGGAACTCATCAGAACTTAAGGAACCTCTAACAAGGTACGACAAACCAATAGTAGACTGGATTGAGGTCAGCGCCTGTACTGTCGAGAAATCTGTTGCCACCTGCTTCCTAGAGGGGTACGGCACTGCTGATGAAAAGAAGAAACGAGAGATCCTACTGAGCGAACCTATTTCGCAAGACAGCTGACGATTTGATGAATTCGCTACGCATCACCATCTGAGTCACTAAAAGAGTGAAGTTATGGAGACATTCCTGTAGATAGTTGTTGAACAAAACGATACTGTTCAGACTCCACAACTTAAACCACCTCATTTATTTTATAACATATTTTAGCCTTTCTGTTATTATCATTTCATTGATGTAGAAAACACACAAAATGGAAGAAATTGACAGCATTCCTGAAAAGAAAGCGAGGGCTGGAAGACGTGCAGACGATGGGTCAGGTACGGGAGGGATAGGGAACGCAGACAGCAGTACTGGAGCTGCATTTTCTGGTAATATGAAAAAGGGAGGATGGGACACTGGACCAACTGCAGAACAGATGGAAGCAGCACAGCGAGAACAAGAAAAGAAATTTGAAGAAAGATATTTCGGTAACGATACTGACACTGCCGTAGCAGCGAATGGACTCATCCCTGCACTGGAATCCCCTCTTGAGAAGGAAGGACCTGACACAGAAGATATAACAAAAGTAGTAGCTGAAGCTCCAAGGAACTACAACACTCAAGTGCAAGGATTACCTGACCTTGAACGTGATGGAATTCAACAATTACCAAATAATGGAGATGATATCGATATTACTGCTCTTTATGATGCTGCTATTGCTAATACAATAAATGATGATGAAGATATCGAGGTTTGATCTTTCTTTTTTAAACTTTTCCTTTTTATGATACTAAACTAACAAACACAAACACCCAACACATAACAGTGGCTACCCGGAGCACTCTTTCAACAAATACGAAGTGAGCTACAAGGCGAACGTGACGCAGTTGAGAACAAAGGTACTGACTCAGAAACAGATGCATAGCCGCAAATCTTTTCGCAATAACAATTATTGACCCCGTTGGTGAAAATTAACGGAAGGAATAGAGCACTTGACTGAAAACAAAAATTTCCCCGCCTACTTAATTATTATTCGTTATGTTTGCTACCTACTGTTTCTATTAGTCGTCACTGTTACTTATTATTTATTGTTATCTTTTTTTTACAGTTAGGCATTTATTAACATATATGTCTGAAAATACAATATCGGTCGTCTCCGACATAGACGGTAAGAGATGTAAGTTAGTAATCAAATCAGGTTTATCAACACTGACGGTGGCGAATATAAAAAAGCATTTGGTAAAACCTACTGGGCTACCAGCTGTAGAACAGATATTAACATTTAATGGGATGGTGTTGGATGATAGTCAAATTGGTGAGCAAATTGGACTACATCAAGGAGCAGTGTTAAGATTGAGTAGTGTTCACGCACAACCGTCTTCAGTAATACCCAGCAAGGTAGTTCCTACTGCGGGTATTCCGGCAGCACCTCCAGGGGTTCCTGCGAGGAATTCAATTGGTGCTGTAGCAGCGGCGCATCACCCTCAGTACTACACTCCTTCAGAACTGTCTGTAGGTGCTGCTACTAATCAAGTGTCAACTGTCTCGAGGGATTCTCATCCTGCTCTTCAAATGGGACGTCCTCTCCCAGCTCCTGATCCTCCTTCAATTAATGAAAATATCCTTCAGCCTGACATAACCGGACGTGGTCGTCAAAAAGAAGCCGAACTCCTTTCTCTTCAAAGACAAGTAAATGAGCTTGACGTTGAACGTAGTATTCACAATCAAGCTGGAATAAATAGGTCGATATTACCAAATCCAAATCCTAGTTTGGTCGATCCAGGCATGGCAGGTTATAATGACATGCAAGCAGCTAAAGAAAGAATATTCATAGAGAATCAAGCTGTAATGGGTGATCAAATAGCAATGCAAAGAACAAAACTACAAACAATGCAAGACAATGCCGCGGAAAGGCAATTTCGACAAGACAGGATGATCTCAGGAAGTACGGCAAGAGAGAAAGAATTAGAGATGCAGGTCATGCAGTTGGAATCACAAAATCAACTTTTATCTAATGACAGGGCTATAATTCAAGGTCAAACAGACGCTACAAGCGACGCTCTCAAGGACTCACTGTCTGCTGCTGAGTCTCGACTTGCAGAGCAACAGGCCGAGATTGAAAGAATGAAGGTATTGTTTTCATTCATTTTCGTGTGCCTGTTCATATTTGTGTGATTCAATAAGAAATAAAAAAAAAAAACAGCTGCAAATGATTGAAATGGCAGAGAAGTCGCTGGCACAACCCCGCGTATTAGGCAACGGAGTTGGAGGCATTGACGTTGCAAGACAGATGCTTGTTGAATTCGGAAGGGTATGAAATGTCTTTTTTAAAAGAATCACAAGATGCCATTTTAATTTACAAACACATAACCCAACACAGGAACTTGGTGTCGAGACGGAACTCGATTTCGACGAAAACCTCACATGTGTTGTTGGAGTTGAACAACGGTATACAATCTTATTAACATACGATCAGTCAACTGAAAGGTTATATGTATATTCAACCTTACTAACATATTTACCGAAAGATCCAGCTCTTCGATTACACCTTTACGAAGCACTCTTAGAGGGAGCATTGATGGGGAGAGAGATGTCAGGAGGTGGTGTTGGGCTGTCAATGAAATGTGAGTTGTTATTAATGTCAACTTCTATTGATCTTCGTCACAGTGATACGGGAGCTTTGAGATCTCTTGCTCCTGACTTTGTTGAGGCTCTAGTGAAATGGAGACAAACGGTTAAGCAATTACTAGTGGAAGAAACAAATACAGCAAATCCTCAACTTCCTGCAGCTACGATACCGACACCAACGCCATCTGCTCACGGAGGACTGCCTCCACAATTACAACAATACGCTGCTTCTCCTTGGCTTATTGACGGACTAAAAGCACGAGGCGTGCTACCAAATCAGTAAAATCATATTGTTTCTAAGCAACGGACAGTTCTGTACTAATTATTTGTATTATGATGATAAACTTAGCACATGTTGTAGGCACAAACCGTATATTACGGAACTTGCGAGCAAAAAAACTAGTTAGTTTTTTCCCCCCCTTTTTTTTTTCTTTCGCTTATTAACTCCCAATCCTTAGAGTCAACCCCCCTTTTTAGTATATTTTCCCACTGGTTATGGCTGTTTTTTTTTTTTTTGTGATGTGATTTATGCAGTATGAAGAATATCTTTTTTGTAAAAAAAAAAAAAAAAAAAAAGAAAATAATAATTACTAATAATAATAATTAGATTCTGTTATTCCAACCGTCTTCAAAGTCGGATGAAAAAACAGATATTTTTACTTTTTTTTTTTTTTTTTAATTAGATGACATCTGTAATTGTGTTATTTTTTTTTAATTGTCAACAACAAAAAAACCAAAAATCTGTGGTCTACACGTTAGAAAAATTATATTAAACTTGTCTTACCTTGACTTCACTCTTTTAACAGAAAAAGTATGAAAGAAGCAGCACGATGACATGGGTGTTATCAACCTCCCTTAACAGTTGCTCTTATGTCAAGTGAGTCTTAACACCAATACTTATGGTCACAACGTCCCTTCACACCTGAGGGATTCTTTACGGTTGTGTGCTATCGAATGATTGATACCCCGTGAACTTACCATGATGTACAAGTGTTTAGGATTTTCAAAAAATAAATAAATAAAATAAATAATGTTATAGAATAGGTTGATTTGTTATTATACTTTTACCCACCCCTACAGATGTAGCAATACAATACGATGAATTCAAGGCAAATAGTCACCGACTCTGGTGATATGATATTGAAATGTCTGAAGCCTCAATATGCTCCTGAACCTGATGAAGACCAGAGGAAGGAATCTTCTGAGAGCACGTTGACAACAACATGTATAAGTTATGAAACATTAGAAGGATCAAGACAAACAGTTGGAGATGAATTGGCTACTAACGCAGTGTTTAATCGTAACGTAGGTTTAAGATATGAAAAAGTCTCACCTCCGGTGGTGACTGTTACACATCCGACGAATCTAAGCGGAGGAACATGTCACAGTCCTCATAGTGAACCTCGTAAAGAAAGTGATGACTCATACATTAGCTTATCAAATAGTCCTTCTCATAAAGATCGACCTCTTTCACTTTTCATAAACTCTCCTCTGTCAATACCTGGAGAGAGTTTTCGACGTAAGAAAGGACCGAAAACCAAATCTGCTAACGCGGGTAACAAAATATCACACTGCACTAATATTAATCATAGTATGAGTTCTCCTAACTTTAATCATGAGTTTTCAGGGATTGATCTAAGTCTGAGTGCAAGTTCAAATGGAAGTGGTAGAAGGCGTCAGGGAGTTGATGGGGAAGTGTCATTCTCACCAGATTTGAGTAGTACTTCATCTCTCCTCAAAGGTTCTAGAAGTGGTAGTTATCAATATGTGGATTCCCTTTATGTACCGAGTGAGTCCTCATCAAGTAGACAACTGGTACCAACTCCTCCTCCTCCTCCTCCTGGAGAGGTTAGACTGCAAGCTATGAAACGTGTACCTGACAGCCTCTTTTCCAAATCGAGAAGCCACATGCCTCGACGACGAAAATCACCGGACCGGAGGGCTAAGGCTGTGACTAGTGAGAACAGTCTTCCGTTACAGAGTTTATTATTTCAGGAAAAGTCTGCTAGAAAGAAAAATATCACAGAACAGAAACTCTTTGTTGATTTAGTGAAACTTCAAACAGAAGAAAATGCAATTCGAAGAAGAAGACTTGATCTTCAAGTTACCGAACACTGCACTTTACGAATTGATGAAAGGGGTGCTCGCGGAGATGTTGGATCCCATCTTGCCCGAAAGCGTTTTGCAGCAATTCTTCCACACATTAAAATAATTTATGAGGAAGAAATAGCTGACAGTGATACTTTATTTACTGAAGAACAAGAACACATGAAGGAAATCCACGACATGTGGAGACTTGCATATGAAAAAGCCCTTGAGCTAGAATTCGAAAACAACAGACGTCGTTCTCTCGTTTCTCGATCTCTTGATGAGTTGTCCAAAATAAATACAACAAAACTAAGACGACGAAGTTCAGTTACCAGAGGTATTGGAGGACAGAAGTTGGGAATAAGTTAGTAGAGAAATTCATTTTATACCGTCTTTTACCGAATGCACCGATACAACAATATATATGAGGATGTGCAGAAACCCCCCCCCCAATTTTTACCAGGCTATCCCGTGGGCACCTAACACCCAATCCGAGCCCACCACCCCACGAAAATAGTATCCAAAAAACTCAAATCCGGTACTGGGGCACCCTTTTACTGTCCACCAGTTTAAAAATTTCACTTTTTTGACTGTTTCTAGTAACATGTGCCTTGTAAGCTGTGTAGCACTGGTAGAAATTATGTTTGAAATTTTGCTTTTCTTGAAGGCCCAGATTTCCTGCGATTTAGATTCGAGTGTCAGCACAGATGTGATATTGCCAAAGTGTTGATCACATTCGGACTTGCCATGCCGACTAGGGAAAAAGTTAACCCAAGCTGATCAACCTATTTTACAGAACAGGCTGATGACGGTTGTGTTCTCAAGGTGCCTACCAGCATCAGCCCAATAGTGAATCATCTTATCATTCTCAGACATCAAGAAGAACTTATTCATAACCGGATACGTTACTATCGCATTCTGGTTGATGTGTGGGAGTAGGAAGTTGTTATGGCCACACTGAACCTCAGTTCCAAACTGCTCATGTAGTACACATCCAAGCAGACTATTTCCCCTGTTGATAGAAAGGGGAATTTGGCCCTTCTGCCATTAGAAGTCCTTTTCTTTATAATCCAGAGTCATGATATAGTCACCAGGATGGATTAGATGTATCTTCTCAATACACCTGACATGTCTCTTATCTCCAATGTGAGAATCTATTTCAATAATTCCTCTCATTGTTGTTCGCTTCTCAGCTTCGGACTTTATGAGCGCCAGAAGGAAGTTACGATGATGTTGAAGGCCCCAGAGATCCACCCATTACGTCTGTCAACATCACAGATACATGTGGCGAATACTGAAGATGCCGGGCAGGCAAGCTTCTTTCATGGATTCTTGTCGATGAGACGGTAGTTGCACACATTCGTACAGCGTCGTAACTGCTGAAACTCAACTCCAGGTAGAGAACAGTACTGTGTGTATGAGATAGTGTCTTTTAGAGGGGAGTTATTATCGACTAGTTGATACGAGGTCATCATGTTTTCAACAGTAACAGTAACTGCCTCTCTCCTTTTTTTGATACTTGGAGGAGTTTTATATTATGGTACCACTAGTGGTTACCAGTTCTTATTGAACTTGATTTTTCATGTCAGGTGTTACAACTGACAGGCAACCACTGACTCCACCTTCTTGTCCCTATTCTTCCACAATTCCTTTCCTACTACTATCCCAGTCTTATTCACTTCTGCTATCCCCAGCCACTGGAACATAGAGCTTGTAGCAGCGTCCTCAAGCGGCTATAGATTCTAGAAAAACTCCAGTAATCCTGAGGGTGTACTTATTGTGAACAGCATGCTCACATTGCTCAATCATCACTGCCAGCAAGGGTGACTCAGAATCACCACCCGATATCGTACTCTGCAGTTCTCACGGGATCTATGATTCTCCTGTCTCATCACTTCTCCTGTTCCTATCATTCCAGTCTTCATAGGAACCCAGGGTGTAAACAAATTTCTGCAATGTAGCTGCTAAGCTGGTTTTTGAGTATTTTGAGGGCAACCAACAGAGACACAAGGCAAAAGTACCAGAAACAGTCAAAAAATATAGAATTTTGAAACTGGTGAGCAGTTAGAGGATGCCCCAGTACCGGATTTGAGTTTTTTGGATAGTATTTTCGTGGGGTGGTGAGCTCGGATTGGGTATTAGGTGCCCACAGAATAGCCTGGTAAAAATTGGGGGGGGGGGGTTTCTGCGCCGCCTCATATGAATAATTCTTTATGGCTTTATGCAGTAAGTTGTGGGCAGTACTTTTAGGAAAGTTGATAAGTTTTTCTTTTTACATTTACACATTAAGACAAAATCTTTTTTTTTTTTTTGTCCCACGGAAACTGTTGTGTTGTGCTGCACCGTCAGTCCGTTGGGTGAGTCAACCACCCAAGATAAATGTCCCAGGCTCGAAATTGCGCAGTCTAATTTTCCCATTTTCGTTTTTCAAAAATGCCTATGTAGGAAGTGTTCCTCGTGTGTGCCTTGTTGTCTGGTGATTTGGAAGATGGAGTCGGATGCTTGTTTTCCAACAAGATGTCTTTCTTTTTCTTTGAAGTTATTTTTTTTTCTTGTACCTTTGTACCGCATTCCGAGAAGGCTACCGAAGCTTCTGGTAGTTTTTTTTTTTTTTTTTTTTTTTTTTTTTGGAAGTGCATTGTCCCGTTTCGTAAGTATTTAATTATACAAATCGCGAATTTTTTCAAAAAAGAAATCGAGACTCTCACTGACAGTAAAAATTGCTCACAAGTAGTTATTTCTGTTTTGTTGCTTTTTTTTTTTTTTGCCCATTAAAAAATTTAAACTTTTTTTTTTTTTTTTTTTTTTTTTTGGTACTTTATCTTATGCAGGTCTGCAAACGCTTGAAAAATAGATTACAAGGTCAGATTAGCCTTGACATGTTCACTGGGGTCATGACAAGAAACATCGGTCCGAAACATCTACAAATATCCAAGAAAGACTTCATAATGCATATTATTTTGATCTATCCTTCCGTCTGCGGGTAGTAAGTTCTTGTGTTGTCAATATTTAAAAAAAATAAAGACATTCCATACTGATGTGCTGTGAATTTTTACAACACGTTGTTTTTGATTACCTCCCCTCACAGTTCTCAGGAAAACCCGATTATTCATTTTTTGGTATGTTCGTGTAATGTTTTTTTTTTTTTTGAGCGTAGAGAGGTTTTTCGGTATAGCTTTACACCTACCTGATTTCGTCAATTTGCGTTTTGTTTTGTTTTTCCCATTTTTTTTTTTTCTTTGTTCCTTTTCTCGAATTCTTATTACTCACGTTGAAGATTCAGGAAAGTAGCACAAAAAAAGGTTTTCAATCTTCTCCTTCAAGAGGTTTAAGGTGTTTGTTTCTAAAACTGTAGAATGAGTTTTGTGTTTGTCTACTGACATTTATAACAGTTTTTCTTATAGGAAAGAAATTACGTCAAATAATGAACCGCAATAAATTATATCGAAGCTGGAGGAGTGTTTCTGATGATTTCGATGCTGGAAAATCTGATGCATGTGATTTCGCTATTAAATCTGTGGAAGTATCAAATAAAATAGAACGCAGTGCCTTCAGAGACCTGATCTTGACCAAGGGACTTGCTGCAGCTGACAAGTGCTGGGATAAAAGTGAAGCATGTCTAAGCGCCTGGGTTCACATGGCAAGAGTTGTTTCCATGGGACCATTGGGAGAAAATATGATGGATGCAAACTGGAAATTGAAAGAGCGAGTTGGACAGTTAGCGATCGCAGATCCAGAAAACGCCGACTACAATGAAATAATAGGAAGAACGATGCTTTCCTCACATGTTACATGGTGGCAAAGGTTCTTATCTAAAGTAGCAGGTCATGAGTACCCTGCAGCAGCTAATACCGAGGAAGCTCTTCCATACCTTCAGAAAGCTTATAATACTAACCCGACTATACATCGTTCATTGTACATCGCTGAGGCTTACCGACTGTCTGATCAGGGAGAGAAAGCAAAGGAATGGTTTGACGTTTGTAAGAATTATAAATACAATCACAGAAGTATTCTCGAAACGTTAACACACGATGAGTGTAGTGCAAGGTAAAATTATAACACTAACAATGAGTTACTTTCTACTTCTATCTGACAACCTCACAGATCTCTCTCACGATCGATATCTGAGTTTTTGAGTAAACATCTCCAACTAACGTACAGAATCTTAACTATACGGGAGTAGCTACTGTTTCATTGAATCAAGTACGATGAAGTTTTTTAATTGGTTTTGTAAACAACTTACTAATGTTTCTGTTTTACACTTTTACAGAATCTCAACATGATGTGATGAACTGATTACTTATTCAAATCTTAACTTGTTGATATGGTCTGGCGTTGCTTTTCAGATGCGGCTTTTTGTTTATAACATTATATGACAAACACAGTGCTCCCAAAAAGATAAAAAATGGCGGGGTTCGCCGAACAGGAGGAGCTTTGGGCGGGACCTCAGTTTTCGGCTGCACCTGGATTCAGTGATGATTTTCAGAAGTTGTTGGGTGCAGTGATGCCTGACAGTCAGCCTATTGCTCTGCAAGCATCGCAGCACACGTTCAGTTCTTCACAGAATGACACGACTATGGATTTGAGTCCTATCCCGAGGGAGAATCAAACGACTAATTCTGTACTTTCGACTATGGATCCTCCAGTGTTGGGACAGTCAGATGGTAACAAATATGAACCAATTCTACACCAAAGACCTGATCCGACTCTCCCAGTTGCTGGAGGTGGACTGTCACAATTCACTCAACAAGTCCCCAGCTACATGAAGACTGCAGAGCTTCCGAATAATCCATTCTTACCTCAACCACAACATCAAAGGACTAATTTGAATAATAATAATCCTTTTCTAGACGGAATTAATCAACCTAATGACGCAAATGTTTTGGAGTCACTTCCTCCTGAAGTGATAGAACCGAGTGTTCCTCAATTGTCTTCGGATGGAATATCGCAAGCAATCGTATCTCATGTACCAGCAACTATGGAACAACATAATTACCAACAACATCTACAGCCAACCAACTCTATATTACCTGTTGTGGCTGAAGCTGCTCAAGAAGAGCTTCCTTCACAGCAACGTGAACTTATGAACGGAACTCAACCACATTCATTGAATGGTCATCATTTTACAAATGGAGATCCAGTCAGTGGGACTGAACGGAGGGATCATTTTATTCAAAGAGGAAGAGCAGCTCTGAGTGACTGGAGATCAGGTAGAAACCTTCCTGAAGAACCTCCTTCACCTGCTGCTCAGAATACTGCTGTTGATACTTCTGAACTTCTACAACAATACGCACAGAAAATAGAACAATTAGAAAAAGAACTCGATGATAAGAAAAAAGAACTCTTCGGAACAAAGTCAGAAGACTACCAAATGGCGAAGGCGGAAACCGCAAAGTGGGAAACCCTCTACCAAGAGATGTGTGACAAGAATCTCTCGCAGAGTAGAGAGGCGGAACATCAACGAGTAATGTTAACTTCAGAGATAGCACAACAATATAATAATACAATAAATGAACTTACTGCGGAAGTAACAAACTTACGCAACGAGAGCCTCAACAGTTCTCAGCAAATGACTGCACAAAACCAACAGAATGAAGAAACTGTAAAGCGACTGACTACCGAATCAGATATGCTACGACAGCAGCTATCCGACCCCAGCTTGTCAGCAGAATTACAGTCCTGTAAATATCAACTTCAGCAAAAGGAACAAGAGATTGGTTCTATCAGAAGAAACTACGATGATGTAATTAGTTCCCTAAAAGACGAAGTACAACTTGCGACTGCAGCATCTCCCAACGTGACAGAATACCAGAAACAGATCTCTACACTAGTTGGTGAGAATACCATACTAAAACAGCAACAGGCTTTATCACAAGTACCTTCAAGTATCGCTGATGTATCTGATCAGTATGAGAGTCGAATTAGAGAACAGGTCGCGGTAGTAGCAGAACAAGAAAATAAGATTTCATTACTAACTGCTGAGCTCTCTGAATTATACGGAAAACTAAACACCAGCACTGGTTCTGTTGATCAAGTCCAAACAGCAGAATATGAACGAAAAATACAAGAAAGAGATAATCTAATTCTCGTATTACAAAACAACTCCTCTTCTGCCGACAAAGAAAGTGATGCCAAACAAATTGCTGAACTTAATAGTTCAGTTCAAAAGTTTGAAGCAGAATCAAAAGCTTTAAACAGTGAGAATGAAAGACTAGCAGAAAAGTTACAAGAGAGAGAGTTGAACGGATCGAACACAGACGGATTAATAAATGAAAGAAATGCATTGAAGCAAAGTCTAACAGAAATGATGAATGGAGGACAAGCTGAACGTATTACTCACTTAGAAACACAAGTTGTTAAACTCACAGGTGAATTAGCATCACGTCAGGGTAGTGATACTGACATTGATAATTTAAACGCATTGGTTGCTCGCAATGAACAGCTTGAAACTCAACTTGCCTCATCTCAACTCTCCGATCCAAACTACTCTGCAGTCATGCAGGATTATACGTCAAAGCTTCATCAGGCAAATGTTAAGGAACGAGAATGGTTTCGAGAGCGTGAGCGTCATTTAACTCACCAGAACCGTCTCGAACACGAGAACGAAAACCAAATAAATAAAATTGCGGAACTCGAAGAACAGGTATCAGAACTTCGTAAAAAGACACAAACTGAAGAAGTCAGCACAACAATTATAAAGGCGGGTGAGAGTACAGCACCTCCTGCTGTAGTAAAGGCTGGTTCTGATTATTACGTTGAATTCTCACGTGAAACTGATGACGTAACAGGAATCACTATGAATAGAGAAGTACGTCGACCACTTCCTAACCCTGCTATCAACGCCGAAAACTACGTCCCTCCTGAACACCCTGAAAACGGAAAAATGCTCATAAAGCACCCTCTACCTCTTTCAGTGATGGTGTTTGATGCTATCTTCTCATTAGGAGGGTTGCTGCCAAGTACTCGACACCCTCGTCCACAGGTAGTTATTGGAGACAGGTTCGAGATTTAATGCACCAGGCATGTTGCATAAGGTATTCTAATTGTCGTAGTTAGCAGTCTCACTGCAGACATATTCCATTCTTAACTTCATCTTCTTTCTTCAAGTGGGTGCTCTGCTAATCTAACCTTACTCATGTCCGATTGAAAACTTAACAATAATGAGGTTCGTCTTTGTCTTCTGTATTTTAGGTTGTTTAAGAAACGAGATTTCTTATTTGGTGTTATTTTTATTTTTCTTTTTTTAAGTTTCTTGTTCCGTGTGTGTGTGTTGTCTATTGCCAAAAGTAACCTATAAGAGCAATATCGTTGGCTGGGGGGGAATGGAAAAAAAAAAAAAAAAACGATTTGATGTTAACTACTACATGTGTATCAGCGTTGAAGTTGCCGAACACATTCTGGAAAAACGCGCACTGACGCATTCCGTTTTTTCTTTAAGTTATAGTTTACGAGATAAAGACATATGTCAAATACCGACTACTGTAGCCACATCCTGCTGTCTGGTCGTCCCAGCTTCATTCATTTCAGGGGAGAGGGGTACGACTACGAGTTTTATTTCTTTCTTTCTTTTTTTAAAATTAGAAGAAAAAAAATAAAAAAATAATTATTTTTTTTTTTTAAAAAACCCTTTTTTTTTTTTAAACCTAAATTAAGATATCGTTCTGAGCATCCCAACAAGACGGGGGGGAAAAAAAAAAAAAAAAAAAAAGTATGTGAGAAAGACTTCTGATGAGAAAGAAGAAGAACGAACAAAAAAAAAAAAAAAAAACTACTGATTTTAATAGTAAAGAAGTCTTTAAAAAGAAACAAATGGAAAGACACATTTTAAGATTCTTTTGAGTATGTTTGTTTACACAAATGTTGTTTAATTTTTTATCTTTTAATTAGTCTTTGTACAACCATTCTATAAAATGGGGGCAGGTAGTTGGGGAAATACCGTCCTTCGTAATAGCAGTCGCAGGCTTATAACAGCTAAGAGTCTACCGAGTGGATTGTTGGTACGTAGTCGACAACTGAGAAGTCGGTTTTTTAACGCAGGTTCAGCTGAGAGAAGGGACTATGACCAACATGCTCAACCAGCGCTTGAGGGTGTTGTTCGTCGGAGGAAGTATCCTAACATATTAGTGATGTTGGGAGTATTGCTTGCTAGTTTGGGGTGGATGTTGTTCTTTTCAGTGATGTGGTATATGAGTGAAATGTATAAGTTTTTACAATTCCTGGACCATGCCTTTCCTAGGAAATGGCATCCGCTGAGGTTGTGTTTCGACCTCTTAATCGACGATCAAAAACAACAATTGGTATCAGAATTTAGAAAAAAACAGCTGAACGGATACGATGATAGCTTATTTGAATTTCTATTGGAATTCCATCCAGAAATACTATCAGCTGAAGGACTCACAGCAGAGCAAACATTAAGAAGAATTGTCCACGGATCGTACTTAGTCTATGATCATGGCATAGAATCCCAATATCTTTACCGTGATTTAATTACTTCAATACAAAGTCGTGCAACAGGTTCGAATCACAGCGAATTACTTGCTGAATATTTATCTTGTATTCATTTTACTCTTCTAGACAAAAATGGTATGCCAGCATACCCGGAAGACGCTGATATTTATAAAAACATGATAACCGAGTCGTACAACATATCGTCTCAAGGACCGTTTCCTTCACAGCAGACGTCTGAGAAACCTAAGTCGTGGAGTTTCTTACCTGGAAAATAGAGTGTAATGTCTCTTTCATTGAGTCTTTAATCACTTTCTGCGTATATCCAACGCTTCATGACGTTTTCACCAGTCGAAGATTTCCTCTCAGGAGGTATTGAGTGGGAGGAAAGGGAGGGGGGAAAAAAAAAAAAAAAAAAAAAAAAAATTGATAATAATAATCTGTTTTTTTTTTTTTTTTTTTTTTTGAAAGCGCATTATATTGTGAGTAAAAGAGCGTGTCCATCTCTCACCTTCAGAGTTAGAAGAACACGTGTTTTACTCATTATTTGGTGTTTTTTTTTTTTTTTAAATTGTTTTGGTTTAAAATAGAAAAGAAATAAACAAAAAGAAGAGGAAAAAAAAGAAAAAAAATCGCAAATTGTACCAGTGCGAATGTAATAATACACAAAAAAAAAAGGTTTAAAAAAAAAAAAAATAATAATATCAGTTTCCTCAATTAATAAAACGAAAAGAAGATATAAAAAAAAAAATTTTTTTTTAAAAAAAAGAGAACAAAGAAATCGCAAATTTCTGGAGCCTCGTATATCTGAAGTCTGCCGTTCTAAGGGGATTAAATTAAGTAAAATAAACGGTACCTGCTGGTTACCACATAAGGACAGTACGCACGCCTGATGGCGTTTTTCTTTTTAATCAAAATTAGTAGTCCCCAATCATCTTGTTATCAGACAGCAAAAGTTCTTTTTTTTTTTTCCCCTCCTCTTAGTCGTTTAACTTTAAATAAGTAACTGTTTCTAGAGGAACATTATCGCTATGAATTGCCCTGTGTGAGGCTAGCCTAGACGAGAACCAAACTTCATGACAATTTTTCCTGGTTTACCTTGGAATTTAAAAAAAAAAAAAAAAAAAAAAGACTTACACCGTCTGACTTGTAGTCGTCATGCGTCGCTTATGTTCTCGCATAGCATTGACCGTTGGAGGCAAAATAAGAAAGAAAAACAAAAGGAAAGGGAAGAGAGAGGGGAAAAAAGTTGAACCACATCATCAAGTACGACTCCAAAGAAATGAGTCAAAGTAAAAACAGTAAAAGAAACAAACAAAAAAAGGAAAACCAAAAGTAAAAAAAAAAAAAAAAAAAAGTGAACTGCTGTTACTTGTGGTTGCGGAGCGCGTCTTCAAAAAAAAAAAAGAAAAGAAGAAAAAAAAAGTTTTTTGTGTAACCCTATGCTGACCTATGATTGGTTTAGTTAATAAGTAAAATTGTTATTGCCATGCTGCTATTCTTTACTTTGAATTGATGAAAAAAAAAAAAAAAAAAAAAATCTTTTTTTTTTAAATTCCAGAATGCAACCCGCATTGAAGATGTCTGCAGGGCGTTCTCCAAAACGGGCTTACATCGATCCCGCTGTTGGTGCGGAATTAGTAGCCGTTGACGATGAAGTTTTTGATGAATCGAAAAGAAATGAAGTAAGTGATGACTGTGAACAGTCTGGTTATCATTATTATCCTGGTCTATTAAGAAGAACTGATCAATATGATCCATTAAAGAATATGAGTAATAATAAAGGTGTTTACACGTTTGGTGCTTGGGGAGTCAGAAAAACAAAAACCAAACAAAACGAACAAAATCCAAAACGAAGATTAAACAACAAAGTTAATCACCCTAACCTTCCACTGTCAGCTCTAGCGGTTGACCCGACAACAAAACGTGCGCCTGGTCCTTGTTCGTCGAGGACTGAAGGGCGTTTTTCTGGAGCTTGGACTCTCACCCCTCCGTACAACAAGCGATACGGTTATTACAAGACATATGGCACAGCTGATAGACATGGGTATCCCTGTGGAATGCCACCTTCTCCAATTCGTATTTACTCAACAGGTACATCAACAACAAGACCCCTAACTCCAAATTCTGAAGTCACCGGGAAGGTATCCTCATCGCCTTATGTAAGACCGAAAACAGCTCCAAGTTCACGAAAAAAAGTTGTATAATTAATAAATTATGATTGACGTCTGTTTTTTTTTGCTGTGTTAGTTCAGTTTTAGAAACTGACTTGGCCTTTGTAATGTTTTGTACTCTAACCGTCATTGGTTATTCAGATTACTTCATAAATTTAAAATACAATTAATCCCTCCCTTCGAACAGCCGTACTACACTACATGACAACACGGATAAAGAGAAGGAGAAGAAAGGTTTTTTTAATTTTAGCCCGAAACCAACTATTATTATTTGTTTGTTGTCCTACGAACTTTTGCATTCGATTGAATTTTCCCGCCCTCTCCTCCTCTTTTGACTGCAATACAGAGGTTTATTTCTTCATAAATATATTCAAACATTCCAATCCCCTCCACAGACTTACTTCTACACCATAACTGATGATGAGAGAATAGAGGTAAAGAGGGATATATGGATTACTCTCGAAACCTAAAGCATCACTATAGTTCACTGTATCCTTAACAGATTGTTAGCTTATCGTTTTGTTAAGATGGTACAAAACTGTTTGTGTCTTGTAATTCAGATACGATACTTTAGTACAATGTGATAAATTTATAGGTATTTGTGCTTTTTTCGAGATTAAAAATAATTAATCATCCTACTTTATTCAGTATAGATCTTATATGAAACTATTTCAGTTTCTGGTAGTCGGGGTTTTATGTTCTTTATTGTTGTGGGCATGTGATCCGTTGAACTCAGAGAAGAAGTCCTCTGTGAAAAAGGGGACTTCTGCTTCTGTTGAACTGTCTACGGAGACGACGGAAAATGATTTTGCTATTTATGATATAAATAAAAGAGTCCACAGCATTTATAAGATTATATCGAATTCACATCCTTATAATGATAACAGAAAGAGATATGCGAGACAAGTACCCGGAAAGTGGATTGAAGAAGAATTTTACACCTACAACCAATCAACATTATCAATTCCGAAATGTCCCAATGGCAGAAAACAATACAAAGGAAACAGATTACTATTTCATGATGAGTTTGGTATAGAATTAATTATAATGGTGTCATATGCTCATTGGCTTCATAGGCATTGTTTTATCGTGGATACTATATCGTCGGCTGGTTCAGATCCACTTTATTACTTTTCAGATTCTCATAAGGTAATTGATGCTCCGAGACAGAGCATTCCTGACAACTACAGTTGTTGCCCGTTGAATACTATTCACGTTAAAGAACTTCCGAAAAAATTCTTATCTCCAAATTATAAATCAGTTTTTCACAATGAATTATTTCATTTTCAAAAACCAATTTTAATAATTTCTAACAAGTATCAACAAGAGTGGAATTCAAGTCCAAAGAATTTCTTTCCAACTGGAGTTCTGGTAACTCTATTAGAAATACTAACACCTCACTACACTGTTATTTATAACAGACCAACGGGAAAAATTGTTATCGACGGATCAAAAATCTTCGACCTTGATGAAAAAAA
Organism: Flectonema sp. DT1601; assembly: GCA_964019425.1. Classification (NCBI taxonomy): domain Eukaryota; phylum Euglenozoa; class Diplonemea; order Diplonemida; family Diplonemidae; genus Flectonema; species Flectonema sp. DT1601. The sequence goes on along the minus strand of OZ025823.1, from coordinate 337,941 downwards.
AGCTGTAAAACAACACGGAGGAATACTGCTTGAGGACCTTCGTGATAAAGCAGAAAGTCAATTTGCTACTGAATTACCATTCAATTTGTTCCAAATGTGGGTGTATTCCAATGCTATTAACTACATAGCAGTTCAAGGTGGGAATAGTATATATGCTTCACATCTTGCTGGTGTTGATGCCAAGGTTGCTATTCTCATTAAGAGAGGAAGAGAACTTAATGTGAACTCAATGGATAATTGGTATGGCAGGTTCTCTGGAGCAAATGTCACTTCTTTTAAAAAGAGTGAATCGCTTATCGACTTTGTGAAAAAGTCGTATGTTCCTGCTCCAGATTACACTCCACCACCTACAAGCGGAATAGCTTGTAAGTTCTGGGGAGGATGTAACGACACGTCGTAGTTATCATATTCAGGTACAAGAATTAAATTATACTCAAAAATGTGCTTAAGAACCGTTTGTACATTATTTCACTTATTTGAAGTCATTTCGTAGATGTTTCTTCGCAAATCCTACACTCCAGGGTTGGGTAGCACCTTTCCGCTAGATTGCGAAGCCTAAACACAACTTACATTTTATTTTTATAATGTACTTTTTCTGGGTACTTTTAATAATTTACTTATCAAAACTAGCGATAAATGGAAGCATAGCTGTGAATACACAGTAATAGGAAATAAACCTCTTTTCACTTCCCACACAGTAACTCTAAATGAGTAAAAGGATAAAATGTCTTCCAGGTTGCGTTCATCCCGTAGGTGTGGAGGCGGATGGTATGTCAGCTCAATAGAGGAATACACAAACGCTGAATGGGCAGATCAGGAACGACGAAAGAATAATAATCTAAGCAAGAGAAGGCAAAGAGCAGAAATAGTATTCCCATTGGGAAAGAGTTGCAGGTCATCGTTAATACAATTCAGTGGTGATGATGGAAAAACTATTAATCATAATAAACACCACTCTCAAGATGATGGACAGACACTAACTCAATCGGATGACGGCTTAACCAGCTCTAGGCTATCTGCTTTAGGAAAAGGAAGACCTAAACGTGATCATACTACATCTCAAAGTTCAAAACCCATCACAGCTATCGAAGGACCTGATGAAGAAGAACGTCTACAACGACTAAAGGCTGAACTCTGTATTGATCAAGTATTAAAACCAATTGACTTACAATATAAAAGTGTTACAAGAGATTCAATGGTTCGATTCATGAGAAGTACTGGAGCTTCCTTATCAGACCTATCAAAGAATAGTATTCAATCATTAGCTGCAATGGGAATTGATATTAGTTTACTTGACAGAAATGATCTCACAGCCGTGACTGATGTCACTGTCTTTGATGTACGAATACGAGATTTAGATAGTCCTCCCATAACTGTTCCAATAAAAACAACAATGGAACGAATAGCACTTCACTTAGACAAAACTCGTTTAGGATTTAAAGAACGTTTTCTCACTCCAGTTATGGAAAGATATTGTCAAGTTGTGTTTTGGTTTTGCTTCGCAGCATTTTTTCAAAAAGCAGATCTTCCGCTGTTCTCAACTGCCCTAACAACAGAAACACGAAATCAATTACAACTAATTTGGTCGATGATGAGGAAAAGTAAAAGTTCTCACAGACCATTCTATGAGATTCTTCACGTTGCCGTTTCTCATGTTGTTTGTCTAGTGCACCTTCAGTGTTTTAAAGGTTCTGGATCAATCCTAAGTCAGCTATGGGCAGACAGAGTATCAGTTTTAGTGTACTACCTAATGACTGGTGTAGTTCACACTGAGCAAACTTGTCGGGCAATATCACAAATGATATTTAGCAAGAGTGCTGATTTGAGATTTCCATCAGCTCAGGCAGGTCAGAATAATGTGAACGGAGAAAGAGAAGAAGGGCAACAAGAACAATTAAAGATGGAAATTGCCGATATTGAAGGTCGCACAAGACCACAGCGAGAAGTTCAACTTGGAACACCCTGTCCATGGCAAGCTTATGAATTTGGTGTCTATCTACCCAGGGGATCGATGCTTGATGGAACTCGTTGCATTGAAACTGCAATGCAAGTAATGCAGCGAAGCTGTACTTTCAATCTTCACAAAGAACGATTTCGGTTTGGAAAATTTCCCGTTGATATTAACCCAGGACAGTTTGAGGCAGATTTCAACGTTTTTAATTCAGAAATCCTCGAATATGAGTACGCAATGGCCCATCGAACAGCAACTAACTTAGAGACTGTTGTGAAAAAAAAAACCCACACGGCATCTGGTGGTAATAAATGGCAACAAGAGAGGCGAGAAAAACAACACAAAACAAGTAATTTAGTGAGTTGGTTATCTGGAGCAAACATCACACAAGTATCAGCAAAGGGAGGACGGCAACTTCCCTCAGGAAACTTTACTGAACCAGCCCATGACACTCGTATGGCAGAGGCAAGGATGGAAGACGTTGGATTAGGTCATTCATACATGAAAGCTCAGGCACCTTTGTTTGATCCCTTCGCAATGGAAATGTGTATTGCTTCATACAGAGAAGCACTTAAAGGTTATTCTTTTGAATATACCGACAGTAAGTCTCCTGATAGCCGAGCCAAGACAGACCAACCGAAAAACATCACCCACTCTGGAAATACCAGCGTCAAAACAAAAGTACAAACAGCTGTCAGATGTATTGGAAAACTTCACGGCAGCAAAATGGTGAGGCTTCGACAATGTGCGCCACTAGCACTGGCAGCTTGTAGTGTGTTTGTTGCTGCCTATGGTAGTGTTTGTAAGAAAATATTGGATGAAGCAATGTCAGACATTGGAGTAGCAGAGAAGGAAAAGATAATAGAACTAATTCTAAGCAAGAAACAGGAATCGAATCCTAAGAAATGCAATCAACAGCAGAGAATTATCTCAACTTCTACTGAACCAGCTGTACGGAATTCCACTCCACTAAAATCACGACTTCTTCGATCAGATAACAAAGTCGTGAAAGTACCCAATTACCTGTACAGCGTCAGTCCTATGGTCGAAGGGACATTGGGAGCCCCAAAAGAAATGCGTGTTGCTAGAAAATGGATCACCCGCACCTTAACATTTGGAGAAGAAGCAGATCCAACCAGCACCGCTAAAAACATAAAAGGAAAGCATTCAATAAATGATAAGATTGATAAAGAACAAATACTTCAATTGCAGAATGCTTTAATAAAAAGACGAAACCAATTAGAACAAGACATCGATCGCATCGACAAATCAATAGTTCAAGCGAATGCTGATCCGCGAAAGTGTTCTGAATTCTGTGATACTATTGTTTCGGCATCGAAAAGAAAATTTGCGACTAACATCCTAAACAGAAGAGATGGAGTCTCATTTAAAGGAACTCTTCTCGCAGACTCAGCCATGAACGTAGTCGGAGCACTTGAGAAAGGGCTTCGTAAATTAGACAGAAGATTGTTAAAAGTGAATTCACAATTGAAGGCTAGACTATAAACTTTACATCTACTTGTGACAGATGTTCACCAACTGTACTGTCGGGTTCTCATTTACACCACATTTGATGGCTTTTTTACAATTGCTGTGGAACCAACGCACATTTTTATTAGATTATAAATATTTTTAACACGCATTGTTTACAGGGAACCACAGTAAGGGAAAATGACACGAAGCTAACTTGGTTTTTTTGCAACAAAAAAAAAAAAAAAAATAATGGGAAATATATTTACACGACTACTAATGAGGAATATGTGTGCCTACCCGAGTAATATTGTAATGCTGGGACTTGATGACTCGGGAAAAACTACACTTCTGTACAAATTAAAGTTAGGGAAGGTTACACAGTCGATTCCAACAATTGGATTTAACGTTGAAACAATCGAACATAAAACTTTTAGAATGACCGTCTTAGACGTTGGAGGAGGAGAAAGAATTCGTAAATTATGGAAACATTACTACGGTACTGCCAGTGGTATCATTTTTGTCGTTGATTCTTGTGATGAAGATCGCCTTGGAATTGCAAAGGAGGAATTATTTAACGTCCTTCACGACGTTACTGATAATGTTTTCCTAATCGTATTAGCAAACAAACAAGACTTACCAACAGCACTATCAATATCCGATATTAGTAGTAAACTACATCTTGCTGATATTAAAAATAGACGTTGGCACATTGAGGCAACGTCAGCGACTACCGGTCTTGGGCTCACCAAGTCCCTGGATTGGATTTCAGCTGCGCGAAGATCACCAAAAAATTGAGTCGTCCCCATTGGAAAGTAGTTTCTTATTATTGTTGTTTTTGCTAAGTCTTTTTACGGTATTGTTACTCTCCTTCAGTTTTTTCACAAACCACCAAAAAAAAATGAAGACGTCACTAACATTTCTCCTTGCTGCTGTAGTAGGGAGTGAAGGACAAGGTGGCACTATCGCACCTCCGTTTTGGTCAACTAATTTGAACGCTGCCTTGCATTTCTCGTGGGCTCCTTCAGGTACAGATAATGTAATGATTGCTTGGGAAGATACATTGCCATCACCGGGAAGTTGCCTGGACCGTCGAATTGTCGGAGCAACCGCTTCCCAAACAGGAAGTCTTCTCAGTATTACAAGTATTCCTAATGACCTCGTGGCGAGTGTTGGGGATCGCACTGGGATGTGTAGCCCCATGGACACGGACGGGATTCAACACGTTTCACTTGTGCAGATCAGTTCTACTTCGAACGCTGTTATTTACAATGGACCGGCACAAACAACAGTTGCTCCTATTACCACCATTGAGTCACCATACCAGCAATTGGTCTCTGCCGCGGGTTTGCCTTCTGGTTCGTCAACGTTGGCTGTGAACAAGAAAAACAAAAACATGATGCGAGCGGTGTCGGTGTCACTCGGAACTACCGGATACGTGACCTGTTGGAACAGGGAGAGGGGATCACAGAGTAAGTTGCGAGTAGTCTGCAGGAAGTTTAATACTGATGGTACTAGTGCTGGCCCCAAATATTTGATTAAGAAGTTCCTCGTAACGTCTGACGAAGAAGCGACGTCGATCTCACTCGTGAACATGCAATCTGACGGAACGAATGGGTTGTCAGTTGACAGTTTTGCGATTGGAATTACTTACTTCCCTCCCAGCAGTGCTGCTCCTCAGCTTTGGATCGGTGTTTTGTCGTGGAACGTTATCACAAACAAGTTTGTTATTGAACGAGTAGTTCAAACGATTACTTTTGATACTTTTTACGGGCTTCCAAAGAGGTTTGATAAAGAAGCAATTCAAATCGAGAAGTCATACGGATCGAACCCAACTTCACTCGTAGCTGTCTACGGGACTGGTTCTCATGTCGTATCGCAGCCAATTGAAATGACTGGCAGCATGTCGACGGTATTATTCCCTTTTGTGCTTGGAACACCAGAAGTCTTTAGTTCATTTAATTCTGTTAGGAGTTCTCCAACAGTAATCCGAGTAATAATTCAGAGTACCACTTACATAGTCATCACGTGGATGCAGAGCTATTTAGTCCTCTCCGGAAAGCACAAATTACTTGTGAAATTTCTTAAGCTGAGTCAGTTTACAACAGTTGTAGGTGAAGTCTTCGTAGCTGAAGAGAAGTCAATTGGTTATTGGGGAACAGGTTGGCCATCATGTTTGGCTGAGACTGCCCCAGTCGGGAATGGCTACATACTAATGTCAGCCATTTCTGATACCACCGGAACAGCACTTGAGATTCGTTCTGTAATTTTGCCTTAAAAACACATTAATACTTTAAAAAACAACAATACACTCCTCCTCTCTCTGTCATTACTTAAATATATAATTAATATATCAATCTGCAGAATGTGAGTGTAGCGACAGCGCCGTGTATGTTACCTATAATCCTTTATCTGAGAATCTACTTTCTTTTTCCTTTAAATGCTGTGATCTAAGCGCATTTAGCAAGCTTATCGACAATTTATTTTGGTTGTCGTGGTCTAGTTGCATTCCTTTTTCCGTTCTATTTTTTTCGTTTTTTTTTTTTTTTTTACAACTCGATCTCTTAACGTATATTTTAAATATATTCCGTGTCGGCAGTTGTGCTGTCGGTTAACGGAGGAGATCTCCAATTTATACTCTAATCGATTAGAGGTGTGATTTGATTATTACTATTCTTTATACAAAACAGCATTAATAATTATTATTGTAGTCGCCGAGTCTAATAATCAAGTGGGGTTACATTTCAACGTTCTAAGTTATTATCTTCTCTCAGTTTGATTTGTTATAAAATGACGACTCTGTTGATACTTTTAGCAACCGTAGCCACCCCCTTATCAGTACCTGTTTGGTCGGTGGATCTACAAGCCTCCCGACAGTTCTCGTGGGCTCCTTCAGGAACAGGCGATGCAATTATTGCCTGGGGAGAGCAACTGCCGTCTCCGGGAAGCTGCTTGGACCGTCGAATTGTCGGGGCGATCGCTTCTCACACGGGCAGTGTTGCTGTTACGAACATTGCGAATGACCTCGTGGCGAGTGTTGGGGATCGCACTGGGATGTGTAGCCCCATGGACACGGACGGGATTCAACACATTTCACTTGTGCAGATCAGTTCTACTTCGAACGCTGTTATTTACAATGGACCGACGCTATCAACAAACACTCCTGTCACCACTGTCGAGGCACCATCCCAGCAGTTGGTCTCTGCCGCGGGTTTGCCTTCTGGTTCGTCTTCGTTTGTTGTGAACAAGAAAAAGCAAAACATGATGCGATCGGAGTCGGTGTCACTCGGAACTACCGGATACGTGACCTGTTGGAACAGGGAGAGGGGATCACTGAATAACTTGAGAGTGGTCTGTAGGATGTTTAATACTGATGGTACTAGTGCTGGCCCCAAATATTTGATTAAAAAGTTTCCCGTCACGACTGACGAAGAAGCGACGTCGATCTCACTCGTGAACATGCAATCTGACGGAACGAATGGGTTGTCAGTTGACAGTTTTGCGATTGGAATTACTTACTTCCCTCCTGGCAGTGCTGCTCCTCAGCTTTGGATCGGTGTTTTTTCGTGGTTCTCCATGACAGGTACATTTGTTCCTGAACGTCTTGTGCAACAGATTACCTTTAATAGCACGTTAGGAGTCCCAAAGAGGTATAATAGAGCAATCCAAATTGAGAGGGTAAGCAACTATATTCCGAATACAATAGTAGCTGTATATGCGACTTCAACATATGTGGTGACGCAGCCAATCTTTACGATAGAATACGTTGATGGGGTGATGAATATCTTAACTACCTTCTTGTTAGCAATTCCAACTCACACGATCGCATCATTTGGATTTAGTCCTCCATCTGTTGTGTTTGTTAATGATGTTGTTGGAATATTAGTATCTTTTATGATTGTAAAATGGCAACCACCAGGAACCACAATACTAAGAGCAGCTGTTGTTGTGATGAGTCAAATTGGTTCCCTAAATCACAAGGCACACACTCCCCTTGACATAGCTGAAGAAAACACTATTGATGAATGGATTATGTTACCATCAGGCGGGCTAACTGGCTATTCAGAGGTTGCGCCTGTTGGAACTGGATTCTTAGTAATGACCGTTATCGATGAGTATTCAAAACTTGATGCTCGATTCCTCAGCTCTCCTCCCTCGTATACCTGAGATAAGTTCGTGGATTTAATTTTGTTCATCTATTGCCTCTCTGTTTTATTTATTCATTTAAACTCTCCTTTCATATATTTTAATATATACTAATACCTGTTCATGATTTCAAGTTGATTATTCCACTTTGTGAAATTATTGTTGTTGTCATGTTTGGGTTAGTAGTGGGATAGAGTTCTGCGTCTTATTTATTGTATCAGTAGATAATTAGCTTTCTTACTGTCAGTTTCTTCAAGAACAAAATGAAGACTTCGCTCGCTCTTCTCATTGCCGCAGTTGCGGGCACTGAAGGAACCGTAACACCCCCGTTGTGGACGGCGGATCTCAATGCTGCTCGGCAGTACTCGTTGGCACGTTCTGGTGTGAGCGATGTGATGATTGCCTGGGGAGAGCAACTGCCGTCTCCGGGAAGCTGCTTGGACCGTCGAATTGTCGGGGCGATCGCTTCTCACACGGGCAGTGTTGCTGTTACGAACATTGCGAATGACCTCGTGGCGAGTGTTGGGGATCGCACTGGAATGTGTAGCCCCATGGACACGGACGGGATTCAACACGTTTCACTTGTGCAGATCAGTTCTACTTCGAACGCTGTTATTTACAATGGACCGACGCTATCAACAAACACTCCTGTCACCACTGTCGAGGCGCCATCCCAGCAGTTGGTCTCTGCCGCGGGTTTGCCTTCTGGTTCGTCTTCGTTCGTGCCGAAGGTGAGACGGAGAAACCTGATGCGATCGGAGTCGGTGTCACTCGGAGCCACCGGATACGTGACCTGTTGGAACAAAGAAAGGGGTTCACTGAGTAACTTGAGAGTGTACTGTAAGATGTTTAAAACTGATGGTACTAAAGTTGGCTCCAAGTATTTGATTAAGCTGCTTCCCGTCACGACCGACGAAGAAGCGACGTCGATCTCACTCGTGAACATGCAATCTGACGGAATGAATGGGTTGTCAGTTGACAGTTTTGCGATTGGAATTACTTACTTCCCTCCAGGCGGTGTTGCTCCTGAGCTTTCGATCGGTGTTTTCTCGTGGGATTCAACTGCGGAGGAGTTTGTTGAGGAACGTGCCGTGCAAGCGATCACTTTCAACATCGTGTTTGGAAGCCCAAAACTGTTCGGAAAGCACCCGATTCAGATTGAGAAGGCGCACGGGTCGAACCCGACTTCGCTCATCGTGGCGTACACATCGGCGACATTTGCCGTGTCGCAGCCAGTTCACACGACGAACAGTGTTTTTGAACTGGCGACGCCATTCCCTTTTCCATTTTCTGCCGTTTTAAGGACTCCTCTCAGTTCCCCATCTGTGACGAACACGGGGAACACGTTGTTGTTTTCGTGGTTGGAGACTGAGTCTTCTTCCCCAACAACGACGTGGATCAGAGTCCTTCACGTGGATATGGTTCCAACATTAGGTATCTTAATTGAGGTAGGAGGGCTGACGTTTGTTGGCCACACAAACACCGCGACCATTGGGACTGGGTACATTGTCACAGCAATCAACGAGGTTGTTCCTGGAGAGCCAGTCCTCGAGGTTCGCGGATACAACGACTTGCCTTGAAGTCACTTGATGAGCGGTTTATGAAAATTAGTTTTATTTTTTAAAAAAGTTTCTTGAAAGCTAATCCTGATTAGCCTGTTTCCTTTTCTCCCTATTTATTTTAAATAATTATGTTCTGTGTTGTCGTTGTCGTTGTCGGTGACCTTGTTTGGCTTCCTGTGCATACATATATATTGTTAATATATCTTTAATCTGAGGGGATCTGTTTCGCACTTTTTTAAGCAACGCGATGTTCTTTTTTTGGAACAGCAGTGAAACTACAGAAAGCAGGGAAGTAATGATGGTTGCTCTTCTTTTATTATTTTCTTATTGTTGGATTGATTATGTAAATCTGCTAACAAATCGATATCGTAACTCTTATGTATTCGAGTAGAGTCTCCCGTGGATCTGATAAATATTATTATTATACTCTCAGTAACGATACTTAATCAGATGCTTTGATGATTATCTCAACTATTTTGTTGGTGGTATTTATTTTTCTCTTTGCGGGATTCTAAATTTGCATCGTTGCTTTTCGTATACAGTTTGCATTATAAATATAAAAATGAAGCCATCGCTCGCTCTTCTCATTGCCGCAGTTGCAGGCACTGAAGGCGCCCTGTTGTGGACGGCGGATCTCAATGCTGCTCGGCAGTACTCGTTGGCACGTTCTGGCGCGAGCGATGTGATGATTGCCTGGGGAGAGCAACTGCCGTCTCCGGGAAGCTGCTTGGACCGTCGAATTGTCGGGGCGATCGCTTCTCACACGGGCAGTTTTGCTGTTACGAACATTGCGAATGACCTCGTGGCGAGTGTTGGGGATCGCGTTGGGACGTGTGACGACATGGACACGGACGGGATTCAACACATTTCACTTGTGCAGATCAGTTCTACTTCGAACGCTGTTATTTACAATGGACCGACGCAATCAACAAACACTCCTGTCACCACTGTCGAGGCGCCATCCCAGCAGTTGGTCTCTGCCGCGGGTTTGCCTTCTGGTTCGTCTTCGTTTGTTGTGAACAAGAAAAAGCAAAACATGATGCGATCGGAGTCGGTGTCACTAGGAACTACCGGATACGTGACCTGTTGGAACAGGGAGAGGGGATCACAGAGTAAGTTGCGAGTAGTCTGCAGGAAGTTTAATACTGATGGTACTAGTGCTGGCCCCAAGCATCTGATTAAGAAGTTCCTCGTAACAACTGACGAAGAAGCGACGTCGATCTCACTCGTGAACATGCAATCTGACGGAACGAATGGGTTGTCAGTTGACAGTTTTGCGATTGGAATTACTTACTTCCCTCTTGGCGGTGCTAATCCAGATCTTTGGATCGGTGTTTTGTCGTGGGATTCAAGTTTAGGGAAGTTTGTTGTTGAACGTGCAGTGCAAGCGATCACTTTTGGATTAGATGGTCCAAAGAAGTTCGACAAGCACCCGATTCCGCTTGAGAGGCTTCCGGGATCGAACCCAACCTCACTCGTTATTGCGTACGCTACAGCAACTGGTGGAATGACTGCTCGCTCTGTTGAAATTACAGATGGGAGTGGTAATCCTTTGACTACTTTTGTATTGGGAGGGGCGTTGCTTTCATTCCCTTTCCCTTTTCTATCCCTTCAAAGAGCCCTTGCCAGTTATCCATTTATTACCAACACTGGTAGTGCTTTGTTATTTACGTGGTTGGAAACTGAGTTCCTTCCTACGAAGACGTGGATCAGAATCCTTTACGTAGATGCGGTTACTGTATCAACTGGAAGGGACATAGAAATAGGAGGGCTGACGTTTGTTGGTCACACGAAGACCTCAACAGTTGGGAATTCCGGGTACATTATCACAGTAATCAACGAGGTTGTTCCTGGAGAGCCAGTCCTCGAGGTTCGCTACACCGGCTTTCTTTGAAGTCGCTTAATGAACGGTTTATTAAAATTAATTTGCTTTGTTTTCAATTTTTCTTTAATGCTAATCTTGATTAGCCTGTTTCCTTTTCTCCCTATTTATTTTATTTGTGTTCTGCGTTGTCGTTGTCGGTGACCTTGTTTTGCTTCCTGTGCATACATATATATTGTTAATATATTTACACTTTGAGGGGGATCCGTTTCACATCTTTTTACCAATTTACCAATACACGATGTTGATTCGATGAAACTTCAGAAACAGGCAAGCAACCAGGTTACTGTTCTTTTTATTTCAATTTTGAAAGTATCGTTTTTTCATAAAACTTGTTACTAACTTGTCGATATCGTAATCTTATTAGATATTTCAGTAGCGTGTGTGTCTTGTGAATCTGAATCTCGAAATGTTAACTTCTTTTCGTATGCAGTTTACATTATAAATATAAAAATGAAGACTTCGCTCGCTCTTCTCATTGCCGCAGTTGCGGGCACTGAAGGAACCGTAACACCCCCGTTGTGGACGGCGGATCTCAATGCTGCTCGGCAGTACTCGTTGGCACGTTCTGGTGTGAGCGATGTGATGATTGCCTGGGGAGAGCAACTGCCGTCTCCGGGAAGCTGCTTGGACCGTCGAATTGTCGGGGCGATCGCTTCTCACACGGGCAGTGTTGCTGTTACGAACATTGCGAATGACCTCGTGGCGAGTGTTGGGGATCGCACTGGAATGTGTAGCCCCATGGACACGGACGGGATTCAACACGTTTCACTTGTGCAGATCAGTTCTACTTCGAACGCTGTTATTTACAATGGACCGACGCTATCAACAAACACTCCTGTCACCACTGTCGAGGCGCCATCCCAGCAGTTGGTCTCTGCCGCGGGTTTGCCTTCTGGTTCGTCTTCGTTCGTGCCGAAGGTGAGACGGAGAAACCTGATGCGATCGGAGTCGGTGTCACTCGGAGCCACCGGATACGTGACCTGTTGGAACAAAGAAAGGGGTTCACTGAGTAACTTGAGAGTGTACTGTAAGATGTTTAAAACTGATGGTACTAAAGTTGGCTCCAAGTATTTGATTAAGCTGCTTCCCGTCACGACCGACGAAGAAGCGACGTCGATCTCACTCGTGAACATGCAATCTGACGGAATGAATGGGTTGTCAGTTGACAGTTTTGCGATTGGAATTACTTACTTCCCTCCAGGCGGTGTTGCTCCTGAGCTTTCGATCGGTGTTTTCTCGTGGGATTCAACTGCGGAGGAGTTTGTTGAGGAACGTGCCGTGCAAGCGATCACTTTCAACATCGTGTTTGGAAGCCCAAAACTGTTCGGAAAGCACCCGATTCAGATTGAGAAGGCGCACGGGTCGAACCCGACTTCGCTCATCGTGGCGTACACATCGGCGACATTTGCCGTGTCGCAGCCAGTTCACACGACGAACAGTGTTTTTGAACTGGCGACGCCATTCCCTTTTCCATTTTCTGCCGTTTTAAGGACTCCTCTCAGTTCCCCATCTGTGACGAACACGGGGAACACGTTGTTGTTTTCGTGGTTGGAGACTGAGTCTTCTTCCCCAACAACGACGTGGATCAGAGTCCTTCACGTGGATATGGTTCCAACATTAGGTATCTTAATTGAGGTAGGAGGGCTGACGTTTGTTGGCCACACAAACACCGCGACCATTGGGACTGGGTACATTGTCACAGCAATCAACGAGGTTGTTCCTGGAGAGCCAGTCCTCGAGGTTCGCGGATACAACGACTTGCCTTGAAGTCACTTGATGAGCGGTTTATGAAAATTAGTTTTATTTTTTAAAAAAGTTTCTTGAAAGCTAATCCTGATTAGCCTGTTTCCTTTTCTCCCTATTTATTTTAAATAATTATGTTCTGTGTTGTCGTTGTCGTTGTCGGTGACCTTGTTTGGCTTCCTGTGCATACATATATATTGTTAATATATCTTTAATCTGAGGGGATCTGTTTCGCACTTTTTTAAGCAACGCGATGTTCTTTTTTTGGAACAGCAGTGAAACTACAGAAAGCAGGGAAGTAATGATGGTTGCTCTTCTTTTATTATTTTCTTATTGTTGGATTGATTATGTAAATCTGCTAACAAATCGATATCGTAACTCTTATGTATTCGAGTAGAGTCTCCCGTGGATCTGATAAATATTATTATTATACTCTCAGTAACGATACTTAATCAGATGCTTTGATGATTATCTCAACTATTTTGTTGGTGGTATTTATTTTTCTCTTTGCGGGATTCTAAATTTGCATCGTTGCTTTTCGTATACAGTTTGCATTATAAATATAAAAATGAAGCCATCGCTCGCTCTTCTCATTGCCGCAGTTGCAGGCACTGAAGGCGCCCTGTTGTGGACGGCGGATCTCAATGCTGCTCGGCAGTACTCGTTGGCACGTTCTGGCGCGAGCGATGTGATGATTGCCTGGGGAGAGCAACTGCCGTCTCCGGGAAGCTGCTTGGACCGTCGAATTGTCGGGGCGATCGCTTCTCACACGGGCAGTTTTGCTGTTACGAACATTGCGAATGACCTCGTGGCGAGTGTTGGGGATCGCGTTGGGACGTGTGACGACATGGACACGGACGGGATTCAACACATTTCACTTGTGCAGATCAGTTCTACTTCGAACGCTGTTATTTACAATGGACCGACGCAATCAACAAACACTCCTGTCACCACTGTCGAGGCGCCATCCCAGCAGTTGGTCTCTGCCGCGGGTTTGCCTTCTGGTTCGTCTTCGTTTGTTGTGAACAAGAAAAAGCAAAACATGATGCGATCGGAGTCGGTGTCACTAGGAACTACCGGATACGTGACCTGTTGGAACAGGGAGAGGGGATCACAGAGTAAGTTGCGAGTAGTCTGCAGGAAGTTTAATACTGATGGTACTAGTGCTGGCCCCAAGCATCTGATTAAGAAGTTCCTCGTAACAACTGACGAAGAAGCGACGTCGATCTCACTCGTGAACATGCAATCTGACGGAACGAATGGGTTGTCAGTTGACAGTTTTGCGATTGGAATTACTTACTTCCCTCTTGGCGGTGCTAATCCAGATCTTTGGATCGGTGTTTTGTCGTGGGATTCAAGTTTAGGGAAGTTTGTTGTTGAACGTGCAGTGCAAGCGATCACTTTTGGATTAGATGGTCCAAAGAAGTTCGACAAGCACCCGATTCCGCTTGAGAGGCTTCCGGGATCGAACCCAACCTCACTCGTTATTGCGTACGCTACAGCAACTGGTGGAATGACTGCTCGCTCTGTTGAAATTACAGATGGGAGTGGTAATCCTTTGACTACTTTTGTATTGGGAGGGGCGTTGCTTTCATTCCCTTTCCCTTTTCTATCCCTTCAAAGAGCCCTTGCCAGTTATCCATTTATTACCAACACTGGTAGTGCTTTGTTATTTACGTGGTTGGAAACTGAGTTCCTTCCTACGAAGACGTGGATCAGAATCCTTTACGTAGATGCGGTTACTGTATCAACTGGAAGGGACATAGAAATAGGAGGGCTGACGTTTGTTGGTCACACGAAGACCTCAACAGTTGGGAATTCCGGGTACATTATCACAGTAATCAACGAGGTTGTTCCTGGAGAGCCAGTCCTCGAGGTTCGCTACACCGGCTTTCTTTGAAGTCGCTTAATGAACGGTTTATTAAAATTAATTTGCTTTGTTTTCAATTTTTCTTTAATGCTAATCTTGATTAGCCTGTTTCCTTTTCTCCCTATTTATTTTATTTGTGTTCTGCGTTGTCGTTGTCGGTGACCTTGTTTTGCTTCCTGTGCATACATATATATTGTTAATATATTTACACTTTGAGGGGGATCCGTTTCACATCTTTTTACCAATTTACCAATACACGATGTTGATTCGATGAAACTTCAGAAACAGGCAAGCAACCAGGTTACTGTTCTTTTTATTTCAATTTTGAAAGTATCGTTTTTTCATAAAACTTGTTACTAACTTGTCGATATCGTAATCTTATTAGATATTTCAGTAGCGTGTGTGTCTTGTGAATCTGAATCTCGAAATGTTAACTTCTTTTCGTATGCAGTTTACATTATAAATATAAAAATGAAGACTTCGCTCGCTCTTCTCATTGCCGCAGTTGCGGGCACTGAAGGAACCGTAACACCCCCGTTGTGGACGGCGGATCTCAATGCTGCTCGGCAGTACTCGTTGGCACGTTCTGGTGTGAGCGATGTGATGATTGCCTGGGGAGAGCAACTGCCGTCTCCGGGAAGCTGCTTGGACCGTCGAATTGTCGGGGCGATCGCTTCTCACACGGGCAGTGTTGCTGTTACGAACATTGCGAATGACCTCGTGGCGAGTGTTGGGGATCGCACTGGAATGTGTAGCCCCATGGACACGGACGGGATTCAACACGTTTCACTTGTGCAGATCAGTTCTACTTCGAACGCTGTTATTTACAATGGACCGACGCTATCAACAAACACTCCTGTCACCACTGTCGAGGCGCCATCCCAGCAGTTGGTCTCTGCCGCGGGTTTGCCTTCTGGTTCGTCTTCGTTCGTGCCGAAGGTGAGACGGAGAAACCTGATGCGATCGGAGTCGGTGTCACTCGGAGCCACCGGATACGTGACCTGTTGGAACAAAGAAAGGGGTTCACTGAGTAACTTGAGAGTGTACTGTAAGATGTTTAAAACTGATGGTACTAAAGTTGGCTCCAAGTATTTGATTAAGCTGCTTCCCGTCACGACCGACGAAGAAGCGACGTCGATCTCACTCGTGAACATGCAATCTGACGGAATGAATGGGTTGTCAGTTGACAGTTTTGCGATTGGAATTACTTACTTCCCTCCAGGCGGTGTTGCTCCTGAGCTTTCGATCGGTGTTTTCTCGTGGGATTCAACTGCGGAGGAGTTTGTTGAGGAACGTGCCGTGCAAGCGATCACTTTCAACATCGTGTTTGGAAGCCCAAAACTGTTCGGAAAGCACCCGATTCAGATTGAGAAGGCGCACGGGTCGAACCCGACTTCGCTCATCGTGGCGTACACATCGGCGACATTTGCCGTGTCGCAGCCAGTTCACACGACGAACAGTGTTTTTGAACTGGCGACGCCATTCCCTTTTCCATTTTCTGCCGTTTTAAGGACTCCTCTCAGTTCCCCATCTGTGACGAACACGGGGAACACGTTGTTGTTTTCGTGGTTGGAGACTGAGTCTTCTTCCCCAACAACGACGTGGATCAGAGTCCTTCACGTGGATATGGTTCCAACATTAGGTATCTTAATTGAGGTAGGAGGGCTGACGTTTGTTGGCCACACAAACACCGCGACCATTGGGACTGGGTACATTGTCACAGCAATCAACGAGGTTGTTCCTGGAGAGCCAGTCCTCGAGGTTCGCGGATACAACGACTTGCCTTGAAGTCACTTGATGAGCGGTTTATGAAAATTAGTTTTATTTTTTAAAAAAGTTTCTTGAAAGCTAATCCTGATTAGCCTGTTTCCTTTTCTCCCTATTTATTTTAAATAATTATGTTCTGTGTTGTCGTTGTCGTTGTCGGTGACCTTGTTTGGCTTCCTGTGCATACATATATATTGTTAATATATCTTTACTCTGAGGGGATCTGTTTCGCACTTTTTTAAGCAACGCGATGTTCTTTTTTTGGAACAGCAGTGAAACTACAGAAAGCAGGGAAGTAATGATGGTTGCTCTTCTTTTATTATTTTCTTATTGTTGGATTGATTATGTAAATCTGCTAACAAATCGATATCGTTATCGCTTTTTATACTGAAAGTGATGTTATGTTAGTTGCGTTCGTTAACAATTGTTTCCAGGAATGTGAGTCACAAAACAAGATGACAATGCAAAGACACAGAATAACTTATTTAGTAAACGAGGCAAGCAGAGAGTGTGAAGAACAGATTCGCGCAAAAGCTATTGTTGTTTTGCAAGATATTGGGGTCGTATGTCAACTACCCCAAAGTACAATTTATAAAGCAGGAGTACTACTGCATCGATTTCTTTGGTGTAGAGGTGTGGACTTTAATGACTGTGACTACACTATAGATGAGGCTGCTCAGGCGGCTTTATTACTCTCTTCTAAGCTTGATGATAGAGAGAAGAGTGTTTTTTGTATAGTAAATACTTGGGTTTGTATATCTGGTGAAACAGTCCCGTTTAATTCAAATAAAATGATGTTTAGTTCTGACAAGGAGTTCACAGCGAAACGGGCAGCTATTGTATCGGCTGAGCGGGATCTCCTTGAGGAAGTTGGTTATCACATTTCTGTTGAAGATCCTTACAAATATATTGTTTTCTATACTAAGGAAGTCCTACTAGAAGAACATGAACTTATTCAATCATCCTGGACATATTTAAATGACTCCCTACTCACAGACGCCTGCTGTCATCATCCAACTCACCACCTAGCAATCGGAGCATTATTCTTAGCTTTAAGAAAACACAATAGAAAATATCCAGATATGTGGTGGGAATCTTTTTCGATAACAACAAATGAGCTCATTGATGTAGTAAAGCAGATGGCTAAGTGTTATCTGATTGCAAAATCTTTGAAATCTGAAGATATCTCGCGTTGGTCGAGTACTCCATAGCTGTATCTGTGCTGGTTGTTGATGTTGTCGTCGTGTTTTATGATTATTATTTATTTCACTTAAAACAGTTTTATAAGATGAGAGCTCCTCGAAGGAGAGCTCCAGTCTCTCCATCATCAACATGTGAAGTCTGTCGTGCTTATTATAAAGAAGAAACCCAACTCGAAAATGAGTTGATTGAAGTAATGCAAAACTTTCCTCAAAAAATGGCTGAGAGAGAGAGAGAGTTGCTTACATTAAAAAAGTGTAGTAACATGTGGGAAGGAGATCCAAATCCAGCTTTATCACCCGATATACAAAAACTTTATTTAAAAAGAAAGCAGAGAGTTATGGGACTCCTCCACGACAGCTACAACGAATCTGCACAAGTAGCAACAAAGTGGATCGAAAGACACGAACGAGCATGTGCCCATCAACGAAAGGTGTCCGCTAATAAACCACCTCCAGGATCACCTCGATTATATACAGACAACGCTGAAAGGAATCGCCGACAGTCAATGGACTCTGCTTACAAAGGAGGTAAACAGTTAGTAAGACTCCCTGACGGAACATACGCTAATGAAGCAACTGGAACATATCAGAGGCGATGGTTTCATCAAGATCCAGTCATTGCACAAATTCGTGTTCGTAAAAGTAACATTGTTGACGCTGCGGAAGACTGCTCACAATTGATAAGCAGACGTCAAATTAAATCACTTCAAGCTGAGACGAATATTCTTTCTGCACAACTCCGAGACGAACTAGTACGACAACGTTCTCTGTCACCACATATTGGTCAGCGACAGAAGAGAATTGTCTCAAAACAGAGTCGTATTGATGCAGCAGCTACAATATTAGAAGAACCAGTTGGTAGTTATGAACAATCAGTTGGTGATATCTCAAATGATATGCAGCTTCCGTATGATAGAACGTTGGGTGATTTCGAGTACTGGCAGGCTGCAACAAGAGCACAAGCACTACCAGATGAATTATCAATATCACGACCGATAACCTCGCCATCTATGAAAGATACGTTGTTGTCTGCAGGTAGTCCTGTTGCTGATTTCGGAGACAGGGCAGAAATGTCAAAATGGAAGTTTCTTCAAAACGTTGAATCAATTCAAAAAGAACCTCCGTCGTCTTGCAAACCCAGCAGAGTTTCACAACCGTCTCCAAATCCACCAGCTCCGATGATTCTTCCAATGCACCCCCTCGCTCCTGCAGCTCAACGTCTTCAAACGGCCCAGCGTCATGCTGTTATGGAGATTAATAGTGGTCTGTTACCACACGTACCCCGTGATGCTACTCTTTAAGTCTCACAACGTGTTTTACTATTTGTATTGTAATTTTCCTAATAAGAGAATAATTATTATAATATTTTGAGTGAATCTGTTTTAATATTTTAGTTTGTACAGGTTTAAAATGTCGCAGGTTTCGGGTGGGAGAAGGCGGAGACGAATTGAAGAGCAATCCCTAGAGAGGGAGCTTCTATTACAAGAAGAGGAGATGAGGAAGAGTGAACAGGCGTTACAAGACGTAGAAAGGAATAGCACAAGGGTAAGTGGAAGACATCAAAGTAATCAAAGAGAGCGTCAAACCACCCGATTGCTTGAGTCTGATGATGAAGCTGTTACTTTGAGAAACAAGTTGCGAGTTCTGCAAAGCGCGATGACAGTGAAAAGCGGAACCCGTTACAAAGCTGCAAGCCCAGCGCAAACCCGCACCCGCCGAAGCCGCGCCTACGAACCTGAACAAAACTATCGATCTTCTTCCTCTTCTTCTTCTTCTGCTGAAGTTAGAGAACTTAAAGAAAGAGTTACAAAACTTGAAGAAGAAAATAAAAAGATGATCGCCAAGCAATGCGGGTGTTCAATTTCATAACTTAAACTTTTTATTAATTCGTTTGAAATACAACAAAAGTTACACACACACAGTCCACGGACTTCCTTCTGGTGACCGTTAATATTGTTGTTGCTTTTTTATTTTTATATGTGCGTTTACTAAAAGTGCGTTACTGTTTTATTTCTGCAGGTGTTGTATGTTAGTAGAGAAGATTTCACATAAAAGTGACGAATGTTATTGCTTGTTTCCAACTATTTAATAATAATATTTCCCTCACAGTCACCAGGGGTGTCCATATGAAGGACCCACCCCCCTCTGATGGCGGGTCTCCTAACCCACCAGCGAAAGAGGAATCGTTACGGCAAGTGACACCATTCTTAACAACTACGAGGAGTAGTTTTCCAGCAATAAGTAGGAAAAGTATTTCTGGTAGTTCAGATGTTTTTAGAGAATCTGGAGCAGGTAGCAGCAGGGGGTCTTTCGGACGAGATCTTCAAATCAAGAAGAAGCCGCCTCCATTACAATCACCAACGTCACCTGGAATAACACCCAGTACACCAGAAGACAGTAACGCTTGTCTATTAGCTCATAAAAGTGAGCTTCTTGCAACTTTAAAGACTACAGTGGAAGGTAAAATGCTATTCGATCCGATGATCCCACAGGAATATAAATTGGGACAGGATCCTAAGACTGGTATTGAAGTTGGTAAGAAATTTATGATAAAATTTTTATTTTTACTTCTGGTTGTCGGGACTGTTATATTCACGAGCGCGGCAATCCTTTACCTTACAAACGATACCTGGGAATGCGCTAACTTGTGCGGAAATGAATGCGGATTTGATGAAAACGAAGTTGCCTCACTAATTGACTGTGAAATTGCTGACAATAAATTCTTCCTCGCCACCAGCTCTGATCCTTCTCGATACGGATCGGTTTATTTTATGGCTTCAAATGAGTGTTATATTAAAGGTTTTTGTGATGTTTCATTTTCAATGGTTCCTGTTGGAAAGCAGTGTGCCTTGAATAACTTTGTACTCACACCCACTGGAGGTGAGATATTAATGCCGAATGAGGAAAGTACAGATACCGAACTTGTGCCTTATATTGAATTTCATAACATGACTAGTGGTGAGTATTCAAATTTTGAACAATACACTCCGTGTATTTATGTGCCTTGGAAGTTGAGCTGGTTTCAAGTTATTTGGGGAAATGAGCTTCCACCTGTTGGAATGCACAGGTCTCTGGGTGTTCAGGAATCTAAATCTTTGTATATGGATTGGGGTGGTCGAGGTGATAACAAAATCTGTGGAAAACATGATTACGATCCAACCGTAGCACAG
The DNA here is from genome assembly GCA_964019425.1 of Flectonema sp. DT1601. Taxonomy (NCBI): domain Eukaryota; phylum Euglenozoa; class Diplonemea; order Diplonemida; family Diplonemidae; genus Flectonema; species Flectonema sp. DT1601. The sequence goes on along the minus strand of OZ025823.1, from coordinate 317,175 downwards.
AGTGGAGGATTGCAAATGAAATTCATTGGCAACGTCCCAGTTTCATTATGGAACAGATATTTAGTAGTTGTAGCAGAAGTTAGAAATGATGCTTATAAAGCTTCGTTAACAACTTCAGCAAGAGCTGGTCAGCTATTCGATGTAGATGTTGCTAAAAATGATGTTTCCAGTTGGGGATGGCAGACTACACGATTAGCTAACCACGCAACTCTTATTAATAATTCAGATCTTAATTTAGTAAAGATTAAAGCATATCAACGATACGAGAATACCGTAATAGAAACACCTTCTGAAGCTCGATTAAATTGCAATGCGGGTGAACTATACTGTGAAAACCTCCCTCTACTTATTCAGTACGATACGACTCTTCTTGGTGATCATGAAGAAGAAGTCTCAATCACAATTATCATTGAAATGAATCCTCTCTGGGAAATCTCTTATGAAGACATTGTCGTATCAACTTATAAATTAAAACCAACATTCACGATGATTGAATTAGCAATTCGGTACTGCATGATACTTGTAACAATGATCGTTACCATCTACTACATATACAGAATTCGGTGTTCTCCGGGAGGCTGGTCTGGTCTCTTTGTAGAGCAGGTATGGACTCTGTATGGTTTAATATTTCTTATTCTTCATCTAAATCCATTTTATGCTTTGGTTTTAACCGAACGAAACTTGTCAAGCGCAGTAGCAAGGTTTGGTTGGGTGACTGAGGTTGAATGTGCGTATTATGTATTTTATTGTATTATGTGTACGATCGTGGTCATGGTACATTCTTCGCAAGTTAATCATCCGAAAAGAGATTTATTTCAAAAAATAGATCTGGGAATGAAGCGCTATTCGAAATTGGCGTTGGTGTCTCACCTAGTGATGATATTATTGTTTATCTTTCAAGTTTACGGAAGGAGCGAGGATGGGTTTCATTATGGAGATACTGATGGTCTCACGCAATCACTTGGATCAAGTAGTTGGCAACATAAAGCTGCTTTTTTTATGATTATTGTTGGAAGTTTTTTTATTATAGTCGGGACTATCAGAGCGAGGCAAGTTCTATCAACTACTCCGTACACTCCGGCTCGTAGAAAACAATTATTGATTCGGTTTGTTCAGTGCGTCGCGATACCATTTTATGTAATCTTAATCACTAGTTGCATTTTAGAATTTTACTTGGAAAATATTGTTAGCGACACTACCTACTATTTAACTACTAAAGAGCAAAGTACTCCTCACAAGTGGATAGGACTTACGATATTAACTTTTATATATTTTATGGTACAGAGTTTGGCGATGCTTCCAATAAATACGAAGTCTGAAGTACCATTGCCATCATCAAGGCAGATCTGGTTGATGAAAAGATGGTCACCTCAGATGCTTAATGTATTGAACCGTCATGGAACGACTTATTATTTTATGTCGTATGCGGAAGAGTTGGAATGGATTATGCAACAGAGTAGTTTTACGATTGAAACTGCTGCAGTGACTGCGGCTATTGTTATAGCTGCGAGAGCTGTTAAGCAATTGCAGAGTCCAACTCATAGTGAAGCATCAAGTAAGAGTGTTTGTTTACCTTTTGGGTTAGTTGATGACAATAACTTTAACATATCCCTTGATGCGATGTCTGGTACCACAGCAGTTGACGAAGCTGATAGTTCTCTCGATGATTCTAACATCAGATTTAATGAAGGAGAATCAAAACGAAGAATAGATGAATCAATGCAACACATGTTCTGTCTTCAACTTGCTTGTGATATGGCAATCGTATGTCAGGAAGTCTACTTAAATCCACCACTACGATTTCTACTTAAAACTTCAGAAATTAAACTTAGCTCTAGCAATCGTCTACCTGGATGCTGCGTTATGGCTGCAGCAGCAGTAGTACCAAGAACGTTAGTTAAATCTTATAATTGTGATACTAGTAAATCAAAGGCGAAGCCGTCATCACCTACAACGGCGCCTAATAGGTCGCCAAAATCGGGAGGAGTTCCACGGTCGATGTCTATTTATGACTTTAGAGAAACACTTTATCAAACATCTGCAAGGCCTCGACCACAATTATATATTCCTGAAGGAGGACAGGAAATGATGTCAGTCGGTTCTTGTTCAGATGAAGATGTACCTACAGTTCCTACAGATCGAAACCATAGCAACGGAGAGGATGACGATTCGACTGATGAGGAAGCTCCAACTGGAAATCCGTTTAATTTTAATCCGAATGCTCTGCTTACGAGTACTTGGTTTGGATTTCCTAATAAAAAAGATGTCGATGTTGATACCTACCTTGCTGGTAACATCTCCCGATCGTACATGACTCCTGATCAGTATGGATGGTCTTTAAAAAGTATTGTTGATAAAGATCAAAACAGAATGATGGTAATCACAAAAAGAATGACTTGCACCGATTTTGAAGATACTCCATTTGCTTATTCAAGACCATGTCATGTTCCAACTCCGAAAGCAAGTTCTCGAGGTTCAAAGAAGAAGAAGAAAGGTGTTGGAAATGAATATCATACGATCTGTATTTGTTTTAGGGGGACTCGGAATTCAACGAACGTTCGCTCTGATTTGAACATCAGACGTCGTGTATTCAAACCGATGATGAGAGACTACAAAGAGGAATGGATTGGCTGTTTTGATCAACCACCTGAAATCCACGGAGGATTTCTGGAAATTTGGAAAACGTTTAAGAATTCAGCTCGAAAAGCTGTTTCTCATGAGATTGGTATTGCGAAACAAGCAAACAAAAGAATAAGAATAGTCTGTACAGGTCACTCTTTAGGAGGTGCTGTATCAATATTAGCCGCTTACACATTTAAAAGGGATCACCCAGACATCTGGGTTAGTAATTATAATTTTGGAACGCCACGTATGGCGAATGCCGCCTTTTGTAGAATGTATGAGAAACTGGTACCGGATTCGTATCGAATAACTCACCCGTCTGATCAAATTCCTGGACATCCTTTTAAGTGTAATTTATTTGGAACGATTACACCTCGTTATGATCATTGCTGTATACGGATTCGAGTTGATGATTTTGGAAATTTAATTATTAATCCGAGTTGGTTCGAAACCGTGATAATGGACGCGCTTCCGTTTTCTCTCATAGAAATATTCAATTCAAGACATAACTTAGCACACGCTCACAGTATGAAATGTTACCGAACATCAATGCAACGCTCTGCAAACTGGGCTGGCCATGACTTTGGATTGGCTCACTCACTTGACAAGACCGGTTAGATAAATGAGTGTTGTGCGTGAAATTCTAACCACAAAGTAGATTCACTTTTTTTTTGCTTCTGTATCTATTTGGCTGCAGGGATCTAACCACCCCCGATGGCTTTATAAATAATAAATAATAAATGACAATTAAATTATTAGAATATAAAAATAAGCACGATTTTTTTTACCCCCCTGTTTTTTTTTTTTTTTTTTTTTGCTTTGCTTGAGTTGCGTTTCTAAAGCGATTCGACTGGGGCAACATTATCGATGTATGATAAATAAATGTATTACGAACTTGAGGTGGTGTCGAAATACTTTTTTTTTTTTTTTTCGAGCAAAGCATTATTATGTGTTTTTGGTCATGAATTTTTCTTTTTTGTTTTTTTTTTATTTTCCCCCGTCTCCGCTGCTTTTTTTTGGCGAAATTTTCTGCCAAACTCAGTTTTAACCTTATTGCTTTATTTTTATCAGTATTTTTTAAAGGTCATTGCTGTATTCTACCATTTCCAAGCCTATTACCTCCTCCCTTCCCAGGTTGAAGCTTTGCGACAACCCGTTTGTGAGCAAATAACGCAAGCAGATTTGTGCCCGGCGCAACGCGCCTAGGATGTGTATCCAGTTACTGATTAGTCAACTATGGATACAATACATCCAAATGTTAGCTCTTGTTATTAATAATTCTTTACATCTCCTTCTATTTTGAGACAGAAACTTGATCATTAAACACCTTTAGTTCTAATCACAATAGTGACCATAAAAAGATCAATCTGACTACAAACCAATACACGGGTATTCCGGAGTTACAATGGAACTTCTCTGATCTAACTTTAGGCATGAATTCTGGATAACGCTACCATAATTTATTTAAGGTGAGTGCTCCGCTAGTAGTGTGCTACGTAGTAGCAATTTTTTGCTAACATATTTTTTTCAAGCTAAGTTAGAAACATTTATTATAATGTAAAGTAATTACGTCAATCGCAGAGTGTATACCTACACTAACATTACCTTTAGTCACTGTATCTCAGATACATTTGTATTTTACGTACAAACTCGAACAGTTAACCCCCTCCCTTTAACATTGTAGTTTCAAACCTGTTCACAGCATTAATTATAATGTAGAAACCTTCCTACACGACTAGTCAAATAGTTGTTATCATTTTTTTTTTTTTAGCAATGTACACTAATGTTAGACGGTAACTTAGAGGGGGGAAAGAAAAAAAAAAAAAAAAATTGACACGTCAGTTCCTTTAAAAGAGAGTGGAACAAAAAAAACAAGTCATAAAAATAGGATTTTAATTTTTAATTTTATTTTTGAAAGGTTCTGGCTATTCGAATAAGTTTTTTTTTTTTTTTTTTCAGTTGTCCAACGCGCGCGAGTGTGGTTTTTAAAATCGGTATTTTTCACTTTTTTTTTTTTTTTTTCAAATTCTCCTATTTCTTTTGCTGAGACGAATTCTGTTTGAAAAAAAAAAAAAAAAGTGTCTTCTTCAAAATATGCAAGCAGGTTGTGGCATTTTTTAAAATTACGGATACCGAGTAACTTGATTTATTCATAATATTGGTATCACCTTGATCTTGTTATAATTGTCATTATGGAGATGAATATCTGTTCTTGACGACTACAGGGTATTTATAGATCTGGCAAAGAAAACTATAAAAAAGATACAAATGCGTATATGAGAATTCATGAGAAAAAAAATTTAAAAAAAAAAAGAGGGAAAAAAAAAATAAAAATAAATTAAATTAAATTAAATAGAAGTTATGTTTTGTTATAAAGTTAGGGGGTAAGGATTATTCTTTTTTATTTTTTTGTTTTGACTCAAAATTGAGTGGCAACCCAAAGAGACGAAATCCAGTAAGTTGCTAAGTCTGGTTGATAGTTATCAAAGGGCTGTGACGCTATAGAGGGCGAGCAGCATAGTTTAGCACCATTCCCTTCCTCCAGCTTTAAAATGCAGTATCAAATTACCCCCCGACCTGCAGGAGCTTACAGTATATTTATTTTCTCTGGTAATTTATTTTGAAGCATGTGATTTTGTGCGGAAAGAACTCAGCCGTGATTCATGCCCAATTTGTTGCGTGTTAAACCTTTATTTATTTATATCCAAATTCCCTCCTTTTTTTTTTTTTTTTTTTTTTTTTTTTACTGTATCGTAACTAAAACATTTTTAAATTTTAGTTGACACTGGTACAATACAGATACATTTATTTCTTCATAAATGTATTCAAGCATTCAACCTCCCCCCCATTCTTTTTTTTTTTTTTTTTTTTTTTTTGAAAGCTTTAGATTACGTATCAGAGATATTGTTCTTGTAGGTGAAGTTAGAAGAATAATACGTTTTTTTGAAAAGGTAAATGAGGGAAAACATCCCCTAAGCATTTCGGGATAATCGTGCGTTGCAGTGAATGTAGAGGAGAGAAACTCATAAACTGGCATTCGTATTTTCTGACTTTTTTTTTGAAGTGATCGCTCACCACTGGAGGTTTGTAACCTGCTTGCGGATTGGATGCGGTCACTGGGAAACACTTCTCATTGGTGTTTTCTTTTTCTTTCCTTTTTTTTGCTCGCTATGCTTCCCTTATTCCCCCTTTCCTTCAGTACAGTTGCTGCCTCAAGTACTGCGTATTCCCCCTCAGCGTTTATTTTCTAACTCCACAGCATGCCTATTACGACAGTAGGTTATCGTGTGCTTTGCTTTAACCGGAAGTACCGCGTCGAAAGCAGGAAAAGAAAGTGAACGACGACGTATTTTTAAAAAGCTGCTGTTGGTACTCTATTTGTCACAATTTTTAGTCGTTTTCCCTTCTCATCCCTTCTTATCGAACTGTTATAGTATAATATGGACATTTGCCAAATCATGTGACTATCAAAGGCAGAATTAATCACCTCATATTAGCATTCCATCACATTCCTGTTGTTGCCCTCTGAAAACAAGAGATCACCAGATTATGAAGAAGAATGCTTCAGCGTGCGTATTAAAACCAGTCTGTAACATGGCCAAGCCGTTCCATCGTTTTACAACAGTTTGAATTTTGCCTTATCATGGTTTCCCCCAATACGATCTTTTCGGATCTCCTTTTTCATATAACGAAAAATAATTCTTTTACGTGATGCTCATATTCCTTTTTTTTTTTTTTTTTTTCACACTTCCCCCCCCAAATAAGTTTCTGTGATTATGATGTTTTTCTTTATTAGTTTTATTATTCAAATGACATGTTAAAGTCTCAATCATAAGTTACATATCAAGTTAATTATTCATAAATTCTTCACAGAAAGCATCAGAACAATGGGTGTGCCTGGTTTCTTTGGATGGCTGGTTCAGCACTGCGCAGCTGCGTTAGTGTCAGCAAGGCATCCAAAGAGTAAAGTTAGTGATTTTGAAAAAAAAGATGGAGATGATGAAACTCTGAAGTTATCGAGGACTCAAATGGATTGTTTGTATTTAGACCTTAATGGAATAATACATCCCTGTTGTCACCCAGATAAGAACGCTCCTCAAAGTGAGGCGGAGATGATGGGAAGGATTTGCAAGAAGGTTGACGAGATCGTTGATCTTTTGGAACCAACTAAATTATTAATGTTAGCGATTGATGGAACTGCACCAAGAGCAAAAATGAATCAACAAAGAACAAGAAGATTCAGATCAGCTCAACTACGAGTGAGAGAAAAGGAAGTCGCAAAAGCTGTTAGAGAAGATTGGAAAGAAGTAAACCTTACAGCACCAGAAGAATCTCAAATATGGGACAGTAATGTTATTACTCCTGGAACACAATTTATGGACAAGGTAGCTGAACACTTGAAATTCTACACCTCAACCAGAATAAACACCCACAAGAACTGGAAGAACCTGAAGGTAATAATTTCTGGTTCTAACGAACCAGGTGAGGGTGAACATAAAATCATTCAACACATAAAACGTCAACGCCTGGCCAAAGACTACGATCCCAACACAAAACACTGCATCGTTGGTGAGGATGCTGATTTAATTATGTTGGCAATGTCAATTCACTCCCCACATATATATATTCTTCGTGGAGCTCTCCCACCTCGTTCCCCAAGACCAAATGTTGAATACCCAAAATACAACTATCTCGTGGTTGAAGTTATTGTGCAATATTTTGAGAAGGTTTTTCAACCAATACTAACTAATAACACCCTCGACGAGGATAGAAGGGATCTTCAAAAGATGCTTGATGACTTAACGTTGGTGTTTTGCTTAGTAGGTAATGATTTCTTACCAAATATTCCTGGAATGAAGATCCAGTACAATGCGATAGGAGTTTCACTACTTGCATACGTAGATATCTATCCGAGCCTTGATGGATATTTAACGGAGAATGGTAAGGTGGTAATGTCCAGGTTTGCTGTCCTTCTTGACAATTTAGCATCAAATTTCAGGACTGTTGCTGCCAAAGATGCGGAAGCGGCGAAGCTGCAAGCGCTGTCTAAGAAACCACCTCCAGCTCCTCCATCATTTGCTGAAGTAATTCAGATGAATAAAGATCAAAAAAGAGATGCATTCATGCACTACGTCAAGTACCATATGGATAACGAAATCGAACGTGACATTGAACAGCATAAGAAAAACGACGCTGTTAAAATCGGAACAGCCGGATGGGAAGATCGACACTACGACTTAGACTTTGAAAAGCGACCAGGTTTCACAGGTGACCTCCGTAAGGATGTTGCCTTAGAATATTTAAAGGGTCTCTGTTGGGTGGTCGAATATTATTTCCAGGGATGTCCATCATGGACTTGGTATTATCCATATAATTATGGTCCTATTCTGGCTTCTATTGTTCCATTGGCGAAAGATGCTAGCTTTGCCTTCCCAACAGACACGCAACCGTACAGCCCTTTTGAACAGTTGTCGGCTGTACTCCCTCGGGCAACTGCCGAGAAGGTCCTTCCATCTCAGTACCTGAAGTGGTTATACTCAAAGAAGAGTCCTCTGTGTGAGTATTACCCATCTGAGTTCAAGGTTGATATGAGGCAGTGTCCACCTCCTTGGCATTGTACAGTAATCCTTCCATTCATAGACGATGTTGTGTACCTGCCTATATTAAAAAAATTACAAAAGAAATACAAAGGATCACCTCAAGATGTTGAACGGAACAGTCGTAAGGCATCTCAAGTGTATACCAGATGTGAAGATAGTGGGAGTAAGCTTATCACACCATTTACTGATGGAATGGAAGAAATATTTCCTGATTTGGAAGAATGTCACGTCTTAGAAACTGAACAGGTCTGGTCGCCCGTTACAAATAATTCCACCGTATTGCCTGGTACGAAAAAACCGGATTACTCGTCTCGACTGAAACCCGGAGGCAAGTGTCGAAAACCTTCTTTTACATTCCAGTCTCGTATAATAACAGCTGGTCTCCCACTTGTACTTCAGCCTGGTAGAAAGCTTGATCATCTTCAACAATATTGGCAGACAGAGAGAGTTCCATGTTGGCACTTTGCTCAGTTTGGAAGGTGTAAGTTTGGTGATACTTGTTTTTACACCCATGAGAAACCTAAAGAAGATAAGTCGCTCACTCAGCTGGAGAAGCAAATTGAGAAACCAGTGGCTCCAGAGGGCTCAGGATGGAAGGAAAAGCGACCACGTGAAGAAGAGGAACAACCAAAGAAACAACCGAAAATTGAGAAAATGGAGGGAAAGAAATCAGCCTTAAAAACATACATTACTGCAGGACCTGGTGCTTCCCGAGACAGTCTCCGAGAGTATGTTTCTCAAAACTGCAAGGGAGTCACTGTCACGAAATTAAAGTGGAAGCTCCCTGACGGAAGGTCAACAGGAACGATGATCGTCAGAACTTCCACAGCCGCTGAATGCGATATTTTAAAGAATGGATTGTGTGGGAAATCTCTCCCTGGCAGCAAATTTAAAATGAGTGTACTACTTTCGGAAGGCGCCAGTTCCCCCCGCAAGGTACCAACACCTAAGAACTCACCTGCAATTGCACCTGTCCCTTCCTCTACTGAGAAGGTGAAGAAACCTTCCAGTCCAATGAACAGATCACTAAGTCCAAAGAGACAGAACACGACTATATTAAAAGCGCGTATTGCAGAACTGGAAAGTCTGTTAGCTGAAGCCAACGCGAAGAATAAACAATATGAAGAAGCTGCTGTAACTCCAGCGAGAAAGAGAAGAGTTTCACCAGCTGTATCTCCTGTTAGAAGCCCAAATACAGCAAAGCCGACCCCCAGCCCGAAGAAACGAGTTAAGAAGAAGCAACTGTCGAAGAGCATGTTAGCTAAAGTTGAGCAAGCGGTAGCTTTGAAGAAATTGAAACGCAGGGGTAGAAAATCCCTGTAAGTGAGTGTTTGATATGAGCTCCGATATGTAGTGTCTCATCAGTTTACGTTCGGGTTATGTAAGCCTGTGTATCATTTATTGTTTTCCGTTGATCATTATAGCTCTGCGATCAATTTTTTTATTGTTATTATCAAAAGAAACCATCAACATAGTAAAGTAAAAACTTCGCATTTCGTAGATAATAACATCTTTTATTATTACGAAACAGGAGCATTATTATAATGACGGTGTTAACAAGAAAGAAGATTAACCTTTTTTTGTTTTTTAGGAAGTGGCGGATCTGTTTTTTTCTTCTTTTTTTTTATATTAAATTTAATTATTTGAAATTATAAACGATCAAAAGTAGTCACCTCATAAAATGATCCTATTGCGCTCCTTAAGAATTTCAGGAAGACGAGGATGTGCGACTCTAACGAAACTAGTGGAGGATAATAAAGTTCTAAAAAACGAAGTCCAAGCATTGGAAGAGAGATTATCTGGTCTTGCTGGAATGAAACAGGAACTTGAAGATCGGGTAAATACTGTCACGATGGCTCAGCAGCTACAAGACGATATTGAATTCACCGCATCGAAGGACATAACACCTTTGAACTTAGCAGACCTTGTTGATTATTGTAAACAAGATGAATACAAAACGCATTTATTCTTATACCGTGAGTTGCCGATTAGAACTGCCATTGCGATTGAACAATTATCAGCCATGCCTCACGGATACACAACAATGCCGTCAACCAGGTTAGTTAGAGAATGGTTGGTTGAAGAGTTTAAAGCGCTTACTGCACTACCAAAGCCTGACACCCCCGAAACAGAAGCCCAATTCACGAAAACTCTACGACAGCTTCATAAGAAATATCAAGAGTCTATTGTGACTTTAGGAAAGGGTCTTTGGGAACTTAAAAAAGACATGCTACGAAACAAAGCAAAGATCAGAGATGGCAAAGTAGCCTGGTCGCGTGTTACGGAGCTTGTTATGACTATGTACCCTGGTCTACAACATGAGTTGGATACCTTCTACGCCGGAAGAATTTCAGCTGGTTTTTTAATAAGACAACACAACGCCATCGCTGCAGCAAAAAAGCGTGGGCCTCGTAAGGGTGCTGAGGACTACATAGGTCTCGTTTGTAGGCGAACAGATCTAACTCAGGTGTGTGAAGATGCTATTCAAGATGCTCGTGATATTTGTGTAGAAGGCTATAATACTTGTCCAGAAATAGTATTAAAGCGTCAGTTTGATAAAGACAATGTAAAGATTCCTCACATCCCAGCTCACTTACATTACATTTTATTTGAACTTCTCAAGAATAGTCTTCGTGCTACAATCGAGGCCCATCCGAAAGGAAAGGGACCTGTTCCACCTGTTGAAGTTGTTGTTTGTGATGGAAAGAATTTGGAAGATGTTAGCGTTCGTATTAGTGATCAGGGAGGAGGTATTCCCCGTTCATCAATGAGTAAAGTTATGTCTTACATGTATACGACTGCTCAAGTTTCTCAATTTGATTTATTAGTAGCTGGGCAACAAGAATCAAGTACCCCTTTGGCTGGTTTCGGTTATGGTTTGCCGATTTCTAGACTTTATGCTCGTCATTTTGATGGAGATCTTCGACTACTTTCTGTTGAAGGTTACGGAACTGATGCATACTTACATTTAGGTCGCTCTTTGCAATCAACGTTTGAAACACAACTTCGGACACAACGTCGTCTTGAAACTCAACGTCGTCAGAGAGAACATGCTATTGAGAACGATTGGAAAGCAAAACCGAGTGGATCCCAAATCAGTTCTCTCGATGTACCAAGTGACTGGAGATGGTAAAAAAAAAAAAAAAAAAAAAAAGTCTGTTTCTGTAATATTTTGTCTCAAACTGTGTTGACGCTTTATTCTAGTTGCTGTTTGTTAGTGTGACTAATTGTTGTGGGATTAGCGTGTGTTGTGTATTCTAGTGCTAAGGCTCATTGAGAAGACCTCAACCTGTACTCTGTACAAGGAGTATCCATTGATGTTTTCAAGACGCAATTTTCTCAAGCACCATACTGAGATGTTCCATAGTTCTTTTGCGTTGGCTAGCGTGTGTTGTGTGCTTGCGTTTTTACAATACTACTTTATTAATACAGCTTCTTGAAATACAAACCACATGATAAGTACTACAAACAATTACCACAGGAATACTAATAATAGTCTAGCTTGATCAACTCTTTTAGTATTGTTATTAACATCTTTCTAAGTATTGTTTTCTTATTTATCCCTCAACATTCTACAGCCACGTATTCGTACATTTATTTGCTACGGGAAAACCAAAACACTTAAACAATGCCTGGAGATTTCAAGGAAGACATGTCCGCGGATGCTTCAAACAGAAGAGAACTGATGGGTAACAACTTGTTCGAGAACTTGGGAGATCCAATCAAGAATATCTTACTCCAACTGACTCAGGATGGTAAGGAGGTCGATCAGGACACTCTTCAATTGTTGCAACACATTACTGTGAAGCAGCTTGCGAAGGTATTCGATATGCTTAACCAGGAGGAAGATCCTGAAACCATCTTGGCGTGGCTGAAGAGACGCGCTCGTAAGAACAGAGGAGGTGAAGATGATTGGAAAGAGGAGCGCAAGAAGCTAGTCAGCACCGGTGCTGAGAGAGATCCAATTGCGTTCTACAAAGCGATCGAAGATGCCAACGCTGCGAAGGCGGAAGAGTACCAGCAGATGGAAGAAGAGCGTGCTCAGCTTCGTATGGCGAAGGCAAAGGAGAGAGAGAAGTCGCGTAAGAAGAAGCAAGATGACCTAGTTGAGGCAAAGAAAGCGATCGAGGACGAGGGAGGCTGGTGGAAGGCAACCGACCACATGCCTGAGAAGGACAAGAACGCGATCAACAACGCTTTTGAGAAGTTCGCTACAAAGAACTCAGACTTCGACAACGCAGACAAGGACCAGGACGGTGAATGGTGGAAGCGTGATCCGTTCCGCCGTGACTGGGAGCGCCACAAGGGTAAGGGTAAGAAGTGGACTGCGGTGATCGAGGCTGCAAAAGACAAGGCAACCGACGCTGAGTTGGCTGTTCGTGAGGAGTTCTACAAGGGGAACGACTGGTGGAAGGCCGACCGCTACAAGCGTGATTGGGATGCTACGAAGGACAACGAATGGTGGAAGGAGGAGCCTTACATCAAGGATTGGCAGCAGAACAAGCATGAGGGTGCGAGGTGGAAGGCTGCCGACGAGGAGAGCGGTCTGGAGAGCGAGGGCCACACCTACCCAGCGACTCCTGAGGAGCAGAAGAGACGCGAAGAGTGGTACAAGGCGAACGGTCCAAGCGGAGTTGTGAAGAAGTGGAACTCGGCGACCGAGGGAGATCCTGAAAAGTGCAGCGTACCTGAGAAGCACGCCAGAGAGGAGTTCTACCGCAACGGCGACTGGTGGAAAAACGATGACGCTCGCCAGGACTTCAAAGACAAGGGACTCGACTGCGATGCGATGAAGTTTGCTGCCCAACCGAAAGACCCGGAATGGTGGAAGCAGGAACCGTACCGTGAGGACTACTTCAAGAACGGCGACAAGGGGAAGAAGTGGCCTGCGATCAACGAAGAGGTCGGTATCGACGACAACGGTGACAAGAAGCCAGCCCCTTCGATTGAGAAACAGAAGCGTGAGGACTGGTACAAAGCCAACTGGTGGAAGCAGCCTGAACACAAGGACGACTGGAAAAAGAACGGCAAAAACGGAAAGACGTGGAAAGCGCCTAGCGAGAAGGACGCGAAGGCCGGAAACTACTCGAAGCCTGTTGGTCCAGCGGAGCAGCGTGCCCGTGAGGACTGGTACCGCAACGCCGACGAAGAGTGGTGGAAGCAACCGCAGTACATCGAGGACTACTTCCAGAAGGGTGACGAGGGGAGACACTGGCCAGGAAAGACGGAGGAGGACGGTAAGACCGGAAAAGCACTGGAGTCCCCATGCAATGGTCCTGAGAAGAAGAAGAGGGAAGACTGGTACAAAACAAACTGGTGGAAGCAACCGAAGTACACCGACGACTTCCACAAAAACGGTGCTCTTGGCGATGCCTGGTGCGGCAAGAACGACGAGCCGAAGGTAGACAAGGAGTGGTGGAAGCAGGGACCATTTATTGAAAACTGGAGCAAGACACACAAACAGAAGACTGCCCCAGAGGGGAGCGAGTGGTGGAAGCAGCCACAGTACGTTGAAGACTTCCACCGCCTCGGACCGAAGGGGAAGAAGTGGAACGCCGACAACGAAACCCACGGAGCGGAGGGAAGTGGAGACAAGAACCGGGCTTCACCAGACGAGAAGAAGCAGAGAGAGCACTGGTACGGAAACAACTGGTGGACAGCTCCACAGCATGCCCTTGACTGGGCCACGCAGGGACCAAGAGGAGAGACTTGGAAGTCTGCTGAAGTACCGGAGGCTGGAAAGAAGGGACCTGAGGCACCTGAGGACGTGAAGGGGCAGCGCGAGAACTGGTACCGCCCGATCGGAGACATGTGGAGGGCCTGTGGAGAGGAACAGGGATTCGCAAAGAAGGCGGCTGAGAACCCGTGCACTCCTGCGGAGGCGATCCGTCGTGACGAGTGGTACCGCCAGAACTGGTGGAAGGCTCCAGAGTATGTCGAGGACTGGAAGAAGAACGGGTCAAACGGAAAGAAGTGGGCCGCTGGTAACGAGGAAGCCGGGAAGAAGGGGGAAGGAGACAAGGACCCTGCGAGCCCGGAGGAGCAGCAGCTTCGCGACAACTGGTTCCGCAACGCCGGTGACAACGAGTGGTGGAAGGAACCGCAGTACTGCGAGGACTGGGCACACAACGGACCTGAGGGAGCAATGTGGACCGCGGACAACCGCCCTAACGCCAACAGGGGAGGTGGTAAAGAACATCCTTGCCCGGAGAAGGAGAATGCCGATCGTGACGCTTGGTACAAGGACAACTGGTGGAAGACGCCTACTTGCCACGACGACTGGAAGAAGAACGGGAAGGCCGGACCGATGTGCGGAAGGAAGAAGCCATTGACCACGGTGGACCGTCAGGACCCGGAGACTATCGGAGAAGGTTGGTGGAAGAAGCCTGAGTACATTGAGGACTGGCTGAAGAATGGAGAAGGCGGGAAGCACTGGACAGGAGACGACCCTGTCAGCGCGGCAGCCGGACTGGGACACAAGAAGCCAGCGACCGACCCCGAGAAGGACAAGCGCGAAAAATGGTACAAAGACAACTGGTGGAAGGCACCTTCGTGCGCTGACGACTGGGCGAAGAAGGGAGCGACCGGGAAGAAGTGGGGTGCCGTAGACCCGGACGCCACCCGTGGAGAGAACGGAGATTCCAAGCCAGCAACCGATCCGGAGAAGGACAAGAGAGAGGACTGGTACAGAAAGCACGGAGACGGAGACGACTGGTGGAAGCGCCCAGAGTTTATCGATGACTACCAGAACGCCGGACCAAGCGGAAAGAAGTGGACGGCGGGGAACCCTACTGCCGGAGCGCTCGGGCTTGGACACGACTGCCCAGCTTCCGGACCAGAGAAGAAGAAGAGAGAAGACTGGTACAAGGACAACTGGTGGAAGGCGCCTGAAGTCTGTGATGACTGGGCAAAGGGTCCTGCCGGGGAAGAGCAGTGGAAGAAGGACAACCCATCGCCGGAAGAGCAGAAGAAGCGTGATGACTGGTACCGTGCTAACAAGGGAGTGCCTGCCGAACCAGAAGAGCAGAACAAGAGAGACGCGTGGTACAGGAAGCACGGCAAGGAACCTTCTGGACCGCAGCTTGAGAAGCGTGAGGACTGGTACAGGAAGCAGATGTCCGACGACGACAAGGCAAAGAGAATGGACTGGTTGAGAGACCGAGGTGACAAGGAGAAGCGTATCCTGGCAGACGAGCTTGGAGACGCCCTTGCAGCCATCAACGAAGGTCAGGTGCCGACGGAAGATCAGATCCAGGCCGTGAAGGATCAGATTGAATGGAACAGGAAGGGGGCGAAGGACGACTTCGGACCTGAGGGGTCAAGTGGCCGCAAGCGCGGAGTCGCCGACGACGAGTCTGAGCCTGAAGAGACTATCGGCCAGGATGAGTTCTTCAAGGCGGTTGCCGATACCAACTTCTACGTTGCACCAGACGCCGACGAGCGTGAGATGCAAGCCGAGGAGGAAAAGGCTGACCAAGAGAGGGAGGAGATGACACGTCAGGAAGAAGAAGCTGCTTACCTCGCGATGGATGCCGAAGAAGAGCTTGCGAAGAAGCCAGAAGACTGGCAGAGGAATTACGTCGACCCTGAGAACGAGGAATGGTGGAAGAAACCCGAGTACATTGAGCAGTACCAGCGTGATCCTGAGGACACCGAGGCACCATGGAGAATGGAGGGCGCGTCCGGAAAAAAGAGACCTGTTGCGGACGAAGAGCAAGATGAGCGTGAACAGTGGATGAAGGACAACTGGTGGAAGGCGCCGAAGCACTCGACCGAGTGGAGGAGGGATGGGGAAGGTGGAGAAGCCTGGAAGAAATCGGCCAAGCCTGAAGAAGATGATGACGGCATGACCCGCGATGACGACGAGACCCCAGAGGCCACCCCAGAGGAGATCAAGGAGCGTGAGGATTGGTTCAAGAATGCGCGTAACCCTGAAAGAGAAGTGAAGGATCCTGAGGCCGCTGCTGACGAGTGGTGGAAGAAGCCTTCCATGATCGAAGATTTCCAAGATGGCGGAGACGAGTGGAACCGTGGGGCTGATGAACCTGAGGAGCAGCAGAAGCGTGAAGAATGGTTGAAGGACAACTGGTGGAAGGCGCCGAAACAGATTGAAGAGTGGACAAAGGCACAGAAGGAAGATCCTGAAAAACAGACCTGGAAGCGCTCGGCTGCAGAGCCTGAGGAAGAAGATGACGGCATGAACAGAACCGACGAGGAGGCAGCACCTGAAGTTGTCGCTGAGAGAGAGGCTTGGTACAAGCAGGCCGTCGAGCCATTCCACGGTGAGAAGCTTCAGGATGACGACTTCAAGGGTGAGAAGCTCGACGATCCGTTCACCGGAGAGAAGTTGAAGGACGACGACTTCAAGGGCGAGAAGCTCGACGATCCGTTTACCGGCGAGAAATTGAAGGACGACGACTTCAAGGGTGAGAAGCTCGACGACGACTTCAAGGGTGAGAAGCTCGACGACGACTTCAAGGGTGAGAAGCTCGACGATCCGTTCACCGGCGAGAAGTTGAAGGACGACGACTTCAAGGGCGAGAAAATGGACGAACCGTTCGAAGGAGAGAAGGTCGACGAGCCATTCGAGGGAGAGAAGGTTGATGAGCCATTCGAGGGGGAGAAGGTCGATGATCCGTTCGCAGGGGAGAAGTTTGTGAACGAGGACGACGCTGAGGACGATCCGGAGTGGGAAGACCCTGAGGAGGAGATGGACGTTGAAGACCCTCGTGTCGATGACGAGGAAGATGCAGACGAAGAGGAGGCCCCTGCCGAAGATGAAGAGGACGCATGGGCAGAAATGGACGATGAGGAAGAGCCAGAGGGTGAGGAAGAAGAGGAAGAAGAGAGCGACGGAGATGACGACAACGAGCACCAGGACGACGAGGATCTTGAGGCCGAGCTTGAGGCTGCACTCGAGGAGCAAGAGGCCGAGTGGGAGGAGGATGATGACGAAGACGAGGAGGAAGAGGACATGGCCGAGCCAGATGATGCAGAACGCGGGTCGGACTTCGACGAGGACGACGAGGAACCAGAGAAGCCGCCAGAGCCATGGATGCTTCCACTTCCTGAAGTGACAAACAACATTTATCTGAAGTCGTACTTCCCGGTGTTGAAGTGGAACCCGAACAAGGCTTTTGGACCTGCGGACCGAAGAATTTGGGTGGTCGACCACTTTGCAAAGTCGTTTTACTGCCTCGATGCGAAGGGTAAGACGAGAAGACAGCACGACGCCAACAAGCTGCTGCAACTCGAGAGAAACGTAATGGACCCGCGCAGAGCACGTCTTATGTTCTTCGACGCTGCGAAGTCGTACGAGATCGTGTTCCCAAGCAATGACGAGCGTGAGCGTTTCTACGAGACCGGATCATCGATCCGTCCAGCGATCCGTGTGTACGCCCCTAGCTTAACGAAGCCTGACACCGCTGTAGACGGTGGATCCACGACGACGACGATCGACGGTACTAAAGAAAACGCTGTTGTACAGAAAGTGCCAAACCCTTTCAAGAAGACTGGTGAGTTGCTCGACCGTGAGCTTCAGGGACGTTGCAAAATCAACTCGTCTAAGGTGCAGGACGAACCTGTGTCGGTGTGGTGTGGTTCGTTCAACATGTGCGGAAGTCCACCACCGAGGGACAGTTCAACGTTGGAGTCATGGATCCCTAAGGGCAAGTACGACTTGTACGCAGTAGGTACCCAAGAATGTTCATACCAGAAGGAGGAAGGAGAATGGTTCACGTACGTGCAAGAATACCTCGGCAAGGACTACCTGACTCTGGCGAGCATGCAACTTTGGGACATCACGGTTGTGGTACTTTGCAAGAAGAAGTGTCTGTTGAAGATCACTAACGTTGAAGGTTCAACCAAGGCGACTCTGCACAAGGAGAAGTGTGGTATGAAGGGAGCAGCAGGTATCTGTCTGAAGTTCCACAACACCTCGATGGCGTTCATCAGTTGCCACTTGGCTGCGCGTATGGAGAGGACGAAGATGAGAAAGATTAACATCGAGGAGATTTGTAACCAGATCCAGCTTGCTAACAAGGATTGCGACTTGTCGTCTCAGTTCCACCACGTCTTCTGGATGGGTGACATGAACTACCGTGTGGAGATGGAAAACGCCGAGGCAACACCACTCCTGGAATCAAAGAAGTACATCGAGCTGTTGAACCAAGATCAGTTGTTGAACGAGATTGAAGAAGGTAACGTCATGTACGGATTCAAGGAAGCGCCTATCACCTTCCCGCCAACGTACCGTTACAAGAAGGGATCGTCAGACTACATGAACGACCGTGGACGGGCCCCATCATACACTGACCGTATCTTAGTGAAAAGCATGGGCAACACTACCATCAAGTGCACTGGATACGGAGCGGCAGATGTACACACGAGTGAGCACATGCCGGTGTACGCGACGTACGTTGTCCGTTGCGTCAGACCGCACATGAACTGCTTCCACCGTGACCAGGAGCCAAGACCACAGTTTGAGTTCTCTGAGATTACGTTCATAGAGCAGAACCACTTGATGTTCAGAAAGCCAATGATGATGGTCTACTCTCCATTCTCTGAACACCCTCACAAGGGTAAGTCGTCCAAGACTTCAACCATGAAGCCTTCTTTCACTGGAGAGTCACTCCCTGGACCTATTAAGTGCGCAGTCCAAATGACTGAGTACTTGGAGAAGCACTCGTTGATTATTATCTTCAGAGACCTTGCTGAGCCTCGTGAAGATAAGATGTTTAGAGGTGCTGCAGTGATGGAGTTGCAGGGACGCGTTCTTTATGACGAGGAGCAGGATATCGAAGTGGATGTCTGTTGCCTCAGTCGCAAGATTGGTGTTATCAGGTGCAAGTTCAAGGTATGCGAAAACATCTTTATTATTGAAATACATCACGGTGAACCTTTTTTGCATTTTAGGAAAATAGTATTTGTGAGAATTAAAAAAAAAAAAAAAACAGGTTACAAACTACGGATACACTCCACCACCTGGTGGAGCTCCGGGAAGAGTCCCAAAGGAAACCTTGATGGATGAAGTTGCATCTGACCAAGAATGATCCTGAACTCTGCCTCCTCTCTCTGCCTCCTCTCTCTGCCTCCCTCTACCATTTCCGCTGTCTAGCACAAGTATGATACTTTATTAACTATTTACTACAAGGATGAAAAAGTAAAAATCGGTGCAATTCCTACAACTACAGGTCAATCTTAATTTGCGTTTTGATAACATTAAATGAGTGTGACACTGCTGAACTGCTCTTCCTCTCCAGCTTGCGAGTAATAAATATTTACCTCATATAAGCATACGGATGCTTGGTTCATATTTTTCTGTGTGAGGTATGTTTGGATTCTATTGTCTGTGATATTATGGTCTGCCATGAAGACAAAAAAAAAAAAAAAAAAAAAATCAGGAGAACTCACAACTCTTCACAAACAGCTTCAAATACATTACTTAACAATTGCCCGTTGACAATTGCGCCCACCCCAAAAAAAAAAAAAAAAAGAAGAAAAAAATATTCAAAAAAAAAAAAAAAAATTATCTTTTTTTTTTAAAAAAAAACTATTTTATTTTTTTCAAAAACCTGCGGAATTAAATTTCTGAGAAAGAGAAAAGAAAAAAAGTGCCCGTTGCTTTCAATCGTAATTAGGTCTTAAAAATTTACTTGTTAGTCACACCAACACAATGATCGAAAGTTGTCTGCAGTAAGTAATTAACAATCAATAAATCTTATTGTAATAATATTACCTACTCTCACAGGAAAGGCACCTGCATGCCCCCGCATCAGCCGATGTCAGTGTTGCCAGCGGGGCCATATGGCAACATTCCATCAAAGGAAGCCGTGCAGTTGCGTTCTGAAATGGAGACTCTGGAGACTCCAATGAAGGTCATCAAGCTCTTAACAAGAGTAGTTCACGATATTCTAAATGACAAGAGTGGTGAATTAGTGGTATGTGGTAGTTTTGCTCAAGGCACTGCAATAGCTGGGTCAGATCTCGACTTAGCATTAGTGTTTAAAGATGACGACGTAAGTCGTGATGATCAAGTAAGCAAACTTGAAAGTATCAATAACGGAGTTAAGAAAGTTGGTAAACTCGGACTCATTGTCGAGGAAGCAGTTCTAGCTCCGACAGCTGTAGTTCCAATTCTAAAACTTTTATATCGTAACGATGGTGAACCAGATATGCCAATCGATCTATCAATTGGCAACAAAACAAGTGGCCGACGTGATGCTATTGTTAAAGAAATACTAGACGCAAACACTGCCGCAAAATTCCCTCTCTCATTTGTTAAGATGTGGGCGAAGAAGAGACGTGTAATTCGAGCATACGAAGGTTTTGCTAATAGTGTCAGCTGGTCATTGTTGTTTATTACACATTGTCAGGTTATTGGTATTCTTCCCAGCTATGATAATATTAATACTTGGAAACCTTCTACTGCGCAGTTGACGGAATTGCAGATTCTAACATCCTTTTTTGGATTTGTATTCCAATTTGGATCTGATGGAACATTTGCAGAATATAAATGTTCTGTCTTAGATGGGAGACTTGCAAGGAGATCAGAAATTGAACAGCTTCAGGCATCTCCGCTAAGTGTTGAGGACCCAATTGACACTTCACATAACGTTGCGAGATCTTGTCAACAAACACAATGGCAATCTACTGTGAGTCATGCACAACATGCGTTGATAACTCTCTCATCAGCAATGAGTCTTGATGATGTTACGGATAAGTTGCTTTGTGAAGAAGATACTGATTCAAGCATTCCTCCTCCTCCTCCACCTCCGATGTACTTCCCGGTTCCTTTTATGCCACCAATGTTGCCAGTTGGTCTCGCTCAAATACATCCGATTACCATTGGTACACCTGCTTCCCTTCCTCCAGTTAATGATATTGGTTCTCCAATCCATAAAAGTAGTGATTCTACAACCAGTTCACTTGGTGAATCAAGTGGGAAAAAATCAAGAAAGAATGAAACCAAACCTGTCAAAGTAAAAAAGGATGATGTTACTCCTGTTGAAGCTAGGCCAATTGAAGGAAGAGCTGGGGCTTGGAGCGGTGAATTTGCCAGAGCCAAGCTAGTACCTGGTCGTAAGGCAGTCTCAAATAATTTGGTTAGCAACAATGCCATTGTTAATAATATCATACCTAGTGTTGTTAAGAAGGAAATTAAGGATATTGAACTCCCAGTTCCGCCGCAGTTGTCTGTTCCGCAAAGCAGCAATTGTTCGGAAGAACTTGCTGCTGCACCAATGGCTGTGAGCAGTTCAGATACTTCCAGCAACTCACCTTCTCACTCATCACTTACGAATGGTGGACTCTCTAGTAGAGCATTGTTGCCTGGTATGGGTGTCGAAGTTTTTGGTTTACGCAATCAAAAAGAAATAAATGGATCAAAAGGAGTAATTGTATCAGTCGAAAAGGACAACCTTCGGGTAGAACTAGGCGAAAAGCATGGAGGCTGCACAGTTCCTTCAAAGAACTTGAGAGTTGTGCACCATGCTGATGTGTTTCCAATTAACTCTCGAGTTCGTGTAACTCGTTTAAAGAATCAAAAGGAATTGAATGGAACTAACGGTGAGATTCGTGGATATGAATCGGGGAATATGATTCGTGTTAAGTTTGATTTACATTCTCAAGGTAGGTCGGTGCCTGCTGCTAATCTCATCCCATCGGTGAATGATGTTGCGGACACGGAATCTACTGCCACTCCAGCTTCTACTACTTCATCTGTCGGACCAGTTTCTCCGCATCAACGGAGATCGTCAATCTCATCCCTTTCAACAATAACTTCAGAAGAACCAACTCTTGAGTGGAGTGTAATTACAGTGTCACCCACAGCTGTTATTTACCATCATATTAGTGGGTGTGAATATTCAACTCCTCCCCAGCAATTCTTCCACTGGCTTGGATGCGAACTTCTAAATCGCATCTCAGCTTTCCCCCTCGATGCCCACAAAATAACTGGTATGCTCTTGGAGTCTGCTTCTCGCCATCCCTCAATGGTGTGGTCACTATTAGGTAAGCCTGCTGACTTACTGACTCAGTGCCAGGTTGCTGCTGCTTATCTCAGACATCACTTTGAGTCGGTATGTTGTTATATCTTTTGATTGAATGATACGTTCGAAGAATTGTATAAAATTAAAACAACAGAGCGTCAGCAGTCCACAGCCTGTCCAGCCAGATCAAGCAGATGACAATCGAACAACCATGTATGTGTGATTAATGTGAACAAATCTAGTTAGGTTGCTCGTTTAATTTGTGCTTGGTGCAAGTATTGACCCAAGATAGATGTGAAAAAGGCGCAGAATGGAAAGACTGTTGTAGTGAGAATCTCTGCATGTGTCGCATCGTTTTATTTCTGATTGCACTACCGTGTTTTGAAGATTCGATTTCGACGTCAGTCTTCCAAGCGCTCTGATCTCTGGGTATGAACTGCCCGAAAGCTACTACTAAAATTCCTTTTTTTTTTTTTTTTTTTTGTCTGACTTGGAGATGTCTAACAAGAGCTGAACGAATGCTGAAATGAGGAAATAGTTTTTTAATATATATATTGGTTTCTTAGCGTTGCTGTTCTTCTCTATTACTGATTAATCGGTCTGACTCTCTTTTGCTTTATGCTACTAACGCCACAGCACTAAGAACATCACCTGTGTTTTCCCGCAGATGATGGAATGAATCAGTTTCAATTCATGATTTTTAGTTGAGCTACCAGTTTGTTCATAAGAAACTTCGCGTTTTCAGTTTTTTTTTTTTTTTTTTTTTTTTTTTGTCCTTTTCTCCCCTGCAATTTTATAAAAGCGCAATAATTTCTTTTTTTTTTCTTTTTTCTCTTTTTTTGTTGGAGGGGGTAAGGAAGGGTAGGAAGTGAATGACAACACGTTGTGCTACAATGTTTCCTTTAAGATTCAGTTCTTAAAAAGGAGGCAACTAAACTGGTGTTGCAATTTGTTTTGAAAAAGGGAGAAGAACATATCGCAAAGTGAAAACAATAAAAAAACAAAAAACTATGGAGGCGAACGAAAATCGGAAAAATCGGTGACATTACCGGCTAATAAAAAAAGAACGAATTGCTGTAAAGGAGAAGAGGAAAAAAGGTAGCAGTATGGAAGGTGTGGACAGCAGTATTTCTTTTTTTTCTTTTCTTTTCTTTTCTTTTTTTTTTTTTTTTTTTCCTCATCTACATTTTGTTTTTGTTAGTACCATATTCGTTTCCCTGTAATTAGGCTGTATTTTTATTTTTCTCTCTTTTCCTTTGAAGTGAACGGTGATTGGCTTGATTCCTCTTCCATTTTTCTTTTTCTTTATTAATGGATACTTAACGTTCGTATCGACCAGTGGCAAACATATATTCAATAGTTCAGGTTACAGGCTATCAGATGGTACGCCTTGCCGCATTGTACTTTCCCCAACCTTTGGAAGGAAGTGTATTGCCGCAAAGTGCTATCTTCAGAAATTCTGAATTTTTTCAAAAAAAAAACAAACCCAAAAAAAAAAAAAAAAAAATAAGTGAATAATACGTTGCGAAAAAGGTTTCGGTGAAATTCTGTTCCTGATCTCTCCTCAATTCTATTATTATGTTGTAATTATTGTGACCTTTAGGTAAATTAATCTTGAGATGGAATGCGACCGGTAGTTAACAACGCATGTTGTAGAACGACAACCAAGTCCTTTACTACGTTTGTGGAGTACTTATTTAACATTACCTTTAGTCACTGCAT
Organism: Flectonema sp. DT1601; assembly: GCA_964019425.1. Lineage (NCBI taxonomy): Eukaryota > Euglenozoa > Diplonemea > Diplonemida > Diplonemidae > Flectonema > Flectonema sp. DT1601. Next base: position 293,243 of record OZ025823.1, on the reverse strand, counting down.
CATAATTACTAATTTATATTAGTTTACCCTCTTTTAACCTAAGTTGTGACGGACTACAGCGTATTGGACGCTCAACCTGTTAGTACCGTCCCCGAATTACCAGATTCGACAACGTTTTCTGGTCAATAAGACAAAAAAATATAATTTTTTCCCTTTTTTTTACTGTTTTTTTTTTTTTTTTTTCTAAACGTTACCTTTTCTTTGATTAACAACATACAATATTTTTTTCAGTCAAATACTTGATTTTAATTCTTGATATTAATTTTGTTTTTAATACCTGAAGTTGTTGCTGTTTTTACATTGTCAAAGTTTCATCTCCTCGCAAAGGCTGTATTAACATTTTAGTCACTTGTGTCATGAGTTTTTTAATTTTATGATTGAGTTCTGATACAATACAGAGATTTATATTCGTATGAACCTAATCAAACAGTCTTCCCCTCGCAAAAAAAACAGGTTCTCGGTGTTGTAATGTTGCCTTCTGAACTACCCGTTATTTTTATTTTTTTTTTTTTTTTTGTGTCATTTCTCTTTCTAACGTCTGCTGTAACGACTGTCCGGCTTAACTAAAATTATTCTGCTTTTATTAAAAAAAAAAAAAAAAAATTAAAAAAAAAAAAAACTGAATTGGAAAAAAAAAAAAAAAAAACATTGAAAAAAAAAAAAAGCAAGTTAAGCTATTTAAAAAAGTATTCGTTACTAATACTGTGAAAGTGAATGATGGGGAAAAAAAAAAAAAAAAAAAAAAAAAAGTAATTATCGTTCTTTGACTAGAAAAAAATTAAATAAAAAACAAAAAAGAGTGAACTTTCTTCTCGCTTCTCGGTTGCACTCATGAACCTTGAGTGATAAAGTGGAGGTGCTATGCGCTTGTTTTGAGCTTTCAGTCTCTCGTATTGTACAGAGAACAAGTGCCTATAGCTGGTTACTTTTATTTTTTTTTAGTACCCCAACCCTCATCCAAAAAGAAAAAAAAAAAAATCAATTTGCGGAAGTTTTCGGTTGACAGTTTAGAGTCACCGTTGAGACCTTCGGGTGCTTTCAGCACTCATGCAACTAATAGTTTCGATGGTAGTAATGACAATTTACTTTGTGTCTTCCTTTGTGGTGCGATAGTCCCATCGCAACGTTATGGAGTGACACTTTCGGTTTCCTGTTCACCGCCCATCAATTGTTGATTGTTTCTTGTTCTTTGCTATTATTTGCTTACCAAAAAGCAATCTGGCAATTTCCCTCTCTTTGCATTTTCTTTTTCAAAGGCGACTAAAAAAGCTGTTCTTTTTTTTTCTTTTTTTTTTTTTCTCCCTTTTCTGGTTTTCAAACAGACGAGGGCCGTTATAAGCAGCGCATCACATCGATTCGCTCATAAGAACTTCTATCCTCGTCCAAAAGGTGTATTGAGTGGCGCAAAAATTAAGGAGGTGCTCATCTCTGCTTTTGCTGTATGTGCACCTTGGTATGCATAAAAAGTATGTTGCGAGATATATCATTATAAGAGTTGTTCCCTGACTCATGCAGCTTTTATTAAATATATTATCCTTAGGGAATTTTAGGTGTCGGTAGTTAAAAAAAGAAGGGGGGGAAAACAATGGATGTGGGGATGAGAATCAACCTGTGTGAACTGAGGGAAAAATAATTTTTTAAAAGAAAAAAAAAAGAAATACAGCAAAATCAATTCCCCACCCACAATACAGTCTATCTTCCTTGCGAGAAAAAAAAGATTTTTGATTTTTTTCCTTTTTTTTTTTTTTTTTTTTTTTGTGGTATTCCCTTGTGATGAATCAAGAGTGCTGCTGATCGTTGGTATTCTTTTCTTGACATGCAGATGACGTTTCTTTTTGATCTCTCGTCTCTCAATTATTTATCATCTTAACGTTTCATCATCAGCTACCAGGCAGCTTCACGGTAATAAACATACCGAATTATAGAAAACCTCTCTCATTTTCGTATTAGGCTGCCCGTACAAAAGAATCAAAAAACATAATTGGCTTAGTTGTGAAACTTATTTTGGTAACTATCAGTTGGGTTGCAAGCTGTAAAGAAACGTCTTCATTCTTATCCACGGAATGATTTGTCAGTTTTTTTTTTGTGGTTGATGTGGAAAATGGTAGTTACTTCTAACCTATGCAGGCCGCTTGCGCTTTTCAGAGGTCAGCAGAGGCCGTTACTCCGATATTATTATTAGTTTGAAGTTTTTTTTTTTTTTTTTTTTGGTCCTTTATTTTCGTTCTTTATTCTTTATTATTTTTTTTTTTCTTTTCTTCGATGAATCTATTTTTCCTTTTTTTTTTTTTTTTTTTTTTTTTCTTCTTCTTTTGCTGTACTGCATGCAAATCATGCTTTGTGTGATTGCTGTTACCACCTTCCTGCTATCTACACTTCTCCAAGGCGATTGCAGTCATGTAACTACTAATGGAACAGTCTTCTCTTTGTTACATAAAGACGATATCTGTGTCTCTTCTCGTCAATGAGACTCTCATGGTTTTGCAATTCCGATATTTCGACATTTCGTTGAACCTTCCCATATCCTTATTATTATTATGTGCCGCAACAACAAGAAAACGACCTGCTCTCAGTCTTGGAAACCCATCTATGCTTATGGGAAATAAGCTTAAAAATAGTGATAGCAGCTTGGTTCTTAACTCTTTGAAACACGCCTGGCTTCTGTTATTCTTCTTCCTTAAATACATAATCTTTGGAACGTTGAAATAAAGATGATGCGACTTGTTGCGATCGCTTGACTTGTATTTCCCACGCTCATGGTACATTGCGACTAGAGAAAGTTTTCCCTTCTGGGGGAAAAAAAAAAAAAAAAAAAAAAAAATTGTCAAAGCACAAAACTAATATTTACTTTACTGTTTCTTCAATAATTGCTCTTTCTTCAGAAACTGAAGTCAGACACCGAACAATTGTTTTGTTGAGTTAAGAACATTTACCTACAAAACGTCTTTATCGCTCACTCAAGTCACCTCTCACAATAAGGTGTTATAATCCTTATGCACAGCCACACTCTCTTCAATTTTTTTTGTATTTGAAATACTTGTATGTTATCTTGGTTTTTCTTGTCACATGTGAGCATAGCACTGTCAGACATCACCCCATTGTGGGGGAGGGGGAGTAGATAAACTTGCATGATTTCCTGTGAGACAAAAAGCCTACCATTTACTTGAATTGCGGTCTGGGATCTCAAGAATCGAACTATAGAGCTTCCTGAGTTGCAGTCTTGTGTGACCTTCAATTATAAGGAAAAGGTTACTGGATCCTTTTCAGGAGGGGATGCTCAAATATAATTAATACCCAGCTTCCTATTGTAGAAAAGATTTTTCGATGACTGTTTCCACGCATCCTTGTTAACCTGCGTATGTTGTTGAATCGTTAGTTGAAGTTTGTTTGGTCTCTTTCTTTTTCGGGTCTTTGTTAACGGATTCCAGAAGTCTTCTGGCTTTACGATATCACTGTCCGTGTTGTAGCCGAGATCATCTAATTTATGGTTTTTTTTTTTTTTTTTTTTTTTTTTTGACCGACGTCAATTATTTTTCGATTTTGTGGTTTCAATGACCGTAATTTAAAAAAACAAAAAAAAAAAATAATGTGATCTTTCACTCGAGTGTTGTGATGTAGCGTAACTGATTCATCAGTATGTTGATTTATTAAATCCACACTATAAGTGTGAACCCTAGTTCCTTATCAAAATCGAGTATTGTAGGCCTTTAAATATTAAATCAACTGAGTGAGAGCTCGCTATCCCTCCTTGTAATTGACCGAGTTCTGTGGGTAGTCGTTGACCATCAGCAGCACTTGACGATTTCAGGAGAAACGCTCCCAACAATGTTGTGTGCGTGTCAAGGCGAGGATGTTTTTTTTTTTTTTTTTTTTTTTTTTTTCTTCGAGCAGCTCTTTCCAATTTTCAAACAAGACAAAAAAACAAAAACAAAAAAAAATCGGTTGGCAATCACAATATGCGAACTGTGCTGTTAAAAAAGCATTGTTTTTATATTCGCACCCTTTTTTTTTTTTTTTTTTTTTTTTTTTGTTGTTGTCAGCAGCGCCTGCAAAGTTCACATTCTTATCGTGCGTGCAGACTCTTTTCGCAATGTACTTGTCAATGATAAATACAGATTATCTGGTTACTTGTTTGCGGTTCCTTTTTATTCATTCTTGTTTTTTGCATGTTTCTTATGTATCTATTAAGTTGAATGACGTTTGTGCGTGCGCAATTCGCAGAATATATGCCCTTCAGGTATCCATAAGTGACAATAGATTTCTTATAGCGACGCATTTCTCCATTTTCTTGTCTGGATGTGTATGAAAACACTGTTTTTTATGTGTACATATTGTGTTAGAATTTATGATTAATTGTAACCAACTGCACGGAAACTGCACGGAAAAGAAAACAAAAATTTATACTTTATAGTTAGTAGATAGCTTTGCTTCTGTGTGATCAAACAACAGATAAAGTGACTAACTTGGTACGTTGCTACGTGTTTGCAACGTGCTCACAAAAGTGCGTGTGTTAGAAATTTGTTTATTTCTTTTTTGGGACATTCGACGTCAACAAGTTATTTCGCGCCGATTGTTTGTTTTTTTTTTTTTTTTTTGTTTTTTACCCAAAATTCTTCCTTTGGCTGGTTGGAGTACCTCATCATAGCTTTTCAAAGAACCAAAAAAAAAAATTAATTTAAAAAAAAAAAAAAAAAAAAAAAACATAACAAAACAAAACAAAATATTACATGGCCAACGATTTTATTCGTGCCCTCCGTGGAATAATAATTCTTGATAGTCATCCGTGTTCTTTTACCTTTTTGTTGTACCATATATATGATTATTCATGCGGCTAGGGGTTCCGAACGCTTTAATTTTTAAAAAAAAAAAAAAAAAAAAAAATGCTATTGGGGGATTTAATGTTACCAAATATTTTATTGTTGACACACCCATACCTTGTCAGCAGAGAGTCCCTAAGTTGTGTGGGTACTGAAAAAACTGCTACCCCCCCCCATCTCCGACTTTAACTCACTCTCTATTTCTATTTTAATTATTTTCATTCACAAAATCAGAGTCTTCCGTCCAATGTTAGTGGAAGAGCTTGCTAATTAGTACATATTCGGTTTATGTTTTTTATTGTTGTATGTGGATCTGTCCCCCTTGGGTGAATTTAAAAAAAAAAAAATATTTAAAAATAAAAAAAATAATAATAATAAATATTTCCTGAATGTAGGTGCTCTCTTATTGAGCACCTTTTTTGAAAAAGAATTTTTTCAGTTCTTAGTTTGCTTAGAAACCGAAGTAATACGCGTTTTTAAAAAATAAAAATTAAAATGGGAGGGGAAAGAAAGATAACAAAGTTGTATATATCAATTCGTTGTATGAAACGAGTTGTCTTTTGTTCCCTTTTTTTTTTTTTTTTTTTTTTTTTTTTTTGGTTGTTTGTTGTCAGTTCAAGTAGAATCATTACTGTAGCGTTTCCTCCTTCCCCCATGTGTTTTGTTGAATTTTGAATTATATCGTACGTTAGCTTTTGTTCCCATTTGGTTCTTTGTCTTTTTGTTTCTTTCCAAGATCTCATACGATCCCCCCGATAATACAGTGTCAAAAAATTTACCCCCCTGCTATTCACTCGTATTTTTCTTTATATTTTTTTTTTTTTTTTTTGAGCTGACTATTAAAACCTGCCAACTTTGGTGAGAGTAATTTTCGTGCTTGCTGAACACACACCAAAAAAAAAAAAAAAAAAAAAGAAGCGCTCAGATGAAAGCAAGCCTTATAATTTGTTGATCGCAAGACAGTAATACTGACGTACAGGGAAAATAGATAACAATGATATAATAAATAACGGCTCTTAATCTGAATAGTTTCTTCTCCGAATTCATCGGGGCAAAAAAAAAAAAAAAAAAGGAGGAAATGGTGCTGTACATGAGCAGAATCCCGTAGGGGGAATCGGCTTCAGTTTTCTTTTTTTTAAACCGAAATTTACGAAACAGAAAGGAGATGGGGGGAAAAAAAACTATTGAGTATGCTGTTCTTTCTACTTTCTTTTTTTCTCGTTTGCGGAGTTTGGGGAGTTTGCCGTTTTGTTGGTTACTGCAAGAAAGCATGAAACAAAAGGTTGCATTGTAGCTCACAACATTTTACTTTTTCTTTTCATTCAATGTTTTGTTAACACACACACTCTTTAGTTTATTTTTTTTCCTCTTTTTTTATTACGGTGCCGAATGACTGGTACCACGAGCTTCTCCGAGTTTGACTTCCTTTTTTGATTTGCGCAGCAGTGACTTGTGAACGCATAGTAGAACTTTTAGGGAACAAGTCAGTATCTGCAGCTAGATAGCGACAAGCGAAAAAAATCCCATCGTTGAACTATGACTGAAACTGTGTAGTCAATGAGGGGAGGGGGAAAAAAAAAGACAGAGGGCGTCTTGTGCAATCAATAATCTAGTGTAACCTTATTTTTATTGTTTTGCGTCAGGGGAAAAAAAAAAAAAAAAAAAGAATATTCCTTAACTTTTTTTTTTTCTGAAATTCTTTTGAAAAAAAAAAAAAAAAAAAAAAGAAACCAGATTATCGCGCACACCGGGAGCAGGTAAAAAAAATAATAATAAAAATTAAACGATAAAAGAATGTGTCCCCACTACTGACGTCGTTGATGGTTCAAACCAACCAACCGTTTCCGATATTAGGTAATTTTTTTTTTTTTTTTGGAACTAATTTTCAACTTAAAACTAAAAAAAGAAGAGTAGCGTTAGAACATCGAGAATAGACTTAGTAGCAGAATAGTATTTTTAAAAAAAAAAAAAAAAAAAACTTGCATTTTGGCCATGAACAAGCAATTTTCTTTAAATCAACTGTTAGAAGTCGATGACAATCGAGTGTGATTTGTTTTTTGTACCAATGGTGTGGGTTTGTAATACTTCTAGAAGATGTTTTTTTTTTTTTTTTGTTCGTTTTCGTATGAATCCAAGCTCCCTCGTATTTTTTAGCGGTGCTTCTATGTCGGCTCTCTGCGACCTTTTTTTTTTTTTTTTTTTTTTTTTTTTTTTCGAATTTTTAACGATTTGGGTATTGTGTTGACAGCACACCTAAACCTCCTTTAGCTTTTTCAGTTAAAGTCGGTTCACGGTTTCGTGCATAAATAAAGAAGGGAAATGAAAGGGAAAAAAAAAAAAAACTGGAGGAAAAAAAAAAAAAAAAAAAAAAAAAAAGCAACTCACCATTGGTTAGTTTAAATTTCCCTTCTATTTTTTTTTTTTTTTTTTTTTTTTTTTTCAATATAACCTCCTTAAAAAAATTCCAAGCAACATATCTTTCTTTACAAATTGTCTTTCCTTTCCTCAGCATCCGATGTGCAGAATTATACCTAATTGTTTTTATTTTTATTTTTTTAAATTTTATTTATTTAATACCCAAACTATCAATTAGCAAAACATAAATCGTTTGACTAATCAACTTGGTATATTTACGTCTCTTCTGCACGCCCTGCGAAAGTCTCACGGTAGAGGTAACCGAATGACTGGTACCCAGAAGTTTTGACTTTCCAGACCTTGATAAATAAATTCTTTTTATTCTCGATTATAAACCCATTTTAATATAACCTACCCCAGGTTAAAGGACATCTCTGTTTGCAATTCATCGTTTACAGTTGTGGACTACGACACTCTCGTTCTTGAATAATGAAGATATTATTGTCGAATGCTTTACATTCTAAGTGTTAGTCTGTACTGTTAATGAGTTTAGTATTTTTGACAGGCAAAAAATAATTACAAGGGAATCAGAAAAAAAAAAAAAAAAAAAAAAAAAAAGAATTGAAAAAAAGAATTAAAGGGAAAAAAAACAACAACAGCAACAACAACAACAAAAAAAAAAAAAACTAAAATAAAGAAACCGATTACGAAATTAAAATGGAACAAAAAAAAAAAAAAAAGAACGAAAAAAAAAAAAAAAAAAAAAAGCAACGTCTATTTATTGGCTTTTAGTTTGCATGGCATTTTCTTTTTTAATTTAATTTATGTCATTTAAGCAAATCAACAGATCACAATATGTGAATAAGCATGTGAAGGTGAACGAAGACTTCCCTACGATGTTGTTTTTATCTTTAAAATAAAAAAAAAACAGTTTGCATTCTAAAATAAAATGGGAGGTATCCTGAGCTTCTTATCTTCAAAGCAACCGATTGTTCTGTCTGCAAAGGAGCCCTTGACATTGGGTGACGTCCGACCTGTTGAGCTTGATCAGCGTGGGTTTGTTCTTTCAGAGATACGAAAAGGAAACGGAAAGTCATATCCACGAAAGGGTGATGAAGTGTCATTCGCTTTTTACTGTTGGCTGATTGACGGAACACTGGTATCTTCATCGATGTTGGTTATGTCAAAGGTAGGAGTTGGTCGGTTGATACGCGGACTTGATAGAGGACTCATGAGGATGTGTGTCGGACAGAAATGTAAACTTTTATGTTCACCAAATCACGGATATGGATTATTTAGTATACCTGGTACAGCTATATCGTCAGGTGATATTTTAATATTCGAAGTTGAAGTGATTAGCATCAAACGAAAAGAAGAACAAACTTCACAAGAAGAAGCCCTACCCGCATTCGGAAGAGATCGAAACTCCTTCTCAAAAGAAAAGTCTTCTGTCCGAGATCGTGGTTCAGTTGCAGAAGTGAGTGTTCGCGATCCGAGGCATTCGTTTTCTAGTTTTGAAGTTTTCAAGTCTCCAGTTCAGGGGCAACCTGAACCCGCTGTCGCTGCAGAACCGATGCAGAGATCTCGTGAACGAACGAGAAAGAGTGCAGTTTCATTCAAAATGTTCGCTGACAGCATCGGAGACGAATCCGATGACAACACAAAATCAAAAGCTGTACCTTCATTACGATCTTCCTTAAAAACTGTCGTACGATCAAGTATTACATCTGATGATCATATGTCGTCTCGTTCTAATTCAAGTGACGTTCCTCCTCGATCTTCTCCTCCTGTTGTTGATGATGGACGGATCTTTACACCAACTTCTCCGATATTGTCTTTAACAGATTTACCATCTCCATTTCCACCACCAACAACAGAAGGAATGCCAAACATAGACATGAGTGTTGTAAATGTCATGCAGCTTGAAGCACAAGTTATTCCTCCTCCAGATGACGATTAAATTTATGAGTATTGTCAGCCATGAATATTGAACTCACTAATACACATCTTGTTTGTTTTGTTTTGTTTTGATAATATGAATACACTTTTCAGTGTCGTCATTAGTCTACTTTTGAATATTATAAGGGAATTGTCCACCTCCAAGGGAATTGTTTGTTTTTATCACTTCCTAATTATAACAGTTTTAATAAACCAAAATGAACATCACGGTAGTCAACGACAACTCGATAACAGAAAGAAGTTACAGCGTGTTATTCGAAAAGGGTGATAAAGTGAAAGAACTCAAAGAGAAAGTTTCTGAGGAATGCGACGTCGTGAGTTTCTGCTTAAAGTTCGAAGGGGATCTGCTGACTGATGACACGATTCATAGACTCGATTGCAATTCGGAAATTCAAATCATTCCGTCTAAAGAAGTTGAAAATAGAGTTTTGGTATTGCGGGAGCTTAAAAAGTCTAGTTATGAAGAGAACGAAATCGGAAAAGCTATTAATCTTCAAGATACTAATGCGTTGTCACACTTTTGTAAGCTCGGAAATGTTAATAATTATCACTTGCGTCATGCTTGTGGCAAGGGATTTGCTGAAGGTGTAAAAATGATACTTAAAGTTGTAAGTAGAAATGAGGACTATGATTATCAATGTCTATTGGGAGCAGTATGTGCAGATTGTGCAGACACAGTCGATATTCTTATAAAAGATGGCAATGTTGATGTGAATTATCACCGAAAGTTTACCCCGGGATACCTTAGAAATGTGTACCGCTACGCTTGCAAATTTAGAAGTATTGAGGTGGTCCGCGTACTGCTTGATGCTGGCGTTGATACCCGCTGTGACCATGGGAAGCAAGGTAACAATCTCTGTAACATCCCATGCGATTATCAACTAGACGTGGAAAAAATGAATTTAATAAGAGACAATGCCGTGGAGTGTAGTTCTTTATTGATGGGACGCAATGTTTAATTATTTAAAATAGTATCCAATAACCAGCTTTCCTTTGACCACTGCTCTGGTTGTGCTCGACTCTTTGTTTTCCTCAACGATGGTACGAATGGTAACCGAAATGATATTGGTGCGCCAAGTGTTTCAAATCTGCTCTTCACGTCCTCAGGCGGAACGTACTTCTGTTTCATTTCCCTGTTTCAGGCAAAATATGTTAGCAATTTTTGCTAACGTATCTTTTTTCAAAGAATTGTTAATTTTAGGCAAGTAATTTGTAGGTGAAACCTACACGCTGCCGTATTACATTATACCCTGGTTTTGGTTTCCCAGGGCTCACGATTAATTCAAAATTAAATATCTCGATTCCGTACTGCACTGAATGACGGACAACACAGAAAAAGAGAAACATTTACTATAATATAAAGTATTTGCGTCAATTGCAGAGTATGCCTACACTAACATTACATTTAGTCAACTGTATCTCAGAACTAATGTTAAATTATCGTTATGTTGTTTTGATAAAATAAATTTGTATTTTACGTACAAAATCAAACAGTTAACCCCCCCCAATTATTTATCCAAGTCCCCACGATTCTTTCTCTTTTATTCTCACTTTTTCTTATCCCTCTTAATACTAACTTAAATAAGAACTTAGATCATTCTTTAATTTTCTCAGTCAAAATAAGTTTTTTAGCTATCCGTCTTTTTTTTTCCCTTTTGCTATGAAAAGATACATAAAAGTTGGGTTCACTTTCTGTAGTTCAAGCAATTCCCCTCTTATTCTTGATAGGATCCTCTATGGTTAGGAACTACATATTCTATCGTTTACCTATCTAAGGTACTTCAATATGTAAATAATTTCCGCTTTTTTTTCCCGGCAATTACTTTGAGTAGAGATTTTCGCTATTGGGGGACCTGATTATAATAATGGTTCATTATTCAGGTTCAGTGACAATTCTTGTGGTCCGGTGAACATAAAAGGAATTGTTTACTGAACAGATCCCCACAATAGCTTGCACCACAATTCCTTTCGGATTCAGGCTTGGGCTGTTCCCTGTTCACTCGCCGTTACTGGCGAAAATGAAATTATTGCCCCAATAGCGAAAAATTCCTTGGCCGCACCCAATCGGCCTCGGTTGAACCCCGCTGTAACGCCATAGCAGTAAGAAAAAGGAGAAACACAGTAATGAAACACACAAAAAAAAAAGGAAATTTCTCCATTACTCCCGCAAAACTTTGTTTTTCTCCGTTGTAGACTACCTAAAAGAATTTTCTATTGTAATTTTTTTTTTCTTTCTTTCGCCGTTGTGTATAAGCAGTTGTGTGCCATTTCTTTTTTTTTTTTTTTTTTTTTCAACTATCCCAAGTATTACTCAGGGAAATGACAAAGCGATCTTCTTTCTGGAACTTCTGCTGAGTGCATGCAATCACACTTCGGGTCAACAGCAGAAAAAAAAAGAGAGTTGTTCACAACAGCGAAATTTTTTTTTATGCAGGCAACGGAGAAACTTCCAAAAAAAAAAAAAAAAGGGAGCGTAGCGAAGGGATGGCACTGCACCTGTTGACCGGGTTGGGTTATAACTTTCTTTTTAGATACTGTTTGATAAGATGCACTTTGTTAAGTATTTCACTGTTCCCCAATGTGGACAGGTCCGTTGTACGCACCACGCCTCACAGCGCAAATAGTTTCTGTCGCATCCCTCATTGTATCGAAATGCATAGTAGTTACAAAACGAAGGAGAGACACGGTAATGAAACACTCAACCAATACTCACAATTTAATAACTATTTCGTCCACAAAGATGTTCTATTTGTCTAAAATTCTTTAATCAAAGAATTTACCTTCTCATAAAAATAAAAGTTTAGAATTAAGCAACTCGATACTCCTGATGCTCATTTCACAGATGCATAATTGATGTTCATATTTTTTGTGCAAAGACCTACAGTATTTCCCAAATAAGTCTTTTCGTATCGTATCAAACTTCCCTCCACTCCCGGATCATTTCTCTTTTATTTCTTTGGTTGTTTACAACCTGTTAGCCTCTTTGGTTTGTCCCTAGACTACATATTCCTTTGATGTTAGGAAACTGTATTTCAAACATTATTTTTTAATATTCTAAACACCTTTCGATAGATTTTCGTATTGGTAAAAGTAAAGTTTCTATTAGGTTACACGCTTGTTGTGAGTGTGTTGGGGAGGCACTTGAAGGGTAAGATACTGCACTCCGGGATACTTCTCAATGACGTTCATAAAACTGAGTTTGAACCAACTTCGTCAACAAAATATACTTATCGATGATATCATCGTTTAGCTTAGTCGACAGTGTTTGGGAGTACTTCTTTCTTAGAATCTCATCTTTCAGTCGATTGCTAATGAGACTAAAAAGTGATTACTCCAATTCTGACTGGTTCGACGTATGACACGTTTCCATCGCATATTAGGTTCACTCATTCGTCAGTTCTATTGAAGGGTGGATTTCTATCAATCATAATTCTCTTTATAATTGTTTGCTACCTTAATTCTTCCAAAATATTCTTTTACCTACATAAAAATATGTTTCTCTTTTTTTTATGTTCTTTTTTTTTTTCTAAACAACCTCTTATTTGATCGACAACACACGTTTTGTTTTTTTTTATTTTAGTTCGATAGTTTAATAAGCTAGGCGAGGCGGAAAGCTGGAGATTGGTATTTATTAATCTTTCAGTCGATGCTACTTCCAGAATCCATGCGAAATCTCAGGATATGGCTACGGATTGGGTCCTCTGTTACTGTGAGTTACCTAGCACTCATAATATACAGTAACGTTGGATTTAATAACTAACTAATTAGATTAAGGCCTCACTTTTCTGTTCTAAAATTAATGATACTAACTAATTAGATTAAGGCCTGAAACTACATATTCTATTACCCTTTGATGTTAGGAAACTGCAGAAATGAATACTTTTCTTTTTTTAATCTCTACTTTTCTTATTCTCACTTTTCTGTTCTAAAATTAATGATACTAACTAATAAGTGCCTAAAAAAGGACAAGTAGTATAAGATTAAGGCTCCTGAAACTACATATTCTATTACCCTTTTGATGTTAGGAAACTGCAGAAATGAATACTTTTCTTTTACTAATCTCTACTTTTCTTATTCTCACTTTTCTGTTCTAAAATTAATGATACTAACTAATAACTAACACTACGTCTCGCCAGTGAGAGTTCCCTAACAAAACTTCACTTTTTACTTGTTTGTTCGCAACTGGGGACAAAATCCTAATGAATAAAAAACAGAAGAAAAAAAAAACTCCTTCCAATTTGAAATCCCCATTAACCCACATTATTAGGAGGAAGAAAGAAAGTGTAGAAAGCCATACGAAAAGAAGGAAATAACCTAATAAATAATGTTACCAAAAGAAAACCTTTAGTGCACTTTTTTATATGGTCTGACGCAGTTACGACCTTAAGCTGACTGTCATCTTGCCTGATCCTTTTGGTTTTCATTTCTTGCTGAGTGATATGGCTATGTGCTGCCCAATTTTTTTGTGGTACTTTTCTAAACCTTTTCGGTAAGCGCACATTACAATTATAATGCTTTGGACAACTGGAGGTGAACGATCCTCGGTACTGTTCCGGGGGTTTCTATTTTCTTTCGTGGAGTGTGGGCATATGGCACATGTGGTCGTATTATAAAGAAAGAAGATTTTTTATTTTTTTCACCTCCCCCCCCCACTCCCAGATCATTTCTCTTTTATTTTCTTTAGTTGTTTACAACCTGTTTAAGTCGAGTACTTTTTATTAATTTTGTCATAAAAATAAATACGTAAAGTTATTTTTCGATCTGAAAAACTACTTCTGTGCACATTTCATTTGCTTTAGTTACACTCAACCAATACTCACAATTTAATAACTATTTTGTCCACAAGGATATTCTATTTGTCTAAAATTCTTTAATCAAAGAATTTACTTTCTCATAAAAATAAGAGCTTAGCATTAAGCAACTCGATACTCGCTCAATTACATGCACAATTTGTGTATCAATCTTTAATCAAAGATATCTTGAGCTATCCGTCTTTTTTTTTTTTTTTTTCTTCTTTTCTCTTGCTCTAAATAAAAAGCTACAAAAAGAAATATTTAAAAGCTAGTATCGAGTCATATGAATGGGTTCGCCAGAGAGATGGATTCACAATGCAAACAACTTTCGCTTTTTTCCCGACTATCACTTTGAGTAGAAGTTTTTCGCTATTGGGGCGCCTGATAATGTCGTTTTGGGGGTGATAATCTTTTCGCCGTTCAGTCTCGAGATAAGCCCTAAAATCATCGACTGTGATTACTTGAGTTAGTAATTTAACTTTACTATGGTTTGGTCCGACGCAGTAATGACCTTAAACTGATTGTCATCTTACCTGATCCTTTTGGTTTTCATTTCTTGCTGAGTGATATGGCTATGTGCTGCCCAAATTTTTTGTGGTACATTTCTAAAGCTTTTCGGTAAGCCCGCAGTACAATTATAATGCTTTGGACAACTGGGGGTGAACGATCCTCGGTACTGTTCCGGGGGGAAATATTTTTTTCACCTTCCCCCCCACTCCCAGATCATTTCTCTTTTATTTTCTTTAGTTGTTTACAACCTGTTAGCCTCTGGGCAAGGTGGAGGCTGGAAGTCGATCACTTTCCAGCCAATACTATGAAACTACAATCTTCACGACCCTAGCTTAATTTTTGCAAATTCCAAGTTGCTTTTTATTTAATTACAGTATTAAGTTATCTTCTAAAGGCAAGGATCTTCAGTATGCTTCCTCTGCAATTTGAGGTTCTTATGGTGCTGCTGTTTGTGGGAGGATCAGCAGGAAGCGTGAGAAACCTATTGTGGTCAGACCCTAAAAGGATTCCCTACTACGTGGCTGTTGAGTATAAAGACGAAAGAATTATTGAAGCAATTGACTGGTCCATATCAACATGGGAAAACTTGACTTGTTTAGAATTTTATAAACTTGATAAAGAACCTGATGCGACTGAGAATTACATGAGATTCGAAAACACTACTGCAGATAGTTGTATCGCGTTTAAAGAAAACACAACTGGACCAACCGTTATAACGATTGGAACTTGTTTTGGGGGATACACTTTAGGGACTGTAACTGCTGCTTTAGGTATTGAGAACACACAATCTAGGGGTGACAGAAATGAATATATAACAATCGATGTATCACATGTACCTTCAAACGTTGTTCAATATTATGACATTGATGAAGATGTATTGCAGATTGGTACTTACGATTATAATTCTATAGCTCAGTGTAATAATGATTTTCCGAATCTTATCACGGCTCCAGTTTATGTGGGTCAGAGAGTTGGTCCAAGTGCTGGTGACATCGCTGCGGTCAATTTCTTATATCATAATTGTGTGACTCCAGTTGAACCGACATGCATTTTATCAAAACAACCGAATTCTGACGGTGAATTCATCATCACAAGAAATCAATTGCTGTTTAATCTTACAGCAGTTGGTCACTACTTGTTGGATTCTATCTTAGACGGGGCTGTGTTTGTAAATGGAAACGAGGTTGCTACTTTAACTGGCATAGCACCCTTCAACTTTATATTTCAATGGCAAATGGAATACAACGTAAACACTAATAACACGTATGATATAACATTTAGTTTTACACCGAGAATGACGAACAGCATCACCTGTTCGCTAAGAGTAAAAATAATTAATGAATTCTATCGATGTAATGGAATAGTTGGAAAACATGATGGATGTGGAGGACCAAGTCGAGGAAATTGCCAACCAAATGGAATGTGCAAATGTGTATCACCATATGCTGGAATCGAATGCAAAGGCAACATTGGTTGTTCAGAAAATTATATTTTTCACTTTGACACAGAATACGGACAAGGTCCACGATACGGATTAATAGGTAATCCGATATCAACTTCGTATGCGAGTAGTATGGATCCTATTTACTCAGGAGAAGGTGCAATGACGTTCATTGGATACGGAGATTACTGGATTAAAGCTGCGCAAGTTGTTAACAAACCAAAACATTTCACAACTTACATCAGACGTAATTCTTTTGAACAAATTAACTTTTTTATGAAAGGAAAAAATAATTCAATTTCAAACTGTTTTGCGATTCATGTTTATTGTCAACAGTTTACCAACTGCTTGATTCACGCTGTTGGTGTTGGGGGAGAGAAAAGGCTGAATGTACCTCTACATGGGGATCGATGGTACAAATTTCAACTTCGATTTTATTATAATTCTGGAGATCTCAAATTATGTGAAGTTTGGGTAAACAACCAAATGATATCTACCTTTGTACCAGCATGTGTCGCATCAGACTTGTATTTGATCTCATACGACGCGTATCCAAAAGGAATAACGTACATCGATGAAGCAACCATCTCTTGCTACGAATATATGTCACTTTCCGGTAGTATTACTGACTTACGAAGAAATATGCAGGTAGAGCTTCAGACTGGATTGGTTAATCACAATTTGGTTGTGCGGTTAAATGAATTTCCTACTGATAAAATTGAAATTAATAATTGTTTTGTGACAAGTTTGCGTCCATCAGCTTTGGCGATATTCATAGAAAAAGAACTCTGTGGGAAGGGATCTATAATGCCAAGGGAAACTAAAATTAGTATTCCTGCTGATCCTTTATATAATCCTCAAGTAGACGATCTGGTAGATATTAGTGTTGAGTTGTCGAATGGAATTACTCTTATGGGAAATCTAAGAATATCTGGATGGTGTGATCAAGAAATTTCAATTTATCAAAATATTACATTTCCGAGTGACACCTACGTGATAGTAGCAGCTGATCAGCAGCCATATCGACCTGATAAAATTAGCTTTAATAAAATAGTAGATTATAACGTCTCAAGATTTCAGATCATCCTTCAAAATGGTTCTACTGAACGAGCTATCAGTTTTCAAGTGACTGCTGGGTATCCAATGATTGCCTTCTTACCACAGAATGTATCTGGAAATCAGGTTTTTGGATTTGGTGATCTTATTAGTGTCGATATAACAATCGACTATGAATATCACAGTGTTAACGTTACAGTTGATAGCGTGCTTCAGATATCTTCTTTGATGTATTTAAAGGATGATTCTTTCTTTACTAATTCTTGGGGAGTGACTGGTATTTGGGTACGGAAAGGTTCTTCAAATGGTTTCTTAGTTAGTTGTCCTCAGATACCTCCTGTGGCTGCTACTCCTTTGTTTGTTAGCACTGGAAACACATTTGAAATATCTGTCTCTAGAGGTTCTTCATTATTATCGATTTCAGATGTTCTTTTCCTTCATCTCAACGGTGACTGTTCTGTTAGTCAGTTTTCAGCTACATTCTTCAACATGCGTAAGGACAGGACGCATTGGACGGTGGGAGGTCTGTCTTCGTCTGGCAATTACTCTATTTGTTATTTGATTAATAACAAAACCCCTTCAATGAATATTGGATATATTCAAATCACTGCTGAAACAGAGGTTCCGAAAGTGACTTTTGTTCCGACGGAGGTACCAACTGAAAAGCCAACTGAAGTGCCAATTGCAACAGAACCACCAACAAAAACTCCGTCTACAGGTACAAGTGTTCCTCAAAGTGAATCTCCGTCTTCAACAAGCATCCCGACGTCATACCCAACAGAATCTCCGAATGGAACGCATGCAACACAAATTCCACCAACCAATATCCCAACTGACGGTCCCAGCCAGCAAGGTACCGTTTCTCCTGGTGGAACTGACGTACCTGCGTCACTGTCTCCGAGTGATCAAACGAGTAGGGCTCCTACAAGTCAGCCTTCGACACCTACACCGACTACAGTTCCGACTTCAGGTGGTGGAGCAGACAGTGATTTACCTCTGTGGGTTATTGCGGCAGCTGTTGGAGGAGCTTGGTTACTAATTTGTATTGGGATTGCCTGGAAGAGGAAATCAAATAACCAAAGCAATGCACTCGACACTCAGTTACTGAATTCGGATGACTACGTTGAGGAGTTTACTATTGTTCCAGATGACAGTGTCGTAGCTGAATAGGAATATGATAGTGATTTTGTTTTCTTTCTTCTTTTTGTTTATTATTTATGTTCAGTTTATTATGTTTTATCTCTCTGTGTTAACTTCTTTCTATGATGCAGCAATTGTATTATAAAAGAAGAACATTCAAATTTGTTATTCACGTTCAACGGGGGCAAGTTTACTTCGTGGTGGATAATAAATGGTTGTTGCTCAACTTAAACCTCTCTTTTCATGTCTTTTTTCACACATGTGGTGTTCACGGATTCATTTGTTGATGATAAAAAATAAAAATAAAAATAAAAAAAAATCACAGTTTTTTTTTTTTTTTTTATTGAGTGAGACGGTAATATTGTATTATTATTGTTCTTTACTTTTTGTCGTTTTCTTTTTTTTCCTTTTTCTCCTTGTTCTTGGCAGTACAAGATTACTATTTAGGCTATCGAACAACAACTTAGTCTTTTTTTCTTTTTTCTTTTTTTGCTTTGTTTGTGTCATTATTTTTTTGGCGTAATGTAGCGCAGAATTCAATAAGCAACACCACCTGACGATAAGTTTCAAACGTATCAGTTACCATAAAAAGTTAAAATAAAAAAAACATCACAATATTCACTTTTATCGCTGCGACGTTTATTCTATAAAACCCGTACAGTTCAATTTACTACCGCAGTGGGGGATCGCTGAAGATCAACCAGTCCTCTTTGAGTGTCCTTAACTGGTTCACTTCCTTCAACGAGACGCATTTTTTACAGCTAAAAACCTGTTTGGGGATATTATTCTATCAGAATCCTGTACCAAATCAAACAACAGGAATTAATTGATTGGCTGAGAAGGCAAACAGTTGTATTATTTATTAACAAATTACTTCCAACAGGTTACTTCTCATGGATGAAATAATATTTAAAGATGTAACCAGAGACTATAATATCCATAGAGTGAAAGGTTATCGAGGACAGAGTGATGTTACTTATCGATTCTGGGATGGATCTCGACCTAAAACTAACAACGAAGATAGGATTAAGAGAAAAGTAAAAGACAAGAGGTACTTCACTACCAGATCAGAGAAAGTTATAAAACGACTCAAAGTAAAGGATCCTAACACTCCCTTGACTTCTATTTTATACTTCAGCAGCTCTGATGATGATAACGGAATGACCCTTGAGGAAGAATTGCTTCAAAGTCATGCTCGAAAACTACGATCAGTCAGAGGATCAGTAAAGCCACTTGAGTGGCTTTCACTGATTTCTGAAATTGAAACGGATTTTGAAACAGTATTCTCAGACAGAACTATGAAGCGACACGCATTTGAAAAACAAATATCAATCCTAAGTGAAGCACTAGCCCAGTGTCCCACTTCAGAACAACTTTGGGAAAGACTGGCGGATGTTACGACGAAATTCCTCGAAAGACATAAAACAGATGACGTTTGGGATGCTGCAATCCGACAAGTTCCTTCTTCTGCAACTCTCTGGAGTGGACTCATAAGTTGGAAATCACGTAACTTTGCAACTTTTAACGTGACTTCAGTACGTAAACTGTACTCTGTCGCCATTCGTAAATTAGTAGCAGCGAAGCATCTCTTAATCGATAAAGAATCCGTTAAAGAGATACCAATACTTGAACAGAATGTTGCTCAGATTATTGCTGCGGCTGCTTTCTTTGAAAAGCGAGCGGGATATACTGAGAGAGGGGTTGCTATTCTACAATCAGTTCTTGACATTAGTACCGCAACAGATAACGTTGAGTTGACTCGTTGGAGTGATCGATTTAATTGGTTTCGACAATTTTGGGAACTGGAGCTACCTCGAATAGGAACCTCAAGAGAGGGTAACTTCAATGACTGGTACCTCAGTGATAAGAGTGTTCCTTTTGTTAAAAATTCAAAACCAAATCCTCCGTCTTCTATTGGACAAATAAATAACTCAAATCAGAATGAATCTGACAACTTTTGTCGTAATACAATTCAACAGTGGTTGTCTCAACAAAAACTGATGAGCTCAACAGATTGGGAACCACTATTACCATCTGAAAAGGAAATCGCTCATTTAAATCCTGACAGAGTTGTATTATTTGAGGATATTTCAGATTGCCTTTCTCCGATATACTTTGATACTAATGTAAGGTTACTTTATTATTATTTAATAGAGTTTATGGGATTCCATGTAATGTATGAAGTGATGCCTTTTAACGATCAAATACTAAAGCAGCAGCTCACCTTAATCAGTTCTGAAGTACTACTGGAAGTATTCTCTTGTGATTGGAGAGATAGATTTACGTGGAGACCTGGTGTTGATAAATCTCAAATGAGTGAATCGAAAATAATTTTTATTAGAAGAATTCTCGATGGTCTTTCACAAACACCTGATGGACAGTATTTTCAAGGAATTCGAATGTCATTTGAGTATCACTTAGACAGCAAGGCTGGTCTTCGTTTTAGCAAACATTTCTTATGTAACAACATACAAGACACAATTGATCAAATCCCTTTATGGCTTCAGTACTCTGACTTGCTTGTTAGGAATAAAGATTTTAAATTATCAGGAAAAGTCTTCTCAGTCATCCTTCCAGTAGTTGCCCAGTCTCTGAAAAGTGGGAATAAGTTAGAAGAAATGTGGTTTGTTACTAACATGCATTACGTTATCTCACTCTTATGGCATTCAGCTCATGAACTGGGTGATATCTGTACTGCTAGAGACAGAAATAAACAAACCTTAAAACTAACTCAACATCATGTGAGTAGAATCCTACATGCCTGCATCAGTCTATCAGAGACTCAGTATTCTCCACTGACAGATATCTCAACATTACATCAGAGAAGTAGTTTTGCGAAGGAAAACCTTCGAAAAAAGATTACGTCAGCAGACGGATCTGTAAAAGTCTCAGCCGCATTCTGTCTCGCAGTGATGGAAACACTTTTATGTAGTGTGAAGGAAGGAATTAATGTTTTCACTGAAGCATTTCAAGGAAATAAACTTCCGACAGAATTACAGATTCTAAAGTGTAAAATAGTAGCAATACCGAGGATGATTGGACAGGCATTTGAACCAAACATTGTTTTGTCAACACTGAGAGATGCGGCGAAGGAGAATTCTGATCATCCTGGACTGTTGTCGGTTTATATTAATTTCGAGCTAGAATATGGAACGACCCGTAATGCAAGAATGTTATTAACTGACACACTACGAAGACACAGCTATTCAAATGCGGTTATCTCGCTGTTCTGTTCACATGTCGAACATCTGCTTGGGAATGAAATTAGATCAAAAGATATTCTCGACCGCTCTCTCCTCACTGTCGGATGTAGTCCTGTCGAGTCTGTTTGGATAAAAAGGATACAGTTGGCGTATAATGATCTTATGGAATTAGAATATCACAGACCAGATATCGACAATCAAAAAAAATCACTCAGCATAAATGAAAAAATATCTATCCGTCGGAGGGAACAACGAAAGCTTTCAAAGCACGAAAATATGTTGGAACCGGTGAAAGCGATTTTCTACGGAGCGATTGCTGCTGTGCCATCATCGATCACAATCTGGACTGAGGGATTGCGTTTATTAGAAAGAGCTTTTTCAGATCAAGAATTACAAGACATCATCGACTTGATTCATGAAAAGGACCTCCACTTGAGAATCTTTATTGAAGAGTTAAAGTGAGTACCCGCACTGAAAATCTTATATGACTTTAAATTGTATCCTCACACTGTCAGCAGGTATGACGCTGATAGGCGGCTGCTTTGCTTCACAAGAAGTGATTTTTATTAAAATGATGATTATTCGTTATTCTTTCCTCACAGAATTGAAAGATGTCAGGCCGTGGAGCTGGTGGGGGAGGAGCTAGAGGACGGGGTGGCGGTGGAGAAGGCCCTGCGGCCGCAGGAAGAGGAGGTCGGGGTGGAAAGCCTATTGAAGGAAGAAGTGAAAATCCTAATGAGAAGGGAAGAGGGGGTAAACCAACAGAAGGAGGAAGGGGTGGAAAACCTGTTGAAGGGAGAGGTGGGAAGCCTGCTGAAGGAGGAAGAGGAGGCAGACCTACTGAGGGTGGAAGAGGCGGAAAGCCAGCAGAAGGCGGCAGAGGAGGAAAGCCTGCTGAAGGTGGCAGAGGTGGCAAAATTACTGAAAACGGAAGAGGTGGCAAGCCAACAGAGGGTGGAAGAGGAGGCAGACCTGAAAATGGAAGAGGTGGAAAACCTGCAGAGGGTGGAAGAGGAGGCAAACCTGCTGAAGGAGGAAGAGGTGGAAAGCCAGTTGAGGGTGGAAGAGGAGGCAAACCCGTTGAAAGTGGAAGAGGCGGCAGAGGGGGAAGGCAACCTGAATCAGGAAGAGGTGGCCGTGGAGCTGAAAACGGTGACGCAAGAGGTGGAAGGGGAGGCAACATTGGAAAGAGTGTTGTACATATTCAAGGACGAGGAGGTAACAAGCAAGGGGGACGTGGTGGAAACCGTGTGAACGTTAACGCCAACCCACAATCTGGCGGAAGAGGTGGTACAGGACGTGGTGGCGGCGGCCGCAAGGGTGGCAACTAATTACTGCAACACCAATAAGTGTCTGAACGAACCAAGAAAAGACCGTGTGAATGTTTATACTTTACGAATCCCTCTTTTAGTCAGTGTAACTCTTGTTCCTACAACTAGTGTTCCAGTAGGGAACCTCTTCGCAAACGTAACACCAGATACGTCTATCTCACGAAAGTTAGTTTTAGTCAGTGTAACTTACACCTTGAGGATCACACTGATCAAATCGAGTGGAACTTTGCTATGTTGCTTGCTGACCATTTGGCTTCAATATATGCCATACTGTGAAAAATAACCGTCCTTTAAAGGTGTAAAATAAAAATAAAAAAACTTTAGAAAAAAAGCTCAAGGAGGAAAAAAAAATTATAAAAAAAAAAAACTGAGCAGAGAGTTGAATTAGAAGAAAAAAAAAGTATTGAATGGAAAAAAAGGAATCAAGAGCTTTTAACCTTATTGATTATGACACGTGTACGGTTTTTATTTTTATTTTTCTTGTTTTGTGTTGTAGTGACATACACCACCCTCCCATCTCTCGCACGTATCGTAACACGTAGCAGACAACTTCTGTTGCAATCTTTCTCTTTGGTGTAGGGTTCTACTCGTGGTAAAGTGTTGGTCGCTTATTAATACTTTCTTGTAGAGATGTTTTCTCTCAACGTAGCGAGTTCGCATGCCGTGCCTCAAATAAGAGCAGGGAAAAGAAAACTGCAACGTATGCCAATAAAAAAGAAAAAAAAAAAAAAAGTGATAACAAGGCTCGTCGAGCGAAAAGGGGGTGTTTTTGTTTATGTTAAAAAATATATTTGGTGGTAGTAATTGATTTCACTTGCAGGGATTTAGAAAATGGAAGCACAGGAGAGTGATGGCAGGGGGGGTAGTCTACCACAGCAACCATCTAGACCGTCGTCGGTACCGACGCCAAGGTTTGCTTTTGTTGAAAGAAGACCATCACCTTTACAGGGATCAACCTCATCCGTTGCTTCAGAGTCGAGTCCAGCTTACCCGATGGTTCCACCGACTAGTCCAACGACAGCTACGATGAGGAAGAATGAAGTAACAAGTTCATTCGAAACTGTTACTTGGGAAGGTGATATCGTTCTCTGCCCTCCTTCTAATGATCCTGATCATCCTCAAATATCTGTTTTGCATTCGAGTGCGAAGAATAATAAACCATCCAGCGGGCAGAGCACTCCATTGTCAGAATCTAATGAAACAACAGTCGGGATCTCTTTCCCGCCATTCCCTGGTCAGACTCCAGAACAGTTACTGGTTTCAGCGGCTGCAGTGCCATTACCGTTAGCATCATCTACAACACAGAATACCAAACATCTATCTACTGCTGGGAAGTTATTAGATTCTCGAAGTGCTATTTCTCAGCCGGTTAGTGTATCAGGTAGTCAGCACAGTAATTACGTATCCAGTTTCTCTAGTTCTCAAAAACAGCAAAGTAATCAAAGTAATCAAGGTAAGTCAGGTAGTTCTCATGAAATATCATCTTTTACGAGTTCTCAAAAACAGAAACATTCATCTGCTATTAGTAAGAAGCAAACAAGCAGACCTACTAGTCCAGCAAGTCAAGCGTCATATTCTCAACAGAAGGAGGGGAGTGTACGAAGTCAACCATTGCAACGAGATTCCTTTTCGAGTGTTGCTAACCAACCTGACGTCGCTCTATTTGTTAGTTCTGCCAGCTGTCCGTTGAGAGAATCGGAAAGGTCCTCAACTGGGAGTCCAATTTTACAAAATCTAATTCAACAAAATCAATCATTCGAATCAATGCCTTCACATGCAGGAAGTTTTGGTATTGGTCAAATGGAAATACAACATAACAACCCGTCAGAATCTCAAAGTCAAGTATCCGTTGGAAAACTCTCTCGAGGCCAACCGTCTGCATCACCGCAGTATTCAAATATTTCACAACACGCTACGACTGTCCAATCGCGTACATCTTCTCCGAGTGGAAGTATTGCAAAACGATTGAGTGCCGCCCACTTAAAACAATTAGCTGACGGATCTTCAGTTGCTGTGCAGATGTCGGGGAAGTCATTACAATCTGTAGGAGGGAATTCATCGCAGCCACCTGGACATCTTAGTGCGAGTAGCTTGCGACGGTTAGCTGATGGCTCATTAGTTAAAGTCCAGTCTGAATCACATCAAACGAGTTCTGTTGGACGACGTTCATCTGTTCCGAGTGTACGATCCCTACCACGACGTCACATGACTACTGGTCAGATGCAAATGGAACCACAGCAAGCTTCACTTGGAACCTACGCATCAGCTCCAATGACTCAGTACGTCGTTGACGGTCAGGTTCATGAAATAGTTACTCCACAGAGATCAGTTATTCTAGAAGATGGTACTGTCTTGGATATTATAGAACCAAGTCAGTCACAGTTTGTAGCTTCTGCTGCAAGTCAGTATTCAGGTAGTGGTCAGATGAATGCTAGTCTTGAAAATATTACGATTCCTTTTCAATCGTCATCACTGCGACTTTTCGAACCTTCAAAACTTGATGAGGGGGTTCAGATTACAGAACAGTATCCCAGTCAACCTTTAACTGATATCAATCAACCTTCTTCATCACAAATATCACCTCAAGTAACTCCTGCTTTACAACGTAGTAGTTCGTCTTCCTCTTCTGAGTCTCCGAAACTCGGCCGTGGCAAAACAGTTCCTCAACACCCGGAGCAGAGCTCTCAATTCTTCTCTGAAGGTAAACTTTCTCAGACTGAATCAATTGTTAACGTTCCTTTTCAGCAATCAATAAATGTACTCCAGTCAGATGCTTCTGTAATAAGACAGCCTATTGCAGTGAATGTGTCGCATGATGGTCAAATCCTTCATCAAAGTACTGCTACTCCTCACTATTTGGTTTCAGATGAAAACCAACCAGTCGTTCCACATGTCAGTAGCAACAGTCACGAACTGCAGCAAGTTGTTGTAGTGCAGGGAGATGCTCACAACAATCAGCAGCACCCACTTGTTTTAGTACCATCGCAAACTCAACAAGTGAAGATACCCAACTCTACTCGCTCTCACCAGGTGGTGCAGTCTGGTAGCTCACATGGTGAACAGCCACTAATTGTACAGTCTCATGTGATTGTTACACAACCAGCTACTCAGTCAGTTCAAAATCAGGGAACTGTACAACTGGTAGCAGTCAACAGCGTACAATCAGTTCAGCAAGGGATCCATACGCAGCCCTCTGAAACGGTTCAAGTGCAGTCTCAGAACGTTGGCATGCCTGCTAATTCAGTTCATCAATTAGATGAACATCAAAGTGCGGCTATTCAACAAAGTGCTCGACGAAGTTCTCCTGAAGTTCAGCATCAGTCTCAACCGACGAGAGTACAGCACCAGAACCTCCGCATCGCAATTCCTCAATCAGATCTGAGTGCGCTTTCTCACAAAGCAGTACCAAACGCTACTGCAATACCCGTATCGGGTGATAATAATTTATCGACAACATTAAACTCTTTATTTGAAAGGGAGGGAGAAGCTGCTGTGAAGAATCCGACTAGTCCACAACAGCAACGAGGAGAGTTTCCGTCACGGAAGTCGTCACCTCGGTCAGAACGTCGAAGAAGACTTCCTCAACTAGTTCCTCGAATTAGTGTTCCAGATATGTACGTTATTAGATCTGATTCTAATGATGGTATTCAAAAGGGGAGAATACCACCACCTACAACTCCTTATACACCAAAAGCAGTTCAGAAATCCATCGACAACTTAAAACAGTTCGAAGAGATGCTCGTCAATTCACCGACCGTAGCTGCTGCTGTCAAGAATGTGATTGACTCAAAGCCATCTGTTCCAGATGAGAGTGCTGATGTACCTGTGGATAGATTATTAAATAATTATGAAGATATTATGGCTCCCCTGCCGGCATCGTTTTCACCAACTGGAAATCCAGCTCCTCGCATCACTGGACGTCTTAATGAAGTCAGAAAGATGGAACAGGAGGCTCGTCTACTTGTTGAGACGGGTGACCAGTCTCTCAAATCTGGTTCAGTTAGTCACGCAGCTGTAGTTTATAAAACGGCTTTTCGTCTTCTTGTTGAAGGATTAGAGTTGTGTGCTTCACTGTGGAGAATAAGCCCTCGAGTAGAAAATGGACTTCCATACGTAAGAAGATGTATGGCAATGTGTGAAGAAGTACAAGACAGGTTGGAAGGTATTCATGAATATGTTGCTGGTCTTGAGAAGGAAAAGAGAGATAATGGAGACAGGTGGAGAGTAATTGGTTTTGGAGGCGGTCCACCGCCACAGCAAGCACCACTCCCACCACGACAGCAGCCTGTTTCAACTCCGCAGTATGTTCCTCCAGCTAATGAAAGAGGCAATCACTCATTCATTCCTCCCCGTGATTTCGGTCACTGCATCAGTCCAGCTCGATCTCCTACTCAGGTTCATATCCAAACACCATTTCGTGGTCCTCAAGGTCCTCAGCCTTCCTTCCCTAATTTTCATAATGCCTTCCATGGTTCTGGTCAAGTACCTTATTCATCGAACAACATGCACTTCGATAATCGGCATTCTGGTAATCACATAGACCCAAATTATAACCCTAACAATAACCGCGTCCTCTTTTGTAGAGCCTGTCGTAATGCTCTCACTCCAAATGCGTGTTTCTGTTCAAGTTGTGGAGAAAGACAATAAAAACAGTTCATAACTAATACTATGAAACAGTCTTAAGGGATACTTTTGTAATTCTTTTTGTACGATGATCTGTTCTTAGTTTATGGTTTGTGCACAATCGCATTGTGGAATGTGTGAAAAGCTCCTCGTGGATTGGCTGTGCGAGTGCACGTTCCTCGTAGTCAGAAGTATCTATGCTCTGTACTATTTGTTAGAAATTATTTCGTTTATGTATTTCGTAAAGAATCGTCATCGTTTTCTGCTTCGAGTAGCTTTTTTATATATTTTATAATTTTTTTTTTTTTTGTTTTAAAGAAAAACTGACGTGAGGGAAACAGTTATTCTAAAAATATTAATTTTGCCTAAAATCAATCGCATTGTAGGACACTTCGTTTATCTCTTCTTTACTAACACTGGTGTAGGCCTTAAAATTGTTTCTAGCCTAACGAGCGTCTGTTTCTCACTATTACGTCTCTTGTGTTTGTTATTATTATTCGGTTTTGGAGTCCCAATCTCCCACCCCCACCCCCTACTTGTATTTAGTAATTTTATTTAGAGTAATCAGTTTATAGTAGCGAGCTTTAAGGTTACAGTAATTAATTAGAATGTGCTTACCCCAACAGGTTCTATGACGATAATGTTGTTGTGGTTTGTTGTTGCTGTAGTGTAACTTTTTTCTTTTTCAATTCAGAATAGCAGCGATGTAGGGAAAAAAAGATCTTAATGGTTCCTTCACTATTTCGACGTACTATTCCAGTTCTTCGCAATCTAAGTAGAGAACAGCACACCAAACTAACACAAACTGCTAAGGATCATGGGCTTACGTTTACTCCTCATCAACTGGTAGCTCATCTCCACGGATTAGTAAAAGGTGAAACAACTGGAAATCCAGCTGAGTGGGCTCCTGAAAGTGTCAACGCTGTTGAATGGTTATTCAGTCTTCTAGACACTGTTGGGGGAAAGTGTACAGGTCCTGAATGTACTCGACTACTAAAGATATTAAGTATCTTAAGTTCGATTCTTTCTGGAGCAACAAAAGAAGCAGCAATGAAAACATTAACAGACAGGCTTAGAAATGATAGAATTTGGAAACAACTAAACGCCAAGGCAGCTATCATAGCATGCGCTTCAATGGCTCGTTGCAGAAAACGAGATTTTGAACTGTGCAGCAGAATGGTTAACACGGTTGTTGAAGAAGTTGGTAATGACCTTTCAAAAATATCACATCCGAGACTAGCAGACTTATTGTATTCTGCGACAAGACACACCTATGTGAATGAAACACTTACTGATAATGTTATTGAGCAACTGTATAGTAAAGATCAGTGTGATGAACTGACTGCCCCAACTATGACAACAATATTAGTATCATGCAGAGCACTGCAGACAAAGAAACTTCGATTGATATCATCAAAGTACGCTGACGTACTAAAACGATCTGTAAAATTGCAAAATGATATTACCGAGTGGGAAGCTCGTTGTATCGGAGGAGTCTTCTCTAAAGTAAATCTATTACAAGATGAAGAACTTGAATCAATTATTAATAAAGGTCTTACAAGAGAGAGGCAATTCCTATCATCTGAGTTAAGTCATAATGCTTATGGCTTAGCTGGTGAAGTTCTTCTTGAAAAAAGTGGACCTGTGGAGGGTTCAGCCGCCCGACTACTATGCCGACAACTGAGGCTTCGAGCATTTGATAAAAAGAATAATAAAATGAACATCCCGGTGTCAACTGGAATGATTGCGAAATTGGTATCAGAAGATATATTATCAAAATTAAACGGAGAAGACATGTATTTTGTTATGAACGCCCTAACTCAGATAAAGTGCTCTGATCATGTTGTTTTATCTCGTGTTGCTGCTCGGGTTATGAGTGAAGAAATCCGGTTAAAATTAAAATGGGGACAGCACATCTGTGGAATTATGTCATCTACGGCTCAATTATTTAAAACTCCACAACAAATACACCGTGGATTATATGTGTGTAAAACTATGAGTCAGCTTTTACTGTCAAGCGACGTCACTCATACTCGACCGGCATATCATTTGTGTGGTGCTATGTGGTCGATGGCGACTCTACGCAGTAGCGAATTAGATGTTCGAGACGTAGTTAATAAATTATTACCAAAAGTGAAAGAAGAAGAGTTAACAACAAGAATATTATATGCCTTGCTTTGGTCTTCAGCGAGGGTTTCACTGCTACGTCACCAAGGAATTGAGAATGCCGCGTTACATTTAATACCAAAAGTTAACGATCTAACAATGGGAATGCTTTGCTTAACAATATGGTCTGTCGCAAAATTATGCATTTCAGGACCTCTATTTCAAAAGCTTATTGATAGATCTTTAGAAATTGACGCTCCTGAATTCGCATCTGCCAGTTCAGTTAGTATGATGTTGTTTGCTGTTCAGATATCAGCTTTTAGATGTGATGCTTTCTTAGATAGACTGTGTAAGAGGGTTACTACTGATACTGATCTCGCGGAAGAACTGTTTGAGAATCATAAAAACCGTCCTCAGGAATTACTTCGTGTATTCATGTCGATGAGATATCATAATACTGATTACCTTCGGTGGTTGAGGGAAACCTTCTCTCAAATGCATACAAAATCAAGAGCCATATCACGTGAAAGACGTAACCAAAAACGACAACAATTAAACAAGACTTTCAACACTCACAGAGACAAGGGAGTTACCAATCTTCAATCAGGTGGTCAGCCGGAATGTGAACCACCTCCGGATTTGGATTTAGAAATTAAACCAATTCAAGTTTAATTTGAATTTGTTTCTAATTTAAATTATCATCACCCGTCACTTGTACTCCGTTAGCTGTCCTTCTAAGCAATGCCTTCCAACGATTATTTATTTGGTAGTAGTGGTTTATTGTCGTCGTTAAACTTCATATCAACAGGTATACCCAAATGATGAAAGGAACTGTTGCCTTCTGTTGTACTTTCCATGCTTTGTAAATTGTTCTAAATATGTATTGTTACTTTTCGTATACAGTTTACATTATAAATATAAAAATGAAGACTTCGCTCGCTCTTCTCATTGCCGCAGTTGCGGGCACTGAAGGAACCGTAACACCCCCGTTGTGGACGGCGGATCTCAATGCTGCTCGGCAGTACTCGTTGGCACGTTCTGGTGTGAACGATGTGATGATTGCCTGGGGAGAGCAACTGCCGTCTCCGGGAAGCTGCTTAGACCGTCGAATTGTCGGGGCGATCGCTTCTCACACGGGCAGTGTTGCTGTTACGAACATTGCGAATGACCTCGTGGCGAGTGTTGGGAGTCGTGTTGGGACGTGTGACGACATGGACACGGACGGGATTCAACACATTTCACTTGTGCAGATCAGTTCTACTTCGAACGCTGTTATTTACAATGGACCGACGCAATCAACAAACACTCCTGTCACCACTGTCGAGGCGCCATCCCAGCAGTTGGTCTCTGCCGCGGGTTTGCCTTCTGGTTCGTCTTCGTTTGTTGTGAACAAGAAAAAGCAAAACATGATGCGATCGGAGTCGGTGTCACTCGGAACTACCGGATACGTGACCTGTTGGAACAGGGAGAGGGGATCACTGAGTAACTTGAGAGTAGTCTGCAGGAAGTTTAATACTGATGGTACTAGTGCTGGCCCCAAATATTTGATTAAGAAGTTCCTCGTAACGTCTGACGAAGAAGCGACGTCGATCTCACTCGTGAACATGCAATCTGACGGAATGAATGGGTTGTCGGTTGACAGTTTTGCGATTGGAATTACTTACTTCCCTCTTGGCGGTGCTAATCCAGATCTTTGGATCGGTGTTTTCTCGTGGGATTCAAGTTTAGGGAAGTTTGTTGTTGAACGTGCAGTGCAAGCGATCACTTTTGGATTAGATGGTCCAATGAAGTTCGACAAGCACCCGATTCCGCTTGAGAGGCTTCCGGGATCGAACCCAACCTCACTCGTTATTGCGTACGCTACAGCAACTGGTGGAATGACTGCTCGCTCTGTTGAGATTCCAGATGAGATTACAGATGGGAGTGGTAATCCTTTGACTACTTTTGTATTGGGAGGGGCGTTGCTTTCATTCCCTTTCCCTTTTCTATCCCTTCAAAGAGCCCTTGCCAGTTATCCATTTATTACCAACACTGGTAGTGCTTTGTTATTTACGTGGTTGGAAACTGAGTTCCTTCCTACGAAGACGTGGATCAGAATCCTTTACGTAGATGCGGTTACTGTATCAACTGGAAGGGACATAGAAATAGGAGGGCTGACGTTTGTTGGTCACACGAAGACCTCAACAGTTGGGAATTCCGGGTACATTATCACAGTAATCAACGAGGTTGTTCCTGGAGAGCCAGTCCTCGAGGTTCGCTACGCCGACTTTATTTGAAGTCGCTTAATGAACGGTTTATTAAAATTAATTTGCTTTGTTTTCAATTTTTCTTTAATGCTAATCTTGATTAGCCTGTTTCCTTTTCTCCCTATTTATTTTATTTGTGTTCTGCGTAGTCGTTGTCGGTGACCTTGTTTTTCTTCCTGTGCATACATATATATTGTTAATATATTTACACTTCGGGGGATCCGTTTCACATCTTTTTACCAATACACGATGTTGATTCGATAAAACTTCAGAAACAGGCAAGCAACCACATTACTGTTCTTTTTATTTCAATTTTGAAAGTATCGTTTTTTCATAAAACTTGTTACTAACTTGTCGATATCGTAATCTTATTAGATATTTCAGTAGCGTGTGTGTCTTGTGAATCTGAATCTCGAAATGTTAACTTCTTTTCGTATGCAGTTTACATTATAAATATAAAAATGAAGACTTCGCTCGCTCTTCTCATTGCCGCAGTTGCGGGCACTGAAGGAACCGTAACACCCCCGTTGTGGACGGCGGATCTCAATGCTGCTCGGCAGTACTCGTTGGCACGTTCTGGTGTGAACGATGTGATGATTGCCTGGGGAGAGCAACTGCCGTCTCCGGGAAGCTGCTTGGACCGTCGAATTGTCGGGGCGATCGCTTCTCACACGGGCAGTGTTGCTGTTACGAACATTGCGAATGACCTCGTGGCGAGTGTTGGGGATCGCACTGGAATGTGTAGCCCCATGGACACGGACGGGATTCAACACGTTTCACTTGTGCAGATCAGTTCTACTTCGAACGCTGTTATTTACAATGGACCGACGCTATCAACAAACACTCCTGTCACCACTGTCGAGGCGCCATCCCAGCAGTTGGTCTCTGCCGCGGGTTTGCCTTCTGGTTCGTCTTCGTTCGTGCCGAAGGTGAGACGGAGAAACATGATGCGATCGGAGTCGGTGTCACTCGGAGCCACCGGATACGTGACCTGTTGGAACAAAGAAAGGGGTTCACTGAGTAACTTGAGAGTGTACTGTAAGATGTTTAAAACTGATGGTACTAAAGTTGGCTCCAAGTATTTGATTAAGCTGCTTCCCGTCACGACCGACGAAGAAGCGACGTCGATCTCACTCGTGAACATGCAATCTGACGGAATGAATGGGTTGTCAGTTGACAGTTTTGCGATTGGAATTACTTACTTCCCTCCAGGCGGTGTTGCTCCTGAGCTTTCGATCGGTGTTTTCTCGTGGGATTCAACTGCGGAGGAGTTTGTTGAGGAACGTGCCGTGCAAGCGATCACTTTCAACATCGTGTTTGGAAGCCCAAAACTGTTCGGAAAGCACCCGATTCAGATTGAGAAGGCGCACGGGTCGAACCCGACTTCGCTCATCGTGGCGTACACATCGGCGACATTTGCCGTGTCGCAGCCAGTTCACACGACGAACAGTGTTTTTGAACTGGCGACGCCATTCCCTTTTCCATTTTCTGCCGTTTTAAGGACTCCTCTCAGTTCCCCATCTGTGACGAACACGGGGAACACGTTGTTGTTTTCGTGGTTGGAGACTGAGTCTTCTTCCCCAACAACGACGTGGATCAGAGTCCTTCACGTGGATATGGTTCCAACATTAGGTATCTTAATTGAGGTAGGAGGGCTGACGTTTGTTGGCCACACAAACACCGCGACCATTGGGACTGGGTACATTGTCACAGCAATCAACGAGGTTGTTCCTGGAGAGCCAGTCCTCGAGGTTCGCGGATACAACGACTTGCCTTGAAGTCACTTGATGAGCGGTTTATGAAAATTAGTTTTATTTTTTAAAAAAGTTTCTTGAAAGCTAATCCTGATTAGCCTGTTTCCTTTTCTCCCTATTTATTTTAAATAATTATGTTCTGTGTTGTCGTTGTCGTTGTCGGTGACCTTGTTTGGCTTCCTGTGCATACATATATATTGTTAATATATCTTTACTCTGAGGGGATCTGTTTCGCACTTTTTTAAGCAACGCGATGTTCTTTTTTTGGAACAGCAGTGAAACTACAGAAAGCAGGGAAGTAATGATGGTTGCTCTTCTTTTACTATTTTCTTATTGTTGGATTGATTATGTAAATCTGCTAACAAATCGATATCGTAACTCTTATGTATTCGAGTAGAGTCTCCCGTGGATCTGATAAATATTATTATTATACTCTCAGTAACGATACTTAATCAGATGCTTTGATGATTATCTCAACTATTTTGTTGGTGGTATTTATTTTTCTCTTTGTGGTATTCTAAATTTATAACGTTTATTTTAGTAAACAGATAAGTTAAGAATGCATCAGAAAGTGTTAATGATTGAAAGAGAGAAAATTGACGTCTTTTCTGTAAATGTTTGATAGCGACGTGCAGACTGGATGTTAAATCGTTACAACTTAAACTGGTGGTATTGTTCTAAAAATAATAATATCTTTTTGCAGTTACGACAAAAAAAAAAGAAAAAAAAACTAAAAAAAATGAAGTCAATATTGTTTGCAATGCTAGCCGCTGGTGTTTCATCGCAATTCTGCGAGGAAGAAGGATGGGAAGTAATGTTCAGAGATGACTTTAATGGAAATGCTTTGAACACTAGCAACTGGAATATTGTGACTACCCAGGGAGACAGTAGAGTTCGCAATGCCTGTGGAACAGCATCAAATGTTCAGGTGAGTAACGGAACTTTAATCTTATCAAGTAAGAGAGAAAAACCTGAAGGATGCAAGTTCAACTACACAACTGGTGCCGTCACAAGTATTGATAAAGCATTTTGGCAAGCTGATGACGTTCGTGTTTGCGTTCGTGCCGTCCTTCCAGGTAAAAAGGGAAAAGGTGCTGGTACTTGGCCTGCACACTGGTTGTTACCAAATAACAACAAATGTTGGCCAACTAATGGAGAAATTGATATTATGGAAATGATTAATGGAGATGGAGTTCTTCATGGAACTTACCATTGGTCACCAAGTAAATGTGGTGCTGACAGTTCATGCGGTTCACACACTAATGTTGAAACCTACAACACAGAGATGCACGAGTATGCAACTCAATATAACACTTCTTTCATGTCTTTCCAACTTGATGGGAAAACTTACTTCAGATCAAAGCCTAACGATCCTGAACTCTTTGCTGTCCCATACTACGCACTTCTTCAAACTGCTTTAGGTGGGCCATGGCCTGGTCCTGTTAACAAGGAGACGGAATTCCCTCTTTACCACGTCATTGATTCAATTATTGTTTCAAAGAAGAAGTAAACCATACTTCAACCTCTCCCTCTTTTCGTATCTTATTAAATCCCTCCTCGCTAACGTTTTAAGTATTTCTTAGTGTCTGCTGCTGTAGTAGTGCTGGTCTATATAAACCGGGTGTGTGTGTGCCACGACGATTCCTTATTTTGATTTCCTCTTATGAAGTAAGCCTTTATAGATAAACTTAACTAACCAGTAACGAGTAGTATAAGATTAAGGCTTCTGGAACAGGGGAAAAATTGTGATTTTATAACTTTTTCTTTTATGTTTTGATTCAGTGAGCTATCTTATTTTACTCATATTCGAACCAATAACAGTAAAGTTGTTGGTAGTTCTTCGGAGTAAAATAATCTATAGCGCTACTGCGTGTGATGCGAACAAACCCATCCAATGCGACAGCAGGTAGGTTAAATTAACTGTTTTCCTTCTTTCCTTATCATCTTGTGTGGTAATGCAGTCATTGGAAACAAATCGATTCCTATTAAAGAGTGAAAAGTCCCTTTTTACTCAGCAGCACACTGTTTTCTTTAGTCTGTCTCAGGTGTTGTGTCCCTGTTATTATCTTTTTAATAAAATCATTCCAATGGAACATTATTTTCCTCCCAACAGAGTATAAGTATGTATTTCACTACTCTAAAAGATGAAATTGCAACGAACGATGTGCTGCTTCAGATGTTTGGTGCAGTTGTAGTTGGGATCCTAACGTGGTGGGTATTCTTTTATGAGCTAAATCCTCTCCTCCCTTCTGTCATAACAGAAGTAATGCACAGATCTCGACATGGAAGGTTAGTCATTAGTGAGGAGGCAGCGAAGTTGTTAAAACCAAACCGACCATTTTATATGCCAAAAACAAAAAGCACCACAGCAGCTGCGGAAATAGAAATTCCAGGGAAAACCCCGGCACTGGTATTCGTTAACAACAAAGCTGGTGGGAAACAGGGAGAGGTACTAACCAGACAGTTGAAACAACTACTACATCCAATTCAAATATGTGATCTGGCTAAAGCAAAACCCGAACAGACAATAGAACGTTACAAAAGAGTAAAGAATCTTCGAGTAATTGTATGTGGTGGTGATGGAACAGTTGGTTGGGTCATGTCTGCAATGATAAAGGTTAATTTCATGGCCCCAGTAGCAATAATACCTTTAGGAACTGGTAATGACTTAGCACGTGTTCTTGGTTGGGGAGGAGGTTGGTCAACTGGCCAACCAGTTCCAGATATCCTCGCTGACGTATCAGAAAGTATTCCTTCAACACTTGACCGTTGGCAAGTTATTTGTGGAGACGGTCGTAAACAACCACAACAATACTGGACAAATTACGTTAGCATCGGTGCTGATGCTTCAGTTGCCCTTCGATTTCACAATCACCGAAAAAGCAGTCCTTCCGTCTACTTCTCTCGCTTGATTAACAAGTTGTGGTATGTTAGACATGGTCTTGGTGCTTTCTTTAAACAAACCCGAACAACAATAAAGAATCGTTCTATTGCTGAGAAAGTAAAATTGTCAGTCGATGGGGTCGAAGTAGCCCTCCCTCTAGATACAGCAGGGATAATAATTTCAAACATACCGAGTTACGGAGGCGGTGCTAAGAACTTATGGCCTGGACCAGAGCAAGTTCGTTTTAATGACTCTCTGTTTGAAGTGTGTGCTGTGACTGGTGTTGTTCACTTAACTCAAATTCAACTAGGTCTCAGTTCTGGTATTCGACTTGCACAAGGAAGTCGCTTAAAGATGACAACTCTGCAGACACTTCCAATGCAGATTGATGGAGAGCCTTGGCAACAATCACCTTCAGTAATATCAATTGGTCATGATACTCAGTGTAAGTTTCTTTGTAGACCAACTGAGACTGCTGCTAATACAATCCACCACGTTAATGACTTGCTACAATGGGCAGAGAATAGTGGTCACATTTCAAGTGATCAGTCGAAGCTTTTAATTGAAGAGCTTCAGAATAGACAAGAGAGTATGTAATGTTATCGTTGTTCCTACTATCCGTGTTAAGAGTCGTCCATGAATGAGATTCTTATGAGTCTGTTTCATTCTTGTGGACTGATATGCTGCTTTTATGTAACAAAATATAGTTCGTCGTGATTTTTTCTTATTATTAATTTTACGTCCGTTGCGCTATTTTGTTTAACCAAAACTTTATAATCCCTATCCTGGTTTTATTTTTACGCGTTTTTTTTTTTTATGTTCTTTTTGCTCTTCTAAATCTAACTAGAAGATGAGCACTATCGGAGGCATCTCTCTGTTGTGCAGTCTTTAAACTTAACTATCGTTCTGTCTTTGCAAGCGAGAAACCAGCCATGAAAAAGTGTTAGCAATTATTCATTAATTTTCTTTTTTTAAAAACAGTATGTACTAACAAAACATGAGCTTCTCAGCTAAGCAGATTGCTGAAATAAAAAAAAAATCCGAGAAGCTTTGCGACTTTTTATCTGAAAGTCATGAAGAAGTTGGAGAGGAGTGGAGAAACTGTTATGAAAAATGGAGCGACGCGATGAAGAGTCGACTAACAGAGCTTGCTAAAGGAAACGATGTCTCAACAGTAACTCGATACACATGGGTGAATACAGGAGATATGTCAAAGACGTTCTTTGCTCTTTGCGAAGAAACAAAACTTATTGGAAATGACCTGGAACTAAGTACCTATAAAGCTCTCGATTCACTAGCCAAGTATTCCATTGAAAACCTTCCCATTCCAAGTGACTTATTCACAAAGAAAAGGCTCATGGTGAAGATAGAAGATTTCAGAAAGGGTGGCGCATACCACGGAACAGTAAAACCAGCAGGCAAGTCATCCGCATCAAAACCTACGAAAGCAAGCGGGAAGAAGAAAGATGTTATAAGTGTGGACGATGAATCGAGTCAAGAAGCAACACGCAAACCCGCAAAAAAAAGTGCTGCGAAGAAGTCAAAACCAGCTACTAAAAGCTCAAGTAAGAAATCTGTTGCAAAAACACCACCGACAGTACCAAAGAAATCGAAACCACCATCTGCTAAAAAGGAAATAAAAAAACGGAAAATACAATCAGTTCATACCGACTACGACTCTGATGCCAGTTGCTGCACACTACCGCCGACTGAAAGAAACAAAGAAACAAAAGAAATCGATGACATGGCTACTAAGCTGGTAGCTCTTGAAGCGGCTAGACAATCTAATAACGTGACGGTAGCAACAGCGATATTTAAAGAAAAAGAATTGATAGAAAAGGTTGCTAACTTTGTAAGCAACATGGAAGTCAACTCTTCTGTTGTTCAATTTATCGACGCGATTATGAGGACACTGAGACTGTGGTTAGTCACATCAATAGATGATATGTTAGCGATCAAGATTCCTTCTGAAGCTGTAAACTATTCACTCTTTATATCAACGCTGTGTGATATTCTTATTAATTGGTTATCAAAGAGTTCTCTTGAGCCTTTCATATCTGACATCTTCTGTGATAGTAAAGGACTTATCTTATCATCGGCAATTGAAGATGTAAAATGTCAAATACCTGCAGTCGGAGATCTTATTGCAGCAGTTATAAAGACGGCTTCAAACAGTTCATCTCCTATTTGGAAATCGTTTTACAGGATTGCTCCTTCTCCTGATGCGGTTCATCCGCCTGAGCTTGGATCGTTGAGCGCAGTTATGTGTGTTCCGACATTCTCATGATCTGTGTTGTGAACTTGTGTCTTTGGACGCTATTTCACAATTCATTTGTTTTCTTTTTCTGATTTAAAAAAAGCTTTCTAAAAGCTTCTCTGTCTGTAACACTTACGTGTTTCTTAACAACTTAGATTACAGTAGTTTTTTGTCTCATATTTTCTGTTTCTTTGTAAAGCTAAAAATGGAAAGACAAAAAACTACTATTTTTTTTTTTTTTTTTTTTTCATTCTTTTTTTTCCGGAACGAGGTAGCTCTCGGTTCCTTTTTTTCAGTTCTTTCTGCGATGACCGACTTTTTTCTTTTTTTTTTTAGGATAACTTCATAGGTTGCGATGCTAGCAAGACGACGACAAGGCAAACCAAACCTTTTGAATGTTTATATCCTTTATAACTGTATCTGTTATGTTACTTTTTTAATCGAATAAACGAATACTCATATATATCCTCCTTGTATTTTTTTAATGCAAACAATTTATTTCGTAACTGGGGGGGGGGGGGGGAAATTACCTTTGATGATAAAAGTCTATTGGTTCTATTTTAGATAATATTATACTTCTTACCCAGCACATGTGATGACAGAGGTGCAGGTAAGCTTTCCAGAGTCGTTAAAAGGACAGCAGCTTAAGAAATACCTTCCAGAAGATGTTTGTTTATTGTTTAGAGAGAATGGGTTAAAGATTCACTGCCAACAAGTACTGAAGTTAGGAATCACGGGATCTGATTTACTTCAATTGGGTAAAGGTGATCATCAGAGAATGAGAATAGCTAATGTAGAACACCGGGAATTAATATCAAAAGTTTGCAAAGCTGTTTTATTGCAATCAGCGAAGTGCCGAACTGTTCAAAATGATGTCCCAGTCACACCAAGTCCTGTGAGAAAATGGAACTCAGAAAATGATTCGATACAAACAATGCAGCAGTTTACGGCATCTGATATTCATAATGAAATAGCAACGAGTTTAAAAGATTGTTATCGATACTCATGTAGTCGGAGTAGGAGTCCGAGTGTTAGAAATTTAATTGACGACCGTTTGCTTCCGTTTACTTCACCATCATCAAATCGATCAATACCCAGAAGAGATATCCTTATGACTCCTCCTGGAAAAATATCTCCTCCAAAACCTGCAAAGACTTGGGCTGAAAAAGTTGCTGAATGCACTCAGTCACCTTGTAGACGTGGATTGTTATCAGCTGCGTTATCAGCTGAGACAACTCATTGTGTTAATAGTAAACCTGAGTTACAAAAAGGAGTAAAGAAACCGAGAAAGTTTGGACCAGAACATCATCTTACTCCGAATTCACTATCAACGAGTGTTCTCAGCGGAGAGTTGATTGTTGAGGAGCGTTCAAAGTATTCCCCGAGATACAAAAATCCGTTACCTGTCGGAGGCAATGTCTCAAAACCATTCGGCGTCAAATGCAATTTAGCAAAGCGACGAGTTGGTGAAATCGGATTAGCTCCCAAGGGTGAAGAACGTAAAAGAATTGCCATGGGTTGGGCAGCACACAAGTGAACATCTCGAAAACAGATGAAGGGTTTTCAAACACCAAATTAACAGCCATGCTTAGTTATTATTATTATGGAGATTTACTCATTCCATATCGTTCAGTTTTGCTTTGGCATTGATTATATATTCTTTGTAACCTTTTAATTGCTTACGTTTCCTTAACGTAAATACCCCCAAAATAGAAACAGATAATTGTATGAAAACTTTCCATTCTCTATAAACCTGTTTACTCTCATTCTTTATAATGTTATCTTCCAACAGGTATGCTTCTCGACTACTTAAATGGCGATCGTCTCCTTCCGAGAGACGAGGGAGGAACTGAACAACCGGGGAGGTTGTTCTCATAAATTACTAACTAGGCCACGTCATAACAATGCAGGTAATGTTCACATACCAGTGGAAACGAGACAGAAAACGATTCATAACATGAATTTGATGCGTAGCAGCAGAGCTATCCCACTATTGCAAACAGCATCATCAGACACAGACTTCGTACCGAAGAGTGCTCCTTCTGAAGGTTTGTTAATATCGATTGAGAAACACAACGAAGAGCTTCAATTATTAACACACCAATTGACTAAAGTGTTTAGAGAGAAATTACGAAAATATTCACGAAGACCGATCTCCCCATTCGTGGTACAAGATATTGCAATTGATAGTTGTAGGAAGAGTCATAAACCGATTCTCAAATTGAGACCCAGGGTTGCCCCTCCTTCATCAACGAGGTCTTCAGTGGCGGGATCGTTCTTAGGGAGCACACAGAGAATTCATCAACGGACGCTGCTACTTGAAAAAATGGAAAAGAAATTACAAGCACTGAAGGAAAAATCTGTAAACACCGTGACAGTCTCCCTCTTGCATGATGAAGAGGATAGGAAGAAGCCTCCCCCCGTACCGCTATTTAGTTGTGATAGCGATACAATTATTTCAGTCCCGTCATCTCCAAATGTCGCACATAGTGCATTCCGGTTGTTAAACAGTGATGGGATCAACATAAGTTCAGCAGAAGGTAGCCCTGTGAAATCACACAGCGTACAGTTCGCAGACATAGAACCCGAGGAACAAATTAAAAAAGATTCAAACTTATCTGCGACTATTGCAATGAGCAGAAAGCCTTCAACTAAAATAGAAACACCTGTTGAATCACTGACACGTAGTAGTAGTATCAAAGGAAAAGGAAAACTATCTATAGTAAACACACAAACACAAAACCTTGGTACGTTAAATCGCGCTATTGAGTGTGAGACACCAATTAGTTTAAAGAACAGCGCAAGTTTCGCAACATCATTCAGCAGTTCAAAAGTAGCATCTAATGATTGGGGAAGTATAAGAAGCATAAGAACGTGTGGAAGTATAAGAACAGGTGAAGGTGATTTCTCTGACCTTGACTCCGTAAATAGCATTAGGAAACATCCAACAGAACCGACTGGGAATACTACAAAATCAGACGTGAGATCTAAAATATTAAACCACAATAATACAAATTCAGATAGTACTAATGATGTATTTCTATCAACAAAGAAAGTTAGTTTTCTTCCACCAGCAATAAAGAGAGACTCTAACAGAGGCGATCAAAAACAGAGTTTTTCTTCAGAAAGAGCTTCTCCCCAATTATCTTCTGGATCAGCATCACCAGATCAAATAGAACAATCTGTTGAAGTACCTTCTCCAAAAGTTAGAAAGGTTTACGGAATATAAGATTTCGGTATCACTAAAGCTCTTGGAAATGAATACGGTTCTGGTGTTGGGGAATTTGTTGCTCGCTTGAAGGCTAATCTCGCGGTTAACCCCCGAGAGTTGAATTCAATGGAAGGGACAGCAGCACCTGAGAGAATCGTACAATGTGACAGTCTCGTTGATGAAATTAAATTACTTGTTTCTGTTTTAGATGAAATTGATGAAAAGACATTACAAAATATGAGAAACTTATCAACATTAAGAGCTACCGCAAGAGGACAAGAATTCCGACAAGACAACAAAAACCCATCTGTCAAAGTAGATGACGCCGTCGTGATATTTGATGACAACGAACAACTCTGGAAAGAAGGCATCGTTGATTCAATAGACAGAACTGGCTACCCTGTTGTAAAGATTGGTTCTGAAGGAACATGGCCTGTATCATATATAAAGGGACAGGTTAACTCAATAGCACTCGTAAACAAACAAAACTCATACGACGTAAATCGTCAAAATGAAATGGATTTTGAAGCCCGTGGGGTTATTCAAAATATACGAACGGAAATAAATAAATCTATTCACCCAATCAAAGGTCTTAAACAACGTGAGATTGACCTCGTGGAGAGAAAGCATGTTCTTAGACAGTCAATACAAAGTCAATACAAAGAAAAAAAACATGGTCTTAATTTAAAAATGCAAGCATTGCAAAGCCAACATTCAACAACAACAAGACAATTACAAGAATTCTTATCTGAAGAAGTTCAACTGAAGGCGAAATTAGTTCAAATTAAAGAAAAAGTAAACACCTATGAAGCAGAGATTGAAAGCTTAAAATGTAAGTCAAACAGAATGAAACACAGAGGGAAATATAAAAATATGCTTCTTCACATTCTCGAAAGTGCATCATCGCCAAAAGAAGTAGAAGAGACACTAGGAAAATGTTCCGTTGGTACTCAGGTAGACCCGGATCTAACGGAACTGAGTAGTGACAAGGCTTATAATTATAACAAAGAAAAAGTTATTCAAAGGGAGATTAGAAATTTTACAGACAGCACGCAGGAGTTGGTTGAATTTAATTGTGATCTTGAGACTGAGTTTACGTGTCTGCAATGCCGTGAACACTCAACACAGATTTGTATGATGTGGCCGTGTGGTCATAATTTTTGTTTTAACTGCGCCAGTTCAATGGCAGTGGCTCACAACGTTTCTTCGTGGAGATGCTCAGCTTGTGATGGACTGTCGTCGTACGACTTCATACCAAATCATACTCTGTCTTCGCTATCAATAAAGTGGAAAGTTAAAGATGCAGGTCACCATGATTTACAACAAGCCTTCCTCGCATTTGAAGAAAAACTAGCTGCCATTAACAGAAAATACAACGTTCACATCGAATGGTAAATATCGGAGAGTGTTTTCACACTCTTCTTTTTACTTGTTTTTATTTACACTTTTGAAACGTATTGTCATCTTATGGTTTTTGGTTTATACTAACTTAATCTTATAACAGAAAGTAATAATGACAATGAATTAACAATATGAACTTTAGCAGGCTGTGGTTAGAGGGAGAGGATGCCTGCGAGAAAATGGATTTAGAAATCCTTAGAGACGTTGCGTCGAGAGGTTACGAAATAGGAAGTAGTGAATCAAATGATTCCTTACTGTTTGAAAGCTTGCTGTTAGGTTATAGTATTGTTGGTTGTGATCCTGATGCATTCACGAGAGGAAGATGGCTCTTACGACATGGATTCGGTGGATCAATAATGCAAGCAGCTACCAGTTGTATTCCACAACATCCAGAAGTGATATCAGCTTTCATTATTTCACTCTACTCGTTCTGTAGATGTGATCTGTCAGGAGATTTTACGAGACGATTAGGATCGTCTAAGGGAACTCTTGACATCATATTTAATCAAGTAAGTCAACAAGCAGCTGAACTACCTGTAGAGACATCTTATTGGTTATCTGGAATCATTGAAATGATAATTGATATTTATCCAACATGTGAATTCCCTCCATCACTGACAGATGCTGGTGTTGGTCTTCTCAGTTCAGCAGTTCTTATGGCTGATCCGTTAGGAAGTAGTAACGACAGCAGTTATTATATTGAAGCGAGGAGTACTAAGAGTAAGAGGACTACCACTCACACGACTATCTCTGTGATGACAATTATTGATAACGAATTAGATCAACGTGCTGATATTTCACAACAACAGGAATCTGACTTCCAAGTAATTATTCAAAAAGTTAATCTCAAACAGCAGCTCAATATCAAAACAACATCACCTGTTGATCACCTGGTAGTAGACACATCTCAAATAGAAGAAGTCGTTAGCAAGGTTGGAAGTGATTGGTTGTTGGAAGACTTAACGGAATTCCTTTTTCACGAGTTAGACGCATCCGAAGTAACCGAACGCGAAGATATTAAAACTCAAGAAGTAAGTTGGAGACGTCTTCTGACAACTACAATCGCATTGAAGGGAAGACTCGTTTCAGATTATGAGAATCCATCTGAAGGTCTTTTATCAGAAGAGGCTTCAGTGAGAGAACAAACACTTCTTTCATTCGAAGTGGATTCCCCTTCTCGCACTTATAAAACTACTTCTGAACCACAGAGTCCACATCAAGCACCTGATGAAGGTTCTGACTCGAGAGCTCAGACTGCAATCGAAGAGTCAACACCAGAGTATGACAACAAGATAAGAGAAGATATAAATCTAATTACTGAAGTACTTGTTAATGAATCACATAATCATGACGTACTACAGCGGGCTTCAAGTAATGAATCACATAATCATGACGTACTACAACAGGCTTCAAGTAATGAATCACATAATCATGACGTACTACAACAGGCTTCAAGTAATGAATCACATAATCATGACGTACTACAACAGGCTTCAAGTAATGAATCACATAATCATGACGTACTACAACAGGCTTCAAGTAATGAATCACATAATCATGACGTACTACAACAGGCTTCAAGTAATGAATCACATAATCATGACGTACTACAACAGGCTTCAAGTAATGAATCACATAATCATGACGTACTACAACAGGCTTCAAGTAAT
Organism: Flectonema sp. DT1601; assembly: GCA_964019425.1. Classification (NCBI taxonomy): domain Eukaryota; phylum Euglenozoa; class Diplonemea; order Diplonemida; family Diplonemidae; genus Flectonema; species Flectonema sp. DT1601. The sequence continues at coordinate 248,486 of OZ025823.1, read as the reverse complement.
GAATCACATAATCATGACGTACTACAACAGGCTTCAAGTAATGAATCACATAATCATGACGTACTACAACAGGCTTCAAGTAATGAATCACATAATCATGACGTACTACAACAGGCTTCAAGTAATGAAACTCTTCCCCGGAGTGACGTCGATGTTGACTCCGCTCAAATGCCAGCAGAACTCCACACAACGGAACAGCCGGCAGCAGAGAGCAGTCCTACTGAAGTTGCTGATGAAAGTGAAGAAGGACAAATATCATCACAGCATGACTTCTCACATAAGGAACTTCCAAAGACATCAGATATATTGAACGATGAGGAAGCTGTAGCAGAAGAAAGTGATATTGTTCACCACCTCTCAGATGTTGACTCTAATCTTACTCATAATGACAACAACAATACCGACAACAGTAATCAGGAAGAACAACAATACGAACAAAAAGATGAAATACCTGCTGACGAAACAATAATTAAAACTTCAACAGGATCGGAACCGGATTCTAATTTAGACCTCCGTAACGAATGTGAATTACCAGAAGATCAAACAGATGATGACAGTGACGGTGAGAATGATGAAACTCCTCTACTTCAACCGGAAGATGATATCCAATCAATCATTTCAGAGAGAGAGAGTACATCTCCTGAGACGTGTGAACTTGAATTACAAGTCCTCACACATGAAGTGATCACTTTAGAATTATCTACCAGAACTCTATTTGAGACTGAACAACACCAATCTAAAGAAATGTTACTCAGAAGTCATTTAAACGAATTATATTTCCTGTCTCTGAGTAGCCTGCTGCCAGCTGCTAGCAGTATTCCAACAGCAGCCAAGGTTAAGTTGGTGGCTGCGGAAGCGGCTGGCAGGTTTGAAATTGAAATTGAGAATATAAATAATGAAGCTGACCTCAACATTAATAATATAATAAATTGTTCTGAAGAAGTGATTCGGGAAATTCAAACGGAACTTACACGACAACTGAGTAACGATCGTGATGTCAATTCAAGAGTACAACGAGTGATATCGCAAACTATTGAAAATGGTAATCTCCAAGTGAAGATTAACATACCAGAGGTTTCATATTGCATATCAGAGTGTTTGATTGTATTCCGATCAGAAGGCGTCTCAATCTCAAAAGATGGTCGTCAGTTACTTGAAATGGAATTTCAATCACCAGTTCTTTCCGACAGCATCCTATTCGATTTCTGTAACGACTCCAAAACAATAATAATAACGGCAGCTGTTGAAAATAACAACAGCGAGGATTGTGATGAGGTTATGTTTCTTCCGATACCAACACCGCCATTAGAGGAAACAATACATCTGATTCATACGCAACTTGTCACTGAACAGGATGAAATAATTCCTCCTAAAGCAGATGATACAAAACAGATTGATGATTCGAAGGAAACACCAACACCTCCACTGAATGACATCACACAAGACACAAGTAGGTCTGACAGTCAACCACATGAAGATCCCCAATTAGATAAAAAGGAGAAGTCTAACGAGGTGATTAATTCAAATCAAAAACCTGACATTCCCATCACAGAAGTTACTCGCTTCATTTCACAGCAATTAGAGCCGACACCTTCTCCGAAACATGTTGAGGTTCAGATACACCTTCCGGAAGTTAAGAAGTCGATTTCTGAATGTGTTGTGACGATGGCGTCCGAAGACGTTGTAATCTTCAGATCGAATGAATTGCTCACAAGAGTTGAATTCCAACATCCTGTCATAGCGGAGAGTGTGAGAATTAAATTCAATCAAAAAACTCGTTTCATGAAATTAACTGCAACTTTAGCTCCGCAAAGTTCAGCGTCTCGTAAATCTCCAACTCTTCAGTCAGCTGAGGTAAGGCAACCATCACCTACACCTGCTCCCTTAGACAGTGACGGAGGTGACAAATCGATGCATAGCCATCGGGTTGGTAGTTTAGAGTCAGCACCTCAACGAGATGATGTCAACGAGTTATCACTTGTGGGAATCGAAGCAACTGAATTAGTTGAAGATGACAACAATGACTACCGTGGTGATAGTGATCAGATATCAACAGTACCTCGTCAACTACCTGATGAACCTCTGTCTGCAGAAGCAGCTGAAATAACAGAAGGGAGGGTTGTCGATGAACCTCTGCCTGCAGTAGCTGAAATAACAGAAGGGAGGGTTGTCGATGAACCTCTGCCTGCAGTAGCTGAAATAACAGAAGGGAGGGTTGTCGATGAACCTCTGCCTGCAAAAGCAGCTGAAATAACCGAAGGGAGCGTTGTCGATGAACCTCTGCCTGCAGTTGCAGCTGAAATAACCGAAGGGAGCGATGAGCCTCTGCCTGCAGTAGCTGAAATAGGCAAAGAGTGTGTTACCTATGCTTCTCTGCCTGCAGAAGCAGCTGAAAAAACAGAAGCGAGCGATGAGCCTCTGCCTGTGGTGGCAGCTGAAATAACCGAAGGGAGCGTTGTCGATGAGCCTCTGCCTGCAGAAGCAGCTGAAGGTAACGATGTCGATACCAACGTTGATGAGAATAGCGACCCATCTCGGAAGTCTGATGATGTCAACGAGTTATCACATGTGAGAGAGGCAGCAGCTGAGGGCTACCTTGATAAAGATGACAAGGAGTCAACCATGCCTCAACACGAGACAACAAAGGCAGCTGAAGTAACTGAATTAAGCAATACTGATAACAACAATAATAATGCCAACCCGGAGCAGACAGCAGCCCAGCAGCCAGACGGATTATCACGTGTAGGAAACGAAGCTGAAATGGCTAAAGGTGACAGCAATGACTACTCAGTACCTCAGCAGGTAATTGTTGTAGACGAGCCTCTGCCTGCAGTGGCAGCTGAAGTAGCCACCGAAAGCAACAACAGAAGAAACACTCACCTTGTAGATCACGAGATAACATCATCTGGACAACCGAATGATGTCAAACACTACGTAGGAGATGAAGTAGCTGACAATAAAGATTTTGATAAAGAGACAACAATACCTCAGCAACTACCCGCTGTCGACGAGCCTCTACATCCAAAAGCAGAAAGAGAAGGCAGCTTTACATTACAACACTCACGATATGGACATCAGTTAGACTGTATTGTAGAAGAAAGTCACGATAGTCATTCTATAACACCACCGTCAAGGAGAAACAGCGACATGAAAGGATTAATTGATAGGCATATTTCACAAGAAGAAGATGGAAACAAATTAATAATAAAAATACACCTCCCTGAAGTACAACAATCCATCTCAGAGTGTAATATCGAATTAACCCAGACTGGTATTGTAGTCTTAAAAGAGAGTTGTGAGCTCGCTGAAGTTGTTTTTATGAAAGAAATTGAATGTTCGACTACCAACGTTCGGTTTAAAAATAAAAGAAAACTCCTAATCGTAACTTCTCATATGTCTGAATCTGTTATAACTGAAATGAGAACGGAACCGCAGCCCACTCGTCGAGAACGCGGTGATGACTTCAGTCGTCAAATTAAAAAGCCGAAACAAGTGGAAGCATCTCGTCTTTGGGAATCTGGTGTCAGATATACAAAAATCCATCATGAGCCTAACACTGCTACAGGTCCAGCTATGGCTGTGTTAATATACTTACCAGAGGTGAAGCAGAGTGTAAAGGAGTGCGATGTTGACATCACAGAGGCACGTCTTACGATATTTCCATCAGGACAAGCCTCGCCCTACGCTGTTGTTGATTTCCCTTTGTTGGTACAACCGAAGACGGTGTCGGCTAGATTCGGTAAAAAAAGTCAACTTCTCACTGTGACTGCTAATCTTAAAACACCAGTCGTAGAACGAGAACAGTCAGCCGATGATGTTATCGTTGAATATAAGAAACATGAAACAGAATTCCTCACCGACGACATCTACGACATTGAAGACTATAATTTTTATGAATCACTTTGTGACGATATTCTAGACTACATTAATACCCCTCATTGTGAACAACTCATCAACTCACCAGATGAAGTAATCGACAACTACATCGAACATAGCGAACCAACTACCACATCAACATGTACACTAGATAGTCAACTTAGAGAAGACTTTGTGATGAAGATCATAACTAAAGAGAGAATGAATCACCCGAGAGGTAAGTCAGAACATCTAATTGCTATGAAGTACGCGTTGAATATGTTATCAATTGGAGTAAATAACAGAACAGATAGAAATATTAACAAAGATTTGATTCTTCTACAAGAAATCGTCCTCGCAGCTGTTCAAGTTGACAGCAGTGCGCAAGACTTAGCGACTAGTATCTTATTACAGAAACCTTTTTTGGTTGCTAATGCAATGCAGTTAAAAGATGCTTCTGTGAGGGCACGTCAACGTCGAATTATCGGTCAGCTTTGTCATGCTGCTGCTCGTGATCTTTCTTTATACTTCGCAATGGAAACTCGACCATCATATCTGGTTGTGTTATGTGAAGGTCATTACTGTGGAATGAGTTGTATCACTAGAAAGCTTCAACAACATCACGTTGCTTGTCATAATGAAGTAACTAAAGACCGACAACCACGTACGAAAACTTCACTAAAAAGATTAATTAATTTAATATTTACAGCTGTTGAGTCAGATCCGACTATCCTCTTGGAAGTTGAGTCTGATGACGTATCCGTGTTGGTCCGAAATTCCTTGTCATTGACCCCAAAAGTCAGAAATATTCTTTCGAGTAGAAAATTTCCAGCTGTTGCAGATGCTGCGGCGTTGTTATGGGGCGTTCATCTTGAAAGTCCTGAAGAGTTGAAGTCTCGAAGTCTAATTGTAAAGACGAGAGCAATCTCCTCCGCCGTTACAATACAACACTTTTGGAGAATGCGCGATGCGTTTAAACAATACAAAAAAATCAACAAATCGAATGATGTGTCCCTGAGAGAAATGCTCACTCCAGACTCAGCTGCTACAAAGATTCAAAAAGTATATCGTCGATACCGAGCACGAGGAGTACTTTCTGGAGTAGATGTTGATAATGCAGGGATTGTATTATCATCATTTGGAAGTACTGCATTGTTAAGAGTTGAATTCTTATCTCAATTATGTCATGTGTCTGTAGATTTAGTTAGAGATGAAGCAGAGGCTCGCCTTGATGTTGAAATCGAAGAAGCTCAATCAGCAGTCTCAATGATTTCTTACTTAGACGACTCTTGGAGACAAATTCAGTCCGCTAAACGTGCTCTGGAAACGCAGTCGCTATTCCTTCCAAACATTGTCTGCGTTGGGGTGCTACTTGAGGAGTCACATGCTCGTTCAGCTGTCGAGTCAAAGCGTCAGTTTTTCATGCAACACATGCAGCAAGAAGAACATAAACGACGAGTGCCTCTAATTCAAGTTACCCGTTCCTTTACTGTTGTCACTAAACAAGAATTTGGTTCCAGGAGACAGATTCGGGATGCTGAGAAGTCACACCGCGAACTAATACTTCGATATTATATTTCGTGCGCAGAAGCTTTGAAAACTCGTCGATTGCGAGTTTCGAGAGCAACCTCTGCGATGGTGAGGCATCACGCGGGGGCATCATCACAAAGTGAGTTGTCTTATGTTCCACTTTCAGCTACTTCTTCAAATAGACGTCCTCAGTCAGGACATCATCGACCTTCTGGTCCTTCTCCTGGTGTTGGTGTTCGAAGAAGACCGAATGGATTTTTGAGAGATTTCTAAATCCCCGCACCAACTAGCTGATAATTATCGATTCTTTTTTGGATTTGGTTGTTTTACATTCCTTATTCGTTCGAAGCGACGGTTTCCTTTTTTTTTTCTTTTTTTGCGACTGTTTTTTTGTTTGTTTCTACGACTTTCAGAACAGACAACAGAAGGAATAGTGGTTCACACTGTTCGATAGATAAATCTAACGACTTGCCTTTTGAAGTCATTTCAAAAAGTGAAGAAATATTTTGATGTTTACCACTATGCCTGAGAAAGGCTGATCCACTACTACCTTCATCAGAATTGTATTCGAGTGAGGTGTTGTGTTTTTGTTGATTTTTTTTTTTTTTTGTATGTTTTTTTTTTTAATTGTTTTTATTGATATTATTTCTTTTTTAACAAAGACAAAAAAACATCAAAAAAAAAAAAAAAAAAAAATGGTCAAACATATGATAAATATGAAAAAGAATGAGAGGAATACAGAATATCGACATTCGATTTCAATACTAAATGATGAAGAACAAGCAATGCTATTAGGAACCGTTCAACAACAACGAAGAATGCAAATGAAACAAAAGCGAAGGGAATATAAAGAACACTCCAGACTGTGGAGACTCACACGTCTGAGAGGAACAATGTTTGAGTTTACTGTTCACTGGGTACTTCTGATGTTAGTCTGGACGACAACCGTTGTAGTTTATGATCATTACAGTTCCCTTGACGATTATTTATTGACTGGTAAACAACATAGGTTTATGGCTACTTTCCTCGCTTTTTTTGTTGTTTTATTTACCAACCAAGCTGTGTCTCGATTTGAACATGGTCTTGAATCCGCAACACAAATATCAACAGCAATTGAACAATTGTTTGTTGAGTTACAAGGGTGTTCTGTTAAGGAAGATCGTCTTGTCTACTCAGAGTGTTTTAGACTGCTACCTCCTCTGTTGACGGCTATCAGATTCGCACTCGGACATGAAGATGTTACAAAAAAACTAAAACCATTCGTCATTGATGAAGTTGGTAAATATCTCTACGACGATGAACTCACTTGGGTAGTACGAGGAGGAACACCTCCAGAACCTCGTATTGAAGTTCTACAATACTTTAAAGAAGTCATGATGAGACGTGGTGAAGAATCACCATGGTCAACACCGTTACCATCTCCAGGTTATAAACAAAAGTTTAGATTCCCTTTAATATTCGATGGAGGTAGAGTTATACATCTCCTCGCATTGGATGTTACAAAAGATTCTAAAGTAAGAAAACAAAAACTCCAAGTAACCCTAAATGAAGGAAACACATACGAAGACATAATTCTAATTAAATACAACTACCAGATGGTTCCAAACAGCGACGACGGTATCCACGCTTTAGACTTCTTTTTAAGAGACGTAGACGGTAATGAAGAATTAGTGCACATCGGAAACCTCCTTCCAAGTACATATGCTGATACAGCCTTGGCGAGATTAGTTCATTTATCGTGGCAGTGTAATGTTCACAATACGCTTCCTCATGGTACTAAGAAGGAATTAAAGCCAACTGTAGGTCAGAAAGTTACTACGAGAGGATATCAATTAAAGAGTTCTGATAACAACATTCACTTCGTGAATGAGATTGAAGGAATCGTTGAAGACGTCACCAAGAACAAGATTATTATAAACGGAGAAAAATATCCATTTAGAAATGTCATATGGGAAGACAAGTCTGACCCAGTTAATTCAGTATTGATAACATTGGCAGGGGTAGTAGCAATGGAGGAAATAACAAGAATGAATGCAGGGCTACTCCCCGTATTTGACATGGAGAAGTCTTTATTTGAGGATGAAACAAACGATCATGAACACGACTACAGTAATGATAAACCTTGGGAATCAGTCTCACCAATTGAACGAGCTGGATTCCTAATGTCAGCTCCTCGACAATGCCGTGCTCTGTCTTATAAACCACTCGAGAGAAAGGAGATGAAAATTGACAACATCAGAGAGCTTCCTGGTAGAGTCTTGTACCTTTTAAACAGAGTGACGATAAACAGCGCTGGAGGTGTCTCCAACTGTTCCATTGATAATGTGTCTCAAAAGTGGCTTGAGATGAAAATAATTGCTGAGACTAAGTACCCATTTCCACTCTTTCACATGGGTCCGATTATGACTTTGATTTGGTTGTTAACTTTACCATTTCACTTATTAGAATCGTTTGAAGGTAATCAAAGATGGGCTGTAATTATATTAGTCATGGTGTTAACAATCGTTTTTGTTGGTCTTCTTGAAGTTGGTAAGGAATTAATTAATCCTTTTGGTCAGGACCTCAACGATATTGACTTAGCAGAGTATGAACAAAGACTAAACAGGGAACTCTGCGGTCTTACCCCGATATCAATTCCAACTAATGAAAAGGAAGAATGTGATTCATACGGAATTAGTGACTTTCCGAAGTCTCTAAGTGCGAGTGCCAATATGCACACACCATATTAGTGTTTTTCTTTTTTTTTTTTTTTTTTTTTCGGAATAAACCTATTTGTTACTATGTACCCGTATCACGAAGCAAGTTAAAAAGAAAGTTTCCGACGAATGGATTAGGTAGGTGAGGATGACAATAACAATGAAAAATGTTGTGGTCCCCCAACACTTTTGGGGTGACAGCAATATGTAAATAGATTCTAGAAAAGAAAGCTAATGACCATGGCTGTGCCGTACCTTTTTTTTTTTTTTTTTCAATTTCTCGAAAATTTTCGGAAATGTTTATATCAAGGCTCTGCCATAGTCGGTCTTTGTGTTCTGTTATTGTTATTTCGTTTTGTTATACCACCCGTCCCTTCTCTGACCTTGACTAAGGAAGCAGACTGCTGAGAATATGTAGTTCGCAAACAATATTTGTCATTCATGTTACTGGGTATTGATTGTAGGTTTTTTTTTCCTCTTTTTTTTTCAATTTCCTTGTAAGTGTCAGTTATTCTTAGCAAACAACCAAAAAAAAAAAAAAAAATAATAATTGGCAAAACAACCAAAGGTTGCGAAATATATCATTTTCTTGATCAGGTTTGGTTTTGAGGTAAAATCACATAAACCGGCTTTCACTCCCCCATCTCTCCCCTTCTGTTTTTTTGTATTTAACAATAATTGTCATAAGAGCTGAAATTAATACGTAAACCTCCCTTAGCTTTATCAGTTTAAATCGGTCCAAGGTTTCGTGACGCAAACACAACATCAAACAAGTGTTATAAGATTATTATCTATTTTTCTGTATTTAGTTTAAGTTAAAGCCAATTTTTCATTTTTATAGTTACTTAAGAACTTTTTTATGCGACACGTAAAAATTATCGGCAACTTTTGTGTAAAGCACAAATCTGTTTTTTTTTTTTTGTAACTCACATGTCGTATTGAAAACCATAATAGTAATTACAACTATGTTTTAAGTACGCTGTACCTTGAGTCTGACTTCCCTGAAAAAACATTTGTACCAAAAAAAAAAAAAAAAAAAAACCGTTCAGATAAAAGGCCTTTTTCCTTATATTAAACATAATAAATAAAACGGCTCTTAATCTGAATAGTTTTTCCTCCGATTCGTCGGTGCAAAAATAAAAAAAAGGGAACAGAGTTAGTCCTCGACAGGTTGTGTACTTCTTGTAATGACCTGCGATACAACAATTGCAGTATTGACGAGGATTGTTTATCGTGAGAGGCGTTATTAGTTATGATTAGGCCGACGAACATACGACAGTTATTTTAGTTAGTGGCTTGTACTGGTGTTGAAAAATAATTATAAAAATCCATTTTTTTTTTTTTTTTTTTTCTTTCGCTCAACACAATCAAGTAATGATATATGAAATGAACTAAGAAAGAGAAAAAAAAAAAAAAAAAAACGGAAGACAAAAGCAAATAAATTAATCCAAGGGATATTTCTCTTTTTTTTTTTTTTTTTGTTGTTAATTATTTTCGTTCAAAAGTTTTCATAATTTCTGTTAATTTTTTTTTTTTTTTTTTTATTTTGTTCTTCAACCCTTACTTATTGTATTGCGTATTCACGTAGTGCTAATAACAAATATTAGTTTCAGTTAAACGAAACTATTTCACGCTTTGATTATCTTTCACGGAAAAGAGACCAGCGTCTTAAAACGGAAGACAATCCTGTCTTTGACACATTCGAAATGGAATTCTTGTTTTATCTGGAGAGTATGCCTGAGCTCTCTTTTCGCATCTGCGAACATAATATTTTTAATTTAAATCACTCTTTTTCTCACTGAGAGCAGAAACATCAGGTCCTCTGTTTTCTTACTGCGTCTGTGCATAGCCGAGAAGTTGGTGTCCACTCTTAAGTAAACAATTCTCCTTAAATACAGTACAGCAGTATCTATGAGGATGTTGGGGTTCGATTCTGTCGCAGTGGGGTGGACTACTAAATTATTAATTGTTTTTTTTCCCCTTCAGGATTCCGCATCTATGCAGAAATACCCCAACTCTAATACAGCGAATGTTTTTAACAATCGAGCAGCAGAACCTCCGACACCTGCGAACACACAACGAGCTCTAGAGTATGGAAGAATATTTGAACGAGACAGAGAAGCATCTCTTGGAAGACAACAAGCGTACTCACCAAGAAGGCATCTGGTGAATGCAATGAATGATAATCAGGCAACTAGTCCTCTTGAAGCTGCTTGGACAGAGAAGTTAAAAAACATGAATCACTTACATAATAAAGTCTCTCTGATATCAACAGGAGGTGGATCTGTTGTTCCTGTTCCGATTGTTAGATCTCCGACAAGAGGATCTTCTGTTCAAAGTCATATCCAAGCATTGAGAGAAAAGGCAAGAGAGATCAGCGACGCGGATAAAATACGCACGGGTGAGCTATCCCGAACTCAAGCTGCGGAGTTACGCGCTGCGAAACTTGGAGATGAGTGTGAAACTCTACGTCATGAAGTACGATTACTAAAACAACAAGTTTCTGAAGTTCAACAGCATCCTACTACTACTCCACTTGAGTACTACACTCTTGAAAATGACCGTCTCAGATTGGCATGCGAAGATCTCACCAATCAGGTCAAAGAAAAAGACACCTGCATCCAACGGCTATCCGGAGATGATGAATCCCTTCCAGGTGACTACGCATCTAGAATTGTTACTTTAGAGAAAGAATTACAATCTAGACCAACAACCGTAAAATACAATGCAGTCCTTCAGGTAATAACTGCCTTAGGGATGTCAATAAAAGAGCAGTCAGATGCTAAAGAAAATGTTTCAAAAGAACTTTATAATGGCAACTTGAGGCTTACCGAGCAGGGGGAAGTCCACGCGAGACAATTAGCTGACGCTGAAACTGAGTTGGAAAAAACAAAGAAATCACTTAATAATATTATCAGCAAACAAGAACATGAAATAAGACGTCTGGAATCCGACAACAATGTGATCGCAGAAGAGAATGAAAGACAAGGCAGCGCTATAACAAGTAACAGCAGCAGTTTGGAATCTGAACTCCGTAATTCCCAAGTGAAGTTAGACAAACTACAACTTCAATATGCGCAATTAGAACTCTCAAAAGATGAACAAATTAACAACTTCAACAACCAGCTATCTGAAATAGCTCAACGAGAGCAAAAAGCAAACCTTCGCTGCAATGAGCTCGCCGAAAAACTGGGAGCCATCGAAGAGCTTCACAAGAAGGAAGTCGCAGAAATTGAAGCAAATGCGAATTCAAAAGTTATCGAAGCAGAGTTGAGATTGACTCACGCGGAATCAACATCTGCAGAGCACGGAGAAGCTTTAAAAAGAATGGCAGAAAAGGCTCAGGGTTCCCAAGTTAAAGAGAGCACACACCATGCGCAGTTACAGCAGAAAATAAACGAGCTTGAGACTCAAGTATCAGAGTTGACTTCTGACCTTGCAGCTGTTGTTCAAGAACGTGATGTACTTCAACAATTTACTTCAACATTGAAGGGGACTCAAAATGATTATCAAAAGAATAAGGAACTCGTTATCACTTTGAAAGAACAAAATTCAGAACTCACAAAACAACTTGAACAAGTGAGACAACAAGTATCCTTCCCAGCAGCACTAGACAACGAAGAACCTGAGACAGCTATCAAACGTCAATTGAAGGTAGTCCGCGAGGCTTCGGCAAAGGAAGCGGAACTGCTGCTGCAATTGGAAGCTTCAGGAAACCCTTCACAGGAATTCACTGCCGTTGTAGTGGACTCAACTGAATTACGTCAACAGTCTTCTTGTGATCTTCAGGCGGAAATCAATCGCTTGATGTCATTAAATAAACAAACTGAGGAAGTACTTCTCAATCAGATCTCAGAAAAGGATTCCCTCATCCAACAATTGGAATTATCTAACGTTGAGGACTTAACTTTGAGTTTACGACAGACTGAAGAAGAATGTCGAAAAGCAAAGCAACAAATAACATCTACACAGGAAACAGCTGCGAGAGACAAGTCTGCTTACGAAGATCTGATTACTGAAAAGGACAAAGAGATTACACAGTTGGAATCAAGTAACTCTATCAACTCAGCAACCGCCGCAAATAATCAACAAATCGAAGAACTAAATTGGAAACTGCAAGAAGCACAAGACGAATGCCACAAACTAAAGCAAGAGATAGCAGGGGCACAACAAGCAGCAGCGATAAGCAAGCGAGTCCAGGAAGAGTTGATGGAGGAAAAAGATCAAAAAATCACCGAGTTAGTTGAAAGCCCTTCTGAGCAACATGACGATCAGCAGTGGAAAATACGCGAAATCGAAGACGACTGTCACAAACTAAAACAAGAAATGGCTGCCATTCAGAATGCTGCAGCCATCAGTAAGAAAGTACAGGAAGAGCTAATGGAAGAAAAAGATAAAATAATAGCGGACTTGGAGGTTTCCCTACACAATCAGTCTACTTCAGAAACTGATACTGAGATACTACAAAAGTTAAAACAATCTGAAAACGAATGTCAAGAACTAAAACAACAGTTAGTCGCATCACAAGAATCAGCTGCACAGTCTGGTGAGGTTTCTTCACAGTACGAAGACTTTCAGTGGCAATTGAAGGAAGCTGAAAACGAATGCCACAAACTAAAACAAGAAATAGCCGGCTCACAACAGGCACATGCAATCAGTAAACGAGTTCAAGAAGAACTGATGGAAGAAAAAGATCAAAAAATTTTAGAATTAGAAGGAAGTCCTTCTGAAGAACTTGTTGAACAGATCGACCAGTTGAAGTTACGACTGACTGAGTCGGAAGAAGAAATACTCAAACTAAAACAACTGATTGCTGACAGTCATCAGGAGAACACAATCAATTCTGACGCTCAGACACAACTAATGCAACAAAAAGATCAAAAGATAAGTGAACTCATTAATGAAATTGAAGACTTAAAACTACAGTTGAATGAATCATTTGATGAGATCCAAAAGTTAAAACAAGAAATTGACTTCTCACAACAAGAGTGCGTCACAGTAAGAAGGATTCAACAAGAACTAATCGATGAGAGAGACAGCACCTTAAGAGAACTCAACGCAATAAACGACAACTGCACAAACACAGACGAAGTTGAGGAATTACAACAAAAGATTGGAGGACTACTAACTGAGATTGAAACACTTCAGGATACCAAAACAGATGCTTTAGACCTAACTGAGAAGTTACGACGTTCCCAAGAAGAAAACGACAATCTTCGTCAGCAGACGAAAGTAGTTCAACAAGAACTGACTGAGGGAACAGAGAATTCTGTTTCAATGATGAAAGAAGAAATCAGAGAAGTCACAGCTGAAAAAGATAAACTACGAGAAACATGCATAGAAACAGAAGAACGACTAAAGATCGCTGAGGAAGAATTACAACGCAAATGCGACTTAGAGATGACCCTCACATCACTAAAAGAACAAATGAGTAATGGTGAAGCTTTAAGGGCTGTTGACGATGAAGAGTTGGCTTCACTTCGATTGGAAGTTCAAAACCTAAAAGAAGAAAACAGAGATTTAAAGTCACAAGAAGTTGTAATTAAACAAGTCAGTACACCGATTTCAGTCAGGTCGGAGTCATCTTTTCCAAGTTCATCATTATCTACCCAACTAGATCTCCAACAACAAAAACTTCTTCAAAGCATTGAACTCACTAACGAAGTCTACAAGGATTTGGAAGACTTAAATATCGAAGTTTACGACACTCCACCTTCTGATAAGGATACAATTGCACAAACACTTGCTCTGTATTCGGAAGCATGCCAACCTATCATGTCATCAGACAAGGACGCAATTTCAAACAGACTTAACGATGTATTTGAATACTTACAAAGATGTGATTCCCTCTCAGAGGACTTAATAAAGCGTGCGGAAGATACCCAAGCGCTGTTGTAATCGGGAGCTTTATTCACACCTCGTACGGTTTTTTTTTTTTTTTTTTTTTTTTTTTTTTTTTTTGTGTGCAGCTTGCTTTAGTATTGTTTTTGTTAACTAATTCCCATCCCCACCCTGAAGTAGTTGTCAATTAGTGAACTTGTAATCCACTGAAACATGTAAAGTTTTGTTGTAGAGCTTGTTTTGTTCTTTTCGGAGGTTGTCCGCGAGGGCATCGTTACGTTTGATTGTGTTTTTGTTTTTAATTTAATGTCATCTCTCTCGCTTAGGTTGGGAAAGGTTAAAAGATGGTGGTCACAACCCCACTAATATTATGGTTTTCATTTATTGGATTAACTGTTGTGGGTGCTGTGTCTCCTTCTCAAGGGAAACTCCCACCACCACCTCCTCCACCTGATAAGTTGAACACAACTCTCGTTATTATTTTAGCTGCGATTGGTGTCATATTATTTGGTCTTCTGGTTGCACTTGTTGGATACGTTTGTAAACTGCAGGGTGACTATGCGAAAGAAGCCAAAGAGGGTGCTGACGACAAGAAAGTCGAACTTCTAAAAGATGAACGAAACCTCCGCGAGAAAGAGCTTCTCGACAATGTAACAAAACAGTTGGCTCAATTACAAAATACTTGGGAACAGTCGAAAATCAAGAACGCTAAGTTTTTAAAAGAACATGACCCAGAAATGTTTGAACTCATGAAGGACTGTGGAGATATACGAATTGCTGGAGATGACGACAACTTAGAAATGGCTGCGAGAGACATCGACGCAGAGCTACGAGCAGTTGGTCTAAACCCAAATGATCCTGATTTCTCCAGATACAGAAAACAACAACTTCTTGATGAGACTGAGGAAACTGACAGAGTTCACCTTCTCAACAGAGAAATGCACGAACTCAAAAAGAAACGCGAACAACGTCGAAAAGAACGAGCACTCGAAGACGAAAAAGCTGCCCTCGAACAGCGTCTAGTCAACCTCGAACTCCAAGAGAAACTTGAAGCCTTAAGACAAATGGAAAAGGTACAAAAAGAACAAGAAGCCATCGACAATTTAAAAACATCTAAAAGACTAACACTAGCTGCCAATGGAGATGTTGTAATCAGTAGAATGGGTGGCAACTTATATGGTTTTGAAAGTGAGCCGTACGATGCAGATTTTGATTTTGACGACAGATTACCAGAACTCCCTGAACACCTCGACACTATGAATGAACGAGGGAAGATATTAAAATCTAAATTATTGGAATCGAGATCCTTCCTCGACGCTGAAAAGCAACTCAACAACAATCGTGAAACTGAAATGGAACGAGATATCACATTAATGAAATTGCGACTCAAACAACAGAAGCGACGCAACATCAACGCTGAGCGCTCGGAGGGAGCAAATCACGAAACAGATATTCGTGAAAACCCGAAAATGAAATCAGCGATTGAAGCAGCTGCTAAAGAAGTTCCAAAGTATGTATCCTCACAGTTGATGTAATCATATTTAATATTATTTAATTATTGTCTTACCAAACCAACAACAGGAGTACTCACGAACCAGTACCTCATTTTGTAACTGCTCCCTGGGACGTACGAGGTCTTGATAGCAGAAGGGCAAGGGGAGGACAGGGAAGTACTCAAAAAGATTTCCTCACGAGAGTTTCTGTTGCGGTATGTGTCACTATTTACATGTTGTGTGTTGTGTTGTTACTTCTAAACAATTATTAAGAAACAACAACACAGATGAAAGACCCTGGAAGTCCAGAAGGTCTATCCCTCGGTGCTGACAGAATGATCGATGTCACTGAAGTTGGAAGTTGAGTAGTTTTATGTTTCTTCTGATGTTTTGATAATTTGTAATAATGATATCACGTCATCATCTAATTCGCTTTATCGATAAAATGTCATCTATTTTAATATTATTTCATACTATCCCCTCTTTATCGTTTTTCTTCAATTTAATTTGAAGTTTCTATCCGTTGATAATAACTTATCCTTGTTCTGGTTCTTTTATTTCCATTTGTTTGTATTTATGTAGGTAGTTTTTTTGAGTTTTTTTTTTTTATTATTGTTAGTTCTACTCCGTACAAATCAGTTACAGTGAATAGAACCTTAATAAGTAGCAAAAAGTTAGCTGATGACAATAAGTAATTTATTTCTCTTTTCAAGATGATATATGCCGTATTCTTTCCTGGCTGAAGATGTAAGTTTTTTTTTTTTTTTTTTTTTTTAATTTGTCTCTGCTTTAGCATTTTATATGTATTTCACATTTCAGCCCCTCATGAGAAAAAGCAGCTCGGGGCTCGACCTATCAGTTGCCAGTTGGGGGGGAGAGCGGAGTAGTTCTAAGTATGGCACTGCATTTGTTCAGGGTATTGGAACTCTGAGTACTGAATACCATGAAATAGAGGCAGTTATCTCTGCTTTAGGTAGGAGTGAGGAGGAAGTCATGGAAGCATGTGAAGAGCTTTGTGTGATGGTAAAAGGTTTCACCATCTCAAATAACGGAGAACAACAACGAACCTACCTCCGAATAGTAGGAAGAAAGCTTCAAGAAATTACTTCACAATCCCCATCTCACCGAAAGGGTTGTCTCTCAGCATGCGAAGCATTGCTTCGCCCGGGTGAAGGTGTTGAGCAGCATGCTGAACCTTCAGTACTACAAGAACATATTCTTTCAATTCATCGAATAACTGAGTGCATTTTAAAAACTGCTCAACAACATGAAGAAGTAGTACTTTGCTTACCCGTTGTTAGATTAGTTTTAACAAAGTTATCAGAGGCTGGTATTGGTACAGACATAGCTACTGCTATCTCTTATCAATGCAGTGAGTGGTTGATGTCAAAGAGAGCTATCAGACGACATGCTGGAGCTGTTCTCGCAAAGGAACTTTGTTGTACAGTTCCACACCTGGCAGCTCCTCATGTTCCAGTATTGTGTCAATCTCTGCAGGCAGTCATTCAGTCTACTGGAGAATTGAAAAATTCAAAATCAGAAGACTTGGACGAGAGTCAACAAATCATTATCGCAGCCATTAGTGAGGCAGCCGTTAGCTTGTGCAAACCAACTACTAGCGACACTCACTCTTCAGCATGTTCTCAGATACTTCAATCGTGTGTTGACTCATTGTTAGCTGTCTCTCCTCATGCACAACAGATCCTACTCGTGTTTCCGATGCTTACTTCTGTCATTGAAGCAAATGTTGATTTGATTTGGCCCCCTGACAATAGTATTTCATCATTTGAATCTATTCAAGGAGCTGTAAAGAGAATATTACACTCATACATTCTAAAGAGTGGTTCACAAGGTGACCGAGCTACCGCTGAAGCTGCAGCATTCGCATCAAAGATATTAAAGAAGTTATCGATGGAGAAGGCAGTTGAAGTTACGAAAGCTATTCTAAGTCAGATGAAGGGACTTGCGAATGCTAAGAAAGGAAGCTCACTACTACCTCGTTTGCTTTGTGTTGCTTCAGCAGCTGCTGATATTGCTAATTTAGAAAGTGAATCTACCTTACTTAACGAATTGTTAGCTTCTCATAGTTCTACTCTTGTTCAGGCTTTGAAGAAGACCCTTCCGACATGCAAGCAAAAGCAAGCAGCTTTTCTATTGCGAGACCTGTCACAACTTGGGGGTAATGTTAGTAAAGAAATAATGTCCGAGTTGGCCACAACCGAAACGATAAAAAACATTTGTGACATTGCTCTTGATAATGAAACAGTACCGATATTGAGATTTCTGTGGAATGCTGCCCCGGAAATAAAAATGAGTGGATTGGAAATTGTGAAGGGGAAGGCACAAGAGATACTATCAATCTCTAACAATTGTTACTCAGACGTAATCACAACATCGAATGGTGTTATACTATTATCAAAACATGGAGAGTACCCTGAACTGAGAGATGTTATTCGTTGTCTTCTTCAACACCCAGATTACGTTGTTAGGCGTCACTCTGTTCTTCTACTTTGTGATTTGTTTACTACACACATTCCAATTTGTGATATATTTCTTAGAGAATGGAATAGACTATTTGTTGATATCATTGCAGTTGGTGTTTCTGATCCAATCTTGTCAGTGAGAAGAAGTGTTTGGGGATCAATCAAGTTGGCGATCCCTTCGATAAATCGAATTCTAAGTAGTCCAAGTTGTTCAGAAGGAATCTGTATGGCACTGAGTGATAATAATGATTTCGTTAGAATTGAAGTTTTATCAATTCTTGTTGAAGTCGCAAAACGAACACCAATAATCCATCCACGGATTAGAACTGCTGTTCAGAGATACTGGAATCATCTGAGACACTCTAACGATGCTCTTCAGCAAGCGACCAGCGCAGAGCTTCTTGGAATAGCATACGAATCTCTCTTACTGTCAAGTCCAGCATTGGTACCTGCAGAACTTACATCAGACTTGATCATGGAATTCACACTAAATAAAATGTCTGATTGCGTTCCAGGAGTTAAAGGTCCTCTCATTGAATTAATGGTTCGGTTAATGCGATTAAATGATCACATCGTACCCACCGTCTACAATGAAGTAAAGAAAATAGCAGTATCAGTCTTATGCGAAGACACCGCACACGCCACTGCTCAAGTCCCTGCAGCAGAAGCATTAATGATTGTAATTAGAAAACATAATATGGAACCGATTGAAGTATTAAAAGAACAACCTGTGTTGTATTCAAGGCTGTTAGACACTTGTGTTAAAGAAAAGAGTACCAGTGTGAGAGTAGCTGTGATGAAATTATTAGGTACCATTGGAGCGATTGGAAACACACAAACATTGGAAATAATTCCAAACACTGAACGTGCCTTACGCGATTCGACTAATGTTTGGGGACGACTATTAACGAATCCTGATTATTGTTCTTTTCGTGTTCTTAAATCACTTTTAAATATACTTTCTGAAGCCCGTCTTCGTCCTTACCATTCCGACGTACTAAATGTAATCCAAATTCCTATTAAATTACTCGGTCGTGATCGTGCTATATCACTTAGTAAAGACATCATACCTTGTTATATTCAAGTTGCTCAGTGTGCTTTAAGTGATGAAAGAGTTCCAGCACTACGCAGTGTTTTACAAGCAATGTGTAGCATTCTACAACAGATTAGTAGTAATGTTCGTATCGTGATTGAGAATTTGAGTGAAATCACGGCACTTGCACTACGCTGTACGTCTTATCAGTCGGTTGCTTCTTTAGCATTGCAATTGTTGGAAGCGTGGCTGCGATGTTAGGACCGTCGTATCAGTCGAGTGTTGAAGTTACTGTTTTTTAAACTTCTTGAGTTGATATCCATTGATTTCGAAGTAAGTTCAGCCGTTAAAGTTCTTCTAGTAATGGGTCCTCACTT